>OW388304.1:6534189-7734189 GCA_936450465.1 Gibbula magus
AAATAGTTCAGGGCAAAACTATACTTTATTACAAAACACATTGGGGTACAGCGAACTTTATTTCTTAAGTCTAGCAATTAATGATTTATATCTATATGTGATAATGTACTTTTGATCTTATTACCGATATATAGTTTAACAGTTCACAATTTTAAAGGAACAGTACATAATAGAGTTTATTTGACGTTTGGCGTCAAATACGAGGTATATCTCATCGAGTGAAGCAGAAATGTGTATATATACAATACAAATAACATATAATTTCTAAATCATAAGTATTGGTATTCGATGTGAAATATTGTACCTTCTATATGATGACGTCATATGATTGAATATGTTTTGTCACTGAGTAGAATAACATGTTATTTCAATCAATGAAAATACTGATATTATTTTAACCAAGAAATGCGGAATTTCACCATTGAAAATATAATAAATTAAAACAAAATATTTTTAACAGCCACTCAAATTTGTTTATTTGAAATCCCTGGGTAATTCAATTTGTGTTGTGAACTTCATCATGTATTAAAAGTTAGGTAGAAATATATTTTTATAACTAAAGAGATGGGCGGCGCTAGACGTCCTGTCTAAAGGTGGTATGTGATCGGGCTAACAGCATGTGGATCCACTTAAGGATGCCGGAACGGGGCCAACCTCTTATATTTTTATAATTACTTGAGAGATACATGCCCAGTCTTACAACATTACAGTACATTAAAGGGCTTTCCCACTTAATCAGGTGTCAAAAATAGTCTTTTTATAGAAGATGCATTTATTTCAAATTAAGATATTGATAAACAGGAACATTAACTCCAATACTTATGATAAATGAGTCCAACATTTTATTATCGCTTTACTCTTTCTTATGAAGTCACAAGAAGCTTACATTCTCTATTTTAATAGCACATTAGGAATAAGAATTTCATAGGTGCTTTATGTCATAAATTTGGAAATGAACGAAAGCGGATATACCGTATATATATTTGGGCTGCAACGATTCACCTAGATAAGTTCGATTCGATTTTTATATTTTAAAAGTTCGATTCGATTTATTTTGATTCGATTTTTTAACACTACAAAAATCCGCCATTTTGATCGTTGCTATGCGGCTTTGCTAAGAGAAATGTATAAGCCATGCTGATTGGCCGAGAATCTCGAAAGGTGAGGATATAAACCAATCATTGACTATGTTACATATTGTAGACACTGAATTTGGTCTCCCGTTCACGTGTGACTTATAGCACGCGAATGCAATTTCACGATCTAATTGTAATAAAATCAGGTGACATTTTATTATTTTCGCATGAAAAAAATGAATGTGAATCGAATCGAAATTTTGAATCATGAATCGATTTTCGATGTCTTTAGTTTGTATCGATTTTCGATACATCGTAGTGAATCGTTGCAGCCCTAATATATACATATATATGTTGAAATCAAATACTTATTTACCTTGCTAACATGACGTTATCACTTCAGATAAGCATTTACTGATAACGGTATCTAAGGATCTATACCGAAACTTCACCATATTGTAGAATAAAGAAGTTGATCTTCCCAAAAACAAATCATTGTATTTTTTAATATTTTTTATAGAAAATCAAGCTTTTAAAATGTTAATTTGATCAAAAAATAACATTTTCAAAAAAGTGTTACGCAGAAAGCTCAAAGGGTTGGCTGACATCTAAGTAAATCTTTGTTCTGCGCATCCATGTCAATCATGCTTACGTTCAATGCGAAATCTGTGCTGTAAGGGCACGCCCACCAGCCGAATCGTTTTCATGATCGGGTAGGCGTATGGGAGAAGGAATTTGGAAGGATAAGGGGAGTTGGTCTCGATCATCAGATACCCGATTAATACAGCTGAGACGAATAGCAAAACGCCTGTCATTGAGAAACATATTTTCAGGAAACAACGACATCGCGACCAGGATTTCCGGGCTTTGAACTTGGTATTTTGTAAATTTTCTTTCGCCTTGCTCGCTGATTTCTGTGACACCTTCACTGATAAGGCCTTCTGTACACATTTGTTGATTTCAGATTCCTTCAGACCCCATTCTTTCCCAAGTTTCCGAAGTTCAGACACGTTTTGTTGAACGTACAGAAAAGCATCCTGCATGTCGGTCGCCATATTGTTGTTGATTGGTGACGGGCACCTGTTGCATTCGGAAATGCTCGTGTGTTTCCGTCAGTTGTCGTAGCGTATTTTTAAATTTAGACCGACGATGTGAATCACCAGAGACCATGACTTTATGGCCTCTGAAATCACACAATGATTGGTAGGTATGCTTTGAACACAATTTTATACTTTATTAACAATAGAACAAATGATAACACACATATTTCGAAAATGAAGAAAAAGGATTCACCGAGTTGAAACTGCAGGTCCAGGACCGAAATCTCATACATGGATTTGAAAAGGGGGGGGGGGGGGGGGGGGGGGGGGGGGGGGGGGGGGGGGGGGGGCCGGACCCCCTGGTCCCCCCCCCCCCCCCCCCCCCCCCCCCCCCCCGGATCCGCTAGTGGGTCCATAAAAAACAATGTCGACCCTTTAAAATAAAAAAATAATCATACAATTATGATAAAAATTGGCAAAGCGATGGTCAGTTAAAGAGTGATAGGGTCAACATTATCTGGGACTATGGAAATGAGAAAACCTGGCTTACAACTGTTGTTTGTATTCATTTAACCATAAAACATTATCAAACACGAAGTTACGGTCTGTGTGTATCATAATTTGTTTCAACAGGTGTTAACGTATGAGTGTGTGGAACAAAAGTTTTTTGCATGTTGTTAATATGCACGTGCATGCGTAATGGTCGATGTGGTCCCTTTTTCTTCAGATCAGCATAAGGTCATAGGCTTATAAAACACATTGATAAACCCAAAAACGAAAATTTAGATAGTGTTATAGAATAGTTGAAAGACGAAATATGTTAACTTTAAAGGGGCAGTAGCACGTTTTTTGCAAAATTTATTTTTTCAAATTTCCCATTTATAATGATAGTTTATGTCATTTAAACTAACTTTAGAGGGTAAAACATCTTATTACACAAACCAATTATCTGCAGTGGTAAAAACTATGTTGCGTATAAAGCAAAAATTGCATGGCGGCCATTTTATTGTGAACACAATTTATTATTTTGTATTACAAAAACGATTCCCATGGCTTTACCGAAACATGTACACTCATTTTAAACTTTATTTTCCCAAGAGAGAAGGATGTTTTACTATTGGTGAAATTATTTTTCAAATACATTTCATCAACTTATTTGAGCGAAAAAACGTGCTACTGCCCCTTTATTATCTGAATAAACATTAAATGATACAATTATACTTTATGAATAGAACTATAACAGTAGTATCGGTCTCGTAAACGCATTCCGTTTCACAAAGAATCAAAACATTAATATACATGGTATAGTCCGATAGTGACATTCATTTTTTTTTATCGTATCGTTTTGTGATATGTCTTAGTCGTCACACCTAGCTTTATATGTTCGGTCACGTAGCCCAAAATACAAATAAAACTGCCACTGTTCACTTATTAAATTTTAATTTTAAAGATCAATCATTGAAAGTTTAACTTACAACTGAACATTATATGTATATTACATTATTTACTCATGTACCACCGATGGTGGTTCTTTTTGAGTAATAAAGCGAGTGATATAAAACAAAATGCGTCTTACCGGAGAGACCGAAAGTCGAATGGAGGGGCAGTGCAAGGAGCCGTGCCCACCTCATTAGGGGGTACATAAGAGTGGCGAGCCGCGCCTGGGGGAGGCCTTTAGCTAATGCAGTCTGTCCGCTATCCGTGAACGTGAAAAGCATGAACATGCACAGACACATAATTCCACAGAAACATATCTGATTGGTCGTAATATCCGGGTATGGTCCCTTTTTACCGTTATTTCTTGAAGCGATAACTTGCTCAATGATGTTAGAGATTTTAGTTTCTGACACCCCTTCGTTTCTTGCTTTGTCCCGAAAAGTTTGGATTTGCTTGATAAAATCCTCCATTGTGAAGACTCCCCTGTTAGACATGTGGGATGAAGGGTTTGTCTAGAACCGTGCTCAGGCTTTATAGTGATCGTTAATCTGTTTTATTAGTCCACCAACAACAGCTGCAAACCTTTATCAAACCTTACACTTATAGATGTTTGGATGTTGTTAATTAAAGTAGTTTTGCATCTATTCATTCACGATCTTAAATACTGTCATTGAGTGGCAACCATCCTTTTGTCTTACACAATTGGAATAATGTTATGCGATTGTACATCCTGGAAACCAGGGGTACTTTGTTTCGCTCGCTTCACTTTGAAACTAACCCTTGGATTCCTAGGTGGCAAAAGGCTCGACGCGCGTTAAGGTTGAAATAATGACCGCTGACCGAGTGAATATCTGTGATAACCATCGAGCGGTACGCGAGATGGTTATCACAGATATTCACGAGGTCGAGGTCATTATTTCACATACACCACATGGTTATCATTCATTCCATACATAAAGTAGACAAATTGGTACCCATATATAAATATGTATATATAATACTAGAAAATATATAAATACAGCCAAGACACAAAAGAATGAACACTCATCTGTATGGATCCTCGGTAGCTAGAATGGTAAAGGCGCTGCTCTAACGATATAGAGGTCCAGGGTTCGAATCCCACTTTCGCTACTTACAAAATTTTCATTTCTAATTTGACAAAATTTCCCAAATTTTACAAGTCCATCTGTTTCCGTAGGTTGAATATCTCATAACCGACCATGGTGGTTATCTAAAAAAAACTACCTCTGATATTGACCTGATAACCACACCACGTGGTGTATATATAACTACCAATCACAGAAAAGTATATGACTTTTCTATAGATCAAATCAGCGCTTTCATTTTATACACGCCCCTCCCCTTGGAGTTTACGTGGACAACAATGACTGCAGTTCGTTATGACACCGAGGCTTCATTTTCAGTACATTATTGCATTTCACTTTTTCTGTGTATATTGTTCATTGCATATATATGTATCATAAATTTGTTGACAATCTATAACAACACATTATGTTGTCCAAAGTCAATAATGTTATTACGTTAAATTTATGTTTGATGATGTATTATTAATGTATGCACATGACAAAAAAATACTTCTGACATTTCAAAAGAGTGCGAAATCTGCTCCGCTGGAAAGCGCTCGTATGATCTCATGCCATATGAATGTTCTCTTTAGAACGAGTGGACAGTGTGGGCAGGAGTTAATATTAGAACTTATTTAAACAAATGTCGCTCTTTCAATGCCAGAAGTATAAAATACAATTTCAGGCAATTAAGACGAAGTTGAACTGTTTCGTCAAGCATGTGCGACACTGACATTGTTTAAATCATAATTTACCTCCTTATTTGGTTACGCCAATGAATTTAGAAACACGGTTCGCCATTGGTGTGCTATAATTAGCAAAAGTGACTTTCCATTCTTTTGTGAACCCAGCGCATCGAGCCTTTTGCCACCCAGGAATCCAGGGGTTAGTTTCAAAGTGAAGCGAGCGAAACAAAGTACCCCTGCATGTTTCCAGGATGATTCTATCAAAATAGTAATATGTTTCGTCACGCCTTTAACAACAAAATCTCATTTATGGTTTTAAATATTTAGTAAGACCAAATGTTTATCATCGGCATCAAACAGTGTATGTCGTTAAAACTTTAAAATACCATGCAGGTACAGGGGGCGGTGTTGCAGATAATAATGCGTCCTATAGGTAAAAAAAACAACTTGAACTTCGTTCCCTGACAGATATCTCCACATAAATGTATAGTTGTCAGAGGTCACAGTTCACCAAAAGAAAACAGCCCCTGTACATGCAGCTCTTTGTACAGTCCAAATTCAAACTATAACTTGAAAATACATCAGTAAATATATTTCCTATAGGATTTCGTAACACTTCTGTGGTCGTGGCCAACAATTCCACCTCTCTATATGATGAACATACATATTTTAGCATTGATTTATTGAAATGTAAACACTTAATATTTTTCATTCAGAGACCGCCATGCAGAAAGTCCCGACCACGTCCGCCCTATTACACCTTATTGCAGACCGAGCCATCAAACACAGGTGTTACCAGTCATAACACACCTCGCACCTGTCAGGTGTCAAACAGGAACAAGTGCATCATGGGTAATCACAGCTTGTCATAAGTAAACACAGATCGAGACCTGGATACAGAGCAAAGTCACGTTCTAGCTCAATTATGATGTTACTAGACTAATCGCCTGGGGACAATATTAATCAGTTGGTATTGTCAAAGTTAAAAAATTTCTCATCGAAAAGAGAATAATACATCATAGTGTTCACACCATAGATCAAGATGTAGATTCTCTTTATGTCGACAGGGTACTTATAATAAACAATGCTATTCTCGGCTGATGCAGGCCTTGGCTGGAATAGTCTATTCTATAAACAATATAATACTTAATAAAAGTCCTTTGAATATAATAACCCAAACAACCAATTACCATATGTACTTTACTGAGTGTGCGGGTCGGTGTTAATCAAATACTATGTGACATATCCGATGTAATAGTTTCATTACTATCCAAGATGAGATCTCCTTGCTATGAGATGCATTGAGTGAGATAACCATATTAAATGAGAAATCTAGACTATAAAACGTCTCCTTAAAACTCAAGCCATGTCCCTGAACACTCATCATACACATGTTATTAGATTCATTACAGCATATGCACTAGGAAATCAGTGTCAAAATAAACCTCCAATCATGTAACAGATGTGGAGACCCATGGCAAGGCTATCTACAGGTACCCGGTTTTTCACAGACACCACCATCACATAATCATATGTGCCATCAAAGTTACTCAAATATTAACGGAGAATATTGCACGATTATGCTTAAAACACTAGGCATAGCAAGGCTTAACTCGCGCCAATCACAATTACTGGCTAATTTTAAAGCCTTGCCGCTTCTCGTCTTCTTTCCTGTGTTAATGTAGCGAAGTGCATTCAATATTCTAGGTGCAGCGCCACGCTACACTAACACAGGAAAGTAAATGAAATGCGACAAGTTTTAAATTAGCCAATGATGGAGACTGGCACGAGTTTTGCCTTGTGAAGGGAAATTGGCCTTGATGATTTCACCTACCTTCAATCTTCTGAATCCGCCCATGAAGGGGCACCGAGAATATGCGGACATACCACTGTATGGAGTGCTCAATATCACGGAACCGCTCTGCTGTGGACACAGACACTGTATCATTGACAACTGAATGATGTATGGGATATATCTCTATTGTATCAAATTGGTTATATGCAGTGTTACCCAACTCCGCTCTTTATACTAAACTCACGAGCAAAAGAAACGCCCACCATATAAAATGCAAGATATTTCAAACCCCTGGCGATAAATACTACTGAAACAGCATTACATCATGTCTCTAGAACCCAACTTTACTAAATATGATTTTTCAAAACATTGTCTGTTCATATTTCTGAGAAACACACGTTATAAGAAATTGTCGTTTTGGAATCTCGATCCCTATAGTCCCTAACGAAACAAGATGGCTTGTTTTGTGACGTCCTACAGTAATGATGCGTCAACTAGTTTAAATTCAAGAAGGTTATTTATCTCGACACCATATTTTATTAATACAATTTCTACTTTAAATGTTTTAAACTTAAATACCAAACATTGTGGCAAAAAAACAAACAAGCGAGCTCAGCACCCCAAGTGAAAAGAAATAAAATATCATGAATATCTGATGTATGAAATTGTGAGTACATGTAAGTAAAAAAACAAGTGTCTATCAAATACATTCAATATCTACCTTCTCTAACATACTCTCTTAAACTGTGGGGGCGTTTCTTTCGCACGTGAGTATATAACATATATAAGGACTGCCCAATTTCAGACACTCGTAATTAATGTTTCATGTCTTATCATTCTTATATATTTTTACCGGTGTATTCGTCTTATCACGAAATGTGTAAATGTTTGTCAAGTGGACAAATGGAGTTACTGCAATAAACCCCGAAACAGCACGTGGTCATGTGAAAGCGTGTTGTATGGTATACTGGATTTATTATATAAGTGTAAACATTCAAATAAACAGAACAGTCACTTCGTTACCAATAATATACAACTAAAACATACATCCTGGCTAAATATCTCAAACAAAACCAAGTTTATCAATATGTTTATATCTACATATAGTACCTACCGACATATGCATTGTCTGCAACAAGCGCGAACCCGAAGTACGCCGTTATAACGAGGACCAACACCGCCGCGGAGACACGAGTTTTGGGTCCAGTCCTACGCTTCAATTCGTTCAACAACTTTTTAAGATTGTCAAGCGTGACGTCATAATTTTCGCCCGGGAGAGTAATATTCATTGCTTTTTCAGAACACCTTTCGATTGTTTCATCGCTGAATCCCCATTCATTCCCGAGTCTGCGAATATCTTGAACATTTTCCTTTAAGAAGAGAAGACATTCGTCCGGCGTTGAACTCATTGTTACACGTGTATGTGTGCGATGTTTGAAATGGAGTTGCAGGATATCGGTTATATATCACTGCTAGACCATTACAACAGATGGCAGTATCACCTGTCTGGTGATATATACACGCATGTTGCAAGCATTAATCACTTCGTTTGGGGATTGCTGGTAGCAAGTTGTGTAAATGGACATAGACACGGTCCAAATCTATATTCAATGATTAAAGTGTATTAATTGCAGAATGTGCCAATACGTGACACTCTGGCGAGGAGTGTGGGATTCGAACCTTGTATACCTTGTAAATGTTCGAGATTCTCTGTAGATTTGTATTTTTCTTGTATTTCAAGATAACCACATTTAAAATTTCTTGTTTACCTCTGTTAAGGTGTTACTTTTCCAGTAAGTCAGGTTAAAGGGATGGTTCTATCGGTTCCATCATTGTGCCATCTTTAAAAACTCTTCTCTGAGTCTTTAGGTTTCGTTACATCAGTCAGATCACTTGAACTACCTTCGAGTGGCCATTTTAATGTGAACACATTTAAAAATAGGAAAATAGACTCGGATGGCTTAACCGAGCGTCTTAAGCCTATTCTGGACAGTGTCCATTGTTGGCGCTTGTTGTATTCCAGTGGGAAGTTCATTCCACGATACAGAAGCTGCAGCTAAAAAAAACCTTTCTCCCAATTTGGTGATGGGTCTGGGGACGACAAGATCATTATTAGCCGTGTTGGATCGGAGAGTTCTATTGAATATTGTGTAGGAAATAAGACACCTTAAATACTCGGGAGAAGAAGGATCATAAAGCAGAACGGACTATGTGAGAGACAAAAAGTGTGTAGGTGAATCGTTGCCGCACTGCCATGGCAGCCAGTGTTATTCACGCAAGATAGGTGTGATCTCACAGTGCTTCCTTGAACCAGTAATCAGACGAGCAGAACTAATTGTTCTGGAGATATTATAGGAGTTTGATTTTTGAGCTTGATGTTCCGTAAAGCAGTGGAATGCATAATCAAGCCGAGAAATAATACATGCTTGCACTAGGGATTTCAAACAGTCTACAGTCAGATATTTCTTGATATTACCATTATTATATAGTGTAAAGGCAGAAAGACACATAACGACAGACGTACATATCTTAAACGAGCTTCATCAGATAAGGATGGATAAACAATTACACCACGATTTCGCACAGATGAACTGGGATTGACGGAGCTATATATCACCGAAGGTTTTACTTTGAGTCGTTGGTGCTCGGTTTTTCACCATTCGTGATTCATTGAGAAAGTTGGATTTAACCCATGCAGGAACGCACATCTGAGATTCAGGTCTCCATTTGACCTGTTCTATCCGTTAACAGAGAGGCCTTTGCACTAACATACATTTGGTTGTCCACCGCATAGCTCTTGAAGGGAACGGCATGACTTCTGATAACTTCACCAAGAGGAGGTATGTACACCGTGAACAACATGGGGCCAAGCATGGAACCTTGCGGTACACCGTATTGCATCTTAGACACAGGTGACCTATGGTCATCAACTTGCATTTGAAGGTAGCGATGTCCTAGGTATGAGCGTAACCACTCTAAAGCGGTACCAGTGATGCCATTCTCTGAAGAAGGATGCTGTGATAATGTATCAAAAGCAGCGGACATATCAAGGAGCACCAGCAGCAGTAGCTCATGCTTCTCAAGGCTCTTAGCTATGTCATTTTGCACACACAGAAGGGCTCTCTCAGTACTACGTTTGTGTGTGTAGCCAGACTGGAATACCTTTAGAGATCATTGTTTTTTTAGATGTGCTTTATGCCTAAAACATTAAAAGCAATGCCTTTTTCAGGTCTTTGTTTTTTTTTTATTACAGAGTTGTCTAGTGAAGGTTTCTTCAGTAGTGGGGTTACTGGGGTCAGTTTGTACTTTGCTGGCACGCTGCCATTGCCCAGGGACGAGTTCAGAAGGTAGGTAACAGCTGGAACCAGAGATTCACAGCCGGCTTTAAATATTGTTGTTGGTAAAGTGTCAAGAGCACATGACTTGTAAGGTGATTTTTTAACATTCGGATATTTTCTTAAATACTCGTTTTTGATTTGCTAACGGTCGTTACGTTTTTTTCTTTTGTGCCCTGTCAGTCTCACCCCGCTTCCATAGTAACAGCTCTAAGCTAAGAGCCTGTTACACGTCCCATCCATGATCAGGCTTTGCGGCACATGCCAGCCGAGACGGATGACGCCATTGTGTTTACGTTTAGGGTCAAGGTCATTCAAACGATATCAGCTGATCAGTCACTGGCAGTCAAAACGCAATAACTATTATAATACTGACAATACAATATATTGACATGACAGAAAGATAAATTCGTTGTATACTTCTCAGTCGGGTAATACGGTCTCATGTACCATCTTTGTACCAGTGTCATCCCTCGCCTGAAGGCTCGGGGGACACTGGTACAAAGATGGTACATGAGACCGTATGAAGGCGAGGGGTGACACTGGTACAAACATGGTACACGAGACCGTATTACCCTCGTGTGAATCATACAACATACAAGGACGGAGAGCTTGGTACCAGTGGGTGGTTTAATTGTCATGACTCAGTGCTGTAAAATTATTGTCAAGAAAGTTGAAGCAAATTCCCAGCCCTTCCTCCACATCCAGAATGGCATCCAGAATGTTGGGGATTACATTACCCATAAGGCGTCCATACCTGTACACGTGCACACCACTTATAACTTGCAATCTGTATTACCCATTTGAATTGCGTAAAAAAGGCTCGAGACGACAAGCTACAGACTGATTGAAATTATTTGAACTGGAATTAGCACATTTGGTATTTTGGCACACATAAAAGCCAATTAAAATATTTTAAAAAAACACTTAATGTTCCTTTAAACTAGTGTCTTCGCCACCTTTAAAAGTGAGGTGCTGTCTCTCAAACGTTTTATATAAAGTATTGTTGTAATTTGAATACAGCCATTTAGATAGTTTGTGTAGGCCTACTGTTCATTTTGAATTTCAAGTACAAACACCAAAACGTATTCTTTGAAGAAAAAGGACACAGATTACATCGTTATTCACATCTCAAATTTGCAAAACGCTTGTCAAAGAAACGTATCGTATGCCAACACATTACAACTGATTAAGAACAGGCAGAGGACCTATTTTAACGATATATAGCATATACGTCAGGGCAAAAGTTACGCAACACTGAATTATTTTTACTGGTAAAAGCTTCTGATAAGATGAAACAATATGTTTAGTTATTATTATTTAATGCCATGTAACATAATTATTCTGGTCATCCACCGGCGTAAACATGATTGATACTAATTGCAATTTATTGATTAAATATCAATTGAGAATGATACATTTTAAAGGTTTAAAGGATAGATGAAATGACATATCGTCCAAATCGGATTCATTAAAATGGGATGTCAATTTGACAATTGCTCGATTTTAAATTTCTGAAATCGGTCCATAAATTACTTATATACGGTTTTTTAAAAAACCGCCTTATTTTGCCCCGGCGACCAGAATGAAAGTCTGCGGGGGTGTGGCCCCTGAAGGGGTGACTTCTGTGACGTATCAGGAGGAATCTGATTTTCGGCGATAGTCATAATTCAACGTAATTTCGCAACATTTTGATTGTTAATTTCACAAAGAAATCTTCAATAAACCAACTTAAATTTCCCATATATCGAATGTTTAGATATCCAACTAGGTAATTCCGCAGATGACAATTACACAACAAATGTAGAAGCGAGCACAGCTCACATACCCCCGCTGATTACAATTAATATATTTCCATGACAGTATTCAGAACAACTCATTGATAATGTACAATGTTTGAAAAAAATGTGATTACAATTAATATATTTCCATGACAGTAACAACAAAATTAACAATTCAAATGACAAAGACATTTGTATAGAGTTTGGTAAAGCTTGTGAGTATAGTTTTGTATATGCTCGAGAGAAAATTACTTCCTTACCATGTTTCCATGGAAACCGCCCAAAAAGAAAATTTAAAAATAGGTCTTACCCTCAAAGGGCACAACTAGGGATCATGGTTGACATGTGTATGAAGTTTGATGAACCTAGCATGCTCCGCACAAAATGACTTCCTAAAAGAGTCACTTTTTAGACACGTTTCCATGGAAACCGCAAATATTAAAATTCAGAAATAGTTCTAACCCTCAAAAGGCACAACTAGGGATCATGGTTGACATTTGTATGAAGTTTGATGAAGCTAGCATGCATAGTTTTGGAGATCTGCTCCGCACACAATGACTTCCTCAAAGAGTCACTTTTTAGTACTTTTTAGTCACGTTTCCATGGAAACCGCAAAAATTAAAATTCAGAAATAGTTCTAACCCTCAAAAGGCACAACAAGGGATCATGGTTGACATGTGAATGAAGTTTGATGAACCTAGCATGCATAGTTTTGGAGATCTGCTCCGCACAAAATGACTTCCTCAAAGAGTCATTTTTTAGTCACGTTTCCATGGAAACCGAAAAAAATGAAATTCAGAAATAGTTCTAACCCTCAAAAGGCACAACTAGGGATCATGGTTGACATGTGTATGAAGTTTGGTGATGCTAACATGTATAGTTTGGGAGATCTTCGCACAAAGTTTTGGGACGTACGGACGGACAGACGGACGGACGGAAAGAATGAACGCTGCTATATACCCCCGCTTACGCTGTAAGGCGGGGGTATAATTATTACATAAACATGTCTTTTTGGGGATGCAATACACCTCAAAAATTCATTTAGCGGCAGTGATAATCATCATTAATTAATTAACGAGACTAGGCGGAGTAGCTGTCTAGCCGGCCCCGTCTGTCGCTTATCACAGTCACGTCTCAGTGAGCATTTACAAAATGAATCGCCCAACTGATTGCGCTAGTGTTAAAATGGGTGAATAAAAATCTTTTAATTATCAATTGCAAGTGTATATTGTCTCGATTTTATGCTCAATTGATTCCGATGTACAATATACGTAGAGGTAATCATCTGTCATTTTTGAGAAAAATGCATTTCATCAGATCTTTAAAGGCGCTGTAGCACGTTTTTCTTAATGACATAAAGTGATCTCCCAAAAATATAAATACGTGTTACCAATGTCTAAATAATACTCCTGTATCAATCAAACGAGTCCATTTCCCATCGAGCGGCCATTTTAATATATCCACATTAAAATGGCCGCTCGAAGGTAGTTCAAGTGGTATGACTGATGTAGCGATACCTAACCACTCACGGTTTAGTTTTAAATATGGTACAATGATGAAATGGTCAACCATCAACTGATGTTTGAACTTTCAAATTCGCATTAAACCTACACATCTCACACTGAAGAGTTCCACACTACTGTTGCTTTTTACGTCGCACCATTCGAAAACGGATAACCATTTTTTGGATACGGCGTATCGGGTCATCTAATGAAATTGTTTTTTTCCAATTTACGTACCAATAGCCTATATTGTATAAAACTTTAATAATAAATGACATATGGTGTACACAATCTCATTTAAATCGTGCAGATCGAACGTAATACGCGAACCTCGCTGCGTTTCTTTTCCGAGAACTGCACCATAAAGGTGACCTTTTATTGCAACCAATCAGTGACGAGGCTAGAAAGAACCCGACCGGCTTCTGTTGACAAACGAAAAAACGCCAATGCTATTTGAAGCAGGTCTCCGATTGGCTGAATTTACTGAAGCTGAAAATTTAAGTCAAAGTGAAGTTCACCTGACATGGTCGATTGCGATTGTGCTTAGTATGTAAGCTAGATATAGCATTGAAGATGAATTTCATTTTGTCATGGTTTGTCCAGCCATTCACGACTTGAGATCTAAATATTTGCCGCTTGTGTGTACGCAATATGGTTTAAAAATAGTTTCATTAATTTAATGGCATCATGCAATACAAATAATTATTTCACTTAAGCTCTTAATCCACCATGAACTCCGTCTGAGGAGCCAATTGTTGTAAAGGTGTCCAACCTGCTCACTGTTATACCTGTATATGGGCCGGAGGCCACACGTACCGAAATAAAGAATTGATTGAAAACGGGTCACCCATCCAGCTAGTCGCTAAGTGTTGCTGAACTTCACTGATATCGGTCAAGTGAGCTAAGCACAGGAGGCTGCATAGCACGTGCCACCATAGATATATAACACGTTAAACGTGTAGAGTTATCCCGAATGTTAGAGACAGAAAGATAGACAGACATATTTCTATATTGGGAGTCACACCTCAATTAATTTAATAAAATACATCCGAGATTTCCGGCTCGGTTATCATCACGCTTCATTCATAAAGAGCAGTCCACCGGAGTCCAGACCCCTTCAGTTTAACCCTTACGGCGCCACTGGACCGTACATGGTACCTCATTAACAAAATTACATAAATAACTTTGTTGATAGCTGCACGTGTCAGTTCTGATTTGAAGTTATGAAAAGGGTTTATTTGAAAATCATGCAAGTTAACTAAGTCAGAGTTCAAACAAATAAATCGGACATTTCTTATAATTGATTATATTTTGTCAGGAACTATCCTATATTATATGTTTATATAGTAAGTTGTGTTTTTCATTTCGCGAACTGCCATGTACTGATCTTGATATGATTTCTGCCAATAACTGCGCTCTTTGTACCGTTCGAAGGCCGTCTAATTAGTTTCGGCCTCCAGGAAACTATCCTCGTTAATAAGTGACAGAACGGAAAGGTACCACTAATCGATAAATCTTTGGAAACATCTTAGTGCTTTTGAATTAAAATACATGAATAGAATAATTCCCTTACACAAATGGACAGTTATGTTAAGCAGTATTGTGGTAATACAGACATATAATGTAACAACTACAATAACTTTAAACAAAATCTATGTTATCGACTGGGAGTTACGGAGCAGTCATAAACAAACATGGCGGCCGCACGATGAAAGGCCACACACCCTTTCAATAGAAGACAATTACAGAAGCACATGGCTCTAGAGGAAAGGTAAGGGCGTGTTTGTGTACACAAAAATAGACGATGCAACAACTGATGCGGTAATCACGTCTACGTGGAAACAATCAGAGCCTTCTTAATGAAATGTTCATGCGCTTATCGAGATTTTTGTAAACACGGACGGGGCAGCTTGCAACCCAGTGGCTTCATCGCGATCTTGGACCATCGTGTCGTCTTACAGCGACTAAACTACAACACCAGGGCAAGAGCAGACTGGACTGCTTATTAATGCATAGATTTTATTGGGTTAACATCTTTAGTCTTTGTTGTCAGTACACGCACAAGCCTGGATGTGCATGGGTTTTAAACACGGAACACGGCCCGTGAACGAACGAGGCTTGAGAACGAACGCCGTCTAATTATCGCCGACCGACCGATAAACGGAACACGATCTGCCCTTGCGCTGCCGGCGTCGCGCTAGCTGGCAGGCTATGTGGAGAAAATACACACTCCCTGACCTAAAGACTGCAACGTGTAGGGAGCAAGGGACGTTATACCTCACTGTTGAACAATTAAAGGGACGATTCAATTGCACATGCTGAAGTTTTTAAGTAAGAATCAAATTGTTAAGGTTTGACTGGCTGAACACTGCCAGGAAGAATGATTAAATATCAGGAATATGACCTGATGCTATTTATAGATTTCTCCACTGGGTTGTAATGGGCTGTTATCATTAGCGCTGTAGGAAACTGCGTGTAGCTTCCAGGAAGTCTTTATGGCAGACTAGAATATAGTGCAGAACATCGCTAATGACGGTTGTTTTCTCTATGTATCCAAATACATGCATTTCCATTTTTTGACATAGGATTTTAAAAAGTATTTCATTTGTGACTAATTTATTTTCTTTATTTGCAAAAAGAGAATCGTATGTATGATAATCGGTAACTGCAACATGCAACGAAAATATATCGTCATCGGTCAATTATCAACTTTGTTAAATACGTATACTAATTTCTCTTGAAGCATGATAGTAAAGATTTGTGATCAAATAAGTGTCGTAAAAATATTGTTCGTATTCGTAATGCAGGTGAACAAGCATAGATGGGAAGCTATTAAATTTCAACTCACAAGTTTGAGGTTCAAGAACACAAGGTCACATTCGGATTCATTAAAATGGGATGTCAATTTGACAATTGCTCGATTTTAAATTTCTGATTTCGGCCCATACATTACTTACCCGGTATATACAGCTTTTAAAAAAAGCGACTAATTTAGCCCTGGCGACCAGAATGAAAACCTGCAGGGGTGTAGCCCCTGAAGCGATGACTTCTGTGATGTCACTGGAGTAATTTGATTATCAACGATTGTCGTAATTCAACATAATTTCACAACATTCTGATTGGTAATTTCACAAACAAATCTTCAATAAAACAACTTAAATTGTCCATATATGGAATGTTTAGATATCCAACTATGTAATTCCGCAGATGACACTTACATAATTATTGCATAAACATGTTTTTTTTTTTGAAATTTACCACACCTCATAAATTCATCTTGCTGTTGTGATAATTATCATTAATTAATTAATGAGGCGCCATGGATGCTAGCTGACGACCCTTGTCCGTGGTTAATCACAGTCACGCATCAATGATAGATTGTCTCAAATCATTCCCTGTACTGATTGTTGCATTGTTAAAATGGTTAAATTAAAATCGTCTTAATAATCAATTGCAAGTGTATATTGTCTCGATTTTATGCTAAATTGTTTCCGATATATATATTATATAATGTATGTAGAGGTAATAATCTGTCATTCTTGTGAAAAATGCATTACACGTGAACTTTAAGTAGATTGATTCATAACGATTGAAACATTGTTTCAGTTTTAAGTTAATTTGAAAATTTTAATGAACAATGTTTTGTACATCGAATAAATCAGGAAAAGTGTCAGCGAATATTATGAAATTGTATTTTTTTTGGGCTAAATTGCAGAAACAATAATTATACAATTAGAAACTTGTGAGTAATTCTACCCATGTAACCTTTGTGAAGTGAAGTGCTCTCTTGGCTAGAAATAGAGATTCCTGATAGGTTGCAATGAGTGTTAATTGCGCAGTCCGCTATGTTTCAAACTGAGAATTATTTTTGTTCTTAACCATTTAACAGACGTGAGTTCCTTCATCTTCAGACAGTAGTTACTCGGATAGGTAACTGAGAAGATTCTTATTTAGATAGAGATGAGGACAGTGTTGCCAATTTCACCGTTTTTGCTAGAAACAAGAAATATGGCCCACTTGTAACAGTAGTTACATGGGAATAAATGGCTATTGGCAGATAACAATCTACAGAATGAATCACTGAATTGTCAGGCTATGGAACATACTTGTCAGTGGCCATCCTATCTCAGGGTATAACGTATACGTTCTACTCCACTTTCATACCTTGGGTGCAAAACCAGCTCAGACTTTAGTGAGGTGACGTATGGTCCAGCCAATCAAATAGTTTTCTTGCCATGGTTTGCTATAAAGTTAAGCCAATCACATAGAGCCTTTTAAAATGAAGTTTGCTTTCGCACCTCCGCTTGTCTTCCACAAAATGGCGACTACCTTTGATGAGCGAGCTGAAATCGACAAGTTTTTTCCTGAAACGCCTGATGGCATTACGGCATGGCATGGTGTCCGCCGTCTGTCCATCCGTCTGTAAACTTTTCGCTTTTTTGTCTTCTCCAGAACCACTTGGTCTAATGAGCTGAAATTTTGTGTACAGGCTCCTTGGCCTATGGGAATTCTAAATTGTAAATATGATGACCCAAAATAGTGTCGCAAAATAGAGGTCACGAACTTAAAAACCTATTTTTATCATCTTCACCAGTACCAACAGGTCTAGAAAGTGAAATGTTGTGTACAGACTCCTTGGCCAATCTCATTGGGGGATGACGCAGACACCAGTCGATTTTGGTGACATTGACCTTATTTTCAAGGTCACTACAACACTTTAACCACTTTTCGAACTCTTGTTAAAGGATAGCTGAAATTACATATGGTCCGAATCGGATTCATTAAAATCGGATGTCAATTTGACAAATGCTCAATTTTAAATTTCTGAAATCGGTCCATAAATTACTTATCTACGGCTTTTTAAAAAAACGCCAAATTTAGCCCCGGCGACCAGAATGAAAGTCTGCGGGGGTGTGGCCCCTGAAGGAATGACTTATGTGACGTATCTGGAGGAATCTGATATACGGTGATAGTCATAATTCAACGTAATTTTGCAACATTTTGATTGTTAATTTCACAAAGAAATCTTAAATTTCCCATATATCAAATGTTTAAATACCCAACTAGGTAATTCCGCAGATGACAATTACACAAATATTACATAAACATGTCTTTTTGGCGATGTTATACACCTCATAAATTCATTTAGCGGCAGTGATAATCATCATTAATTAATAAACGAGACTCGGCAGAGTAGCTGTCTAGCCGGCCCCGTCTGTCACTTAACACAGTCACTCCTCATTGAGCATTTTAAAATGAATCGTCCAACTAATTGCGGTAATGTTAAAATGGGTGAATTAAAATCGTCTTAATTATCAAATGCAAGTGTATATTGTCTCGATTTTATGCTCCATTGATTCCGATATACAATATACGTAGAGGTAATCATCTGTCATTCTTGAGAAAAATGCATTTCATCAGATCTTTAACATGTAATATTATGACCGTTATGGACCCAAAGTCTTCAAATTTGGTGTCAGTCTACATTGGGGGATGACGCAGACACCGGCCAGCCTATTTTGGTGACCTTGACCTTATTTTCAAGGTGACCATCACACTTTGACCACTTTTCGAATTATTATTAACGCAATATCTCATGAACAGAAGCACTTAAAGTCTTTAAATTTGCCAATCATCATGACACTTTTTACCAGTAACACAATATATGAAGTAGCTCCTTTGACCAAATGATGTGTCTTACAAAACTCAATATTAGCGGCGGGAGACATTGCCATGTCAGTGGCAAACACTTGTCTTTAATTTCTTTGCAAGAATTGTGATACTTAGACAACTAATTTGATCAAACTGTCAAAAAGTGTCAAGTCTTTTTTTGTTATGCACTGAAAACTTTTAAGATTTTTCAGCACTGGGGATTGTGAATTATTATCAGCTCCGACTAAGTCGGAGCTGCTATCAGTTTTTGTGCAGTTTCCATTGCCGCCGCTGCCGGCGCGTTTTGTATTGGCTATAACTTTTTTCCTATTAGGTTTTGAGAACTCATATACATAACTTCTTACTTATACCCCTGGGGAATTTTTTTGACATTTTCACATTCAAGGTCAAAGGTCAAGGTCACGAGTTCTGAAATCGCTAAAAAAATCCTTGTAAACACGATAACTTGAAAAATATTTGTGCTATCAGGCTCTTCTTTGGTGTATATCAACAATGGAGAAATCCCAAGATTTGGAAAGGTTTTCGCTAACATCCGTCAAAGGTCAAGGTCATAGTGAGGTCACAACTTAAGCATGCTTTTGCAAAAATGTCTTATTTCAACTTATAACACTTTGAATCATTACATGATTGTGATACACAATGAAAAGTGATCACTGATTGTGTGACCTTGAATTTTAAAGGTCAAGGTCACTAGAAAGGGTCATGGTCAACAGTTCTGAAATCACTAAATAACTTCTTTCCAAGGAGGTATCAACACCTCATATACATAACTTCTTACTTATGCCCCTGGGGAATTATTTTGACATGTTCATATTCAAGGTCAAAGGTCAAGGTCACAAGTTCTGAAATTGCTAAAACAATCCTTGTAAACACGATAACTTGAAAAATATTTGTGCTATCATTCTCTTATTTGGTATATATCAACTATGGCGAAAGGCCAAGATTTGAAAAGGTTTTCGCTAACATCCGTCAAAGGTCAAGGTCATAGTGAGGTCACAACCTAAGCATGCTTTTGCGAAAATATCTTATTTCAACTATTTACACTTTGAATCATTACATACATGATTGTGATACACACTGAAAAGTCATCACTGATTGTGTGACCTTGAATTTTAAAGGTCAAGGTCACGAGATATGGTCATGCTGACCAGTTCTGAAATCACCAAGTAACTTTTTTCCATGAAGATATTAACACCTCATATAGATAGGTTAATTTCTTTCTTATACACCTGGTGAATGATTTTGACATGTTCACATTCAAGGTCAAAGGTCAAGGTCATGAGTTCTGAAATCACTACAACAATTCTTGTAAACATGATAACTTCAAACTTTTTAGCTCATCAGGCTTGAAAGGCCTATGGCATGGCATGGTGTCCGGCCATCTGTCCGTCCATCCATAAACTTTTCGCTTTTTTGACGTCTTCTCCAGAACCAATGACGCCACAGAGCTGAAATTTTACGTGCAGACTCCTTGGCCAATGGGGATCCTAAATGGGGTCACAGGGGTCACATCCTTAAAAACCTATTTTCATCTTCTTCTCCAGTTCCAAAAGGTCTAGAGAGCTGAAAAGTTGTGTGCAGACTCCTTGGCCCATGGGGATTCTAAATTGTAGATTTCGTGACCCCTTGACCCCAAATGGGGTCACAGGGGTGACATCCTTAAAAACCTATTTTCATCTTCTTCTCCAGTTCCAAAAGGTCTAGAGAGCTGAAATGTTGTGTGCAGACTTCTTGGCCAATGGTGATTCAAAATTGTAGATTTCGTGACCCTAATTGGGGTCACAGGGATCACATCCTTAAAAAACTATTTTCATCTTCTTCTCCAGTTCCAAAAGGTCTAGGGAGCTAAAAAGTTGGGTGCAGACTCCTTGGCCAATGGGGATTCTAAATTGTAGATTTCGTGACCCCGTGACCCCAAATGGGATCACCGGGGTCACATCGTTAAAAACCTATTTTCATCTTCTCCAGTTCCAAAAGGTCTAGAGAGCTGAAAAGTTGTGTAGAGGCTCTTTGGTCAAAGGTGATTCTTAATTGTAGGATTGGTGACCCTGTGACTCCAAATACGGGTCACAGGGGTCATGATCTAAAAACCTATTTTTTGCTTGTTAATAATGTTTTACTTGAGATAACTTAGATATTCAATCTTAGATAATAAATCAAATCCTATGAGCTACAGAGCCCATGGCTCTATTTATTTTTTATTCTATTACTTTCGAAAGATTGTCTTTAATTTGGGCCTCGTAACATCATAAATACGAAACAAAATATATATACGGAATTGAAGACAAGATGTCTAGCTTCACAATGATATAAAAATTATTAGAATGCGACCTTTGGTTATAATTCTATAGCTATGTAAAGTTTGTCTTTATTTCCACCTATAAAATCGTCAATACTTACAACATGTATGCGGCATTGCAAACGATTATTCATCGCACTTTTCCAAGAAATCATAATCTCGAACCAGTTGTCAAATAAGCACATGTCAACCCAAATATGGTTATGTTGTTTGACCTTTCAAATAAACGCTAACCTCGAACCATAACTGATGAAAATATGTTGATTAGTTTGTGTGCCGTTTGGTTTCACATGCCTCTCAGAAAGGTAAAATTGTATCTTTATTTCTGTGAATAAATATGCGCATTTTATATAGAATAAAAGTTTATTCTTTTCGGTTTATTGTGATATAAAAATTATGAAAATGCATTCAGTATTTTAGCCGCGATAAATGTGTAAGAAGTTGTGAAAATCACCGATTTGTTTCAATATTTATGAAGTGTAAACATGACCTTTTTCACGGCGCTTGCTGTGTCTTTATTATTTTTTGGACATTTGCGTATTGGAATGTAGCCCATTCTTTCCCCTTTATTTTGCCGTATTTTTTTTTTTAAAACAAACAATTCGCTCACATGATATGAAGTGCGGGAGTAAGGCGAGTTACCGATTTTTTCCCCGTCTTGCTAGATGCGAGGCAGATAGCAGGTTCGGGCGAGGCAAACCCGAGGCAATGCAAACACGTGGGTGAAAATATCCCCAAGCGAAATTAGGCTTCGGGGCGAAGCCCGACAAAATTGGCCTTTTGTAAAGCTAATTATCGATGCGTTACGGGCCAACAATGCACACGCAAATTGGTGTGAATTTTGCTGGACATTCCGACCAGACACTGATCAAAGCTTCATTGTCATGGCGGGCCGCGGAGTATAAATACAGCCATTCTCATCGAGCGACTCACGGACACAATCGACTCGGGACCCGTTGCCACGGCTAGCAAACTGAGAGACGGCCGTGGAATTATTCTAAGTATTGGATCCGGGATCCGTAACTGGACACCTATGACTTGCTTATAGCTATCCCCGGATAATTACGGGATTGGCAAGTTAAGGGTTAATTCTAGCTCATCAGGCCTGAAAGGCCCGATAGGCTTATGGCATGGCATCCAGCATCCATTCGTCCGTCCGTCCGTCCGTCCGTCCGTAAACTTCTTCTCCAAAACTAACAACTCTAGAGAGCTGAAATTTCATGTGCAGACTCCTTGGCCAATGGGGATTCTAAATTGTAGATTTCGTGACCTCATGACCCCAAATGGGGTTGCAGGGGTCACGACCGTAAAAACCTATTTTCATCTTCTTCATCAGTCTGAAAAGCTCTAGAGAGCTGAAATGTTGTGTACATACTCCTTAGACAATGGAGATTCTAAATTGTGGAAAAACTCTAGAAGAAGCTGAGAACAATTTATTTCGGTTTTGCAAACAATACAAAACCTGATGAGCTACAGAGCCCTTGGCTCTATTTTTCTTCTGAAGCACTCTTACAAGTGTATCTATGAAGACATACTTACTATGAAGACATCTATACTCTGCTATAATACTGCTGTGTGTTCATACAAAAGACTAGATTTTGATGTCCTTTTGCTATTTTGAAAAATATTTCTTTGACCAATATTAAAAGCAGGGGTATATGAGTGAGCTCAGCTCAGTAATTCTCTTATTGTCAATGTGATGCGAACGCTTAGTAATTTTGCTTTTACTCACATGAGTATATTTACTTACCCCCCCCCCCGGGTATGAGCAAATTTACACGACCCAGGGCATTGCAAACACATGGGTGATAATTAGCCCCCAGAGAGATTAGGCTTTGGAGCGAACCCCAACAAAATTGGCCTTTTGTAAAGCTAATTATTGATGCGTTACGGGTCAACAATGCACATGCAATTTGGTGTGATTTCTGCTGGACATTTCAACCGGACATTAACAAAAGACTTGTTATCGTGGCGAACTGGGAGATGTATATAAACAAGTTTTCATGTGGCGATCCACGGACACACACTGTCTCACATTTGCCTGGAAGCTAAACATGATAATGACTGACTGGGTATATGCACTAAGTACGCTGTATCTCGCCAAGAGGTCATTCATAATTATACCCCAGCCTTACAGCGTAAGCGGGGGTATATAGCGTTCATTCTTTCCGTCCGGTCCGTCTGTCCGTCCGTCCCAAAACTTTGTGCGGAGCAGATCTCCCAAACTATACATGCTAGCATCACCAAACTTCATACACATGTCAACCATGATCCCTAGTTGTGCCTTTTGAGGATTAGAACTATTTCTGAATTTCATTTTTTTCGGTTTCCATGGAAACGTGACTAAAAAATGACTCTTTGAGGAAGTCATTTTGTGCGGAGCAGATCTCCAAAACTATGCATGCTAGCTTCATTAAACTTCATACACATGTCAACCATGATCCCTAGTTGTGCCTTTTGAGGGTTAGAACTATTTCTGAATTTTAATTTTTGCGGTTTCCATGGAAACGTTACTAAAAAGTACTAAAAAGTGACTCTTTGAGGAAGTCATTTTGTGCGGAGCAGTTCTCCAAAATATGCATGCTAGCTTCATCAAACTTCATACATTGGTCAACCATGATCCCTAGTTGTGCCTTTTGAGGGTTAGAACTATTTCTGAAAGTTAATTTTTGCGGTTTCCATGGAAACATGACTAAAAAGCGACTCTTTGAGGAAGTCATTTTGTGCGGAGCAGATCTCCAAAACTATGCATGCTAGCTTCATCAAACTTCATACAAATGTCAACCATGATCCCTAGATGTGCCTTTTGAGGGTTAAAACTATTTCTGAATTTCATTTTTTTGCGGTTTCCATGGAAAAGTGACTAAAAAGTGACTCTTTTAGGAAGTCATTTTGTGCGGAGCAGATCTCCAAACCTATGCATGCTAGGTTCATCAAACTTCATACATATGTCAACCATGATCCCTAGTTGTGCCCTTTGAGGGTTAGACCTATTATTAAATTTTCTTTTTGGCCGGTTTCCATGGAAACATGGTAAGGAAGTAATTTTCTCTCGAGCATATACAAAACTATACTTACAAGCTTTACCAAACTCTATACAAATGTCTTTGTCATTTGAATTGTTAATTTTGTTGTTACTGTCATGGAAATATATTTATTGTAATCACATTTTTTTCAAACATTGTACATTATCAATGAGTTGTTCTGAATACTGTCATGGAAATATATTAATTGTAATCAGCTGGGGTATGTTAGCTGTGCTCGCTTCTACACTTGTTTTCTGAGCTTCCCGGACCAATACGGCACCCGCAAGTTAAGGGTTAATATTATAATTCTTAAGTATATTTATTTCAAGGGGCTTCAGTGCTTACGTTAACAAACACCTCCTGCTGTAATATTTGTCCGTCTCTTAATATTAGTATGTCCTTTATATTGAATTTGTGGCAATTACCTAAAGTTGATGTTGTGTGTTGCAGGTTGTACAAGCATGGCTGACTACAACCAGCTCCCGATGAAGATAGAGGCTGACAATGAGGAGTATGTGGTCCAGCTGGGGGACCCTGACGGCGAGTACGGGGAGGACGACCTCCTCAGTCCAAACGAAAGTGGTGACTTCACTGAATATTCAGAGTACCATGATGCGGTAGGCAAACTCCGACTGAAGCGTCGTCGTAAGTGCGGGCAATGTGGACCATGTCAGGTTAAGGAGAACTGCGACAAGTGTCACTTCTGTTTGAGGAGGGATGTTTTGAAACAGTCCTGCATCTACCGGAAGTGTTTGTATTTGAGAAAAAAGATGCCTCGGGTTCGTTCGGACAGTTCCAACGGAATGATGCAAAGACAGGCGGGAATGCCGACAGTGTTACATCCGACGTCACCTCCCGTTGTGTGTGTTTCTCCTAATCAGGGATCAGTTCATTCCCCAAACGAAATCAGCTCTTGTCGTTTGCCAAGTCCCCAATTTTGCCCAGGTGCCCAGAGTCCGCCTGTTGTGAGTCCACCTGCCCAGCAACATATGGACCCACTGAGGGGCTTTCAGCCTGATGTGGCCCGGCACATGTCACCAGATACAATGAGACCTTTCTCACAGGAGGCAATGCGGTCACACTCAGTGGAGAGACCAAGGTCACACCAAGGTGAAATGAGGCCCATGTCAGCTGAGGCTGCTCTCTCTCCTACAGGAGCTTCTGTTAATCAACCACAACCAGATGTATTGAGACATTTGCCGACAGATCCATACCAAGCCCACATGAACCACCTCCAGAATCTCCAGAACAGTCAGTTACCACAGTTGCCTAAAGACCAAATAATGCCACGAACAATAAACCAGCTAAGACACTTTTCCAATGAGCAATATGGTTCTCCATATGGACCCCCTAGACACATGATGCCCACCCATGGTATCCCAAACCCATATGGTTTCCAAGCAAGCAATATTTCTCCCCAAGTTTCTTCAAGTCAGATGGGCATATCTACAGCTTGTCGCTACACTGTTCCAACACAGCCGCCTTTCCATCCCCACCTAGCCTACAACTCCAGTCTGCGACCAACTCCACCTTCAGGGTCAATAATGTCTCCCCCTTTTTACCCTCCGCCCCCTCATGGTGTACCCACAAGCCTAGCCAGTCTGCCCCTGAGTCAGTACCCCCCTCACCCCAGCCAGGGGAGCTACCCAGGGGCTGGGTTCAGTCCCCACCACCCCGCTATGTATCCTGGTGGTCTATATAGACCATTCCGGCCACCCAATGAACACTTCATCTACCATGCGCGACTTCCCTCTCCGTCATCAGTCTTCTCAGAACAATCCAGCAATATGTCTCAATTCCGGGACCAATATCTCAAAAAGCCTGAAGAAGATGAGGATCAAAAGAAGTTTGATGTTTTCCGCCTGACGAAGAAAGCTGATACAGATTTGATGAGGGAGAAGTATTTGGAAGAGGGTGATAGTGCTATGAAATTAAGTGAAAAAGAGTTATTGACTTCTAGAGCTGCATTGACAAAACCATATGTTGATGATGACTTGCTCAAGCAAATGAACAACATCTCTCGTGACCACTGTAATGTGACAATAAGCATTGATGACTTAAAAATGCAGGCATTTATCAGATCTGATGGAACAAATAATCTGGAAATTGAAATTGAATCTCCAACATCAACAACTGCCTGGTCACCAGAGAGTGCCCACTCGCCGCAGAAAGAATGTCCCTCAAATATGGAAAGCTGCAGTTCCTCAGGTGAGAAGTCCAAGGCATCAGAATCAAGTGGGGCTTGTCCAGAGAAGTCCAAAGAGGTTGTGTCTAAGCGAAAAGTGACAGTGTCAGGGACAGTGTGTCTGAAGCAAGACCTGGGAGATGAGGGCATCATGCAGTTAGAACTTCCAGGACACAAGGTCCAGATTGAGGACACGGTTCTGGAGGACTCGCTTGTCAAACAGTCAGACAATCCCTCGGAACTTGTAAAGTTCATTTCTGATCCTTCATCTTCTTCATCTCCGACTTCATCTTCATCATCCTTCCCTGAAACAATCATCATCAGCTAGCTGGTGTGAGCTGCCTCACATGAGGTCCTGTTGTGAACTTGTCATAATTTCCTATGTCTTCTTTCTTTTACAGTTTAGGTTATTCAAGTCATCTTCTAACATAACCTCTGATCTGATATGTCTATTCTCTTGTACTACTGATGAAGATCAAATATTGGTGTACAATTTGCGATATTGTTTTTAACTCAGCATTTGGTCTATTCTCCTATGATGAAACAGGATGACTAGAGTTCATTCACACATATATCACACATCTCTTTTGTTCTACAAATGTCATTAAACTAAATCAAGATAATTTGATAGGCGGTCATTTGTGTTACAAGTATTATTTGGAAACCACAGATATCAAATACAAGCTCATTTGAAAACATTTTCACAAAAAATAATGCAAATTTTGTCTTGAAAATCGTTGATCAGGGTCACTTCTTGAGACTTCATGAAACTTGTTTAATCTCAGCCGAAAACATGCTCGAAATCAGAAGAAAGGATATGAGGTAAAATGTGATTTAGATAATCTTGTGGAGAGAGAAACCTCGGACTTTTGTTGGCTCTATCTTCGCACTTCTTCTATCATCCATTATCTTGTCTTCATCACCAAATTCGTTAAAGTGGTCGTGTCATTTTGGCACTTCAGTTTGTGTAACTTTATTTATTGCAAAACATCATCATATGTGTTACTGAAGTTGTGTAAGCTATACAAGTATACTTGAAGAATTATTTTGGTGATATATTGAAAGTTTTACCAAGAATACTCCCAGTCAATACATTACTTAAAATAGAAGAGACTGTAGACTGTAAGACAACAACGGACTGCAGCCAGGGACCAGTGACGATAGTAAGAGGGTTGAGTGGTGTAAGTCATCCAATATTTGGACCTCGTACATAAATATGTGCCTTTCCACAAGGACACAATCACTTTACTCATCCTGAATGTTTTGTGGAACTGTGAAATAGATCTATGCTGTGTTTGCTTATTTTCAATTTCAAACATCATCTAAATTTAAGCACTCTTCATGTCAGAAGTGATTGTTACTGCTTCAGATTTAAGTATAAAATGCTCCCTATTGATCATCCTGATAGATATATGATAAGCATTGCATGCTCTTGAAAAGCGATATCCAACATATTACCCCTCAACTTCCCAATGCAAGGCATAATTCTTGCCAGTCTCCATTACTGGCTGATTTAGGCCTTGCAGTATTTCCTTTAGAAATCTGTGTTTAGAAATCCAGGCCCGCTATGCATTTCTGGTGCAGCGATTCACTATCTTGACACAACAAAGCGAGGGAAATACCGCAAGGGTTAAAACAGCCAGTAATGCAGACTGGCAAGAGTTATGCCTTGCGTTTGGAAGTTGATTACCCCTGGTCAACAAGAACTGGACACTCCCTTAGGAGTAGGCGTCCATTTTGTTTGCAAGTGCTTTTAATGATATTAATAATAATAACACTTTATTGTCCTTGTTACAACATAAATTCTGTTTATGCCATGACATCCAGCCAGATCAAGCGTTGTTCTATCCTTACAATGCTGAAGCATCAACTTCCATCTTTTAAAGTTTTTTGGTATGATGCGGCCGGGAATCAAACCAGGAATATCAGTGTATTAGATCAAAGGTTTTTCAGGAAGATCTGACTTGAGGGGAGGGTACCTATGACTCAAACTTGTATGAAATCGTATGATGTTGTCGCCATTTACTTCTTACATTGTCTCCATGTGAGTGGGGTCTTCAGTTGCATGCTGTTTGTGTCATAACTCATGTTGTTATGGTCATAATGTGTATTCAAAACTTCATTTCTGCAGTTGTAATACACGTGCGTAAGTCTCTGAAATATAACAGATATTCCAGGTTTAGAGTTATCATACTAATTAATTGAACAGCTTAAGTGCTAATTATAAAGCCGGTGTCCATTCTAGGACCAAAATTTGGGAGGGGATTTATTATCTCTTCATGTAGAAGAAGAGCAGGGATGTGAACAAATAGTACAGCTTTCACAGTCAGGGGGAAACTCACAATGCACTTTGTCCCAATATAACTTTATAAAAGGAAGTATCTGGTCATTACATCCTAGCTTGTGAACCACAACGCACCCCCCACCACTGAAAGTATTTTGGAGTCTGCAGTAAATGCTGCAGTAAATAACCGTTCCTACCCCCGGGGTTAGAATGTAGCCAGGGCCTCGGCAACTGTTTCTGCTGTGGAGTACGGTTCTACATTCAGTAAGGTTTGAGTGCAACGCTATGCTGAATTTCAGTGCATTATCACCCATGGTTCACTCATTCCAGCTAATGCTTGCAGGTTTCACCATAATGCAAAGCCACATGGCGTTGCAGGCTTTCTCGCTGCCATAATACTAGCAGGCGTGATATAATTGAAATAATCTTGAAAACAGCGTTAAACCCCAACTGACTACAGTTACTTTAGTGCTAAATTTGTTTTCAACATGTGGACTTTGATGATGATATCATTGGTACTTGTCTTCTGTTGGCTGTAGCAAAAATGTTGATGTGTAATCTGTTCCTTCACTTTGCTTTCCTTATTTTTACAAGTACTTCGGAATACATTGTGTTCCTCAAGATGCTGTTAAGAAAAGCTTAAGTATTGGCAGTACATGTTGTGCACAATTGATCAAATTGATATTTACAACTAATTGTTGATAAGTTTATATTTTTCAGTGTCAACATCTGTATTTGGAATAATGAGCCATTAGAGTTTATGCTCATTTCTTCCTCATACCTTTAATTAGTATTCTTCTTCTTAATTTCTTTAATTCCGCCAGGAGGTGGGCAACTTTATTTGCTGTAGAGAACTGTTCCACATGCAGTAAGGTTTGAGTGCAATGCTACACTGAATTTTTGCACAGTACAGCGCATGGTTTGCCAGCTCCAGCCACTTTCACCGCAGTACATAGCCCCAATGGTGTTTCAGGCTTTCCCCTTCAATAATACTGGCAGCCGTGATAAAAAAGAATACTCATGAAAGGGGCATTAAACCTGAACTCGCCTAACTACTTCTCTCATGATGAAACTGTCTTGTAGCTTGCTACTCTAGATTGTACCAACAGTAACTCTGTTTTTATTCCATAGTTTACTGGTCCCGGATCGTTTCCTCTCAAAATGAATTTATTATGTTATGAAATGATACATTTTAAAATTTTACATTTTTATACTGTCATCTACCAAATATTCATGTTCATGCATTATTGTCAAAGTTTATGATATATATGTAAGTATGTATGTATGTATGTATGTATGTACAATATCTGAAGCCAAAATGCTTTGTCCTTTTGACTGTATGTTTTAGATAAATCTAGTGCTATTGTACTATGATCTGTCCAGTTTGGTGGTTCAATAGTGAAATTAGTAACAATTCCCAACCATTTATTTTAATATTCATTTTTGACTTGCCATGAAATAAATATTAAATATAAATAATAGATAATAATAGATTCAATTTTAATTGTTTTCCCTAGATATGTCGATTTCAACCAGTAACAGTTATCTCCTTTTGTCATGTCATTGCTGTTATGTTGTGGCGAACTATTTACATGTTTCTTAGTTCCTAGTCTACAGCAATAACACATGCTTTTCACTTGAAGTTAATACAAGAAAAATATGTATATAGAAGCAAGTTTCATTCATATGTGAATAATGCTAGATATTCTAATCCCAAAATTCACTGAATTCAAAGTTGGTAGGTTTGCCTATTGGACAACTAAATTTGGTCAGATATAGGTGTTGTTACCTGATAAAATTATATATGTAGATAAATGTAGATATTTTGGATACTGTGACTTTATTGCAAAAAAGTCCCAATAATTTAAGCATTTACAATATTTTGGACTTAGAACACATGTGTGATTTAACTGTGTCAAAATGTCATGTTTGAAATTTATTTTGTACAATTTGTACATTGTCATCTGATTTACTTCCACATCATTTTCATCACAAGTGAGTTATCATATAAACCATCTTGAATGTTGTGATTCCTATACAGTTATCAATTATCCTTCTTTCATAGACACTTTATATTTTTTCATATACATAAAAGTCATTATTCTATTTGCATTTCTTCTTTTAATATTTTCAGTGATCTAATATGTACTTTATTTTATAGATGATGATGGAAGAATAAGATGCACAACCATAAGCATAATATCGTTATTGGTCACTGGTCGCATTTAAACACCAAATAAATTGACTTATTTTAAAGACTGCCACAAGTCTGTAACATGGAGGAAATATGCAGTTATATTGCATTTCACTATTTGTGGTAAAGTACGAGTGTTACACTTGAAATTATTGTGTAGGAATTGATTTGGTCAACGCCAAACTGTTGTTAATGAACCAATCCATGTTAATGAAATAAAGTATTTGGTACTTTATATGTGGATTTGTTTTTGTTCATTACAATACCAGACACACCTAATGACTTGTTGTATGGATTATTTGCTCATCAGGCCTGAAAGGTCAAATGGGCTTATAGCATGTCCATTGTCTTTTACGTTTCACTTGTTCGACTTCTCCTCCAGAACCACTTCTCCCCCAAAGCTGATGTTTTGCTTGAAACCTTCAAACAAATTCTTTTGGGAAATCAGTTCCTATGAAGCTAATTCTTTCAAAATAAGGTATTAAATTTGTTACATGGAGACTAATGTTGGCTTTTTGTATGATCCCCCATTAAGTATGGACGTGACAATGTCCACCTTCAAACCTTTTTTCGACTTCTCGTCAGATAATAGAAATGCTATGAAGCTAAAATGTGAACATATCCATCTTAAGTGGACTTGAGACTAAGATAAGTAAATTTTATTACCCTACTCCCAATAATAAGAGTGTAGCAGGGATGCAATTTGATGTGGTGCACCCCTTTATGGACTTTGATACAATTATCATTATTTTGGTCTTGAAACTGCTTTCAAACGAGCCCAATGTCATACCTGGTGCACAATAAATAAGGAAAATAAAGGCATTCATTTATACTTTACTGACATGTATTCACAGTGACTGCCAAGCATCAAATATTCACTATTTTCTGTTGTATTGTATACAGAACACATGGCTTTACAGTGGCCTTCTCAGGTTAGCTTTAAAGGCGCTGTAGCGTGTTTTTTGCATATTTTATTTTCTCAAATTTCCTATTCATTATTAAAGTTTATACAATACATTGTTATGTAAGAGGGTAAATCATCTCACTACACAACCCGAAAAGCAGTATCCACAGAAAACGGTTATCTGCATTGATGGAAAATGGTGGGAGTTATAAAGTGGACAATGGTGTGGAACTCTTCAAAGTGAGAGGTAGATTTGTATGTCTCGTGTGGATTTGAGAGTTCAGACAGCAAAATTGTTGACCATTCTATCGTTGTACCATATTTAAAAGTCTACTTGGGAATTTAGGTATCACTATATCAGTCAGATCACTTAAACTGCCTTTGAGCGACCATTATCATGGCCAAAACACCTTAAAATGGCTGCTTGAAGGGAAATGGACTTGCATGGCTTAAGCGAACAATGTACACTTTCGTTTTAGAACTCTTTTTTTTTATTTATTCAGGAGTATTATTTAACCATTGGTAACACTTATTTACCTTTTGTTGAGCTCACTTTATTCAGTAAGCAAAATGTGCTACAGCGTCTTAAAAAAAGTCAACACTATTCGACTTCATATAAAGAGTGCAAGAAGCGCCTGTAAAATATCAAATTTTCCTGCATTTGTAGAATTTATCCAGTCACAAAACACAATAAATAACAGCAGAAATTGACGGATGTTACTGAAATAATGACTTCTACGGAAGATCCAAATGACAGAACACCGCTGTGTGTTATTTAACGGGTATAAACAAATACACAATCTGTACTAGTTTAACAATGAAGCGGTAATAAAATCTTTGATTTTCGTCTTCGCAATTATGGATGACAATCTCCTCTATTATTAACCACCCTACGGCATCTACAGTTGTTCAACTAGTGAATATTGCTTATAAATAAGATATTCACTGTCAGGAATTGAGAGACATGTTTGTTGAAGAGAATGTTTTAAATGGAGTAAGGTTTGGTCGAAGTTAAGTGTAGTGCCTCCCTTGGCTCGCTTTTTCCAATCCTGTCGCGGGGTATAACGCACGCTAATGCAACTTTCATACCCTGGGTGCAAAGGCACCCGAACAAGTAAATAGGTAATGTTTATGAACATAAAAACAGCATGCAGATCAGCCGCAATGCTACTTTTGGAACGGCCTCGCTGATTGCACAACCGTATTTCTAATGTAACCAGGTGATTCTTTATTTCTAGCAGAGAGTTGAGTCCTAATAGAAAATAGGTTACAATCGGAAATCTGAAGGGAGTAACCTCTGTGGTAAGGGAATGCCCTGCAGCCTGAAGACCAATAGTTTATCATCTTTGATGAATTCCTTAGGGAACCTTTGTTATATAATAGAAACATAATTGTTGATAACAAGCCTTTAGAAAGTAGAAAGTTCAATGGACATGACATTGTTGAATGAAAATGGTGATTTTATGACGTTTGAACAGTTTTGTCATGTCTTTTTAAAGATAAACTTTCTTGAATTCATAGAATTTTAAAAGCAATTGAAAAATACCGTAAAATTCTTGGCATACAAAAAAGACCTGAATTGTACTAGATAAAAACACATGCTTAGCTATGAGGAATATTTTTCCGTGTAAAAAAAGGATAAAAAAGCTATTATTTTCGATTAATTAACAACTATGAAAGAAACAAAGTAATTGAGAAATTTAAAAAAGATAATTTGATCAATGTAAATTGGCTTAATATATTTATTAAACCATTTAAAACTACACTAGATCCAAATTAAGATGGATGCAAATCAGGCTGCTTCACAGAATTTGAACCTGTAAACCCATTTAATTAAAATGAAGCTTGTTGCAAGTAATTTATGCTCTTTCTGTGGGGCTGAGCCTGAATCAATTGTTCATCTTTTTTGGAATTGTAGAGAAATTATAAAAACGTTTGGCAAAAATTTTCACAATGGCTGGAATTGAACTGTGGACACACAGGTATTATATATCTTCAATGTGAATTGATCCTTTTTGGGTCTTCACCCACCTTTCATACAGGTGACACTTTTGATCTAATAATACATCTAGCTAAATATTGTATTTATAAATGCAAATTGAGGAAATGAACACCCATGTCATCCCATTTTAAGAAAGACTTAAAGTATTATTATTTATTGAACAAAATAGATACTGGAATAAGTCAAAGTTTAATGGTTTTGATAACAAAATGGGCAATGTATGTGACGCTTCTAACGGATTAGTTAATACACAAGGTGTGTGTGAGTGAGTGAATGATAGGGGTATTTGTCTTCTTTTTACTTTTTAGTTTTGTCTTTCAGACATAACCCCTGTTATCATGAACTAATATATAGTATTGCCATATATATATCCATGTAACATGATCTCAATAATAAAAAAGAAAGAAAGAAAAGGCTTGATATGCTTCACAACTTCCTTCACATTCGAGCACATAGATGTGAACTACTCTTGAAAGCGGCGTAAAACTCCTAATGACCCCACCTTACCTCGGGAGGTGGAATGTGAAATCACAATGATTACTGTTGAGTGTGTTTTAAATAACAAAATCTCTTTGACCCATCTGGGTAGAGAAATGAACAGGGCCTTAGCTTCCAGCTGTGTAAGCCTGTTAGTATAGACATTATTGTTATTGAATGTGTTATCAAAATCATCCTATCTTTAACTGATCTGTGTTTCTGTTTGTAGAGAAACGAACAAACTTCTGAAATCAATTTGCTTGAGGAGACATTAACAGAAATTGCGAGTCAGGATTTTGCAGCAATTTTCGAAAACATTTTTGTCACTTCTTCTTTGAAACAAAGATTTTATGCTTATCTTGTGTATACAAACCTTGACCAGTGACGATTCATTGTATAATTATTATAAACCTATTATTTCTCAATATTTTCACATGTTATAATTAGTGCCTGCATAAAAAAAACTAATCACTTTAGTCTAGATGGAGATCCTCTATTCATTAGGTGCAGTCACAGCCTGCCCAGTACAAACAACAATCAGCATGCTTGCGCAGAAAAACAACTGCAGTGAAACTGACACACAGCCTCCTTGCAACGCATCCACAACGGAGCCGGAAACAGACACGGGTTTGAAGTCCTCTGACTGCTGTTATCTAGGCAGCGTGAGCGGCAACGTCGATTAATTAAGTTCCAAATCTTATAATTATTGATTTTAATTAAACTTCTTGTAATAACATAAAGGAAAATTGCAGTAAACACATTTGTGTTCAAGGAGCCATTTTACCGATCCAAATAATTACCTAATATCTATTACGGTTTCCGTTTAGCATTAAGTTCTATGACTCTGAGTTGCACAAATATATAAAAGAAAATGTTGGTAACTTCATTTGTGTCCTTTTACACTAATCTTATAACAGTCCATTGAATTCGAGCGTCCTATCTTAAGTTGCATGGTTAAACTACATTTTATTTGAAATTAATGATGTTGTTATTTAAAAAAAATCTAGATAGATCTACTATTCGAAAGAAATACTCTGGCGTCTGTCATCGGTAAGAACGTCATATTGGTTGCGTGTAATATTAGTTTCTAAAACGAGTGGTTTGATATCTAACGACCGAAAGCGATAACAAAAAGGATAACATGATATGTATATTGGAAAGGCGTCACTATTGTAATCAACAATGTTCGCTGACAAGACCACAGTGGTATTATGTCGTGAGAAATCGCTGAAGCATGTTTGATTGAAGCAACAAATTAATACAATGGTACCATAAATAACTCTGGGCCATTATAAAATTATTGTAAGCATAAAGTTATCAAAGACAGCCATTCTATTTAGAACTGAACACCAAACTTCATATCACTTCAATCATATAACACCAATGACAATGATTTCAATGATTCTAGTCCATTTTGTACTGAACACCCAAATTTCCCTTCGAGCAGCCATTTTAATGTGTTCAAATCAAAATGGCCACTCGATGTTAATTGTATGACCTATTTTTATGTGATGAGGAACTGAAGTTCGAGAGGACACTTTCGTATACAAACTTAAGGATGAAACCATTTTATTCGAACTATTTAGGGGGTTGGATAGCGTAGTGGTTAGCGCGTTCAGCTTCGGATCAAGAGGTCCGGGGTTCGAATCCCGCCCCTTTAACCTCTTGGTCAAAGCAGAGATGGAACACTGTGCTGTTATAATGTTGTTCATATGGGATGCATGAACTTATGTTGAAGGTGTACGAGGATGATTGTCCTGGAGGACCATTACAGAAATTGAACAAGAAACATGGAAAGTCTTAGTCATGGATACAGTCATACTAATATTCATATGTGCAGTCCGATTGAATAAGTCAATGCTCATTTAATAAAACGAAAGTTAACATTTGAAAGGAAAACTTATAATGGATTGAGCAAGATTTGATAATTACAAACAATTATTTGGAACCCGGAGAAGAGACGGTCGATCATTACGATCTTGAGCCATAACGTCAAACAACCCACTTCTCCTCCACCCAGATTGAGTCATTGAATAAAGTTGTTTGTTCTTCATTTTAAAGTAGCAATGGCTTCAAGTACATAGATACATGCAGAACGGAATGCAACTACATGAAGATGCTAACGTGTTAACTCACAGAATCGTCCCGAGGCTTCTGATGTGCAAAAATGCATGTGGTATGGAAATGGTTATAGCCCTGGGGACTCTTACATTCGAAGAATAGCAAGAAAGATTTGATTAAAAAGGAAGTGAAGAAAGTCTATGAACGTGTTGAGTATAGATGTTGTTATGTTGTCATGTATAGTTCTTTGAAGTACAGATGATAAACATTAACAGGCTCTTGATAGAGATATCGGTGTTAAACAGGCGAGTTCTTTCATGACCACAGAGTTTGTAAGTAAAGAAGTAAACTTGTAAGTGAAGAAATACCATGAACGTGTACAGTATGGATAACCTGTTTCTGTTATGTTGTCATGCATAGTTCGTTGAAGTACAAATGGTCGGTATCTGCAGGATCTTGATGGAGATATCAGACTTAAACATGCTAGTTGTTTCATGATCACAGATGTTCTTCCTCATGTCAGTGAAACATAAACTGAGATCAAACAAAGGAGCCCTTGGCATATCAAACGTGATGTTCACACAGTAAAGTTACAACGACCAGAAGAACCACAAGGTATCCCGATCCTGTAACGTTCCGCAATGGCAGGTTTTACGTCGTTGATTCTACTGGGATATGGTATGTATCAGTTTTCATCAACTGGCTTATATACACATATATAATACATTCTAATTTTTAGTTTATACAATACATACAATACATACAATACATACATACATACATACAATACAAAACAATACATACATACAATACAAAACAATACATACATACAATACATACATACATACATACAATACAATACGTACATACATATACACAAACATTCAATACATACAATACATACGTACATACAATACATGCATACAATACATGCATACAATACATACATACATACAATACATGCATACAATACAAAACAATACATAAATACAATACAAAACAATAGATACATACATACAATACATACATACATACAATACATACAATACATACAATACATACAATACATACGATACATACGATACATACGATACATACATACATACATACACTACTTACATACATGCACACACATACATACATACATACATACAATACATACATACATACAATACAATACGTACATACATATACACATACATTCAATACATACATACAATACACACATACATACAATACATACATACAATACAATACATACATACATGCATACATACATACATACATACAATACATACAAACAATACATATATACAATACATACGATACATACGATACATACATACAATAATTACAATACATACAATACATATATACAATACATACATACAATTCATACATACATACATACATACAATACAATACAATACAATACAATACAATACAATACAATACATTACATTACATTACATACATTAATTAGGCAGTGTAGTTAAAAAGCCGTATATAAGTAATGAATAGGGTGATTTCAGAAATGTATAGTCGGGTATTTGTAAAATTGAAATCCCCTTTGAATAAATCCCGAAAGTAAACATGGGGTATTTCAGTCGATCTTTCAATGATAACCGCTGTATTATTTTAAACAATACAGAAATGTACATTGAACTGTGCTAATATGTACACTTTCATTTCCAAAAAGTTAAGCACATTTCCCAATTTTCTGTGTAATTTTATTCAACAAGTTTAAATGAAAAAAAACAATCAAAATACGAAAAACTCTTATATCAGCCTTTGTAAAGAAAAGTACCAAGTAAATATAGAGTGATTATTTCGTTTTATGTAGTTTGAAAGGAAAGTTTCCCCTAATCTTTATTTTCAGCCTCCTTTGCTGGTGCACAGACTGTGAACACCGTTGCCTTCTCTCCTGTTGATGTTGAAGTGACTGATGTTAAAAGTAAAGACTTCACCTTGGAGACGTGTGGCTCAACCTGGATGATTTTGAGTCGGAATAATATAACCTATCCCAAATATGATATCTACATCTTCTCTCAAACTGGTGATGTGTCCATATCTGCTTCCATGACTAAAATAGAAGAGGGTGGTGATGCCACATATACAGTATCTTCTGTGATAAGAAATATCTCAATATGTGGCACATCAGGCGCTTTTTGGGTGTCCTGGGGAGGCGGCTTGTTCAGATTTGGAAAAGGAACGGTTGGCAGTAATAGAATAATGGAGATGGATATGAGCGACCATGTTGGAAGCTTTATCGTCGAGAGCGATGGAGAGGCAACATGGCACTTCACCGACAGTAAGTAAGACGTGAAAATACAACATAGGGGTGCTTTCTTTGCATAATGAAATGAAAATATAAACGGTTTAAGATTATGAAATTTTTCATTTGGACTTCTGCTTTTGTAAAGCTGAAATAGATTAGAAGATACCTTGCAACTGGGGTTAAATTGGGTACTTATCACTCAATTCTGAAATATGTATGTGTCAGGCAATATCCTTAAATCTTTTAAACTGACCTATTTTCCGAAACAGAATGGCAAAGGGGGCTTAGGGTAATAGTGTTATTAAGCCTACATACAATCATGTTTTAGTTGTTCAAATGACATTCACATGATATTTTCACAGGGTATAACATTTGAGAGTAAGCGAAAACGAGTTTTCGGCATTGACTCACAATATGCGGGTGATGAAGATCAATACATAAAGCTTTTTTGTAACTTTGTTTTTTGAAGATTTTATGCCACTTTAAATGGAGATCTTCTAATCACTAGATGCAGTCACAACCACCAGTGGAACAGACACACAGCCTCCTTGCGACGCATCCACCACGGAGCCGGAAACAGACACGGGCTCAAAGTCCTCTGCTCCTGGCTGCTGTTATCTAGGCAGAGTGTTAACTATTCTCGTCCTCTTGTGGGCAGCTACGTTGATTAATTAACTTTCAAAGCTTTTAATAATTGATTTTAATTAAACTTTTTGTAATAACATAGAGGAAATTTGTGTTCAAGGAACCATTTTACAAATCAAAATATTGACCCAATATCTGTTTAGGTTTCAGTTCTTTGACTCTGACTTGCACATGTATATAATATAAAATGTTATTAAATAACTTCATTTGTCTTATATATTATACAATCACAGTCCGTTGACGGGGGTCTTTTCTAAAGTTGCGTGATTAAACTCTATTTCTTTAAAAATTTATAATGTTATTATTCTTTAAAATCTATATAGATCTACTATTCGAAAGTAATACTTCGGAGTCTGCCATTGGTAAAAACGTCTTATTGGTTCCGTTTAGTATTAGTTTCTATCGGAACCGATCATAAAAAAGATAACGTGACATCTATATTGGTATGGTGTCACTATTACAATCAACAATGTTTGCTAAGTGACAGGACGGCGGTATGATGTCGTTAGAAATCGCCGAAGCATGATTGACTATATCAACAAATTAATTAAACCCCTACCAGAAATAACTATAAATGTCATGTTAGTAGTTAAGTTATCAAGAACATCCAAATAAAATCATATAACATCCATGACAAGTACAGTTTACAGTATGAGTTTACATTTCAATCATTTTAGTTTATTTTTAAAAGTATATTTATTATTCGTTATTTTCGTAATATATATCTCTCTTGCAACCGTCTCACTTCAGGTTAGTTTGTCACGTAATTTGCATACGAGGTTTATTGATATTTAGTGAACCATAGTCATGCCACCATTTCCAGCAATTTATAGATACTCCGACGAAATTCGAAATCATATCTGTGTGACAGGTCATCTCCATCATTTCTTTATGCAGTACTCGACACTATCGAGGCACGGGTAGTGCTGCTTGCGACATGTAAACGGATTTTAGAACGACATATTGCATTTTAGGATAAAGGTCTATGTTGTTTTTATTCAAAGAGTATACATGTTTATCTAATACACGTTTAAATGATAATGGTCACATTTAAGTATAAATGTCTGGTTAAAAGAGTAGCAATGTAGCATTGTTGCAGCCAGGTTTACTGTATATGTTACATGAGCATGATAATAACCACGATGAAGCATCCGGTTAAAGGAGTAAAGACCCTTGCAGAATTAATTACCTGAAAACCGCGGTCTGACTGCAATCTGATCGCTGTCGACCACGGTATGACTGCAATCTGATCGCTGTCGACCACGGTATGACTGCAATCTGATCGCTGTCGACCACGGTATGACTGCAATCTGATCGCTGTCGACCACGGTATGACTGCATTCTGATCGCTGTCGACCATGGTATGACTGCAATCTGATCGCTGTCGACCACGGTATGACTGCATTCTGATCGCAGTCAACCAGGATCAGATTGCAGTTAGACTGCGGTCGATCCTACCACGGACTGAGCGTAATAAGTGTTTGGTTAATTGAGTAGCAATATGCCATTGCTACAGCCTTGTTTACTATATCTGTTACATGTGCATGCTAATAACTACAATTAAGAGTCCGCTTAAAGAGTACATGTTACAACGTGGCCCTATTGCAATCTGGTGTATGACTGTTATACATGTGCTTGATAATAGCTTCAATTAAGTACAAATGTCCAGTGGCACTATATTGTTTACTTTGTCTGTTACATGCCAATAACCACATTTAGTGTCCGGTTAAAATAACAATATAACACTGTTTCAGCATGGTTTACATTGTTTGTCGCGTGTGCATGATAATATCCATAATAAAGTATAAATGACCGGTTAAAATAGTTGCAGTGTGGCAGTGTTACATCCTAGTTTCCTGTGTTTGTTACTTTGTTACCCGTTGACGATTTTCCGTTTTTTTCCTCTCCAAAACTTACATGGTTATACTTATAGGAATTATGGATATTAACATTTACCTTATTATTCATGCTTAACACTGCTGTTTCGAAAATTGTTTTACCAAATGCACTTGAAACCTGAATGTTGAAAGTTAACTGTTAGGCACATGAACAATCAAATTCTAAAATATTCTTTTTATAATAATTTGACTTTTACTCCTGCAATAAAACATTATCTTTGCTTTTAAACTAGCATGATGTATGATGTATTTTTTATCATGGTTATTATTGAAATAAAACGATTCATTTCTTTCAACTTAATATCGGACGTCTATGATCAAGTCATACAGTCTGTTTTACCTTAGTGACCCCCCCCCCCCCCCCCCCCATAACCCCTACACACTCAAATCACCTACACTATTTTGGATCAAAAAGTGTAGGAGAAATGGGGGTTCTAATGCTTGTGAACCTTACCTTAGGCATTGACATCAAATCGCACAGCATTTGGACTCGCTCCGTCGCTTCAGGCGTTCACTTTAATATCATGTTACTATATCACAACCTGACGTCGGTCCCTCTGCTTCATTTCGCGATTTTTTTAATTAATATTTCAAAACTCCACGATATTTGTCATCCGCCATGATACACCAATCTAATTTACTTTTAGCTAAATATTACTCAGTGACATATGCATTCAAATTTTCACACAAATATATATATTTATAAGTGATCTGTGAAAATGTTTTCTTAGTGTATGAACACTTAGGTTCCGGTAAACCGGAAAATATCACCATACTTTGAATAAGGAACTGTGAGCAAGGAATACGGGCACAAGGAACCAGGAACAAAATTCTTAATTGATTGGAAGCAGACGAATTGCGTTCTGGAACATTCTAAGTGTAGATCACCATTGTTGTTCTCCCTCGAATGGGATATTAATAATCTGTCTAGCTGGATATTTCTGGATAATGTTATTTTCCAGAGATCAATGTAACAATATTACCTGGATAACACATTTTAGAATTTGAGAATGTTAACAAAAAGGCCAAATCGAATTCAATACGTTATTATTAAAGAGAGGATTCTATTGAAGTATCTAGTATTACACAGTAACACACAATGTAGACTGATCAAAAATCTCTTGTAATGCTTTTCACACTCGTAACACAGATGAATGATTTCACTTCTCAGTGTTCTAATTTTGCGTTTTTTACTGTCATAGTTTCAAATCCAAAAAGTCACCAAAATATTCCTTCGAATTTCGTTTCAACAAACAAAAAACAACAACAAACCTTTAGAATCCTCCTTTTCAAGTATACTGAATTGTATAATTTTATGTTTACACAACAGCGAATTAAATATCAACTTTATAAGCCATCTCAGATTTACATTTAAGTATTGGTATTGGACATTGATATTTCCTTGGTTTTCCTGTTATGTTATACAACTGTTCACACCCAAAGTGTACTATATATCATTAACCAATCAATAGGACCATTTCATCACGTGACAGTGACATAGAACAGTTTGGAACTTATGTACCACTTCTGTTATAGGTAAGTTTCCAAAATAACGACCACATGTTATGGTACATTGTCCGGCTTTCGATCATAAATCGCAACTTTAACCTCTGTGTTGTCACTTAACTGAATGAACTAGCATTCAAATGTTAATTTTCAGCATTTTCAAGATTTTCTGGATGCTTATTGAATTGATCTGGTTAGAACGTGTCTACCTTTATATTGAAGAAGTTCAAAACAGTATTATGAGAATTTGCCCGATTAATTGCACTCAGATTGTCAAGGGAAGTCCGGAAGACTTCGACCTGACACTTCACATTTAGCTAGGTGAGAAGGGGTAGCATTTTTTTATGTACACCCTTGATGACAAACAATAAGACACATGTATGAAGATGGAAAAATTCTTGATGTTTTCAGTTTGACGTCACTTTTACGCTTCTTTAAGTATTGTAACTTCACATTTTTAAAAGTGTTACTTTCAAATTGGTATTTTAAAGATTCACTTGGAATGTCTGATATATATGTACCCACTGAATTTTACAAAAAACTTAAATTCAGGTTTATTCCAACGTCGTTTTTCAGCAATGTTTAGTTCCTTCCAATGAGGAAGTTGAGAAATGAATAGGGATGTAATTCGTTGTAAGCCACGTGACTTCATATGTTAAAATACAATTGACCCAATTGTTGTGGTGTTGGTATTGTTATCTTCAACAGGCAAGTCTACACCTGGTTACTTCTTGGATAGCTATTGCAGGGTAGTCCGTTAATAACACAGGCCAGATGACCTAAACACAGGGGGTATTCGACTGTACAGGGAAACCGGATGTTGCACGCCTGCAACAACCAATTTCCCGCTGTACAGTTTTTACGAAGTACCCCTGTCTTCACGCTCACGGTAATTATAGAACATATTTTCTTTAAAATGGACTCAAACTTTATATGTCGACAGATGAAGCTTTCTTGTACCCTAAACTACCCTCCTTATGATGTGACAGTCGTTCAATCTCTTTATCGGGACGATTTACTGTCGTCTTTCATATCACGTTAGCATGCCCTACGAAAATATGTCTAAATTTGTCTATTACAGCAATATAGATTAATTATTTCCCTCAATTACACATTTTCTATGTAAAGCGAATGCAGATTGTATTATATGATTTTGAAAGCACGTAATTCGGACTGTTTCAAGCCCCTATGTTGCCTAAAACTAAACTGTACGTTAAATGGTTGTTGCTGCTGTCTCGGGCAGTGACTGTACAGGTTGTTGCGCATTTTCAGAGTGACAGCCGTCTGATTGGTAACCGAAAAATAGAATATCACAAAATATGTGCATGTTTATTCTGCGTATTATAATTAATTTGCATTATTTGTAAACCTGTTCATGTATTTTTGAGGTCGGATTCGACACAAATGGTTAACCTAACATTCAGGTATCCGACAAAATGTTGTTTCACTAAAACTAACATGCAGTTTTATGTGGAATGAAAACATAATGTACTGAACTTCTTGATTCTTTCAGAAATGGAAGTCGAACCTTTGAATGAGTCTTGTATTTCGTTAAATTCTTCACTTGTCACAAGTGAAACGTGGGTTGACTCAGAGCTGACAGGTTCATCATACACATTTTCTTGTGATGCACTTGCTTCTTCCACTGATGTAATGAATTCTACTATTTTCACTGTGAGCATTTCCCATCAGGAATGCATGTCTTATTATTATATAGTTTTCGGCTGCGTCAGTCCGTCCGTACATACGTCCGTAGGAAATTGAATAACTCAAATACTATTCACTGGATTCTTTTCATAATTTGCATATGGGTTCATAGGGAGAGTAATTTCCTACAGAGGTTTATGACCGTGACCTTCATTTCAAGGTCATAACAAGACTTTTTCATTTTACCCTTGTCAACGTGATATCTCAAGAACCATTCACTGGATTCTCTTCATATCTTACACATAGCTTCTCCAAGGAAAGACAAAGGGCTGATTAGATTTTGGTGACCTTGAATTTATTGTCAAGGTCACAGCGGAACTTTGAATTTGTCGACATGTTAATCTACATGTAAAGCTTGTCAGCAGGATATCTCAAGAACCATTCACTGAATTTCATCATATATTACACAAAGCACCTCCAAGGGAAGACAAAGTGCTGGTTATATATTTTTTAACCTTGACATTATTATCTAGGTCACAGCAGAACTTTGAGTTTGTCGACATGTTAAGCTTGTCAGGGAATCGATATCACAAGAACTGTTCATTAGATACTAATCATTATCTTACACCAGTGGTTCTTTTAGGGAAAATTCAGGGCCCAGTCGATTTTGCTGATCTTGACATTATTTTCAATTTTGAAGTATTAATTTGCGGCGGGGATCATGTCACCTTAGTGACAACTACTTGTCTTTAATTAATTTGGCAGGTACAATGTTTTGAAAGTTCTTGGTCTGTAGTTTTAATTTACCAGTACTGCAATCTAAGATGCGATGGCGGACCTTTAACACATTTGTTGGATGAGCATCTACAGAATGTAAATGACAGTCTCAAAGTCCGACGAAAAAGTGCAATAGTAGCAATGGAAAGCCGCCATAATTGAAATGATATACGCTGAATGCATGTAGTCCGAAAAAGTAAATGAAGTTGAACACGAATGGTATATCATGCATCATAGAATCATTACAACTCCCTGTACAGTAAAAAAATCATTAACTGCAACTCCCTGTACAGTGCTGGTGCAACAACCATAAGAGCGTACAGTCACTATTTTGCCTTGTTTTTCTTTAAATATAAAGAGATGAGCATTGAAAAGTCACACAAGTCTTCGAATAAGAATTATTTTACTATATAACTTTATAAAAGTACTGTATGATCACCACGTGCGTAAAAACATGTCAAACTGGTTTCTCAATGCAAACCAAGGCTCGAAACAATCTTCAGGGAAGTGATCTGAACATAGACGCGAGGCTGACGTTGGTGTCCACAATGCTCTCTTCGCTCGAACAAAATCGGTCCATTTGGCGTGAAGCGAGACATCAGAGGGAAACTTGTACAGTGAAACTTGGTAACCAGGATTATTTGAACAGTTTACAGCAGAACAGCGGTGTGGCATTGTTGCAAAGCGTAGATAATACAGATCAACTGACCGATATCCACCAGTGTTTTCCATTATAAGCAGTAACCGGATGTTTACATCCCGTCCCTTCTCGTACGTCACTTCCGGTTAACCCCAACTCACTAAGCCCCGCCCCATTTTTCGTTTGTCGCTCCGCGTCGAAAAGCAGACGATGTTTTTCACAAAGTTTGAGGCGGTCTAGTTTAATAAATCAACAACCTATTACCTATGTTTTGGGTTTCATTTTCACATATTAGTCTGATGAACCAAATGCAGATTAGAATTCAATAGAAAAAAAATCATTTCAGCCATCCTTTAAACAGGCTTTTTCGCGATCGCTACGCTAGCTTCAATCGGCCTGCCACTTGGAACAGGCATTTATGACAATAATAGAAACATTATCGTTATTATGAGATTGCAAATATGACGAGAAAAGCTTGAACAACTTAAATTTATAGCATTTCTATAGATAAAGGGGGAGAATAACTCAAACTAACCGTGAACGTGAAGACAGGGGTACTTCGTAAAAACTGTACAGCGAGAAATTGGTTGTTGCAGGCGTGCAACATCCGGTTTCCCTGTACAGTCGAATACCCCCTGTGCTAAAGAGGCAAGACAAAGGCGGAAAGACATTTCACATTTTAATATTCACATTTGAACAGTTATTCAATACGAGTTTGACATTGTTGTTGGATCCTTTGATTCAATAAGGACCGAATAATGTGAAGTACTGGCAGATTCTGGCGAACATTCAGCCATGACATATCTGGGACCAGGAGAATCTCTTTCCTTTGCTTTCCTTTTTATGATCGTCACAGGTTCTTAATTCTCTTCCCACAGAGGTTACTCCCTTCATATTTCCCATCCTAACCCATTTTCTACATGGCCTGAATTTCTACGCTCAAGTCAAATTCCTTAGCGGGGGATAAGGGGAACCTCAAACTGTATTCCTGCTTATAACCAATGGAAACCCATCTTTCAGCGGCCATGTCGACCGAGTGACTTCAAAGAGCTAGGTATTTGACTCGTAAGGGTCTTGATCATTAGCATATGTGTATTGAATATTATACAATTATAGACTGATGATGAGCTCAATACCCGTTTTCTCGGGTCTATAAAACAGATATTGACCGAATTCACCACTCCATAATTGTTTTATTATGTAGTTAATACAGAAACGAAAAGAAAACAATGAAATACAGTCAAAATGTAATTTGGTTTGAACAGCTGGGACTACGGTCAAATGACGTCATGATAACAATTGCATGACGTCATGCTACAATCGTTTGACGTCATGCAACAATCGTTTGACGTCGCTCAAGTCAATAAGGCTTTTGGTTGGACTTGGACTGGAGTAAATATGCTTTTCTGTCGACGGCCACGTGATCGCCTTTCGACCAATCAGATCGCTGGAAAAATATGCTAACATAATAATATGTATAAGGCCTAAACAATATCAAAAAAATTTTCTGGTTTTTACCGGCTAACAAAAATGATGCGATTACGCGATTTTTTAAATATTTAATTACGACTTCTTTTTGTTTAATGAAGAGTTAAGCAAACAAAATTTATACAATAAGTAATATAAATAAAGCACAAACCCTCTTAATAATGTTACTATTCCAAATAGTCAATAATCTCACCAATTAACTCCATCTCAACAGAAACGAGTGACATTTTCTATGTCCAATATTTTCTGAGGCCAACAAAATACAGTCATCTGCCCCTTACTTTTGAAAACCTTGAAAAAAAGACCTGAGTGGGGGCCTCATGTAAATAACAATTATGAACTATTTTTGGTATTTGTCTCTTCTTTTTTATAAGCATAAGGATGAATACCCCTATTTCGAGGAAAACACATTAAACGAAGAAACGTTACGTTACGTTATCTTACGTTTATTTTATCATTATGACGTGTCATTAGCAAATGTCCCTTTTACAACGGCGTCGCTGATTGCACAACTTGATACAATTACAACCAATCAGGAACTCTTTTTTGCGAGCGATTTCAAGCCATGTAGAACAAAGGTTAGGATCGGAAATCTGAAGGGAGTAACCTCTGTGGGAAGAGAATGCTAATAACATTGCTACATTTCTTCCGTGTGTAATAAACGCCGCCTTGAATTGTAAAATGTAACATGTACGAGGATAAGTATAATCGAATGAACGCGTAGGAAAATCATTGCATGTGCAATAGTCGAGCAACTCTTACCTTCTGGAAAGGCCATGTTATTGCCATCTACTTTTTGGGAAAGAAGGTTGCATGTACATTTGATTGGCCTCCTGGGCGAAATATAGATATAGCCTCGCATGCCTCTATTGATCAATTACATTTCCGTCTGTTGGCAACATTTGAAATAAAGTTTTATGTATAATGTTCGTACTTAATTAGAACTGGCGTATAACATTCTATTCCAATATTACACATGATGTCGTATTAATGGTTGGGTTCTTAATTAACTGAACTTTTACACAATCATTACGCCTCGCAACGTATATAAAGCTTCCACTTATACTTAACTTAACTTAATTCTATTTCGAAAAGTGTTATGAAATTAGTTTAAAACATTTGAAATTAAGTTATGGTACTCTAAGAATCCGTTAATTACGCTAATTCTCATTGTTATTATTATAATAATAGAAATGAAAATTAACATTATGTAGTAAATGTAGACATGTTAAGAAATGTATTGTAAGATACTAGATTTATTAAACTCGGGAAGGTGAAATAACTGTATTCGGGAATCATATTGTATTTAAAAAAACGAGGTATATTATGAAATGATGCTATAAATAAGAGGCTACGATACATTATTAAAAGGTAACCAAACGTATATTGCAATGCACTTTATATTATACAATATACGCCGGTAAATGGGAGATTTTGTGGACCCGAGACAAAGTTCTGACCAAGTCTGAGGTCAATCTTGTGTTTGTCGGGTCTATGAAGTCAGATATGGACCCAATTTACCAGTTACAATTTTTGTAGTGAGTATTTAAAACAGAATAGATATATATTTCGTGTATATGTGTTTAGTTTAAAAAGAAGCCAATAACTTTTGAATCGAAATCTGATTCTTCATACTGTTCTGAAGAAATAATTTACTTCTTTGAAAAATACAGTTCTAACTATTAAACTTTGGAAAAGTGTTATTTTCGTCATTACATTCCGAGAGATTGAGATTACTTTGAATTAATGCTGATGCATGGTCATGTCAAATGTTAGTGTATGTTCCGAGAGTGATTTGTTTAACTAGCACAACCGAGTTTTCAAAAACTTTATGGCAACCTATTTATCTATCTACATGTATCAATATTAACTATTTAAAAAAATAATATATATATTCAAATGTACAGGGGGTACGCCAACTGTGTCTGCAAAACATGCCACAAGACAACAGGCGACCTGCTGAGTAAGGCGTTGAGAAAGTATGAGATGCTTCCAGGATGAGACGCCACCAATATGTGAAGTTTGCTTTACCAGACCGCCTCTCATCCTTTACAGTACCATGTTCTTCGTTGCTATCTGTTCAGGGAGTTATTGAAGCAGTACTGTGATTGCTTCATTTTCAGACATTATCTACCTTTCATGATCCTACCCATGTTTAATTTCTTCATTAATTGTTCATAAAGTTCACAGATAATGCTGCAGAAGATCGGCAATCCTTATAATGTGTCGACATCCTTTAAATTATCTAATTATTGTTTTACTTGTACTAATCTGAAGCAGCTGATTAATTGTAAATCACAAATGTAAGAACCGCCAATTAAATGACGATTCATTAGACCTTTTCCCCATATTGCTTTGTACACTGTTATCAAATAAAGTACATGCCGCCAAACCTTATTGAGGATGAGAGGATAGTTTGATAGCTGTAGCACGAGTTTCTTAATGAAATGAAGTGCTCTCACGAAAATGTAAATTAGTGTTACCAATGGCTAAATAATAATCCTAACTGCCACACCACTGTCGCACCATTTTCTTCGAATAGAAATAGCCGTTTCTATGGATACGGGTCGTGAAATGAGATGGTTTACCCATTATCGTAACAATATATTGTATAAACTTTAATTATAAATGGCAAATTTGAGAAAACATTATATGCAAAGAAAACGTGTTACAGCGCCTCTAAGGTTACAGATCCAAAATGTTAGTAGTATAGAAACTGCCGTTCCTGGCGCAGATCAGGCCATGAATTTTCAATGGGGCTTTTCGAGCATCTTTGGAGAAGGCAGGCTCGCATGGATGTGTATTTTAGAGGATATTTGGCTTTTCTTGACGAATACCATGTTTATCTCATCGAGTGAGGTAGAAAGGTAATATTTTCACGAGTGGCGCAGTCACTCGTGAAAATATATAACTTTTCAACCTCACAAGATGAGATAAACATGGTATTTGTCAAGAAAAGACACATTTTTTATTATATGGCGAGCGATGAAATACTGGGATTTATCAGTGAAATAAACTGTCTATCAAGCTACAGTGAAAATAACTTATATTTTCACTGCGAACGGTGACTGATATCATTTGACGTCATAAAACAATGGTCTCACGCGGCGAATTGGCTTATGACGTCACAGTGTTACTGTGGTGACGGGCTGTTCCTAGCGGCCGCTCGGCGTGAAAATGACCCTTTTCGGACTTAATTACATGGATAACATCATATAATAAATAGAATATCCGTCAATTCTTGACAAATACCATGTTTATCTCATCTCGTGAGGTAGAAAAGTTATATATTTTCACTCGTGGCTGCGCCACTCGTGAAAATATAACCTTTCTACCTCACTCGATGAGATAAACATGGTATTAGTCAAGAAAAGACAGATATCCTCTATCTATTTATTATATGACCAAATCCTTGCATATTCACCGACAAAGTCTTGCATTTACGTTAAGTCGGCTCCAGAATGAGCCTGTCGCCTCAGCAACAGTGTGACGTCATGAACGTGTCATGACGTTGGAGCATTGTTTTATGACGTCAGGTCATTGTTATATCAGTCACTAGTGACTGATGACACGTTCCATTGTTATTTTCACTAGTGACTGATAACACAGTTTATTTTCACTGATAGATCCCGGTATTTCACCTGCAATCATATAATGAAATAGATTATCGATTGCAGTAATATTATGGGAAATTCCCATCTCCCTAAGACAAGTCTGAGCATGTAAGACTATCAATCATCTGATTCGTTTTTGTTTTTGGTACTCTTACTGGTTTTAATGCTCTCTCTCATATATCTGATCAACAACAAGAGTATACAATTTCTATTTACATTTTATTACCCCGTACATTCATGTGCACATATGTCGGGGGACAATCCTCGTGCACCTTTACAAGGCATTTATTTGCAGTGTCTCATGGACATTAGAAGCTTTGATCCAAGAATTAAATTTCTTAGGCCAATGAAGCCATTTAATGTTAAGTTTTTTATTTGGTCCTTTTCCTCTGGTCCTCAGTACCGTCTCGTCTCTACTTTCCATACATCGTAATCTCGGATGTCAAACTTTTCTGATTGGTAGAAGGTGCCTTGGATCTCATCACCATCATAGTTCTTGACCCTGTACAGAAGCAGTCCATCCCGTAGTATTTTCTGGGAGATGGTGAATATTTCTCTTGTCCATTTCTCATTGTATTCTCTACTGAATACATTCCAGAGATGAGTGAGTCTAACCTAATCTCCTAGTTTTAATCGAAAAGGCTTCTTCATAATGTTATTGGTACTAGTTTTCTTGGGCCAATACATACGCCACCAGGTATTAGTTTCCTTGCGTTTGGTCACTTAAGATGGAGCCATACCAATCGTTCTATGATGAGTTTCATTGTAACTATTCGGAAAATTTATATAGTTGGTTCAAATATCTATATGACTGTTTGTGCGTGAAATAGCAATAAAATGGTTAATGGTTTTCAGCACACGTTCAGCTACTGAAGCTTTGGTTTCATTGTTAGTGAGTAGAGCTCAAAAGCTCTTTTTTTCAGGAGTGACAGAACTTCTATGGTTGTCTCCCAGTAATGACTATCTTTATTCTAGCAAAAGCTCTTCTAACAGGACGATGAATACTGTAAGCTTCTTGTCTCTTGTCTTGTATTTGCTCAAAACATATTTTCCAGCTGTTCTTACATATCTATATAACTTATCAGGACCGGATAAGCTAAGGATGTGAAGGGTCGTAGTAAATCTAATAATAATAATAATAATAATAATAAGAGTACTTATAAAGCGCAGACCTCCATAAACAAGGTTTATGCTCAATGCGCATTACACAGATGAAATATATACATATATAAATCTTCTTTAAATACTCTTCCCAGGTCATGATAACTCGTTGGATGTCTACTGAGGTAAAGACGTTCAGCATGTGGATGGCGACCAAATCGTCATTAAAGATGCGGAAGGCATGACAGCTGGGTTTGGCTACTAGTTTCTGAACCTGTTTCTCACCCTGAACAAATTTAACATCCACTCTTTTTCTCAGGTTCTCCATCACCTTGCTAAGCACCGAATTATTCATGAGTTTGAAAAAATGCTTCTCATTCTTGTTCTTGGCCTGTTTCCTCATCTTTGTGTTGAAATGTGTGTATGGCTTCAACCATGGTTGTTGTTTAAATTAAGCATTCTGTGCGACTAGGTTGGGAACAAGTTTCTCTCTGCTGGTTCCTTTGAGTTTGAGCTCTAAGAGCTTGGTGGCATGTCCTCCTTAACCATCAACTTCTCAGGGGCTAGGCGATATTCGTTGTGGGTATCATGGAGCTCCTCAGGATACTCCAAGTATCTCCACGATACTCCACCTAAAATATATATATCCCTCTTGGGCATCATCTGATATTTCGTCAAGATTAGGTATTTCATCTATCCATTTGAAGTCAGAGATTGGGAGTGCTTGCGAAATGGCCCATCCATGAAAATTGTTGGCATCTAAATACATGATGTGTTTGTTTGCCTGGTTCGGATTATAATCAGGAACTCCAGGATGATAAGCTTTGGCATAACGATGTGTAATCATGGAAATACCTCCCCGCAGTCCTTGCTCGATGAACAAATTGATGTCAACATCCGTAAGAAGCTCGAATTGAATGCCAGTCATTTTGAGAGCAGCCTGCCAGGCCAGTCCTGGGCTGGTGTAAAAGTGAGCTGGGTCCAATTGATATGCTTCCAAACAGATATTTCGAAAATGTTCAAAAACTTCTACTTGTGCTAATACATAAGTTAAGACATATAGGTCATGATATTGACCCAAGTTCTCTCTTACAAAGTTCTCCCATACTAATTGTGCATGTTGATAGTCTTCTACGGAGATGTGTTCGCCAGACAGTCTACTGTAGAAGGCTTCTACTGAGGGAGTTGAGTTTCTGTAAACAACAGGAGGGAGAGTCTTGTCTTGTCCAAACTGTTGTTCCATGTGATGAACTTTAGAAGAGCCTTCTTGGTGACCAGCTTTTCCAGGGATGAGTAAAGTCCATGCACCCTAAGGAGAAGGCAATGTATTTCTCCATGTTGTTGGGGATGCAGTTTATGTGGTTATTCTTGACTTTACCAATTGCTTGCATATTTATATGCGAATCATACTTGTGCAGTATGCAGGTATTGTGCCTGTGAATTTATAATTAATATTGCAAGCACCGTGTGCCGCTCCACGAAAGTCACAGGTAATATGACAATAGTCTCGACTCGATCCTGCCCTAAGAGTTGGGAACAAATATGACATTGTGTACATGTTTTGAAGGTTTGCCAGTCCCGTCCAGTCATGGTTAATGGTTTTATTTCTTTGAATTTCTTCTCAATCTTCTTGTTCTCGGACCATCACCTCAACAAACTTGTCTGTTGCATCATCTCCACGGTATACCATAGGAGCTTTGCAGTGGTCCGGTGAGTGAGTGAGTCTTGTGAGTTTCTCTGTTGAAGATTTTTAAAACAACCAGAGAAGGGACTCGGAGCGACTTGTAATCTGTGTAGATGACACAGGGGAGTTGTTTTCTGTGTAGTGAAGCCACTTCCTTGGGCAGTTCAATGTGCTGAGGGCCATTGGTTTTACAATAAGGTGTGTGGTCTTCCAATAAATCTTGATGGGTGAAGCCATGGAGACCGTAGGGGCAGAAATAATGTCTGTGAGCATTAGTTTTCTGATCAAACAGTAAACGGTTTAAATAAATTATCAAACAATAATGTGTCTTATTAGTATTGATTGATTGGTACAATACAATGACATCCAAGGCATTGGCAACATCGTTGTTGGTCGACCCAATCTGCAACATCCCCAGAGCTCTTTCTCTTTCTCCACATGTCATTCGCAGCATGATTTCGTACAAGTGTGCTATATAATGCAAGGTAGGCACCTTTTATAACCTGTAGAAGCATTCAGTTCATGCAAATGCTGCTTGAATTTTGCTACATTTGAGTGATAATGCGTTTGGGTGATATACAAATAATTGAAAAGTTTTCATTTTCAAGCAAAGATTTAACATAAATAATCGTCTGTGTTCCTAAATACTATTAAGTCATTTGACAACACAGTAAACTCGTTAAAACTAAGGTGATTTACTGGAAAAGATCTTTAATGAGTAGAAAAATATATTTAATAATTTTCACACTTAAACATACTCAAGAACAGTATTTTTTTTTATCGTTTAGGGGTTATGATGTCTAGTCACAAAAGTAAAAGTTTACTTTCAACTTCATCTGGAAATCTAAATCGCATTTCTTTGTTACTACCAGCCTGGTCGAAAACCGGACAATTTTAATCTTCTTAAGCAAGCTGCATTTTGCCACAATATGAATCTATCAAGATTTTTAAACGTGTTATTAGCATAAAGCTACGTTATTCGGCTTTCTTTTGAACCATTCATTTCTTAAATATACTTTAAATTACTCAAAAAGTTATCAACAAAATAAGTGGGGCAACGTATCTTTTGGCGTTTAGTGTATATATGGTGACCTAATGTGGTGTTGAATTTCTTAAGTTTATCTAAATTATTAAAGATTGTACTTCAGAAATGATCCTATAAAGTTTCTGACAACAGCGACATGTTCACAAGGGAATACTGACCAGTACTGGAACAGCTATCAACCATGTCACAATGTGTGTCGCACGTGCACGTTGGAAAATATCGTGATAGTGTAAGGTCATGCTGACAAGGGATCGTTTCAATATAAACATGCTTTCATTTTAGACATATTTTCTTTAATTTCTATGATATTTGTTATTCATGTGTATATCAAACAACATCTAATAATAAAGATAGGAAAAGGAAACTTACGATCAATGTTCATATTCAGATGCAGATGTACCAGAAGTCTCGATTTCAATGTTTGTGTCACATTCAGAGTTCAAATCTATGATCTTCAGTTAGGGTTTTAAACCATCCTTTATCAGTATTGGTCTTCTACTTTCATGACATGATCCACATAAATTTTTCACAAATCTGTTGGAATATTCAAATTTCGTCATTTACTTAAAGGGAGCAGTAGCACGTTTTTTGGCAAATTCTATTTTTTCAAATTTCTCTTTCATAATGATTGTTTATGACATATATATATATATATTAACTTAAGACGGTAAAACATCTTATTACACAAACCAAGTATCTGCAGTGGTAAGAACGGTGTTGCGTAAAAAGCAAAAATTGCATGGTAGCCATTTTATTGTGAAAACAGTTTATTATTTGGAATGAAAAAAATCATTCCCATGGCTTTACCAAACCATGTACACTCATTTTGTAACTTGATTTTCCAAAGAAAGAATTTTAGGGTGTTTTACTATTAGTGACATTATTTTTTCATCGACTTATTTCAGCAAAAAACGTGCTACTGCCCCTTTAATGTTTGACGTATTTGAACTTAAAGGATTTTGAAGGGGTATCCGTATCTAAGCAATAACGTTCATACTGTGTATTTATAGATACATGGATATCATCATCTTTGAATGCCTTTTTCAACTTTCTGGAAGAGAGAGACTCAGTCGACTTATGTAAGCGCCGAATTACATCCCTCACAACTCGTGGATCAAAATCACCCAGTTTACCTTTCTAAGAATGTTTTGATATGGTCCCCGACTTATGCGTGGTTTCAGTATCAGATTCTGCATCATTATCAAGGGAGATAATACAATTAAGTGTCGTTCTAGAAACGTATGTAGCATGAAGCGTACGTTTCGTGGTGCAATTTAACGAAAAAAACGTTTTCTGTCTTTTGGATAATGTCTTAGAAAACGCATGCAGTCTTTTAATAATGTCCCCTGCATCTTTGGAGAGCATCTTATCCACTCCTCGACAATACCTGTAAATGTGACGTCACACTCCGATCCCTTGATATGCAAGTGCATGCATGTACATAACACGTTGACACATAATGTGACATTGTTGATAGCTGTCCCAGTACTTGCTAGTGCTCCCTTGTGAAAATGTCGCTGATGTCAGAAACTTAACATGATAATTTCTGAAGTACAGGTCAATATATATAATGATAAATGGAATAAATTGCAGTTTGGTAGTGTGTGTTCTTTAAATGCAACTTGCCAGAAACCGTGTTCCAAAAGTTCGGGTGACGGACTATAGTCCTCTTCTTTCTTTAACATTCGTTTTTCATACCCTCTTCACCTCCTCATAATGATTTTTCAAAAACATCATGGGGTCAAACTTTCCCACACCCTCTCCTGGAATTCTATGAACTCGTACTGTACCTCTTAACGCTTGTAAATTGCATCCATCTTCAATTTTATTGTCTTGATCAGTACCACCCCCTACTTGGTTTGGTTTATGGACATTCTTCATACACTCGTTTTGAAATGCTTACCAAACCTCGCCCGAGTGATTTTTCTGACATATATACCGTAATTGATATTAAAGACAAATGAGAGTACAATTGTGCAAATGTCTTAAATACAGATGCTCTAAACGTAAAGCGCACATACAATATCATTCCGAGTTCGAGGAGAGTAGAATAGATCAGTATATCTCGTCATAGTTACCAATCCTCGGTAGTCTGCTGGTCTGGCTGGTTATGTTTAGGATTGAAAACCCAAGATAAGAAAGCTGAGCAAGAAGTAAGTGTGAAAGCGAAGCGATCACAGGATACGTTTGAGAACACTTACTTTACTCATTCATAGTCATTGTATGTGATGTAATTTTATTGACCTTAATGAACGTCAATTCACATAATATTTACACTAAGATGCACATGGAAGTGAACAAAGTTTCGGTACGCAGCTGTACATGAACATTTCTTGTTTCACAAAAGCAATTGTGAATAACTAATTTAGCTTACTTCCGCAGTCTACTTCCCAAGTCGGCCCAGTCTCGTTATAAAATACTTAATAATTTAATTGGAACAAAACCTTTGTAGTAGCTCATTAGTCATTAGCTCAGTAGCTCATTATTCATATGTCCCCGAAATAAATCTGACGTCGGTCAAATTATCAAAGTCATATCATTTTCGCAGTGTTACTAAAGTAGTGTGAAATAAAAAAAAAATTGTTTCCATAATTAATTCAGCGATATATAGCCAGTTTAACAATATTATCATCTAAGAATTTTCGATTCGTTACTTAAAATAGAACAGACTGTTAACTAAAAATCGCGACATTGGCAAATGGAACCTGAGTCGCCGATACTTACGTTCAATGAGCCTACCATCTCATTATATTCTTTCTCTTTTTTATGAAGTCATAATAAGCTGACGTCCTCAATTTTCACTGCGTTTTTCTAACAGGAAAAAGTCCAGCTTTACGAAATCGCTTTAAGAAAATGTGATTGCTGCACAGCACCACGCTATGACAAAAGCTAACATCCTGACTGGCCAGAAGTTTTCTGGAGCAAAGGACTTGGACCCGGCCTCTGTTTCCGGATCTTTCCCAGAAGTACCAACGGGATCTGGTGTTGTTTCTCTGGACAAGTCTTCAGTGGCGCTACTATCACCTGAACCTGAGCCCTGTCCCCCATCATTCGTCGTGTCTGTAGGCCTCGCACTTGTTTCTGTCGTAGCTCTGGTCAAAGTTGCACTGGTTGTTTCAGCAACTACAATTCAAATTTCACGAAAATAACGTTCGTGTAGGCTCAAAGATATGTGTCTGTGTTAAACTTGCCTTCGGTATCAAATCACATCCTGCTACATCAACGTATTTGTATCCGCTACCCTACGAAAATTTATGATTCACTGAGCGCAGTAACACTCTGATTCTATGATTTGTGATTTATAGGAGAGTATACCTTGGAAATTAGCTGGGATAATGTGAATTGTCATGGACTTTTACTGTTAGCGACAACCACAAACAAACCTCTTGAAGAAAGAGAGCCTGTTACCTTTTTACTTTTATTAGGATCACAGGACTATCGATGTAGCTAACGTAGCTATTTCGAGTGTGAGTGTGACCCAATGTGAATTGCAGCCAATGGGGAATACAAAGTGTAGATTCAGTGACCCTATAACCCCAAATTAGGGTCACAGTAGCGATAACCTAAACACTTATTTTCTTTTCTATTTTCCTCTTAATTCGAAAGGTTTTAGAAAAATGAACTGTGGTGTAGACTCCTCAACAAATGTGGTATATACATTGTAGATTAAAGTTATTTCTATCGGTTTAGTTGGGCGAATTAGAGAGAAATTACTTTCTCTTTGGTAATAAACCAGATAAAATGGGAGGTAATGCCTGTGACGAGGGCGCTTTGAGAGATGTCTATTAATGTGACGTCAGAGCGCGGCATGTTCATTCTCGCCTGCGACATTAGCGTATCATGTTGACGATATATGAAATACAGATCTAGACGTTTTAGAAACGAGTATATTTCTCAGTTATTTATAGGCAAAGTTGGTCAAACAGACAGCTGATGGACACAGATTTATATTGACATGTACATGAAGTGATGGCGGATAGCAGGAGGTGGATCGCTGAACTGCCGAAGTCCCAGTGATCTACATAAAATACAACAATGTGCACTTCGTTTACCCTGGCTTCAGACGACTGATATACAGTCTATCGCCTGTGCATGTGGCAACAAGCACGTTGAAAGTGTTTCTTGTGCGGAGGCCGGCTCGTCGTTTGAGGTTCTATGAAAAATGACCCAAGATTAACACAAATGGTATATATATTATTGAATGTTCTTTTAAATTACGTGATTTACTATAAGCGAGATTGTGCTGACTTCTGAAGGAAGTTGTACTCAGTTTGTCTTCCGGTAGACAGGTAGAAGGCATGGCATTCCATGCATGGTGCAATTTGTAATGTTTGAAATCTGGTGGAGTAGTTGAGCATTTGATTGTATACCGCATGTGAAGACGCTTTTATATACGCAACGGCTATTCCGTATTTATAATTATGAGATATAGGAGCTCGAGTAGCTCGGGTTTTTCAGGTGATATTGTCTGTAGAGGTTGGTAGCGTCGTAGTATGGGTTTGAGGTATTTGAACAAGATGGCCTTAAGGAACTGAAAGTAAAACTCGTTATGGTTTACAATTGCAAGTCAAATGTAAGTTTTCAAACGGAGATGGATGCTTCATAACATATATATGACAGAAGACATTATACTCGCAGAGTTTACGAATATGTTTGGACGAATTGAACTGCTTTTAGTCGGCTTACCATGTGCTTGAAGTTATAAGATTGTATCAAAATGCTATTGTTTGTGCTAGCTGAAATGCGGGAAAAGAAAAGAAGGAACATTGACTGTTTGCAAGGTAGCAAGCAACATATGTTCAGCTATTGCTCTGTCCGCATGATGTGTTCATATCAGTGGTGAAATATGTCTTACATCTTGCAGTGAATGGAGAGGCAATGCACTCACAAATACTGTTATGACATATGTATATTTTGTTTTCTAAAATTGTGTTGGTGATTTTAAATGAGGTAATCCATGCAATCTTTCTGTTTCAGGTATTATGTATTGATTTAATCATGATGTCTCACGACTTCCTGAAAGTGCAACGTGGTTTGGGAAACATGGATCGGCTAAATGATGCGAAACAACATCCATATCTATGTTTCAGTTTACGTGCTTTAAAAGTTTGGTTACAATCTTACCGTTTGTCAGAACATTACATTAGCATCTGGAATATGCAGAGCTTGGTGCCTACCTTGTATAGGTAATTCGAGCTTACAGAAACATCTGGGATGTGCAGTGTTTGGTGCCTACCTTTTATGTGGGTTAGATGTTACAGAATCATCTTGAATATGCAGAGCTTGGTGCCTACCTTGTATAGGTAATTCGAGCTTACAGAAACATATGGGATGTGCGCTTAGTGCCTACCGTGTATGTGGATTAGATGTTACAGTAGCATCTGGAATATGCAGAGCTTGATGCCTACATTGTGGGTGGATTAGATGTTACAGTAGCATCTGGAATATGCAGAGCTTGGTGCCTACCTTGTATAGGTAAATCGAGGATACAGAAACATCTGGGATGTGCGCTTAGTGCCTACCGTGTATGTGGGTTAGATGTTACAGTAGCATCTGGAATATGCAGAGCTTGGTGCCTACATTGTATGTGGGTTAGATGTTACAGTAGCATCTGGAATATGCAGAGCTTGGTGCCTACATTGTGGGTGGATTTGATGTTACAGTAACATCTGGAATGCAGTGATGCTGAATACTATATGGTAAACCGAAGTGTGATACTTTGAAACAGTGCTGCCAGACAAAGTGAGCTAGCGTCCCGCAACATCGCCCTGATTGATAGTTTGTGGTTGAGGAGGAGTGAGACGCGAATCATATGAGATATTGTACGGTGCACGATCGTAATAAACGCCTCGGCAAGTGTGGCAGGGAACGTTCATTGTGATGTTCATCGTTTTACCTGGTTTGTGTAGGATAGAAAGAGAATATGAACGTGTAGTCTATAATTAAGGTCACTGTAGCAATGAACTGAACACATATTGTGTTTTCTTCTCAAGAAGGAAAGGTCATAGAAAGTCTACATGTTGTTGCAAAACTTCTCTACTGCTTTGTTTTGTTATGTCCCCCGCAAAGCTTTGTTTTCGCCTCCGTCCGTAATTCCGTAATTACGAAATGCTTTCGTTTCCGGGCCATATCTCAGAAATCGTTCAATAATTCTTTTTACGAAACTTGGTTATGTGGTAAGACCTAGTGTTAGAGTGGTGCCTTTTGCTACTTACTTTATTCTGATTTTTAATATTATTCCGGTTTCCATGGAAACAGTTTGAACTTAGTGCATATGGGGGTAGGAACCTTTTCCGGCCTCTCTCTCAAAATCTATTCAGTATTTTTCTTGAAACTTGGTATGTGGTTAGACCTAGTGTTGGAGTGGTGCCTTTTGCTACTGAGGTTGTTCTGATTTGAACTAAGGGACTACATGGAAACAAGTTCATTTATTTTAATAGATTAACCTTTTTGAATTGTCCTTTTTGGATTGTCTCTGACATAAGTGAAAATAAGATTAAGATGACAAAGTTGGATTGAAAGTTGGAGCGGGGAATATCACAGTGCATAACATGCACATATTTCTGGTTGTTGTGATTTTTTTTTTATCAAATTATGACCTAGTGCAGTATTTGTAGAATTGTCATATCGCCTTTCCGAAGTGTATCTCTGAAACGGCAGACTATTCTGTCATAAAACGCACTTGCATGTTAACCAGTAGGACAATACTTTATGTGCCTTTTATTATTTTGAAGCTTCTTTGACCAATGTGGTAAGCATGAGTATATGATTGAGTTTAGCTTAATTATTCTCTCGTTATATTTAAAACCTATCAATGTGCAGATAAAAATGTCAATGTACAAATTCAAAATATATATTTTCTTTAAACCATGCTAAAAGTTATCTACTCACGCTCTGGGAAGTTCCATGTAGCTTTCTGGTCATAGCTTGAAACTGTGAAGCTGTCCACTTGTGCAGTGAAATCAAATTGCACTATTACGAGTGAGTCAACAACAGATCCTTCTCCAAACTTCAAAGCTGCATTGCCCCACGATAGCCAGAAGTGTCCAGGGGAGGAGCAGATATGGAAGGTCACTTCCTTGAAATCCTCCATAGTTCGATTTGCTGCTTGGTCCTCGTACTGGAGCAACGTAAAGTTATTTTCCTCATAGTTATAGTTGATAATGATATCGCAATTTGGTAAACTGTCCGAACCTAATCGAATCAACATGGAAGCGATTCCACATGTTTTCAAGGTGAATTTTGTACTGATCATACCTGTGACATGAACTTCCTTTGATGAATACGGTTCCAGAGTCACAAGCAGTGCTCCCCCCACATGACCTAGAACAAATTCAAGAAACTCGGTCAATTGGCGTTTAAATGTGTCTGTACTCTTTATTTAATCAATACTACATAACTCGACCATGATTGTAAATACATATCTTTCATTCTTTGTGTAAATGATGTGATAAAATTAGCATAGCATGGAATTTTCATACATTACATTACATACATTCATTAGTATTTTTTTATACTAAATAAAGCATGTTTGCTTGTAAAATTATAATTTTTTTAAAAGTGCACAAGCAAGAATTTATATGCAGCGATACTCCATTTGTTCACTAACTAGTTTCTTGATCTCGCATCTGCTGGTTTTTATCTCGGACGGTTTCAGTTTTTAAAATATTTTAATTAATGTTTTAGGGAGCAATAATATTATGTAAAATGTTATTAAGAAAGTAACAACAATCACAATCTTACCAATTCCCAACAGTAACATCAATCGAAGTGGCCCCATTCTTGTCTCCTTATATAAGCGTCGAGGACTGCAGACAGTTTCTACGTTCAACTATATATGTAGTTCAACACCTTACTTTCAGATGGAGCGATATCATGCAGTGTTTCATCTTTTGACCATGTACACATGAAGGAGTGAATATGAAGTGTTAATAGGTGCAGATAGGGACAGATGATTTCAGAAACCATTGTGGTTATCAATGTGGACAGACACGCTAGTCACGGAAGGGTTGAGTAGGAAGCGAACAAATAGATGATAGCTGTAGATACCGATAGAAGCCTTCCAACGTCATGTGGTCACTTATGTTGTACAAATACGACATTCATCAATATACTTAGAAAGAGATGCTATTTAGATGTTGAAGGTAGCTTGTCGGTGAGTAATTAAGCAAAGATAAGTATTCGTGAGGAAAACTCATTTTCAAATATTCTTCACTGGAAGTTTCGAAATTTCAAATCTTCAGTGTTTGAAGTCTAAGACACCAGAATGACAAGAGCAAATGTGCCCTGCTGTCATACTATAAGGTACTGCTGCACGATAAAAATGGTATACCACAATAGAAAATTTGGAAACGTAACCTTTGCAATATATGTGCTGATATATTTTGTGATAAGAATGACTGTTAAGTTAGCCCTTAAAACTAGTTAACGTGTCTGCTAACGTGTCACAGACTCCCAATTTAATACAATTGAAGAAATTAGTTATACAAACTACTGTATGTAAACAGTGAAGCGAAGCGTAACTCTTTAGCAGACATGTTAATCAGCACATGTTTATCGTCGACGGGTGTCCCTTTAATACTCATACAAATTAGACGTTTGATGAAGACCCTGAACATTATTTTAGATACGTTTACGTTCGAGTTACTTTTGAATTTAAAAAAAACCCCAAACATTTTGAATCAATTGTAATTGCTTATATCCACCTTTTCAAAAATCCATATTCCTCTGCACTGCATTTTCAAACTTCCACGAGGCAAAAGAAACGATGCCATACAAAATACAAGATATTTCAACCCACAAGCGATACATACTAATGAAATAGAGTTACGTCATGTCTTCAGAAGCCAACTAAACTAAATTTGAAATTTCCAAACATTATCGGTTTATATTTATGAGAAACACTCATTTCAAGAAATCGTCGTTTTCAAATATTTAGACGAGATAGGAAAGTCAAAAAGTGATTTCAAGTTTGATTGATGACGCCCTATAGTAATGATGCGTCAACAAGAAGTCCAAGAAGATACAGTATGCAGAGAGATCTTATACTAACATAACTTCCATATTACATAAAATTCTACCTTAAATACCAAACATTATGTCAAGAAAATCCCCTTCTTTTGCCCCTCGGTGAAATTGCCGCTCAAGGACCTGAAGAAGTCTGTACAAAATATTTCATCATTTTAGGCTTTTCGCTTTTAAGATAAGGCCCCTGTAGCATTTATTTAGGACCACAGAGTTAGCAAATCTACAATCCCAAGTTGTAGTCCTGAACTAGGAGTGCTTGAGAAGAAGTCGAAAAAGCCAAAAGTCATGGGTGCCACAAGCCAATGGAGTCATTCAGGCGCGATGAGCTAAACATCGAGATCTAATACTGAAGACTGAACCAAAAACAGGTAAAGGAAATATTGCATATATCTATCACAATCATGAAACACATTTCATTTATTAGCCAAGTTGAGAGGGGGTTTCTGTGTAGAATTCATTTTGCAAGTTGTATTTCAGAAAATGTTACTAAATGTACATGTACAGTAGAACACGGATATAACAAACGCCAATGGACCAAAGAATTCAGTTCGCCATATCCTCTGTTCACGTTTGACATATTATAAATAGTGCTTTTGACGGGACTTATAAATGTGTTCGCTATATCCGTGTTCGCTATATCCGTGTTCTACTGTAGATTGAAAACATAAAGAATAGAAAGGCATACATACACTTCGTTAAACCACAAACACAAAGTTTTATTATGAAAAGAAGATAGACATATACATATTCCTAAACAGAAGTAACTCCAAAAGTATCGTTAAAACAACCTTTTGCATAAATATAGCGTAAACAGGACAATATATACATAGTCAGCGATGCGCTCATAAAATATTGTCTTACGCCTTGTGACAAGAGAATGCTGCAAATTCGAATCTTAGTTTTGGTCCTCACACCGGGGTTACTAAATTTCAAATACCAAAAACACAGAGTTTCCAGAAGAAACAAATAAATCCCAATAGACGTGAAGGAAGTGTGAATATATGACGCCAGGTGTTGGCAAAATGAGAAACTCAAATGGTTCTATCCTTCTCTCTTCTTTGGGCCAATCAATCACACACTTAAATATGCAAATGAGATTTGAATCGAAATAAGAAATCGTCAGTGTTTTACAAGAATGAGCTTCTGTGATGAAGGCATTTTGAATTCACAATCAATATAGTCCTCATGTATTTCCACGATTTCACATTTTACTCAAACTATTACAGGTTCCCCTACGGGTTATTGATCTGCAGTACGTTTAGCAGAAGACATTCTCTTTTATTTTTTACAAAGTTATCTTTGTATTATTTTTTAAAATAGAAACCATGCTGGTTTATTTACACTATTGTCCGTTTCATGCCTCGTCGCTAGTATTAAACTAGAAAATATAAAAATAAAGCATTTTAAGTCCACAATGAATATTTATCACAAAGGTAAAAACATCTTTGTTCGATCCATGTTATTTCATGGTTTAAAAAGCATGAACATTTCAAAACTTATAATAATCTTACAACTACGGAAAATTAATTCCATTTGCAATTGATCAAATGAATGTTATTCCATCTTGGCATCAAACCGTATACACTTTATGCGCATTTTGTCGTTGAATGTCATTGATTATACAATGCGAGTCTTATAGTTTCACATAAATAAATACATTCCTAAATAAAGACAACTTTAAATTTTCATTTCATTTTAAAGTACGCATTTTATTTGGCTAATAAGGATTTGAATTACAATCTATATTTCTATATACATTGTAGACTGCTGTGGCAGTATGAGGGTAATATTTGACCCTCAAGTTCATTTGGTGGAATCAGCAGAACTATTACATAATCAAAATGACCACAACCTACATCCTATTTCCATATGCTAGTTCAGAATCGAAAGCCCTGGAAAGCGGAAAGCCTGTGAACAGTCTCCTTAGCTAATGTGGATCATAAATTGTCGATTTAGTGACCCCAAATAAGGGCATCAGGGACAACGACATAAAACCTATGTTCATATTTTTCTTTAGAACTAATAACCTTTTCAAACACAAAATTCACTAGAAAGTTGAAATACTTAATAAACTATAGCAAGTAGTGATTATAAATATTAGATGTTGTGATGTTGTAGCCCCTGAAAGTGGCCTATAAACCTATTTTCGTTTTCCTTTCATAACTCGATGCCAAAGAAAGCTGAAATGGTGTGAACAGACGTAGATTAGATAACCTCTGACAAATACATGTATGTCTATGAAATTCTAATTTTTAAACAGCCCATGATCGATAACTTTATGACCGTTAAAGGGGCAGTAGCACGTTTTTTGCAAAATTTATTTTTTCAAATAACCTTTTTATAATGATAGTTTGTGCCATTTAAATTTACTTAAGAGGGTAAAACATCTTATTACACAAATCAATTATCCGTAGTAGTAATAACGGTGTCGGGTATAAAGCAAAAATTGCATGGCGGCCATTTTATTGTGAACACATTTTATTATTTGGAATGACAAAAACGATTCTCATGGGTTTACTGAGCCATGTACACTCATTTTTAGCTTGATATTTCGAAAAGAGAAAGGTGTTTTACGATTGGTGAGATTATTTTTCGAATACATTTCGTCGACTTATTTGAGCCAAAAAACGTGCTACTGCCCCTTTAACTTCCCCTATGCTACCAGAAATGAGAAAAAATCTGTTCCATGGAACATTCATTTTTCAACTTTCAACACCCAGCAACTATAACTTGTATCTTTTTAACTCTTACCATATGATAATAATTTTCTAATCATAACTAATATTGTTTATCAATCTATATACATTTTTATCGACTGTTCTATATTATGTAAATATAGTCGAACAATGTGTCGATCTAAATTTATTTAGATTGATTGATTATATAAGTAGGTATTACATAACACACGTGAGCTTGTATTGTCGAAAAACTAACGATTAGATTAAGTCGATGATCCAGCCATTCTACTATCAAAAAAATAAAGTAAAGGGATGTAACGAGGCCAACACCCAATGTCCTTTTGAAATTAAATTTCAGAATGCTGTCATCAAATTATCATTCAGTATTATAAACCACTCCTTTTAAAATAAGCCACCAAACACAAAAATCTAGCAGGTAATAACAACGGTATGATTTTTCAAAGCTTTAAATATTAGCATATTGCTGACTCAAGCCATTTACATTTTAAAATCGCTTGAAACAAATATTATAAAATCGCTTAAAATATTCTGCTGTCTAATAGTGACCCAGTTACAAAGCCCAGTATGTGGTGCATCAAATCGCGCAGAAATTATAACTTGACGGGACACTGCAATTGACGTACTGCTGTTGGATTTTGAGGTCTTCAACTGATTTGTAACTGCATTATGACAATTGAATGGCAGCGATATATACAGTAAAGATATGGCTCGCAAATCTCTATTTATTCCACAAAAGGGATATCCACAATAAGAGCCCAATGTCTTTTTAGATGATAAACAGAGGACATTATACGAGGGTCTATGTCATAAAATATTAGAATGAGTGCCTGAATATTGGTATATTGCCCGATCAACAGGGAGTGACAATCCATTATTTAGGCACGGGTTTCGTAAACATAGTATGCTATGCTATGAAACAATTGTGACAGTCAACATGTAAACTGAGGTGCAAAAGAAAGTATATCACTCAGTTGTTTTCCATTAATTCAATATTTTAAAGAAATTAGATGCATCTGATTATGGCACGATACAAAAACACCTTTCGGCAGTAGTTTGAATGACTTTATTAGTGACTGTTTTACTTTTTAACTTAATATCATTATTTAAAGTAGACGGGGGTAAGAAATGAAATTTACACCAACAAGACCGCTACCATGTTCAAAATGTTGTAAATGTGTGCAGGACGAGGCACATTTATTGATTTTCACACAGAGTATGTCTTATATGTCGATTAACAATTGTGTTTTGTCAAAATTAATTTGGGGGAATTTCAAAATTGAATTTTTTAAATTTTAAATTAAAAAAAAAAAAAAACGCGTACAGGTATTCTTTGACTGATTTAATGTTTTGGACTAATTTGCCAAACTAGTCAGTTTTTGAATACCACGTCGAAAATTCGAGATATGTGACTTTGAAAATTATACATATGATAAATACAACTGAGTGATATACTTTCTTTTGCACCTCAGTTTATCTGTTACTTACTTCATGACATTAAGGGAAATTCGAAAAGTTGAATTTCAAGAATAGAGGCCTTAGTATTTGTAATGACGTCACGTTACCTTGATAAAAAATATGTTGCTCTACGACATCGTACGATACCACAATATGATTGCCTTCGAATGTAATACAATTTAATATGATTATTTATTTTTATCGCAATGCCGTGTTTACGATAAAATTATATTCAAGGTGATTAGTTTATTTGCCTCAAGCCCACAGGATTCCAAAATAGTAGTAGAGAAGTTAATCTCAATAAGCGACATACACTGATAAGTAGCAATACAAGTAACCTCTATCCCTAACTACAAATTCAGGTTTCCCGCTGATTCTTCATTTACGAAAACCAAATCTGGAGGGGAAATTCTTTTTTTTGCTTCATTCTGTTTCTCACTTAATGGACCTGACTATCAAGACGATGAGCCAATGCATAATTGAATATATAGTTTAACACACCACGCTCAAGGTTTACTTTAGTAGTCTAGAGAGAAAACAAACCACGACGCTTGTCAAATATACGTCCGTTGATAAAGATGAATACATGCAATTAGATTCATTTCATGTAACTGAATATTGATGGTTAATATGTCATTAACACATTACAATAAATCAGAACTATTTCAAAAAGGTGAACATGACAATTTTCAGGATGACAACTTCTTAAATGTGAAAATACACGACGTTTTGGAGTATATGCTCATTCCTTATTCAGGTGGAATGTAAGGAAATACAAATCTGATACATTTATAAAGCAAACATTCCACCTGATGAAAGAGTGAGTATATACTCCGAAACGTCGTGTATTTTCACATTAAAGAAGTTGTCATCCAGAAAATCTTCCTGTTCTCATGTAAACCACTTCCCTCTAGATACCTATTTAAAAGGCATTTTAAAAATTGAAAAGGCTAATAAAGTACAGGATTTTAGGGAAACTTAACGTGAATTTTCACAAACTTCGACTTTGCGGCATAGAGACGTAATAAGAAATTCCTCTTCTTCTGAACAGATTACGGTTGAGACAAATCACGCAAACAAGTGTAGTGACGAGTTACCTGGTAGGATACCGTGGGATACCAGGTAGTTCAATCCAGAGTGTGAGTAGAGACACTGTGAGATACCAGGTAGTTCAATCCGGAGTGTGAGTAGAGACACTGTGAGATACCAGGTAGTTCAATCCGGAGAGTGAGTAGAGACACTGTTAGATACCAGGTAGTTCAATCCGGAGTGTGAGTAGAGACATTGAGAGATACCAGGTAGTTCAATCCGGAGTGTGAGTAGAGACACCGTGGGATACCAGGTAGTTCGATCCGGAGTGTGAGTAGAGACAATGTGAGATACCAGGTAGTTCAATCCGGAGTGTGAGTAGAGACACTGTGAGATACCAGGTAGTTCAATCCGGAGTGTGAGTAGAGACACTGAGAGATACCAGGTAGTTCAATCCGGACTGAAGTAGAGACACTGAGAGATACCAAGTAGTTCAATCCGGAGAGTGAGTAGAGACACTTTGAGATACCAGGTAGTTCAATCCGGAGTGTGAGTAGAGACACTGTGAGATACCAGGTAGTTCAATCCGGAGTGTGAGTAGAGACACTGTGAGATACCAGGTAGTTCAATCCGGAGTGTGAGTAGAGACACTGTGAGATAACAGGTAGTTCAATCCGGAGAGTGAGTAGAGACACCGTGGGATACCAGGTAGTTCAATCCGGAGAGTGAGTAGAGACACTGTGATATACCAGGTAGTTCAATCCGGAGAGTGAGTAGAGACACCGTGGGATGACCAGGTATTTCAATCCGGAGTGTGAGTAGAGACACTGTGAGATACCAGGTAGTTCAATCCGGAGAGTGAGTAGAGACACCGTGGGATACCAGGTAGTTAAATCCGGAGAGTGAGTAGCGACACTGTGAGATACCAGGTAGTTCAATCCGGACTGAAGTAGATACACTGAGAGATACCAGGTAGTTCAATCCGGAGAGTGAGAAGAGACACTGTGAGATACCAGGTAGTTCAATCCGGAGAGTGAGTAGAGACACTGTGATATACCAGGTAGTTCAATCCGGAGAGTGAGTAGAGACACTGTGAGATACCAGGTAGTTCAATCCGGAGAGTGAGTAGAGACACCGTGGGATACCAGGTAGTTAAATCCGGAGAGTGAGTAGCGACACTGTGAGATACCAGGTAGTTCAATCCGGACTGAAGTAGATACACTGAGAGATACCAGGTAGTTCAATCCGGAGAGTGAGAAGAGACACTGTGAGATACCAGGTAGTTCAATCCGGAGAGAGAGTAGAGACACTGTGATATACCAGGTAGTTCAATCCGGAGTGTGAGTAGAGACACTGTGAGATAACAGGTAGTTCAATCCGCAGAGTGAGTAGAGACACTGTGAGATACCAGGTAGTTCAATCCGGAGCGGGAGTAGAGACTGATTATAACGTCAATCTAAATGAATTTAGATCGACTATACTATATTATGTTAATACAGTATAAAATATACCATTTATAGAAATATGTCGATCTTAACTTATTTAGATTCGTAATAACGTACACGAAGGAGACCATCGAGGAAGCATCACTACTGCCACCCTCAGCTGACAGCGGGCCCAACCATAAAGCGCATTTGAGCCTCAGGGAGCCGACGGCCTTGATAGACTGTCAGAATGCTAAGCAGGACCTTCGACAACTTCACTTTAGTGGGAATAACGTATTTCTCCCCCCCCCCCCCCACCCCTCCAAAAAAAAAGAAGAAAAAAAGCAAAAAAAGTACCAAAAAACCCCACCCAAAACTGAGCTACCGCGAGTATAGTGTAAGCATTGTAGCATTGCATTAGCATTGGCTAACTTCTTTTTTTCTTGGGGTCATTTTAAATCTGACCTTTCAACCTCCAGGGCCGGTTCCACAGGCGCAGGCGCTAGACCGTATATATAAGGTGAGACACGTTCGACCATCTTGGCTAGTGACATGGTACCAGAAATGGTTTAACTGGTTTCTTGGCTAAAATACTTTTTGTAACATTTGAAGACTGACCCAAGTTTCAATTTTCGGTCCCGTGTCAGGTTCAAAGATAGACGATCGTGTCTCACCTTCTAATGTATCTATGTTTATAGATAGCTATATGTATACTTGTCTCTAGGTTCTGGCGCATGTAGACGATTCTGTTGTTGCGAGATAGAGAAGTGGTAATTTCATTGACCTAATGTCCTAATTCTGCACTGGTGGTGCCGGAATAAGGCAACATTGGTCTTTAGCCTGTTGGATCCTACAATATGTCATGAAGTTGTAAACTAAAGGGAGTTGATGATGTTATTGTGTAATAATGATCACAAGGCGTCGATAGCCTATTACCATTTCATCCTGGCTGCTCATAAAGAAGGTTATAACAGCAAGAAGCTTTGGGTCAATATTTTTAATAACTGGATGTCATATTTTCATGGAATATCACATTATTTTTTATGTAAGCTTCAATATGTTATTTTGATTTATTTCAGTCTTTTACAGATGATCAATATTCTCATCATATTTCAAAATATATCGCATTAAATCACGGTACCTAGGGGAATCCATATGCTATTCGTGTTATATTGAAAACATGTTTGAAATTTAGATATGCTATATTTTTTGTTTTGAAGCCGCCATTAAGTTCAGTGTAACGCTGCATTGGAGTAACAGTTGGCTTTGTAAAGATTTCTAGCAACCATAGCTATAGCCTCCAGTAAAGGTGAAACATGAAGGTACAAACTTAATTAATAAAAATCATAGTTATGAATATTTAAAAAACAGCCTCGTGGCTTGACGATGAAAGATTTGAAGAGGGAATTCCGGTCATACACCGAGAACGAGTTGAGAAACTTCTGATGTCACCTTTGGTAAAAGCTTTATTAAAAAAGAGACTGGCAGCTTGAGTCAGAAAGTAAGGCAGGAAGCACCTTGAGCATGCATTCGATGTGAGCCTCATCAATATCAGAGGTATTGTTGTTATCATGTTATTAATGATCTCACAATAAAAGAACTTTCATATATGACTTTTGTCATTTATTTATCTGTTTTAGCATAAAAACAATAACCACAGTTCAAAGGGTTTATTCTTCCATTAAAGCTGCAGCATCCCGCTATCAAATTACGAGACTTTTACAATTGATGATATTTCGCGATGGTTATTAAAATCAACAAACCAGATCGCCGTTTTTCAGCCTTACTCTTTTAAGGGCATGGTATTAAATTGAGTTTAGGATTCGCACTGATAATTTGAAGACTTAACAAAGGTTTCATATACAATTTAGACTTTATCTTTGACTTTGTCGTTGATAAACTTCCTTATTCATTACAAAGCGATGTTTCAACTTTAGATTATTATGCTGTTATGATTACTTGATAAAGGTATAATAACATGTATGCCATATGTCAATATTTCATAAATGCGACTACTTAATTGTCCCTCTTACACAAGAATCTATTTTTTTTTAATTGAGATCAGTGAAAACTTTATTGCTGAAACTGGATTGTTCCTGGTGCCCTCCATCATCGTGAACTCATGTTATAGTTCCGATAAATCTTCACCTTCATAGAGATTTACCGGAACGTATTCTCTGAGTTATATCGAGGCTTGGTGCCCACCTATCAAGTGATTGTGTCATGTTAAGAAGGTTTTTCACGTTCACCCGTTTGGCATTGACTTGAATTATTATTGAATGTCTTAAATATAATCCCTAGGATTAATCTCATTCGACGTACGGCATTGTGGGGACGAAAAGCATTTGAAATAAATTTGCTCAATAGGATTTAAGAGAAAAACTGCGTTAGGAAACGAGGTAAAATCAACTAGTTTTCTGATACACTTATTTCCGAATTCCATTTCAAACCTATAACGTGACGGCGTCTTACTGTGACTTTAATTGTTCGAAATGATTTTGTCATTTTGTAGTACAATACAGTTATACAGATAAGGGCGTGTACCATTGATTAGGAGTTAACACATTATTTAGTGAGATGGCATGCACTGTTAATTATACCCCTTTTAACAAGGAGGTTTGCGGGACTATATTGCTGTAATTCCGCCTGTCCGTCCTTCCGTTTGGTCAGTATTCTCAATAAAAAATATTTTTACATTTGTAAACCATGTTCTTCTCATCAAGTGTGTTCCCTTTCCAGATTTTTTGAATTTCATGTTTGTCGTTTCCATGGAGGCGTCACCTTTTTTTACTTAATTTTAGTGTTCAAAGCGGACATATTAGGAAGCTTGAATCATTATATATATATATATATATATATATATATATATATATATATATATATATATATATATATATATGATTGATGGTTGGGTATGTGAACCATGTTCACTTCAGTCTTGATGAGTTTGTACACACTATTGGTTTAAAAAGCACAATATTGGACACAGGGATTAGATAATGTTTTGAGCATACAGTGTTTTATAGTTTCATGTTATTGAGACAACTAATTAGATGATTAAGTCCTACACTATATTTACACAAGATGGATGTACAATTCAGTAAATCTCATTATCAGAATTAATTTGTTTGACTTTCATGCAATCGTTTCTCTCCGACAAAAACTAATGTATAATTTGGACTGGAAAGCACGAATCACTTGTTTGATATTTGTTTCATTTTTCTATTTCTTCATGGTCTTCTTTCTGTTTTTCCTTCTCAAGCTTTTTTTCATTACCAATAGAGCTTATTCTATCAATTTAGTTGCACTTAACAGAGCACAGTCTTATGATGCATATATACAGTCAATACCTGAAAGCAATGGGAATTACATATTATCTAAGTAGAAAACCATGACACAGAAATAGTATTGCCATATGTTCAATATGTCCTTTGACAGAAACAAACAGTACAGATATAAGTATATGGATATCATGATGTATAAAACAAGGAACTGATGTATCGGCGTATGATAGGTTTTGAAGAAAAATAATTAAATTTGTAACCAATTACGTTAAAATAGTATATTTGCCAGATTAAAAACAAATATGTATATGTTAAAATGATATATATATATATATTAATGATACATATCTTTTTCTATTAAATGAGAATATACATGTATATTACCAGATCAATTTTGAAGATATGTATAATCTTACTTTAAATTACATGAATGATCTTGAATGAAACTGATGATTACAGTTTATGAATCGTTCTAATCATATATTACAAAAACCAGTAGAAATAATAAATAGAGGATATTTCACTGATCTCGTCGAAAACCATGTATTATCTCATTGAGAGAAGTAGAATTTATATTTCACGAGTGGCACAGCCACGAGTGTAAATATATGATTTCTACTTTACGAGATGATACATTGTATTCGACGATAAATGTCAAATGTTCTATTTATCAAATTTAATGAAATTATGCATAGTTCGTTAATTACGTTCATTTGATGAATGGAGCATCCAAGGTCGCCTGGCTATATCGCGGTCTTCTTAAGACGTCATCTTATTGTTACGATGACGTCATATGATTGAAAGTGTTATTTCACTGAGTCGAATAACATGTTATTTCACTCAGTGAAAATGCTGATTTTATTTGAACCGATAAATGCCGTATTTCACCACTGAAAACATAACAAATGTGTAAAACTTGTGCCCCAAAAACGTTTTCCAATTTATCATACAATTAAATTCATCATATTATAACACCTTCCGGTAATCTACAAGATGCCATAGCTAATAGTTTCAATCAATATTGTAAAACTATTATTTTCGATTCTACATATAATAAAAATCGGCAACAAGTCACCGTAGACCATTACGTTGGAAGAATATGTACCGAAGCAATATTTATTCTAACAAAGTAACCATGAGTAAATGCTTCAGAAGCTGACAAATGGAATCAATGTCCCTCCAATTGCACCCTATCCGGCTGCTATAACTTCCATTACTTGAATGTGAAATAACATGCATCATGCTGTCTTCAATCTCTGTAAATGATATTCAATGATCTTGTTTCTTCATTTATTGTTGTTACTAACTGCATCCATTATCATGAAATCCAATTGTATTGTTTTATAAAAAACTGTTCTTCTGTATGTTATTGATACCCATGGAGCTCATAATGTCAGTGCTGCTGTTCTATGATCTCAAATGAAACTACAGACCCGTACCAGTTATATTCGGAAGTTGACGTTATTTCCATATTTCCTCTTCATAAAATAAGTTATGGTTAATTTAATGTAAAAGTTTTCAGCTTGTTATTATTGTTAGATGTAATTTCAAAATATGAAATATGAGTAGCGACATATTGTTTTTATGTTTTTCGATTGGAATATTTCAATCAGAAGTTTTCAAATATAAATTCGGTTCGACTTCCAGGGTTCAGATTAGGAATATGATTATAACAGAATTATGACTTTGTTTAAAATATCTGTTTTGTTTGGAATTTAGGTTAAATGGAATGTTGATCTTGGGAATATTAAGTGACTCTGGTGAAGTTTAAATTTGGCGACATGGTAAATTTTTTTCAAAAACTTTGGAAAATACTTATCACCAATTATACATTCAGCTCCGAGAGACTGTGAGAGAAGGTTTATACAGTGCTGTATATTCAGCGTTTCTCAAATGGTTTACGTATTAAGCGACAGTGGTGTGAAGCTCAGTGTAAATAGGTAGATTTTTATGTCTCATGGATATTTTGAGATTTCAAAGAGCGAGATAGTTAACCATTCCATGATTCTGTCATATTAACTATAAGTATCGCTTCATCAGATCACTTTTAACACCATGGACACCTTAAAACGATCACTCGAATGGCGTATCTTAACCTAACCATGTATATTCGTTTTAGAACTCTTTTTTTTTGACTGAGGAGCATAATTTAGCTATTGGTATATATTTCTTTTTACCTTTTCGTGAGATCGGTTTATTTCACTAAGGAGGGCGTTCTACGATGCCTATAAGGCCGGTAATGTAATAATCTGAAAAATAAACGATTCGTTTATAGTTATTACAAACTACATCCATTCTTAGGCTCTCATGTAGGAAGGGATGATACATAAATGTACTGTCATGCCATCTTCATCCAAAAATAAAAATGTTCCTTTGTATTTTCTGGCCACATAATGGATATTAATCTGCAGTGACGTTAGCACGACAACAAAGGATTTTGTCCGAATTTCTGACAGCCAGGAATATGCAATACAACGTTTGCAAGTAAAGAACATTAACAAGCCTGGGATATTTGTAACTTATCAGAACACACTTGGATGAGATTCTCTATATGTTATATCTAATCACTCACAAATTCGGTGGATATTATAAGGATACGTTTGCTCCCCAAGACCATTCGGTCGGAACAAATCCAACTCACAATTACATATTTTCTGATGACTTTGATCCAGCTTGTAGGTTATCAAAAAATTCAAAAATGATCACTCCATTATCAAGGCTATTTTAACCATTCATAATTCATTTCTCAAAAAACAACATCGTCTCTGGCTGGCATCTAAGCCGTATTTGTAGAAAAGGTAATACTAGTTAATCAGTTATGAACTTACATAAACATATTTTCGCATCTAAAATTTCATATACAGATCATACACCTGCAATTGAATCCTACATTACACATTCCATGAACCTTCACAATATCTTACCTCATTTGACCTTAAATGTCAGGTCTTGTCTGTAAATGACTAACTGACTCAATAATGCATGATTACCTTAAAATGCATATACATTAATGTTCATATCAAGGCGATAATGGCACAGTTTTGTGAATTATAATAATGACATTAATAATGTTTATTCTATTAATAAAGGTAGTAGCCATAATATATGGGAACTTGAAAGAATAGTGTAAGTCAAAGTATATTAATGAACACTGTATATTTTAACATGGTGTGAAACTCTCAATATGTCAAGAGCAAACCTTCATTTTTAAACAGATACATGTATATACACAAGAATATTGAAAATGTAAATCGTCAAACTTTTTAAGATGACGTGAATATCATAATTAAACATTAAATGTTTCATTCTATATAATTTATGAATAATAATTGAGTCATTGTAAGAAGTTCTAACTATCTTACTATGTGTCCAAAATATGATTTCAATAATTAATCGTATGAAAATTAAACATCGGAAAGACAAACAAACACGATCATTCTGGATCATATCATTACATATAATAGTACAGAAGTTGACTGTTTATAGATCTTTCATCAACAGTGTAGACAATGCCTTTAGACCATCGCGTGATAAATTTGTATGGTTTCAATGAACAGAATTACACGTTGAGGTAATTGAATCTGTACAGCAACACTTCTTTAATACATTTAATTTACTTTCACATTTACCCTGATGGGATTTAACATGGATCCATCCCTACAGGTGTCATTGATACCTGCTGTGTCATATTATGCATGGTGTCAATTCCATTTGCAATGAATAACTATCAGGTTCATGATCAAATACAATACACGAATTTCACATGTACCCGTAACCGGTTACTTTTTCCAACTTTTTGCAATATTTTAATTATTTTTAAAGAAATTATATAAATAGGCGAGGCACGTAAAATACAATTGAATGTTACCTGTGAAACTTTTTGAGACACGAAATCTTCGTTATTGACGAATCGGTTCACTAGGTTAAAGGGAATGTGTCATGTTAGCAAGGCAAATCTTTGCATATGCCAGGCAAATATTTCAACAAATTATAATACCTTTTCCTTAAACGCTTGCAATTTTCAAATCATTTTAATGTTGCATAAACCCTAGCTTCAAACAACTGTATCCTTATCCACTTACTTTCGATCTGCTTTCAAGCATCATTCGCCAAGGATGTTATGTAAAGCAGATGGAATTAATTCCAATGGAATAGTGGACATCAGCTTGTGTCCACTTCATGAGATAGAAAATGCAAATTATAAAACGCTAGATCCAAAGATCGCGGTGCAGTTTCCAGTTTATTAATATCACGATTTGATATAAATTGTAATTTCGTAATCTCTACTTCTTTCTAAGTATGTACAACTTACCATTTGATGCTCAAGTAATTCTCAAAACATATTTCACAATAATCGCAATAATTACTGTTGAGTGTGTTATAAATAACATAATCCCTTTGACAGATCTGAGTAGAGAAATGAACATGACCACAGCTTCCAGCGGTGTAAGCCTGTTAGTATAGATATTATTGTTATTGAATGTGTTATACATAACATCCTCCCTTTGACGGATCTGTGTTTCTATTTGTAGAGAAGTGAACAAGCTTCTGAAATCAATTTGCTGAATAGACATTTACAGGAAAACTACATTATGAAACAGGATATGTTGAAGTTGTTCCTTGCGATTATTCTAAAGACCCGGTTTCCGATATCAATCAAAGACTTTTACCATGACAGAAATTGAGAGTCAGGATATTGAAGCAATTTTCGAAGGTAATGTATAGTTGTGCATACAAAAAGCCCTGTCAATCTATTTTTGCTGTTTACTCAATTGTATTGTGTAAACTGTTGAATGAGTATCATGATGCTGAACTAGCAAATCAGATGAAGTTCAGATAATGCATGAACCGAGAAAGCTCATTGCTTGATGAAAATAGGTTTTTGCTAGGAATGGATAGGTTCAAATTTTATTCACATTTCTTCCTCACCCTTTTATTCCCATGTACTATTATCATTTGTTGTTGTTCAATATATTAATATTATTAATTATTCTTTATTGATGTTATCTTTTAATGAAATAAAATCTATTTTTCTAAATTTATCAATTTTTTTCCCCTTAAGTTAATTGCAAGTGGCTTTTCTTGCTCCACTACCAATTGATAGTCTTGAAGGGACTGAAACATCCCTGAAGAATAACTTGATAATTGGTAATATAATTTGATCAATAGAACATCTGTATTTTCAAATCAAGCAAAATTAGACACACCTTGAAACTGTGTGACGAAAAGACCCAAGGGTCCTCAGAATGATGAATACTCGCTTTGTTTGCAGCAGAAGTTGCGTCTAGACAAGGTTTCAGACGTAGAGTTAATGCTGCTCATTTTCCTTAGATATTTTACTTGTAAACAGAAAATAATACAAGATATTGATCCATCTCTCTTTCCCACACAATTTGAACTTCTTTTCACTGGTGCATATGACTTTCGGGCTAATTCCCATGTAGAAGTCTTCAGATGCACTGATATAGAATTAGTCCGGCACGACTACACCATGTTAAAGTAGTTCTTCTTGGGGAATCTCGGTATATCAATACTGTGACGAATAGGATAATGACTACAAGTATTAGTTCAGGACATTGCTTGAACAAAACATATGCTTACTAAAGACTTTCGAAATCGACTCTTACAAGCAGCAGTATTTTGTTTTTGACACCGAGTTGGATATGGTATGGGTTCTTTTGCCAATAGTTTACTTCTGGAAATCATTTGAAGAACATCCGTCTCGATGAGATAATTACACGTAGTAGTACAGCAGTTGATTGTTTATACATCTGTGATCAGTGAAGACAATGTCATTAATGTCACGTCGAAAGAAAGGAAAAACAAAACATCTTGCATCGATAAAATGTATGAATTTCTTTTAATCCTGGTGATATTCAATCCAGACTTATCGATATCTCTATCTTACATGTCATAAAACTTTTTCGATTTATCATGTTGCATGACTTAATTGAGACTTAATTGTTATATTTTACAATTTCATTAACATTTCTTTAAAATATAATGTAAGTTGGTTAATGTCCCCAGCACATATATATTAAGTGAATGGAGCGTTACTCAGATTGTAATACTATGTAAAGTTTTACATTTCTTGTAAAATTAAAAATTACATTTTTATCGCCTTAATTCTTCTCTCAACTTTCATAATCATTTTAGACATTCTGAATGGTGAATAAGCTCAGTGATTCGCCAGTCATTTCATATCTTCTCATCAAATTTAAACATAAGATGCTTTAATCGTGCATGTCTCACCTATTTAGCTACTTATAAACAATAAGTACGAGAATAAAACCTTTTAATAAAATACATTTTATAAAACACATATTTGTACAGATGAAAGCTAATATGAGTTGGTGGATTCATCGGATTTTTCTATAAACGTTAGACTAATACAATCAACCCTTGTCCTTCTGTGTAATGAAAGGGTCTTCATTGATTGACTCTATCAATTGTCTGTGTTTGTTTGAATCTACTAATATGGCTTAGATAGATTAATAAATCGATTCCTTGAAATGAATATTTTTGCACTGAAATAGCAATCCCGGACATTACATTGATGGACATTGAGAGTACTAGTATGAATTAAACCAGACATTAATGTCAATATATTGTCTGGTTCATAGGAAACTTTGTATTTAATTCAATGAACATTTATAGTTATGATGAAATGTTTCATGAAAGTTGATATAATGCCTAGAATGGTGTCAGAAGCCATGTACACCTTGGAAGGAAAACGATTTTGTAAATTCAATATTGAATGTTGTGTATGTAGTAGATTTCTTGTTTATTAATTACCGAACTTTGAAAATATGAAATTTGATCTTTTAAAACTTTGCATTGTGAGGTCATCATTATTACGTCATAGGGTAAATGTATATTAGATCCCTGTTGATATAACATCAATCATTCAGAACCTCCTTGAATGTATACAAAGAAATCTGAAGCTAGATATTGTAATAATTCCACAATTGCTGTTTTCCAATGAATGATTTGAGGTCCAAGTCATGAAGCAAAGAGACGTGGATTTGGTAGTCTGGTTGAATTCTCTTATCATAAGCCAATTATCCAAGATTCGTACACTGGGGACACAGAAATACACAATAATACCTGAAAAGATAAAGCATTGGCATATTCATTCCCATATACAATTATCTCTGACCGTTGTCTCGACACAGTTTCTGCTGCAACTATAACGTATAATCATCATTGTGAGGACCCAGAAGTCCATTTATCACGACATTTCAAGATGTCTATTTTTATTGGAAATAATGTTTTTGTGTGACTAAACAGAGATTCCTAAAGGAGAACGCCATATATTCGTCCCAGACTAATTCTATACCGGTGGAAGGGAAGACTACCACATGGCAATTACCCAAACAAAAGACATATGCACTGGAGGTAAGTTCAAATTGTTTGGTATAGAGACGTGTTTATTTGCTGATGTCATGTCAAATATCTAAGGCTCATAGGACGAGACCTTTTAAATACCAGAGAAGAGAAAGTTAAGAAGCATTCATTCTAAGGTATATATCTGAAGATTAGTCGAGACGTACCTTCTGCGGCAAACAAATCGTGTGTTCATCAGTGTAAGGACCATGTGGTCAATTCGTCACATTCTTCTCGCCTAACTGTGTTAGATTTGTAAATATTGATGACCTTTGAGGATAGAACTTAAATTTCAAATCATCAACATTTACGAATTCTTCATATTCTTGAGTATTCGGAACCACTGAGATAAATGCCATATGTGTGTGTCTTCGCAAAATGTATATAATAAATCATTGTAAATAGAGTTTTAAGTTTTGCACTGAAACCGCATTACTGAATATTTTAGCATTGATATAAAAGATAGCCAAGGTAGAAACGAATACAATAGGTAACTGTAATAAATAATTATTATGTAAATTACGTATAATGTGTTTCTATGTTATTTTGGAATGTTTTAAACCGTTTGAACATGGTCTTTTGCAGTAGTGATGTACACGGAAACCTATTATATAACGTGGTCTTCCTAAATTATAATTGTCTCCTGCCTTTTTATAAACAGATTGACCTATTTAATGCATTTAAGTAGTAACATTTTAACAAAATGCACTTTTCAAACTTGTCATTATATAGAGTAAAAGGTACGATTTATTCGTTCTTTCTTGAATAAGTTTCAAAACTAATCATTAGATTTGGAAATATAGCATGATGTATTTTCTGATGACTCAAACATATAGTGATACACCTTCTGCTGATTAATACGCAGACAATTCATTGTTTATGATATTTTATATTTATATTTCATATTATATTTCCAAAAAATACACCTCGATTGCTGAAATGAAATGATAAAAATTTAAGCTCTGTCGTATTCAGAATATCATATTGATTCTATACTTTACTTAAAACGATTTTTGGATATATTCACGATGGTTATATTTACATGGCTTTTTGGTAGCAAATATGCACATTACATTATGCAGAAAATATTCATAAAGGCATTTTGTCAACATAGTTAATTACGTCTTTATCATAAAGGATTACTTGACGGATACACATACTAAATCTAAAAGTTAAATATTTGTGAAAAGTATTTTAAACTAATGCCGAGTCTTATAAGTGTAACAAAGCGATTTAAGATGCTTTGTTATGAAACTATCTCCATAGATCAGGCACGACCTCGGTTAGATAGCACAGACTCTGTGGTGCATCATAACAATCGTCAACAATGGGTCTTGGTCAATCACAGAGAGATCAGCTGTAAACATTGCCATCAACAACATCACTTGCTGACTGATAATGCCGACAATGGACTAAGACAATGGTTGAATTACAAGCTATTGCTTCCTACCTGGTCTGAACCTGTGACCCGTCAGTGCTGAGTACGTCTTAAAGACGGGTAGGCCAGGTTGGAGGAGAGAGGAAGAATAGACAGAGAGAGCTAGAGAGCAGAGGCAGACACCAGTCCGTGAAGGCTACCCAGTAGTAACCGGCCCGGAGAGGGGAGGAGGGGGAGAGGCTATTAACTATGCACTAGTTGGAATAAAATCCTCAAACTCATAATTTACTGCCAATAAGTTGACATTACAGAGCATGTCATAACATGACTATAAAGCTATATCAGTAAATTGAATCACATTTCATCTGTGCATCTGTAATTTTGACATTCGATAATATCATACGCTAATGCAAAACATGACCATGAACATAAATGTCCGATTTAAACTGAACACAACTATAGCAGTGAGTACCTAAGAGTACTGAGTATTGAATAGCATGGTATCCAGATCTCAGATGTGGTTGAATGTTGATTATGTGGCTTCAATAATTATGCTTAATTTAACAGTCATACTTTTCAACCCAAAATGTGGAAATTCTATTATTGATTCCTTTAGGTTTCACGCTAAGTGATAGCCATAGGCTAAACGATTCAATTTGATTTACACGGAAAGCATCTGGTATCTTTGTCAAGCTTCGAAAGTAATACATATGCACCAAACACATGTGGTTGTAACATAGTAATCAAAAAGCTATTTCAAAGCAATGATTTATTTTGCTAAACTTCATCATGAGATTTTACATTGTGTTTCACATGATCACACACATTATTGGTTTAAGAATTAATATGGCATTTTTTTCATTTTTGAGTTTTCGAATAATAACACTTCGACAGAATGTCTTTTGATTCTTTGACAGAAATCTATTAGTATTATAATATGCTATTATTATATAATCTGCCTTGATAAATGTAGCGGAAGACAATAGGACCAAATTCAGGAGAAACAATGTGGCAACTTGAAAGTTGACGCAATGCCTAGAATAGTGTCAGAAACCATGTCGATCTTGGAAGGAAAACGATTTTGTAAATTCATTCATTATTGTTTGTTTATAAATTAGCAAATTCTGAAATAAATCACATCATTTTTTAAAAAAATTATTGCATTGCGAGGTTATCATTATTGCATCATAGGGTGAATGTATGTTGAATCCGTATTGATAAAACATCAATCATCCAGAACCGTCTTGAATTTTTTAAAAAGAAAGCTGAACCTAAATATTGTTATAATTCTACAATTGCTGATTGCCAATGAAGGATTTGAGGTCCAAGTCAATTAGCTAATTATCCAAAGACACAATAATACCTGAAACGATAAAGCATTTTAACATTCATTCCCATATGTATTTATCTCTGACGTTTGGCACCATTTGGCACCGTTCCTTATGCAACTATAATGTACAATCAACTTTGTCTTTATATCCTATACAAGGTACGATTGACTTTGATCATTGAGCTGTTAAAAAACCTTTTGTAACCTTTGTAAGGTTAAATAATCATTAGATTTAGAGATTTAACATGATGTACTTTCTCATGACTCAAACATATTTTTTCATGTGTTTCATACACATCCTGCTGACTAATATGAAGACACTTAGTTGTTTATGATATTTATAGATATATATATTTACATTTCATATCATAGTTATACCTGAAACGATAAAGCATTGTAACATTCATTCCCATATGTATTTATATTTGACGTTCGTCTAGACACCGTTCCTGCTGCAACTATAATGTACAATCATCATTGTCAGGTCCCAGGAGTCCATTTATCACGATATTTCAACATGTCTATTTTTATTAGATTTAATGTTTTTGTGTGACTTAACCGAGATCCTCAAGAAGAGCGTCATGTAGTCGTCCCAGACTAATTCTTTACACGTGCCAGTTACCCAAACAAAAGCCATATGCACTAGGGACAAGTTCAACTTGTATGGTATAGAAACATGGGCCAATATCTTGAATTATTTTCTGTTGACAAGTCAAATATCTAAGGTTCATAGAAGGAGACGTTATAAATGTCAGAAAAGAGAAAGTCGAGCAGTATTCATCGTAAGATGTAGCTACATTTTGTATGTCTGAATTCTTGTCTTGGCACAGCTTGTTCTCCAATAAAGCAGGTATCCCTCAGTGGTTCATTTGCAGTTAAAGAACATATATTTGTCTTCAATGATTCTGTTCATATGTAATTTTGAAATGTATTATATAAACCGATAGAACTTGGTCTTTTGCAGTAGTGATGTACATGGAGACATATGATATAATGTGGTATTCCTTAATTATTATTGCCTTCTGCCTTGTTATAGACAGTTTCATGTATTTAATGTTAAGTAGTAACAGTTTAACGAAATACACTTTGCAACATTATATCCTATAAAAGGTACGATTGACTTTGAGCTGTTGGAAAATAACGTTTGTGAACAAATAATAAGACTTTTGAAATCTGAGGAATGTTTTATAATAACTTCTACAAGTTTATTCGTTCCTTCTTGAACATATTTTAATACAAGGTTAAATGATCATTAGATTTGGAAATTTAGCATGATGTACTTTCTGATGACTCAAACACAATTTTTATGTGTTTTATACTCATCCTGCTGATTAATATGAAGACACTTAACTGTTTATGATATTTATATATATTTACATTTCATATCATATTTGCAAAAAGTAAACTTTTCAATATCCCTTGATTGCTATAATAAAATAATCAAATTTAAACTCTTTCGTATTCACAATATCATATTGATTATCCGCTTGATGTACAACATATTTTTGGATATCTTCACAATAGATATTTTGACATGACGTTTTTCAAAGCAAATATGTACAACACCTTTTGCAGAAACTATCCATTAAGGCATATTGTCAACAGAATTACTTCTTTATCATGAAGGATTACTTGACAGATACACATAATTAAGTTAATTCTCATCAAATCTGAGAGTTTAATATTGGTGAAAAGTATTAAGAAGTAAGATCGAGTTTGATAAGTGCATACACACTAAGTGTAACTTGCCTTCATGCATTGCCTAGTTATTATATTTACATGTCTCTCAAAGGATCAAATTGAATTGTATTTGTTGTAATGTTAGATTATACTGCAAATATACAAAGTATGAAGTGACATGACTTTTATAATGTCTCACACTATATTGAATCATTTTCTGTGCAAGGATAGGTCTATACTTAATCAAAGTAAATTTGAACATTCGAAAATATAATATGCTGTTGCAAAATATGACCATGAACATGAAATACCAATTCAAACTTCACACAACTATAGCAGTGAGTACCTAAGAGTACTGAGTATTGATTATCATGGTATCCAGATCTCAAATTAGCTTGAACATTGATTCTGTGGCTTCACTGATTATGCTTAAATTAACAGTCATACTTTTCAACGCACAATGTGGAAATTCTATTATTGATTCCATTAGGTTTTACGCTGAATGATAACCAAAGGCTAACTATTTCAATTTGTTTTACACGGAAAGCATCTGGTATCGTGTTTGTCAAGCTTCGAAAGTAATACATATGCACCAAACACATGTGGTTGTAACATAGTAATCAAAAAGCTTTTTCAAAGCAATGATTTATTTTGCTAAACTTCATCATGAGATTTTACATTGTGTTTCACATGATCACACACAATGTTGGATTAAGAATTAATATGGCATTTTATCATTTTTTAGATTTTTTGAATAATATCACTTCGACAGAATTTCTTTTGATTCTTTGACAGAAATCTATTAGTATTAAAGTATGCTATCATCATCAACATGAAACCACATCAACAATGTATTTGTTCGTTTAAATCCCTCATTTGTTAATGTTATTTTGAAAGGTTTCATGAAAGTTGACGCAATGCCTAGAATAGTGTCAGAAACCATGTCGATCTTGGAAGGAAAACGATTGTGTAAATTCATTATTGAATGTTTTTTGTTTGTTTATTAATTACCAAATTCTGAAATAAATCACATCCTCTTTGTCATCATTGCATTGCGAGGTTATCATTATTGCATCATAGGGTGAACGTATGTTGAATCCCTATTGATAAAACATCAATCATCAAGAACCGCCTTGAATGTATAAAAAGAAAGCTGAACCTAAATATTGTTACAATTCTACAATTGCTGATTGCCAATGAAGGATTTGAGGTCCAAGTCAATTATAGCTAATAATCCAAGGACACTATAATACCTGAAACGATAGAGCATTGTAGCATTCATTCCCATATGTATTCATATCTTCAAGCTTCGAAAGTAATACACGTGAAACAAACAAATGTGGTTGTACCAAAGTAATCTGAACTTCCTTTTCATTATATTATCTCTATTAAATAGGTTGTTGTTGGTTTATCATGACCCAGAACGCAGGTACCAGTCATAAGTGCAAATATGGTAAATCAAGGAATATCCTTCAAAGCAATAGGAAGACAAACAGGCTACACAGTAACATAAAGTAACTAGCAGACTAATCAGAATATATGATGATACTCAAAAGGTGAGAGAAATTCATACTGTAACACCAGACTTCTTTTTGTAACATTGGATCAACGTAAAATGACTAACTTGAAATATGGACCACACCTAATATTAGACCTGGGCCCGGGCTAATGTTAGAGAAAATACTGTATGTCTCTGGTCAAGAACTAAAGTATCTCCATATAAGTCTGATGCAAACAATCATTCCTTTCTAAGTTGTTTCGCTGAAATTATGTTTAAACATATTCAATGAGAAGCATTGCAAGTCGTAATGCAGTTTTTGCTTTGGTTGATGTAATTATACTTGTCCCTGAGATATTGTCTTTCCATACAAACACCAATAAGAGTGGACAACAACAGATGAACACATCATATTGATATCTGACACAAGAAAATAGATTATAAAACTAAAATTAGGAATAAGTTAGTTGCAAACAATTTTTTTCTCTCCAAGGATGAGTCCTGAAAGACCCAAACCAGTTTGACAACTACATGGAGGTGGGCAAAAAAGTAGAGAACATAAACTGAACAGGAATAAGTTATTTACTAAACATCTTTATCTTTCCAAGGGGGAGTCTTTGATCACCAGAAATCCAAAACGGATTTGACAAGTGCATGAAAGTGGGCAGGCACGTTTGTTCTTACAAAGTTCTGTATACTTACTCTGTAGCCTACCTCTATAACAAACCGCTGTTGTCCATTCAATTAAAAGCAAATCGGTTATACCTAATATCCTTCCAGACTAATAACAGAGAACGTTGATTATGGTATTAGATATTGAAAAGGTTTTGGTATTGATTAAAAGTAAATAGTTTTGTCTAGAACATTGGGCCGAGAAAGGTTAATTACTGCCGTATGCACGACATATGCATATGTCAATGTGCCACATTGTATTGTAGCATCGAATTTTCATATTTGATGTATACAGTTAGTATTACTCTTCAAATTGCAAACACAAAGGAGAAAGAATCTGTTTAAGCCTCAAACCAAAAGAAACTATGGTTGTTGATGTTGTGTTAGAAATGTATATTGTGCTATCAAGTCACCAAAGAAGATTCAGTATGATACAATAACCTGCAACATGTGATTTATGTATTAGCCATTAATAGAAACAAACATTATGACTGTCAAAAACGATTTTCTTGTAATTCAGCGCTATTTACATCATTGAGTTATAAATAAAATACTAAACTCGGTCCCGTTTGATAAAATGTTTATATAACTCGTGAATGGCATCGGTATATAACCACACTAATGAAAGCCACACTAATATATTGCATGCCACTTTAATATTATTAAAACCTCAAATCTTTAACATTGAAACCAAAACGAAAACTGTTTTTAGATTTATTGAACAATTGTTTTTTTTGTACATTAGAATTAGTAATGCATACAAAATTCACAAGCTACTCTTGCCTGTAGTGTTGACATGTATTTCACAAAATATATTCAGCACAATAATGCTAACATGCGGATTAACTTTATGAATTTAGATGAAGATAATACTATTGTAACAATTCAATTCCGTGAAAATACAAGTAAGTAGTGCCGGAAGTTTAACAACAGGTCTTTTTATTGGTTATAAAATATTCAGACAAGAAGAGACAGTTCAATTATGGCATGAAAAGATCGGAGCAAGGCAAAATGTCAGCTTGCGACTCCAGCAATGACTCGCGCTGGAATCACATTAGAATGTTAATACAAGTGATAGAACAAGTTTAATTTCAATATAAACGGTACGGTGTAACTATGTTCACTGACACCAAACTTGTCGAATCAACTTATCTCCATTGTTGGTAAGAAATCTATGAATAATCAAACCATGCCCCCCTGAGTGTAATGATAGGCTTCAGACTTCATCAGTTGTTTAATTGCATATATCAAGTGTCTGTGAACAAATGCAATTTGATAAGATTATCTTCATTGATTCGTTACTTTGAATCCTGTAGGATTTTGAAATTGAATGTAGTTTACTATTTCAAAAATATACTTATATTTCTATTACAAAAGTGATGTGTGAGGGAGATGACACTTTTAGATTTTTCATACAGGCTTCAACTCGATATGCTTCACACCTTCCTCTGACACGTGAGCATATAGGCGTGAAATATTCTTGAAAGTACCATAAAACTCCAAATGAACTCACCTCACCTCAGCAGGTGGAATGTGAAATTACAATGATTATTGTTGAGTGTGTTATAAATAACACAATCCCTGTGACGGATCTGAGTAGAGAAATGAACAGGTTCTCAGCTTCCAACTGTGTAAGCCTGTTGTTATAGCAATTATTGTTATTGAAGGTGTTATAAATAACATACTTCCTTTAACTGATCTGTGTTTCTATTTGTAGAGAAACAAACTTCTGAAATCAATTTGCTGAAAAGACATTGACAGGAAAAATACATTATGAAACAGGATATGTTGAAGTTGTGCGTTGCGATTATTCTGAAGACCTGGTTTCCTAAACCAAACAAAAACGTTCACAATGACAGAAATTGAGAGTCGGGATATGTTAACAATTTTCGAAGGTGATGTATAATTGTGCATACAAAAGCCCTGTCAATCTGTTTTAGCTGTTTATTCAAGTGTAGTGTGTAAACTGTAAATTGAGTATCATGATACTTAACTATCATATCAGATGAAGTTTGGATATTGCAATGATTTATGTTTTCTATGAAATGAGAAAGCTCATTGCTTTATAAAAATAGTTTTTTTGCTTAAAATAGATAGGTTAAAAATGTCTTCGCCTTTCTCACCCTTTTATGCCAATGTCCTATTATCATTTGGTAATAAAATTTGATTAATTGAACATCTGTATTTGCAAATCAAGCAAAATTAGACATATCTTGAAACTGTGTGACGAAAAGACCGCAGGGTCCTCAGAATGATGAATACTCGCTTTGTTTGCAGCAAAAGTTGCGTCTAGACAAGGTTTCAGATGTAGAGTTAATGCTGCTCAATTTCCTTAGATATGTTACTTGTAAACAGAAAATAATACAAGATATTGATCCATCTCTCTTTACCACACAATTTGAACTTCTTTTCACTGGTGTATGTGCCTTTCACTGATAAAGAATAACTCTGGGACGACTATATGAGTTAAGTTCATTCTTCATTTGGAAACACAGTATATTAATACAGTGAAGAATATGATAGTGGTTTCAAGTATTGGTTCATGAAATTGCTTATACAAACAAATACTTACTGAAGACTTTCGATATCGACTTCATCAAGCAGCAGTATTTGTTTTTGACGCTGTGTTGCTTAGACGTGGTATGAGTTCTTTCGGTGGTTTACTTCAGGAAGTCAATCAATGAACATCCGTCCTCTTGCGATCATTACACTCAGTAGTACAACAGTCTTTAGATCTTTGATCAACAGTGCAGACACTGCCATCAGAATATTGCGTGAACAACTACATACATAAAGAAAAGAAACTGGAAAATAAAAAAGTCTTTCATCAATCAAATGTATTTAGGGTAATAAATGTAATTTAGGTAATAAAAGTGACACTTGTGACGATATCGTTAAGCTTTCTCGCTTTATCATGTTTCTTTATGAGAAATATGCACATGATATAAACTTTCAACTTGAATTGATATATATTAAAGCATACTAAAGCAACTAATAACATTAACAAAATTTTAATCTAGACATTACTTTCTTAAATTAAAACATAAATGTTTATTGCCTAAATTCTTCTCTCAATTTTCATATTACTATAAGACATTCTGAATAAGATCCTACATAGTCTTCTATGTTTCTGCTATACGTCGGCATTGTGGCACCAATTCGTCTCCTGTGTATTGTGGTATCATCTAACTGACACTGAGACGCTATTAGCTTACTGAACCGATTCGCCAATCATAGAAATCTTCACATCAAGTTTAAGCAGAAGATGCTTTCATCGTGCATGGATCACCTATTTAGCTACTTATGAACTATAAGTATGAGAATTAAATCTTCTGATAAAATACTTTTGTGAAATACATATTTGTACAGATCAAATCTAATATGTTTGATTAGGTTGGCTCAATGGATCCTTATATAAATCTTGACTGATACCATCACCCCTTGTCCTTCTGTGTAACGGAAGGGTTTTGCTTGCATGATTTTAATAGTGTCAGTGTTCATATCAATCTAATATGAAGACTTAGATAGATCAATAAACCAATTCCTTGAAATAAACAGTTTTTCATTTAAGTTGAAAAGCTGGACATTACATTGATTGACAAGAATACTGAAAGGAATTAAATCGGATATTAATGTTTATATATTGTTTATTTTATAGGAAACTTTATATTTGTTTGAAATGGTATTTTTTTAAAAAGGAAAACAAAATTAATGTTTCACTTTATTTTTGTTCAAATCTCTCATATGTTAAGGTTTCAAAATGTTGTTCTTTTGTACTTAGATTTAATGTTTTTGTGTGACTTAACCGCGATTCCTCAAGGAGAACATAATATAGTCGTCCGGGACTAATTCTATACTGGTTGAAGGGAAGACTACCACATGCCAGTTACCCAAACAAAAGCTCTATGCATTGGAGACAAGTTCAAATTGTATTGTTTTGAGACATGGGCCAATATCTTGTATTATTTCTGTTGACAAGTCAAATATCTAAGGTTCATAGAAGGAGATGTTATAAATGTCAAAAAAGAGAAAGTCGAGCAGCATTCACCCTAAGATGTGTTTATGTCTGAAGACTTGTCTAGGCACAGCTTCTGTTGAAAGCACGTAAGCATAAGTGTAATTCGTAACCATTTGTACTTATTTTGTTTCATTTGTAAATACGGATGTTTTGTGAGGATCGAACCTAAAAATAAAATCTTCATTTTGGTAGGGATTCCTCATTTTCATCAAACAGAACGCCTTTAACTTATATAAGATTAACTATGTGATTTCAGATAGGCAACCGTGTGCTATTGGATGAGTCAACACAAGTCATTTGAAGCCAACAAAAAACATTTGCACTTGGCATTTAATTTTAGAAAGTGTCACTTCATTGTTCAGCAAATTTCAAAATACCAATTACATCTTAACCACAATGTTCGAGGTATAATAAAGTATAAAGTGCAATTGAAATGGCAATACTTCTTTAAATTGTTAAATGTCGTTGATGAATTTATAGCGAGCTGCTGTTTCCTGTGCTGAAAACCTGTAATTCTGCCCACATATAGCTTCATGCGTACATGTAGTTAACGCATGAATTCATATGAGCTTTTCAATTTATTTCTATGATCGAAATACGCTTAGTTTAGAAACAACTGAAATGGTAACTTCCGGCTGGGTTGTTACATTTTAGGACAGTGATGTACAATTGTTACTTTCTCATTAAGAATCTGACCCGTTACTGTAACTGTATGTAGAAAGACAAGTTGTGTAAGTACAATCCACATCGTCTACATGTTGTAACTTTACATCAACCAGTAAGTAAGAAATATCAGGAAGTCGGACTATCTTATCTCGAGATTGATATGTATAATCTCAAATAATGTCACTTCGACAGTATCTCGATGATGCATTTGATAACTGCATCCCGGCAGCTTGTGAACTTTATGTTAATGCAAATATCATTCCATTTGGTATATCTTTATCGTACAGGAAAATACATTTCCACGTCTCACAGATAAGCGTGACAACTTGCGTCAAAACATAGCTAGAGTTTGAATCTTTATAGTCATTTAATTTCCTTGTGATAGAATTGTGTTCATTGAAAAATCAAAGAAATGAACATATGATTTCTTCAATGTTGAAGCAGGATCTACAGCACCATAGACTTGACGATCATAGGATAAGTTTCTCCATGCACGCAGTATATTTGAAGTAGTGGAAATGGCGTCAACTAAACATCTTTAAGTACATAGAGTTGCCTCAAGTTATGTTCAATCTTCTAACGTTCCATGTAGGATATGATGAACTCCCTTAGCATAGGTTGTCACATTGTGACTTATGAACTTGAACTTATTATAAGAAAATTGATTGAAATTCGATATTCATACTCCAATTGTAATCAATAACAAACTTTTGAACGTAGCTGAATACTTATGTTTCCACTCAAGCATCTATCAATGGAGCATGTGGAATAAATCACACTGTTATTGTATACAGTAGACATGCATTTATATATGTCAAGTTACTTGTAAGTCGATACAAAAGGTTCAACATCGGTCAATGTAACATGCAAGTTACTACGACACCGTCTCTGTAACTTCACCCAACGCCGAAGCAAACAACGTTTGACATGAATCGTGGATGCCAAACGACACCATTCTTGACTTATAACTTACCACTGATTTTTGAAAATATGATTTATACTAATCGTGCATACCCCCTCCCCAAAACCACCCCACTGGTATAAATACATCCATGTACATATGTTATCACAACGAATTGATGTGACTTTAACATGACCACGAGATATTCACATTATAATTACATCAGTTAATTAAATAATATGCTCAACGACGATTATTCTGTCTCTATATCACTATTTAGCAGTCACTCACATTAGGAACAAAATACAGACACAAATTATTGAATTAACATATTTAATGCTTTTTTTAAACATTTCAACTACATCAATTGATATAAAATATAAGTTCAGCTGTATACATATTGCGGCATTCAAATCAACCGTAAAAACAAATGAACATTTTATGATATTTAGATTGACAATCATTCATTTTCACTATGTTTTCGCCACTGTCACAGACAAGAGTTTACTAGATTTTACACGTGTTGTAAGTTTTTTTGCCTTTATATTATAAATTTAGTTGAATACGATGGATAGATTTATTGAATAGAAGGGAACATTCTCTTGTTATTCCCGCCATTTTGTAACCAATCGCAATAAAAAGTAAAACAAATTTATCAATCAAGAAAACAATCCGCGAAATTATGTTATTAGATAGGTAGTGTTTTTCTTGCACAGTGATTGGTCAAAATGCCGTCACGTGACAGTCTACAGGACACGATATTGACTTGAGTTTTGTGATATATTACGATATTGACTTGAGTTACTAACAAAAGACATGGAATCCCCCAAGAACGGGCTTCTGTTGTGCCCTGAATTGTAATAACAATCGCAAATTGTAATACCTGCCGTGAATTGTAATAAAATTTGCCCTGAATTGTAATAAAGTTTTCAGAAATCACTTTTATACCAACAATTCCAACAGAAAGTCATTTCTATTACAAAATCATCCTTAAAAACTAATTAACCATCGAACATTTTCATTTACAAAGGGTTATATCAGTCTGAGACGAGTTTATTACAATTTGAGGCAAGCGATAGATTGTTTGCACCCTTGCCCTGAATTGTAATAAAGTTTTCAGAAATAACTTTATACCAACAATTCCAACAGAAAGTGATTTCTATTACAAAATCATCTTTAAAAAACTATTTAACCATCGAACATTTTCATTTACAAAGGGTTATTTCAGTCTGAGACGAGTTTATTACAATTTGAGGCAAGCAGTAGATTGTTGGCACCCTTGCCCTGAATTGTAATAAAGTTTTCAGAAATCACTTTATACCAACAATTCCAACAGAATGTGATTTCTATTACAAAAATATCTTTAAAAAACTATTTAACCATCAAATATTTTCATTTACAAAGGGTTATTTCAGTCTGAGACGAGTTTATTACAATTTGAGGCAAGGAATAGATTTGTTGCACCCTTGCCCTGAATTGTAATAAAGTTTTCAGAAATCACTTTTATACCAACAATTCCAACAGAAAGTTATTTCTATTACAAAAATATCTTTAAAAAACTATTTAACCATCAAATATTTTCATTTACAAAGGGTTATTTCAGTCTGAGACGAGTTTATTACAATTTGAGGCAAGCAATAGATTTTTGGCACCCTTGCCCTGAATTGTAATAAAGTTTTCAGAAATCACTTTTATACCAACAATTCCAACAGAAAGTGATTTCTATTACAAAAATCATCCTTAAAAACTATTTAACCATCGAACATTTTCATTTGCAAAGGATTATTTCAGTCTGAGACGAGTTTATTACAATTTGAGGCAAGCGATAGATTTTTTGCACCCTTTCCCTGAATTGTAATAAAGTTTTCTGAAATCACTTTTATACCAACAGTTCCAACAGAAAGTGATTTCTATTACAAAATCATCTTTATAAAACTATTTAACCATCGAACATTTTCATTTACAAAGGGTTATTTCACTCTGAGACGAGTTTATTACAATTTGAGGCAAGCGATAGATTTTTGGCACCCTTGCCCTGAATTGTAATAAAGTTTTAAGAAATCACTTTTATACCAACAATTCCAACAGAGAGTGATTTCTATTACAAAATAATCTTTAAAAAACTATTTTACCATCGAACATTTTCATTTACAAAGGGTTAATCCAGGCTTAGACGAGTTTATTACAATTTGAGGCAAGCGATAGATTTTTGGCACCCTTACCCTGAATTGTAATAAAGTTTTCAGAAATCACTTTTATACCAACAATTCCAACAGAGAGTGATTTCTATTACAAAATAATCTTTAAAAAACTATTTTACCATCGAACATTTTCATTTACAAAGGGTTAATCCAGGCTTAGACGAGTTTATTACAATTTGAGGCAAGCGATAGATTTTTGGCACCCTTGCCCTGAATTGTAATAAAGTTTTCAGAAATCACTTTTATACCAACAATTCCAACAGAAAGTGATTTCTATTTCAAAATCATCTTTATAAAGCTATTTTACCATCGAACATTTTCATTTACAAAGGGTTATTTCAGTCTGAGACGAGTTTATTACAATTTGAGGCAAGCGATAGATTTTTGGCCCCCTTGCCCTGAATTGTAATAAAGTTTTCAGAAATCACTTTTATACCAACAATTCCAACAGAAAGTGATTTCTATTACAAAATAATCTTTAAAAAACTATTTTACCATCGAACATTTTCATTTACAAAGGGTTAATCCAGCCTTAGACGAGTTTATTACAATTTGAGGCAAGCGATAGATTTTTGGCACCCTTGCCCTGAATTGTAATAAAGTTTTCAGAAATCACTTTTATACCAACAATTCCAACAGAAAGTGATTTCTATTACAAAATAATCTTTAAAAAACTATTTTACCATCGAACATTTTCATTTACAAAGGGTTATTTCGCTCTGAGACGAGTTTATTACAATTTGAGGCAAGCGATAGATTTTTGGCACCCTTGCCCTGAATTGTAATAAAGCTTTCAGAAATCAGTTTTATACCAACAATTCCAACAGAAAGTTATTTCTATTACAAAATCATCTTTATAAAGCTATTTTACCATCGAACATTTTCATTTACAAAGGGTTATTTCACTCTGAGACGAGTTTATTACAATTTGAGGCAAGCGATAGATTTTTGGCCCCCTTGCCCTGAATTGTAATAAAGTTTTCAGAAATCACTTTTATACCAACAATTCCAACAGAAAGTGATTTCTATTACAAAATCATCTTTATAAAACTATTTAACCATCGAACATTTTCATTTACAAAGGATTATTTCACTCTGAGACGAGTTTATTACAATTTGAGGCAAGCGATAGATTTTTGGCCCCCTTGCCCTGAATTGTAATAAAGTTTTCAGAAATCACTTTTATACCAACAATTCCAACAGAAAGTGATTTCTATTACAAAATCATCTTTATAAAACTATTTTACCATCGAACATTTTCATTTACAAAGGGTTAATCCAGCCTTAGACGAGTTTATTACAATTTGAGGCAAGCGATAGATTTTTGGCACCCTTGCCCTGAATTGTAATAAAGTTTTCAGGAATCACTTTTATACCAACAATTTTAACAGAAAGTGATTTCTATTACAAAATCATCTTTTAAAAACTATTTAACCATCGAACATTTTCATTTACAAAGGGTTATTTCACTCTGAGACGAGTTTATTACAATTTGAGGCAAGCGATAGATTTTTGGCCCCCTTGCCCTGAATTGTAATAAAGTTTTCAGAAATCACTTTTATACCAACAATTCCAACAGAAAGTGATTTCTATTACAAAATCATCTTTAAAAAACTATTTAACCATCGAACATTTTCATTTACAAAGGATTATTTCACTCTGAGACGAGTTTATTACAATTTGAGGCAAGCGATAGATTTTTGGCACCCTTGCCCTGAATTGTTATAAAGTTTTCAGAAATCACTTTTATACCAACAATTCCAACAGAAAGTGATTTCTATTACAAAATCATCTTTATAAAACTATTCAACCATCGAACATTTTCATTTACAAAGGGTTATTTCACTCTGAGACGAGTTTATTACAATTTGAGGCAAGCGATAGATGTTTGGCCCCCTTGCCCTGAATTGTAATAAAGTTTTCAGAAATCACTTTTATACCAACAATACCAACAGAAACTGATTTCTATTACAAAATCATCTTTATAAAACTAATTTACCATCGAACATTTTCATTTACAAAGGGTTAATCCAGCCTTAGACGAGTTTATTACAATTTGAGGCAAGCGATAGATTTTTGGCACCCTTGCCCTGAATTGTAATACAGTTTTCAGAAATCACTTTTATACCAACAATTCCAACAGAAAGTGATTTCTATTACAAAATCATCTTTTAAAAACTATTTAACCATCGAACATTTTCATTTACAAAGGGTTATTTCACTCTGAGACGAGTTTATTACAATTTGAAGCAAGCGATAGATTTTTGGCACCCTTGCCCTGAATTGTAATAAAGTTTTCAGAAATCACTTTTATACCAACAATTCCAACAGAAAGTGATTTCTATTACAAAATCATCCTTTAAAACTATTTAACCATCGAACATTTTCATTTGCAAAGGATTATTTCAGTCTGAGACGAGTTTATTACAATTTGAGGCAAGCGATAGATTTTTTGCACCCTTTCCCTGAATTGTAATAAAGTTTTCTGAAATCACTTTTATACCAACAGTTCCAACAGAAAGTGATTTCTATTACAAAATCATCTTTATAAAACTATTTAACCATCGAACATTTTCATTTACAAAGGGTTATTTCACTCTGAGACGAGTTTATTACAATTTGAGGCAAGCGATAGATTTTTGGCACCCTTGCCCTGAATTGTAATAAAGTTTTAAGAAATCACTTTTATACCAACAATTCCAACAGAGAGTGATTTCTATTACAAAATAATCTTTAAAAAACTATTTTACCATCGAACATTTTCATTTACAAAGGGTTAATCCAGGCTTAGACGAGTTTATTACAATTTGAGGCAAGCGATAGATTTTTGGCACCCTTGCCCTGAATAGTAATAAAGTTTTCAGAAATCACTTTTATACCAACAATTCCAACAGAGAGTGATTTCTATTACAAAATAATCTTTAAAAAACTATTTTACCATCGAACATTTTCATTTACAAAGGGTTATTTCAGCCTTAGACGAGTTTATTACAATTTGAGGCAAGCGATAGATTTTTGGCACCCTTGCCCTGAATTGTAATAAAGTTTTCAGGAATCACTTTTATACCAACAATTTTAACAGAAAGTGATTTCTATTACAAAATCATCTTTTAAAAACTATTTAACCATCGAACATTTTCATTTACAAAGGGTTATTTCACTCTGAGACGAGTTTATTACAATTTGAGGCAAGCGATAGATTTTTGGCCCCCTTGCCCTGAATTGTAATAAAGTTTTCAGAAATCACTTTTATACCAACAATTCCAACAGAAAGTGATTTCTATTACAAAATCATCTTTATAAAACTATTTAACCATCGAACATTTTCATTTACAAAGGATTATTTCACTCTGAGACGAGTTTATTACAATTTGAGGCAAGCGATAGATTTTTGGCACCCTTGCCCTGAATAGTAATAAAGTTTTCAGAAATCACTTTTATACCAACAATTCCAACAGAAAGTGATTTCTATTACAAAATCATCTTTATAAAACTATTTAACCATCGAACATTTTCATTTACAAAGGGTTATTTCACTCTGAGACGAGTTTATTACAATTTGAGGCAAGCGATAGATGTTTGGCCCCCTTGCCCTGAATTGTAATAAAGTTTTCAGAAATCACTTTTATACCAACAATTCCAACAGAAAGTGATTTCTATTACAAAATCATCTTTATAAAACTAATTTACCATCGAACATTTTCATTTACAAAGGGTTAATCCAGCCTTAGACGAGTTTATTACAATTTGAGGCAAGCGATAGATTTTTGGCACCCTTGCCCTGAATTGTAATACAGTTTTCAGAAATCACTTTTATACCAACAATTCCAACAGAAAGTGATTTCTATTACAAAATCATCTTTTAAAAACTATTTAACCATCGAACATTTTCATTTACAAAGGGTTATTTCACTCTGAGACGAGTTTATTACAATTTGAGGCAAGCGATAGATTTTTGGCACCCTTGCCCTGAATTGTAATAAAGTTTTCAGAAATCACTTTTATACCAACAATTCCAACAGAAAGTGATTTCTATTACAAAATCATCCTTTAAAACTATTTAACCATCGAACATTTTCATTTGCAAAGGATTATTTCAGTCTGAGACGAGTTTATTACAATTTGAGGCAAGCGATAGATTTTTTGCACCCTTTCCCTGAATTGTAATAAAGTTTTCTGAAATCACTTTTATACCAACAGTTCCAACAGAAAGTGATTTCTATTACAAAATCATCTTTATAAAACTATTTAACCATCGAACATTTTCATTTACAAAGGGTTATTTCACTCTGAGACGAGTTTATTACAATTTGAGGCAAGCGATAGATTTTTGGCACCCTTGCCCTGAATTGTAATAAAGTTTTAAGAAATCACTTTTATACCAACAATTCCAACAGAGAGTGATTTCTATTACAAAATAATCTTTAAAAAACTATTTTACCATCGAACATTTTCATTTACAAAGGGTTAATCCAGGCTTAGACGAGTTTATTACAATTTGAGGCAAGCGATAGATTTTTGGCACCCTTGCCCTGAATAGTAATAAAGTTTTCAGAAATCACTTTTATACCAACAATTCCAACAGAGAGTGATTTCTATTACAAAATAATCTTTAAAAAACTATTTTACCATCGAACATTTTCATTTACAAAGGGTTATTTCAGTCTGAGACGAGTTTATTACAATTTGAGGCAAGCAGTAGATTGTTGGCACCCTTGCCCTGAATTGTAATAAAGTTTCCAGAAATCACTTTATACCAACAATTCCAACAGAATGTGATTTCTATTACAAAAATATATTTAAAAAACTATTTAACCATCAAATATTTTCATTTACAAAGGGTTATTTCAGTCTGAGACGAGTTTATTACAATTTGAGGCAAGGAATAGATTTGTTGCACCCTTGCCCTGAATTGTAATAAAGTTTTCAGAAATCACTTTTATACCAACAATTCCAACAGAAAGTTATTTCTATTACAAAAATATCTTTAAAAAACTATTTAACCATCAAATATTTTCATTTACAAAGGGTTATTTCAGTCTGAGACGAGTTTATTACAATTTGAGGCAAGCAATAGATTTTTTGCACCCTTGCCCTGAATTGTAATAAAGTTTTCAGAAATCACTTTTATACCAACAATTCCAACAGAAAGTGATTTCTATTACAAAAATATCATTAAAAAACTATTTCAGCATCGAACATGTTCATTTACAAAGGGTTATTCCAGTCTGAGACGAGTTTATTACAATTTGAGGCAAGCAATAGATTTTTTGCACCCTTGCCCTGAATTGTAATAAAGTTTTCAGAAATCACTTTTATACCAAAAATTCCAACAGAAAGTGATTTCTATTCCAAAATCATCTTTAAAAAACTATTTAACCATCGAACATGTTTATTTTCAAAGTGTTATTTCAGTCTGAGACGAGTTTATTACAATTTGAGGCAAGCGATAGCTTTTTGGCACCCTTGCCCTGAATTGTAATAAAGTTTTCAGAAATCACTTTTATACCAACAATTCCAACAGAAAGTGATTTCTATTACAAAAATATCTTTAAAAAACTATTTAATCATCGAACATGTTCATTTACAAAGTGTTATTTCAGTCTGAGACGAGTTTATTACAATTTGAGGCAAGCAATAGATTTTTGGCACCCTTGCCCTGAATTGTAATAAAGTTTTCAGAAATCACTTTTATACCAACAATTCCAACAGAAAGTGATTTCTATTACAAAAATATCTTGAAAAAAACTATTTAACCATCAAATATTTTCATTTACAAAGGGTTATTTCAGTCTGAGACGAGTTTATTACAATTTGAGGCAAGCAATAGATTTTTTGCACCCTTGCCCTGAATTGTAATAAAGTTTTCAGAAATCACTTTTATACCAACAATTCCAACAGAAAGTGATTTCTATTACAAAAATATCTTTAAAAAACTATTTAATCATCGAACATGTTCATTTACAAAGTGTTATTTCAGTCTGAGACGAGTTTATTACAATTTGAGGCAAGCAATAGATTTTTGGCACCCTTGCCCTGAATTGTAGTAAAGTTTTCAGAAATCACTTTTATACCAACAATTCCAACAGAAAGTGATTTCTATTACAAAATCATCCTTAAAAACTATTTAACCATCAAATATTTTCATTTACAAAGGGTTATTTCAGTCTGAGACGAGTTTATTACAATTTGAGGCAAGCGATAGCTTTTTGGCACACTTGCCCTGAATTGTAATAAAGTTTTCAGAAATCACTTTTATACCAACAATCCCAACAGAAAGTGATTTCTATTACAAAATCATCTTTAAAAAACTATTTAACCATCAAACATTTTCATTTACAAAGGGTTATTTCAGTCTGAGACGAGTTTATTACAATTTGATTGTTTGCACCCTTGCCCTGAATTGTAATGAAGTTTTCAGAAATCACTTTTATACCAACAATCCCAACAGAAAGTGATTTCTATTACAAAATCATCTTTAAAAAGATATTTAAGCATCGAACATTTTCATTTACAAAGTGTTATTTCAGCCTGAGACGAGTTTATTACAATTTGAGGCAAGCGATAGATTTTTGGCACCCTTGCCCTGAATTGTAATAAAGTTTTCAGAAATCACTTTTATACCAACAATTCCAACAGAAAGTGATTTCTATAACAAAATCATCTTTAAAAAAATACTTAACCATCAACCATTTTCATTTACAAAGGGTTATTTCAGTCTGAGAGGAGTTTATTACAATTTGAGGCAAGCGATAGATTTTTGGCACCCTTGCCCTGAATTGTAATAAAGTTTTCAGAAATCACTTGTATACCAACAATTCCAACAGAAAGTTATTTCTATTACAAAAATATCTTTAAAAAACTATTTAACCATCAAATATTTTCATTTACAAAGGGTTATTTCAGTCTGAGACGAGTTTATTACAATTTGAGGCAAGCAATAGATTTTTTGCACCCTTGCCCTGAATTGTAATAAAGTTTTCAGAAATCACTTTTATACCAACAATTCCAACAGAAAGTGATTTCTATTACAAAAATATCTTTAAAAAACTATTTCAGCATCGAACATGTTCATTTACAAAGGGTTATTCCAGTCTGAGACGAGTTTATTACAATTTGAGGCAAGCAATAGATTTTTTGCACCCTTGCCCTGAATTGTAATAAAGTTTTCAGAAATCACTTTTATACCAAAAATTCCAACAGAAAGTGATTTCTATTACAAAATCATCTTCAAAAAACTATTTAAGCATCGAACATGTTCATTTACAAAGTGTTATTTCAGTCTGAGACGAGTTTATTACAATTTGAGGCAAGCGATAGATTTTTGGCACCCTTGCCCTGAATTGTAATAAAGTTTTCAGAAATCACTTTTGTACCAACAATTCCAACAGAAAGTGATTTCTATTACAAAATAATCTTTAAAAAACTATTTAACCATCGAACATTTTCATTTACAAAGGGTTATTTCACTCTTTAGACGAGTTTATTACAATTTGAGGCAAGCGATAGATTGTTTGCACCCTTGCCCTGAATTGTAATAAAGTTTTCAGAAATCACTGTTATACTAACAATTCCAACAGAAAGTGATTTCTATTACAAAATCATCCTTAAAAAAATATTTTACCATCGGACATTTTCATTTACAAAGAGTTATTTCACTCTGAGACGAGTTTAATACAATTTGAGGCAAGCAATATATTTGTTGCACCCTTCTCCTGAATTGTAATAAAGTTTTCAGAAATCAAGGCATGCTAACTTTACCAAAAGCCTGCATCATACATAACCAACATGTTCCATACCATACTAATTTCACGATGTTCGGAGAAAATATACACAACTTCAAATACAATTCCAAATGTGAAAGCTTTGCAGAACTCTTTCATACGCGTTACCTAGTACGGAATAAAATATGCATGAGTTGATTTACAAAAACATTGGAGATGAATTGTTTTTATCATCCAAAACTCGTGTTGATATATTTGATACTTGTTTGAAGAGTATTCTAAATTGTAGATTTGGTGATCATGTGACCCCAAATGTGGGTCACAGGAGTAATGACCTAAAAAGCTATTTTCATCTTCTCCAGAACCAATAATTCTAGAGAGTTGAAATTCTATGCACAGGCTTCTTGGCTGAAGAAGATTCTAAATTGAAATTTGGTGACCCTGTGACTCCAAATAAGGGTCACAGGGGTAATGACCTAAAATATATGTTCATTTTCTTCTCCAGAACCCATGACATTTTATGTACAGCCTCCTTAGCTGAAGGGGATTCTAAATTGTTAATGTGGTGACCCTGTGACCCCAAATATGGGTGACAGTCTAAAATTCTTGCTGTAAGAGTTTTGAACTCTGAGAATGTGCTTTGGGAATTGCAGGAATTGAGAAAAGAAAGTAACTTTGCAGTTAATCTTATTCAATAGGAATGTGAAATATATGTCGACTTAAGATTTATATTTACATTATGGATATGTTTGATGTAATCAATGTGAAATGAGAACTATTGAATAGCCTATGAACTGAATATTGTGAAAGGCCGCAAAGGAATAATTTGAAGAAGAGTTAGTAATTGTTTGTTTTTTTATTTATTTTACATGATATATGTGAAGTGAATGTGACTGGTGATGAAATGATAAGAGAAGACTATTAGAAGCAGCTACATGAAATCATGACATCACATCTTCCTCTTCAGTCCCAAAAGCTCTTCAAAGCTGAAATGATATATACAGACGCCTTGGCCAATTGGGATTCTAAATTGTAGATTTGGTGAACCTGTGACCCAAAATATGGGCCACAGCTTAAAAAAACTAGTTGTTAACAGTTTAGAAATTTGAGATTTTATGTGTTTCATTGAATAGTAGTACTCCCTTATAAAAGACCTAAGGGAGAGTCATCTCATCTTTTTCATGTGAGAGTCCTAACATGTGGTTTGAGTAATACAGATATTGAGAAAAGAAAGTCACTTTGCACTTAATCTTATTCAACAGAAATGTGAAATATATGTCGACTTTAGATTAAAATCTACATTATGGATGTGTTTGATGTAATCAATGTGAAATGAGAACTATTGAATAGCCCATGAACTGAAATATGATAGTCCGCAAAGGATTAAATTGAATTGTAGTTAAGACATTTTTATTTTACACGAGATATGTGAGCTGAATATGACAACAAATGTAAAATAATATAATAATGTGATAAGACATGACTTTTAAAAGTAGAACGTGACACCACATCTTCTTCTCCAAGACAGAACAAATATTTAAGTGTGGGGAAAACAACAATTAAAAGATATAATTCACTGGCTGCGAGTCCAGGGTCTGCATATTGTGTAAATGCATTGTGTTGACTTGGGCAGTCACTGTTAATACACACTTTCAGGTTACTTCAAACCTCTCTGCTTTGTTACAGTATGTGTGTGAGACTGGTTAAGTCTTACACTCAGATGCTCAACAGAATTTATTCATAAAACATCAACATTTTATTAAATATTGAAAAGGAGCATATGAGAAACAGGATTTTCAGAAAGAGATATCAGGACCTTTTAATAATGTAATAAATGTTGATATTTCAAAATATAAATAAGAAACTAAACAAATATGAGTGTGAATTAATGTGTAACCAATTTTGATAATAAATTTAAAATTTGATGGGCAATGCCTTATTATGTGATATCTTAATCTTGTCCCTAGAGATAATGAATAACACAATTTCTGATGAGGTTCAATGGCTCTATTTTTGTAATAATAAAAAAACATACACTGATATAGTATTGACATAGTAACACATAGCGTATCATAAAACTAATAAACAATATGCTGTTCGACCGTAGCAAAGTTTTCCCCATTCGTAGCGCCGATGAATGTCTTCAAATTCATTGTTTTCTTATTTTTCAAGAAATGTGCGCTTTAATATCATTAATATATTTCAATTTGACTGTGTTTTAATCATGTATTAATAGCAAATATTTGTAAATGGTTATATCCTCTCGTATTACGTTTCCACAAAAAATAGATAGATAGAACCCTTTTTTTATAGGCCACGTTATTTACATAGATTGAAAGTGATTGAAAGGTGAAGTGAATGTTTATTCAAGAAATGAGCTTGATGTATATGAAACTGATTAAGTGGTAAATGGTTATCAAATCAGGCCCAAAATTGGAAACGGTTATTTGTTACAAGCCCATGGACACAAAGTAATACTTAAACTTTAGACCGTGTCACACAAAAAGAAGTCTGTCATACACTTTAGAAATGAGGATTTGTACGATTGAATTCAATTAATGTACGCTTAATAAAATAGTTTCTGAAGTAAAGATATATTTACGCTCAAAGGTACAATGTATATCCATGAATTTGTAAATGAATATGAAAGAAACGTTGGCAGGTTTTCAAAAGAGTCAATAACAAACTACTGCCCCAGGACAAAGTCGGTTTTGAATGTCTTTGATAAACTTCTGTTTGTTAAGTTGTATTAAACATTTGAGTGCTTAAGTAGCTATTTCAAAAGTTGTTATTGGACAACATGTTTTGCATTCATTTAACTCTTATATGGATTATAGAACTTAAGTTAATAACCAATCAAAACGCATGTTATATTCAGATAAAATAATTCCCATGATCATTATGAAAATTTTAATATCCGGAATATCAAAATATCAAATCTAACTGGGGGCGGGATAGCGCAGTGGTTAGCGCGTTCGGCTTCGGATCAAGAGGTCCGGGGTTCGAATCCCGCCAGGTGCACGGCAACTTTGTCTGCAGTAGAGAACTGTTCTACACGCAGTAAGGTTTGGGTGCAATGCTACACTGAATTTCAGTGCAGTACCACCAATGGTTCGCTAGTTCAGGTCGATGCTCGCAGGTTTCACCGCAATGCATAGCCACATGGCATTGGGGGCGTTCTCCCTGCCTGATAATAGCAGCCGTGATATAAGTGAAATACTCTTGAAAGCGGCGTTAAACTCACCTCACCTCACCTCACCTCAAATCTAACATATCTATCCTTGACCAATATGTGAAAATTAAATCAATTGTGTAGTTGAGAAGAATTGTGAACAGTGTAATTCGAAGTAAAAACGTAAAAAACATTCAGACAACAGCTAAATTTGTTTCAAATTAACAAAAAAGTTATATTCCTGTAACAAAGTACAAAAGATTTCAATGAATTTCAAAGAAAACAATTTCGGAACATGTTCGTATCTATTTAAAGGGAAATTCAGCGAAATTTAAGGGTAAATGAGATTTTCGTATAAAGCATAATTTTGAATGTACAACTCCAAACATTTTATATGTAATAACGTGCAAAGGCTGAATTAAACAGTATATCAGACAAACAGAAAATCTGCCAGCCCGACTTTGTGTCCACAAACAACAGAGGTACGCTTTATCCCTCTCAGTAAACATTTGCACGTTTGGGCGAAAGGAAAGACAACACAAGTTAGACAAAATCAAAGGAATATTTAAAAAAAAAAAATTCCTGAAGAAATACGAAACTAGGTTGAATGCTATTAAATGCTATAACTTAATTTTAATACGATGATCTCATGACGACCAGTGTATCAGTGTGGTCAGGTATGTTGAAGAAATACATACTTCAAAATACCGATACTCTGGTCGATATGAGCCCATTGATTACACATCGATTATTCAAGGCAAATCCATCTGATTTTTAACCTTTCCGTATGTATAACCTTACTTCACATGAGAAGCACCTATTAAAAACTATTCTAAGTGTGTTGTTAAAGGAATTTATGCCCGGATCGTTTTAATTTTTGTTCTAGAAAGTAAGGACATTTGTACTCTTTTTATATACTTTGTTGATAGCATTCGAAGGTGAATGAAGCATATCTAATGCTATTAACTATTAACCATTTATCTGTTAAAATCATAAATAATGAGTTACACAAACTGAATTACATGAAACGACGTCAAACTCTTTAATGAAATTTTACAGATTTCCCATTTTAGCCATATCTTACATGGGTTTTTTAGTTTTATGTTATCACTGGACATTTCATTTCAACCAATTTATACAGCATTTCTTTAGCTAAATTAAGTATTCGGGAAATTTGCTGAAGTCATTTGTTATTGGCATGTTTATTATTATAAGGGGAGAGGGAAATATATAGTTTTAGTTTATTCGGGTGTCACGCAGTTTACAATAAAGCACCAGGATACAAATAAAACACATTTGGTAAAACTGCCCGGCCGTGTTCGATCATTAAAAGATATATATTAACCAAATTAGGAAGTCTGGATAACATATTGTTATTATCGTGTTGTTTTTAGGCGAAAGTCATGAATACCTATTATTTTTATCGTGTTGTTTTTTGTTTTGTCTAGCTTTATTCAATATTTGAACATTTCTGTACAGAGCACTCAACGACTGGCCCGATTTAAAATTAAGTTTTCAGGGACTCAAACTGATTTTGTGTCTAGTCCGATTTTTTTTTTCGTGAGTTATCTACCCTAGACGGAAAAACTTCAAACCTCATATATCGCAAACTAATCTTGATAATGTCATAAAACCTTTACCATAACAAAGTCTGCCGATTACACTCATAGTGGTTTTCGGTCATTATTATTATTTTTGTTTGTGAATTCAAACAAAGGAAAAGAAACTTGTGTGTACTTTCGCTGTTTTGAGGGTCGCATCCTTTTTTAATAACAGCAATACATACAGCTATGTTTGATAGTTCTTGTTGAAGCTGAATAACTGAGTTTTAATGTTGCATCTTATGAAGACTGAATTTCGACTTTAAAAGGTGCGAATTCCAATAAGACAGTTTATATTTCTGTTTATGATCTATAAAAGGATTGAATCCTTTAATAGCTTGTAAACATCTGTATATCATTAAATGGTGTGAAAAGGTTAGAAAGTTCCAAACAGAGATGAAACATACAATGAGCTTCCTCTACCGCCAGAGATCACACGCTGCCACGCAAAGCGTGAACATTAAACTGACAAATGATCTCTGTAAACTATTATAAGTTTGAATAAAACATCATTATAATGAAGTAGGCACTGCATGTGAAGTTTTGAAGGACCACAACATAGAGTGAATAGTTGAGACAGAACATCTACACATACCATGGGCATACTTTAAGGAGAGGGTCCCTTTTCTACATAAGTTGAAAAATTGAGGAATTAATAAATGAACAAATGGAAAGTTGACTATTTTGAAAATATAATGTTATAATGTTTGAATACTTATTTGGGAATGTTTTCGTAATGGAAAACAATTTCGTTTGGAACAGTTCGATTAAAAATGATTTAATAAAAATTCAAGGCAAAGTTGCCCAAAGTGTATCACAAATAATTCGTATGAAGGTCTAATTATTATTTAAAAAATATATTGAATGATGTTCAAACGGTTTTTGCTAAAAAATATCTTCTGAAAACTTTATTTCAATTCAGGGCAAGGGTGCCAACAATCTATCACTTGCCTCAAATTGTAATAAACTTGTCTCAGACTGAAACAACCCTTTGTTAATGATAATGTTTGATGTTTAAATAGTTTTTTTAAAATGTTATTTTTTGTAATAGAAAACAGGCTCTGTTGATATTGTTGGTATAAAAGTGATTTCTGAAAACTTATGACAATTCAGGGCAAGGTTGCCAAACATCTATCGCTTGCCTCAAATTGTAATAAACTCGTCTTAGACTGAAATAACCCTTTGTAAATGAAAAAGTTCGATGGTAAAATATTTTTTAAAGATGATTTTGTAATAGAAATCACTTTCTGTTGGAATTGTTGGTATAAAAGTGATTTCTGAAAACTGTATTACCATTCAGGGCAAGGGTGCCAAAAATCTATCGCTTGCCTCAAATTGTAATAAACTCGTCTCAGAGTGAAATAACCCTTTGTAAATGAAAATGTTCGATGGTTAAATAGTTTTATAAAGATGATTTTGTAATGGAAATCACTTTCTGTTGGAATTGTTGGTATAAAAGTGATTTCTGAAAACTTTATTACAATTCAGGGCAAGGGTGCCAAAAATCTATTGCTTGCCTCAAATTGTAATAAACTCGTCTAAGGCTGGATTAACCCTTTGTAAATGAAAATGTTCGATGGTAAAATAGTTTTTTAAAGATTATTTTGTAATAGAAATCATTCTCTGTTGGAATTGTTGGTATAAAAGTGATTTCTGAAAACTTTATTACAATTCAGGGCAAGGGTGCCAAAAATCTATCGCTTGCCTCAAATTGTAATAAACTCGTCTCAGAGTGAAATAACCCTTTGTAAATGAAAATGTTCGATGGTTAAATAGTTTTATAAAGATGATTTTGTAATGGAAATCACTTTCTGTTGGAATTGTTGGTATAAAAGTGATTTCTGAAAACTTTATTACAATTCAGGGAAAGGGTGCCAAAAATCTATCGCTTGCCTCAAATTGTAATAAACTCGTCTAAGGCTGGATTAACCCTTTGTAAATGAAAATGTTCGATGGTAAAATAGTTTTTTAAAGATTATTTTGTAATAGAAATCACTTTCTGTTGGAATTGTTGGTATAAAAGTGATTTCTGAAAACTTTATTACAATTCAGGGCAAGGGGGCCAAAAATCTATCGCTTGCCTCAAATTGTAATAAACTCGTCTCAGACTGAAATAACCCTATGTAAATGAAAATGTTCGATGGTAAAATAGCTTTATAAAGATGATTTTGAAATAGAAATCACTTTCTGTTGGAATTGTTGGTATAAAAGTGATTTCTGAAAACTTTATTACAATTCAGGGCAAGGGTGCCAAAAATCTATCGCTTGCCTCAAATTGTAATAAACTCGTCTAAGCCTGGATTAACCCTTTGTAAATGAAAATGTTCGATGGTAAAATAGTTTTTTAAAGATTATTTTGTAATAGAAATCACTCTCTGTTGGAATTGTTGGTATAAAAGTGATTTCTTAAAACTTTATTACAATTCAGGGCAAGGGTGCCAAAAATCTATCGCTTGCCTCAAATTGTAATAAACTCGTCTAAGCCTGGATTAACCCTTTGTAAATGAAAATGTTCGATGGTAAAATAGTTTTTTAAAGATTATTTTGTAATAGAAATCACTCTCTGTTGGAATTGTTGGTATAAAAGTGATTTCTTAAAACTTTATTACAATTCAGGGCAAGGGTGCCAAAAATCTATCGCTTGCCTCAAATTGTAATAAACTCGTCTCAGAGTGAAATAACCCTTTGTAAATGAAAATGTTCGATGGTTAAATAGTTTTATAAAGATGATTTTGTAATAGAAATCACTTTCTGTTGGAACTGTTGGTATAAAAGTGATTTCAGAAAACTTTATTACAATTCAGGGAAAGGGTGCAAAAAATCTATCGCTTGCCTCAAATTGTAATAAACTCGTCTCAGACTGAAATAATCCTTTGCAAATGAAAATGTTCGATGGTTAAATAGTTTTTAAGGATGATTTTGTAATAGAAATCACTTTCTGTTGGAATTGTTGGTATAAAAGTGATTTCTGAAAACTTTATTACAATTCAGGGCAAGGGTGCCAAAAATCTATCGCTTGCCTCAAATTGTAATAAACTCGTCTCAGAGTGAAATAACCCTTTGTAAATGAAAATGTTCGATGGTTAAATAGTTTTTAAAAGATGATTTTGTAATAGAAATCACTTTCTGTTGGAATTGTTGGTATAAAAGTGATTTCTGAAAACTGTATTACAATTCAGGGCAAGGGTGCCAAAAATCTATCGCTTGCCTCAAATTGTAATAAACTCGTCTAAGGCTGGATTAACCCTTTGTAAATGAAAATGTTCGATGGTAAAATAGTTTTTTAGAGATTATTTTGTAATAGAAATCAATTCCTGTTGGAATTGTTGGTATAGAAGTGATTTCTGAAAACTTTATTACAATTCAGGGCAAGGGTGCCAAAAATCTATCGCTTGCCTCAAATTGTAATAAACTCGTCTCAGAGTGAAATAACCCTTTGTAAATGAAAATGTTCGATGGTTAAATAGTTTTTAAAAGATGATTTTGTAATAGAAATCACTTTCTGTTGGAATTGTTGGTATAAAAGTGATTCCTGAAAACTTTATTACAATTCAGGGCAAGGGTGCCAAAATTCTATTGCTTGCCTCAAATTGTAATAAACTCGTCTAAGGCTGGATTAACCCTTTGTAAATGAAAATGTTCGATGGTAAATTAGTTTTATAAAGATGATTTTGTAATAGAAATCACTTTCTGTTTGAATTGTTGGTATAAAAGTGATTTCTGAAAACTTTATTACAATTCAGGGCAAGGGGGCCAAAAATCTATCGCTTGCCTCAAATTGTAATAAACTCGTCTCAGAGTGAAATAACCCTTTGTAAATGAAAATGTTCGATGGTTAAATAGTTTTATAAAGATGATTTTGTAATAGAAATCACTTTCTGTTGGAATTGTTGGTATAAAAGTGATTTCTGAAAACTTTATTACAATTCAGGGCAAGGGTGCCAAAAATCTATCGCTTGCCTCAAATTGTAATAAACTCGTCTCAGAGTGAAATAATCCTTTGTAAATGAAAATGTTCGATGGTTAAATAGTTTTATAAAGATGATTTTGTAATAGAAATCACTTTCTGTTGGAATTGTTGGTATAAAAGTGATTTCTGAAAACTTTATTATAATTCAGGGCAAGGGGGCCAAAAATCTATCGCTTGCCTCAAATTGTAATAAACTCGTCTCAGAGTGAAATAACCCTTTGTAAATGAAAATGTTCGATGGTAAAATAGCTTTATAAAGATGATTTTGTAATAGAAATAACTTTCTGTTGGAATTGTTGGTATAAAACTGATTTCTGAAAGCTTTATTACAATTCAGGGCAAGGGTGCCAAAAATCTATCGCTTGCCTCAAATTGTAATAAACTCGTCTCAGAGCGAAATAACCCTTTGTAAATGAAAATGTTCGATGGTAAAATAGTTTTTTAAAGATTATTTTGTAATAGAAATCACTTTCTGTTGGAATTGTTGGTATAAAAGTGATTTCTGAAAACTTTATTACAATTCAGGGCAAGGGTGCCAAAAATCTATCGCTTGCCTCAAATTGTAATAAACTCGTCTAAGGCTGGATTAACCCTTTGTAAATGAAAATGTTCGATGGTAAAATAGTTTTTTAAAGATTATTTTGTAATAGAAATCACTTTCTGTTGGAATTGTTGGTATAAAAGTGATTTCTGAAAACTTTATTACAATTCAGGGCAAGGGGGCCAAAAATCTATCGCTTGCCTCAAATTGTAATAAACTCGTCTCAGACTGAAATAACCCTTTGTAAATGAAAATGTTCGATGGTAAAATAGCTTTATAAAGATGATTTTGAAATAGAAATCACTTTCTGTTGGAATTGTTGGTATAAAAGTGATTTCTGAAAAGTTTATTACAATTCAGGGCAAGGGTGCCAAAAATCTATCGCTTGCCTCAAATTGTAATAAACTCGTCTAAGGCTGGATTAACCCTTTGTAAATGAAAATGTTCGATGGTAAAATAGTTTTTTAAAGATTATTTTGTAATAGAAATCACTCTCTGTTGGAATTGTTGGTATAAAAGTGATTTCTGAAAACTTTATTACAATTCAGGGCAAGGGTGCCAAAAATCTATCGCTTGCCTCAAATTGTAATAAACTCGTCTAAGCCTGGATTAACCCTTTGTAAATGAAAATGTTCGATGGTAAAATAGTTTTTTAAAGATTATTTTGTAATAGAAATCACTCTCTGTTGGAATTGTTGGTATAAAAGTGATTTCTTAAAACTTTATTACAATTCAGGGCAAGGGTGCCAAAAATCTATCGCTTGCCTCAAATTGTAATAAACTCGTCTCAGAGTGAAATAACCCTTTGTAAATGAAAATGTTCGATGTTTAAATAGTTTTATAAAGATGATTTTGTAATAGAAATCACTTTCTGTTGGAACTGTTGGTATAAAAGTGATTTCAGAAAACTTTATTACAATTCAGGGCAAGGGTGCCAAAAATCTATCGCTTGCCTCAAATTGTAATAAACTCGTCTCAGACTGAAATAACCCTTTGTAAATGAAAATGTTCGATGGTAAAATAGCTTTATAAAGATGATTTTGAAATAGAAATCACTTTCTGTTGGAATTGTTGGTATAAAAGTGATTTCTGAAAACTTTATTACAATTCAGGGCAAGGGGGCCAAAAATCTATCGCTTGCCTCAAATTGTAATAAACTCGTCTAAGGCTGGATTAACCCTTTGTAAATGAAAATGTTCGATGGTAAATTAGTTTTATAAAGATGATTTTGTAATAGAAATCACTTTCTGTTGGAATTGTTGGTATAAAAGTGATTTCTGAAAACTTTATTACAATTCAGGGCAAGGGGGCCAAAAATCTATCGCTTGCCTCAAATTGTAATAAACTCGTCTCAGAGTGAAATAACCCTTTGTAAATGAAAATGTTCGATGGTTAAATAGTTTTATAAAGATGATTTTGTAATAGAAATCACTTTCTGTTGGAATTGTTGGTATAAAAGTGATTTCTGAAAACTTTATTACAATTCAGGGCAAGGGTGCCAAAAATCTATCGCTTGCCTCAAATTGTAATAAACTCGTCTCAGAGTGAAATAATCCTTTGTAAATGAAAATGTTCGATGGTTAAATAGTTTTATAAAGATGATTTTGTAATAGAAATCACTTTCTGTTGGAATTGTTGGTATAAAAGTGATTTCTGAAAACTTTATTACAATTCAGGGCAAGGGGGCCAAAAATCTATCGCTTGCCTCAAATTGTAATAAACTCGTCTCAGAGTGAAATAACCCTTTGTAAATGAAAATGTTCGATGGTTAAATAGTTTTTAAAAGATGATTTTGTAATAGAAATCACTTTCTGTTGGAATTGTTGGTATAAAAGTGATTCCTGAAAACTTTATTACAATTCAGGGCAAGGGTGCCAAAAATCTATTGCTTGCCTCAAATTGTAATAAACTCGTCTAAGGCTGGATTAACCCTTTGTAAATGAAAATGTTCGATGGTAAATTAGTTTTATAAAGATGATTTTGTAATAGAAATCACTTTCTGTTTGAATTGTTGGTATAAAAGTGATTTCTGAAAACTTTATTACAATTCAGGGCAAGGGGGCCAAAAATCTATCGCTTGCCTCAAATTGTAATAAACTCGTCTCAGAGTGAAATAACCCTTTGTAAATGAAAATGTTCGATGGTTAAATAGTTTTATAAAGATGATTTTGTAATAGAAATCACTTTCTGTTGGAATTGTTGGTATAAAAGTGATTTCTGAAAACTTTATTACAATTCAGGGCAAGGGTGCCAAAAATCTATCGCTTGCCTCAAATTGTAATAAACTCGTCTCAGAGTGAAATAATCCTTTGTAAATGAAAATGTTCGATGGTTAAATAGTTTTATAAAGATGATTTTGTAATAGAAATCACTTTCTGTTGGAATTGTTGGTATAAAAGTGATTTCTGAAAACTTTATTATAATTCAGGGCAAGGGGGCCAAAAATCTATCGCTTGCCTCAAATTGTAATAAACTCGTCTCAGAGTGAAATAACCCTTTGTAAATGAAAATGTTCGATGGTAAAATAGCTTTATAAAGATGATTTTGTAATAGAAATAACTTTCTGTTGGAATTGTTGGTATAAAACTGATTTCTGAAAGCTTTATTACAATTCAGGGCAAGGGTTCCAAAAATCTATCGCTTGCCTCAAATTGTAATAAACTCGTCTCAGAGCGAAATAACCCTTTGTAAATGAAAATGTTCGATGGTAAAATAGTTTTTTAAAGATTATTTTGTAATAGAAATCACTTTCTGTTGGAATTGTTGGTATAAAAGTGATTTCTGAAAACTTTATTACAATTCAGGGCAAGGGTGCCAAAAATCTATCGCTTGCCTCAAATTGTAATAAACTCGTCTAAGGCTGGATTAACCCTTTGTAAATGAAAATGTTCGATGGTAAAATAGTTTTTTAAAGATTATTTTGTAATAGAAATCACTTTCTGTTGGAATTGTTGGTATAAAAGTGATTTCTGAAAACTTTATTACAATTCAGGGCAAGGGGGCCAAAAATCTATCGCTTGCCTCAAATTGTAATAAACTCGTCTCAGACTGAAATAACCCTTTGTAAATGAAAATGTTCGATGGTAAAATAGCTTTATAAAGATGATTTTGAAATAGAAATCACTTTCTGTTGGAATTGTTGGTATAAAAGTGATTTCTGAAAACTTTATTACAATTCAGGGCAAGGGTGCCAAAAATCTATCGCTTGCCTCAAATTGTAATAAACTCGTCTAAGGCTGGATTAACCCTTTGTAAATGAAAATGTTCGATGGTAAAATAGTTTTTTAAAGATTATTTTGTAATAGAAATCACTCTCTGTTGGAATTGTTGGTATAAAAGTGATTTCTGAAAACTTTATTACAATTCAGGGCAAGGGTGCCAAAAATCTATCGCTTGCCTCAAATTGTAATAAACTCGTCTAAGCCTGGATTAACCCTTTGTAAATGAAAATGTTCGATGGTAAAATAGTTTTTTAGAGATTATTTTGTAATAGAAATCACTTCCTGTTGGAATTGTTGGTATAAAAGTGATTTCTGAAAACTTTATTACAATTCAGGGCAAGGGTGCCAAAAATCTATCGCTTGCCTCAAATTGTAATAAACTCGTCTCAGAGTGAAATAACCCTTTGTAAATGAAAATGTTCGATGGTTAAATAGTTTTTAAAAGATGATTTTGTAATAGAAATCACTTTCTGTTGGAATTGTTGGTATAAAAGTGATTCCTGAAAACTTTATTACAATTCAGGGCAAGGGTGCCAAAAATCTATCGCTTGCCTCAAATTGTAATAAACTCGTCTAAGGCTGGATTAACCCTTTGTAAATGAAAATGTTCGATGGTAAATTAGTTTTATAAAGATGATTTTGTAATAGAAATCACTTTCTGTTGGAATTGTTGGTATAAAAGTGATTTCTGAAAACTTTATTACAATTCAGGGCAAGGGGGCCAAAAATCTATCGCTTGCCTCAAATTGTAATAAACTCGTCTCAGAGTGAAATAACCCTTTGTAAATGAAAATGTTCGATGGTTAAATAGTTTTATAAAGATGATTTTGTAATAGAAATCACTTTCTGTTGGAATTGTTGGTATAAAAGTGATTTCTGAAAACTTTATTACAATTCAGGGCAAGGGTGCCAAAAATCTATCGCTTGCCTCAAATTGTAATAAACTCGTCTCAGAGTGAAATAATCCTTTGTAAATGAAAATGTTCGATGGTTAAATAGTTTTATAAAGATGATTTTGTAATAGAAATCACTTTCTGTTGGAATTGTTGGTATAAAAGTGATTTCTGAAAACTTTATTACAATTCAGGGCAAGGGGGCCAAAAATCTATCGCTTGCCTCAAATTGTAATAAACTCGTCTCAGAGTGAAATAACCCTTTGTAAATGAAAATGTTCGATGGTTAAATAGTTTTTAAAAGATGATTTTGTAATAGAAATCACTTTCTGTTAAAATTGTTGGTATAAAAGTGATTCCTGAAAACTTTATTACAATTCAGGGCAAGGGTGCCAAAAATCTATCGCTTGCCTCAAATTGTAATAAACTCGTCTAAGGCTGGATTAACCCTTTGTAAATGAAAATGTTCGATGGTAAAATAGTTTTATAAAGATGATTTTGTAATAGAAATCACTTTCTGTTGGAATTGATGGTATAAAAGTGATTTCTGAAAACTTTATTACAATTCAGGGCAAGGGGGCCAAAAATCTATCCCTTGCCTCAAATTGTAATAAACTCGTCTCAGAGTGAAATAATCCTTTGTAAATGAAAATGTTCGATGGTTAAATAGTTTTATAAAGATGATTTTGTAATAGAAATCACTTTCTGTTGGAATTGTTGGTATAAAAGTGATTTCTGAAAACTTTATTACAATTCAGGGCAAGGGGGCCAAAAATCTATCGCTTGCCTCAAATTGTAATAAACTCGTCTCAGAGTGAAATAACCCTTTGTAAATGAAAATGTTCGATGGTAAAATAGCTTTATAAAGATGATTTTGTAATAGAAATAACTTTCTGTTGGAATTGTTGGTATAAAACTGATTTCTGAAAGCTTTATTACAATTCAGGGCAAGGGTGCCAAAAATCTATCGCTTGCCTCAAATTGTAATAAACTCGTCTCAGAGCGAAATAACCCTTTGTAAATGAAAATGTTCGATGGTAAAATAGTTTTTTAAAGATGATTTTGTAATAGAAATCACTTTCTGTTGGAATTGTTGGTATAAAAGTGATTTCTGAAAACGTTATTACAATTCAGGGCAAATTTTATTACAATTCACGGCAGGTATTACAATTTGCGATTTTTATTACAATTCAGGGCACAACAGCTTCCCCGGCTTTTCAGCTAATCAAATCATCACCTCACACGATCAGCTGTTCAGCGATGGCGTCAGCGTCCGAAAATAGAAACCAGCATTTCGCTGACATCACAGATGAAAAACAAAAAGAAATTCTGGAATAATTCTGAAATTCTGAATACTAAAAGGTCAACTGCTGTGAAGGTTTTTCGCGAATATTTACAGCAAAGGGGTAAATCGGCTGATTTTGAGAAGAAGAACACAAGAACTCGATTCATCACTGTCAATGTTTTACCCGGATGCCCGGTCGGAGAAAGGCGAACACTACAAGAAGATTACATTAAAGAGCAATCACGGATGTTAGTGTTTCAAATTTTTGGAAAATAAACTTATAACGTCATTCGCCAGAGAATTTTTTTATCTACAACATGGCATATGTTAAATAATTTTCTTAATCGATGTTCATGTGTAAACTTCTCAACAGTTGGTCTACCGAGTGCTGTACTGAACCGACACAGTACATTTGTCAGTAACCTCTTCTATATCACCCGAAACTGGGCCAACAATTATTATTATCCATACGTTCGTTGTTTGCTTCATCAAGAAATTACGACACTTATGAATTTATCTCATTCTTCAGTTAATTAATGAAATCGTACTCACCACAATGAGTGATTTCATTGCAAAATACACAAATATAACATGGCTAGAATAGCGCCTAATAAACACAAGTTGAGAATGAAACAATAATTTTGAACTGCTGTTTGGAATGAAAACGAAACGCTATTATCAATTTCTTGATGAAAAGTCAATTTAATACGTAGAATACAAAGCAATATTATGCCCACTATAGAAAAAGAACCACCAAACAAATACATTTCAACAGTAATATCCATCTTAAAACGTACATTTAAGGAGGTTGTTTGAACCTGTTTACATATTTTGATGAAGAAAAACATGCAAATGGTGGTCGTCATGACATGACGTTACTCAAAGGACCGATAACTCTCATCTCCCCTCCTCGAAAAATGCGCATGCTTCATTCAGAATTACTAGAACAAGTTATACTGATTTCGCCATACCGAACATCTTAAATTAAAGAAGGGTTTGATTTTACAAGTGAATAGTTAATGTTGCAATATTATTTATACAGAAACTTTGACAGGGTGATATCACTCAGCTGTTCCAATCATTTAAAGGGACAACCAAAATACGTTTTAAAATACAATCAATCGTATGAAAAACAAATTGGTAATTAAAATGGAAAGTTTTACATATCTCGTCCCTCTTTCATATCAAGTTTTATTGGACAAAGCATATTAATTTCACTCGAGACATCAACTAAACTGACAGGCAAAAGAAAGTATAACACTCACTTGTTTTCGATTAATTTAATTTTTAAAAGAAATGAGATGCATTTGATTATGGAACGATACAATAACACATCTCGGCAGTAGTGACTGCTTTATTTTTTAACTAAAATATCATTATTTAAAGTAGACAGGGGTAAGGAATCAAATTTACACCAACATGACTCCTACCATGTTTAAAATGTTGTACATGTGTGCAGGAGGAAGCACATTTATTTTCACACAGAGTATGTGTTGTGTTTTATCAAAATTAATTTGGGGGAATTTCAAAATTTAAATTTTAAATTTTAACTTAAAAATTTTAAACCGCGTAGAGGTATTCTTTGAATGATTTAATCTTTTGAACTAATTTCACAAACAAGTCCGTTTTGGAATACGACGTCGAAAACTCGAGATATTTGACTTTGAAAGTTATACATATGATATTTACAACTGAGCCATATACTTTGTTTCGCCCGTACGTTTATATATATATATATATATATATATATATATATATATATATATATATATATATATATATATATATATATAAAGTGTCCAGAGGTGCGCTGTATCTCTCTCAGTGAACATTTTGACGTGTGCGTTTTTCCGATTAGCATTTTCCGATTCTATCAGATGGAAAACTCAAATTAAGTAAAAAACACTCAACTGTGAAGCGTCCATGTACCGATGCATTAATTAATTAATACGAGTTTTTCCATTTGCTTCTATGATCGAAATAACTGCTTCATCTGACTAACTGATATGGTATGTTTAATATATTTTATAAGTTGGTGTGATGAAGAAGACAATGGATTTATGGATGATCAACTTCTTTAAACAAAAGCGACAATAACAATGAATGTCACCTTGTATCTCTACAGTATCTCGACACTATTATTGTAGTTGCATCCCGACGGAGTGCTCAACTACTTCTCTTTATCTCAGTGCAAATAGCATTTCATTTGGAATATCTGGGCTGCATCGTAGCAAAACGGAAACTAAATTTCAGAAATTAGTGCATCTTTCATTTTTAGGAACATAAAGTAGGCGTTTCTTTTGGCAGACAGTGTACGCATATTTTAATGCTCATACTATAATCCTCCACTTGATGTAAACGTTGCGTCAACATGCAGCTGCGTATCTGAAGTTTGTTAACTTACTTGTGTATTTTTGTGCAAATATAATGTCATTTGGCATGTCTTTGAAGCAAAACTTGAACGATCATTTTACATTTTTTCATTATAAGAAGTTAAATGTTCCATAACATCATCTGATTTGATTTCTCATTATAAACAGTTACAGTTTTGGCAGCTCTTTGATGTGACCAGTGGTCATCCTTTTCAAAACTACAGCGTTTTTTTCTGTGAAATATTCAGTAAGTGATTCAACTGGGTCTAACATGCATCACATATTTAGGTCTTCAAGACGTATGTCTCGAAGACCTATTGTTAGGTCTTCAATACGAATGTCTGAAGACCTATTGTTCTTATCCTGTTTTTTTAATTATTATTCTTTGGACGTTTTTTGTCGGTCGCGTCCTGCAGTAACAACTACACCGATTTCCAAGAAATTTGCAGGGATGATGACCTGAATTCGTTCACTACGAAGCCCAATTTTTTTTTTCGACCTGGTTCTTGAGTTATCTCCCCTTGAAGTTGAAACTTCAAACCTTAATAGCTCGAACACTTATCAAGATATTTGCATAAAACTTTCACCAAAATGTGGGCAACAACATTCCTCATCGATTGGGCCTATAGCAATGTTCGGCCGTAGTAATAGATTTTTTGCTATTTAACAAAAACTGAAAATTTTGTCAACTTTCGCAAATTGAGGGTACGCGTCTTCAAAAATCTTCTTCTAAATCACAGCAATAGATACAGCATCATGCAATAGCTCATTTGAAAGCTGAAAGGATGTAGTTTAAAGGAACTCCCCAAACCATTGGTCTATTTTCGAACTTCAGCAATTTGAAAATTGAAGTTTTTGAAAAAATGATTTTTAGGGTTTGCATTCAAAGGGACATAACTCTGTAACGAACGAATTTATGTCAAAAATACCTTTTGCTTTCTCTTTCTTATACATACTTTAAGAATTGCATAACATATCATTATGATATAAAAGTTAATAGTTTGGCCACAATTTGGACAATTTCCCACGAAAGTATAAATTTGTGATTTTGAGATTTGTCGAGGGGTATATTCTTTTGGAGAATTTTAGTTTGTAAACCATTAAAGATAGAACTGCAATTTTCAAACATGTATCTGTCATAGTTTATGTTTCGGAAATTGCCATTTTCACCAAAGTTCATAACTGCTTCACTTTTTTTGCTATTGACATTTTACTAAAACCAACGTATGCACAATTTCAAGAAGAACAACTTTTCTGTTGTCTGCTTTCATAAAAAAGCTGATAGTTAAGCCTAAAAAGTCGCGATCGTTGCCAAGGGGTCCGAAAATGAGCATTTTTGAGTATTTTCCTGAATATTCAGAAGAAGGCAAAGCATTAATTATGTATGCAATCTAAATGATGATTATATCTACTTAAATGGAAATTAAAGCACACCATTTCATTTGTTATACCTTAGCATGAAAATATTAATCATTTTGTAGGGGTCCATTAATATTTGATTTTCCCGTTTTCAGAGGGGTACCTTCTTTGAGAATTTTTGTAAAAAAACGACACGTGTAGAGACATGTTTGACAGTTTATGTTAAAGAGGAGAAACTGATGAACTAACCGGGAGTCCAACATGGAGTTCAAGGTCAAGCAGAAGTCTTGAAGAACTAAGTACTGCCGCGGCAGTCCTAGTTCCTCTTATACTTATTGGTTGGAGGCGCAAACCGCCTCCAACCTGATACGCAGTTGGATTTCACGCTATATTACTGTTGGAATATTCAAAATAAACTTTCGACCAATCATGCTTGGCCTCTTCATACTTTGGAAAAAGCATATGACCAACGAACACGGCTGTAACAAATTTGTAACCACGTCACCACGTGGGTTATCCGAAATAATTATCCCCTTTTACTGCGAAAAGAGATTTTGTCTAAACATCTAAAATAGAAACGACCGTTGTGTTATTCTGAGTCTGAATATTAGTAAACATACGATTTTTCAATTAAAAGCCATTTTACACCTCCATGAGCAGACATGTACCAATTCAAGTGCATAATTTCGCACTGCAGTTTCGGAAAAATCCAAGAAACTTTACACGCTAATGTTATACGCGCGGAGCAAGCATATACTAAACGATAATAGTGGTTGTCAATCAACACACCAACCTTCCACTCAGTTATCAATATTCCCAATGCCAATCAGACTTGCATAATGGTACTCAATGTACTGTTATTGAATTAATGATAGTGAAGCTTGTACATGTATAAGCACATATTGGATAGAACCATATTTATGTCCAAACTGATAGCACCAAGCATGAGGATACCGGGCCATTATCCTTGTATTAAAAAAGGTCCATATGCCTTCCTTCCACAGATACAGAATATGCTTCATAATCAATCGAATTGGTACACTTTAAATTTGCAAATGATTAACAAATGGTTGACTGCGTGTTTCAGGGAAAATAGGCCTACATATTCTTATTGCTGGAATCTAACAATGACACAACTCTAAACAACGTTTTGATCAAATTCATAATATAGGCCTACTTCAAAATTGGAGAAAAAGCACCCAGGAGTTGCGCTTTAAAATAAATCGGGGAAGTTGAATGTTCACTTTCATTTTCAAATGATAGATTATATATTATTTTATTTTATTTATGAATAAATAATGTATGTAAATTGAAAAGCATAAACACAACTTAAATGATCGAGGTAAAATTCTTTTATTTGCGACTTTTGAATTGAATGACTAATTGTGTGATTAGTAATCAAAACTTTTATCCCCCAAAATGACCATAATGCAGGCTTCATTTTGCTATATGTACATATGACATACATATCCTTTTTATAATATATTTTAGCCTTAACAAGATGCCTCCAACCATGCCTTTTTAAAGGCTTTTCTTGTTTGATGTATTTATGATGACTTTGTTCTCATATAGTTAATATGAAAATTTGTATTCGTACATTTATTAAATTTGAATCCTTCATTATATCAAATTTCATAAATATGTACCCCGATCACAGGATACGTTTGATAATGACTGTTTTACTCGTGGTGATTCATTGTCATTGTATGTGATGTTACATGATATTTGCACTATGATACACGTGTATGTGATGTTAGATGATATTTGCACTATGATACACGTGTATGTGATGTTACATGATATTTGCACTATGATACACGTGTATGTGATGTTACATGATATTTGCACTATGATTCACGTGTATGTGATGTTACATGATATTTGCACTATGATACACGTGTATGTGATGTTACATGATATCTGCACTATGATACACGTGTATGTGATGTTACATGATATTTGCACTATGATACACGTGTATGTGATGTTACATGATATTTGCACTATGATACACGGGTATGTGATGTTACATGATATTTGCACTGTGATAAACGTGTATATGATGTTACATGATATTTGCACTATGATTCACGTGTATGTGATGTTACATGATATTTGCACTATGATACACGTGTATGTGATGTTACATGATATTTGCACTATGATACACGTGTATGTGATGTTACATGATATTTGCACTATGATACACGTGTATGTGATGTTACATGATATTTGCACTATGATACACGGGTATGTGATGTTACATGATATTTGCACTGTGATAAACGTGTATATGATGTTACATGATATTTGCACTATGATTCACGTGTATGTGATGTTACATGATATTTGCACTATGATACACGTGTATGTGATGTTACATGATATTTGCACTATGATACACGTGTATGTGATGGTACATGATATTTGCACTATGATACACGGGTATGTGATGTTACATGATATTTGCACTGTGATAAACGTGTATATGATGTTACATGATATTTGCACTATGATTCACGTGTATGTGATGTTACATGATATTTGCGCTATGATACACGTGTATGTGATGTTACATGATATTTGCACTATGATACACGTGTATGTGATGTTACATGATATTTGCACTATGATTCACGTGTATGTGATGTTACATGATATTTGCACTATGATACACGTGTATGTGATGTTACATGATATTTGCACTATGATTCACGTGTATGTGATGTTACATGATATTTGCACTATGATACACGTGTATGTGATGTTACATGATATTTGCACTATGATACACGTGTATGTGATGTTACATGATATTTGCACTATGATTCACGTGTATGTGATGTTACATGATATTTGCACTATGATACACGTGTATGTGATGTTACATGATATTTGCACTATGATACACGTGTATGTGATGGTACATGATATTTGCACTATGATACACGGGTATGTGATGTTACATGATATTTGCACTGTGATAAACGTGTATATGATGTTACATGATATTTGCACTATGATTCACGTGTATGTGATGTTACATGATATTTGCACTATGATACACGTGTATGTGATGTTACATGATATTTGCACTATGATACACGTGTATGTGATGTTACATGATATTTGCACTATGATACACGTGTATGTGATGTTACATGATATTTGCACTATGATTCACGTGTATGTGATGTTACATGATATTTGCACTATGATTCACGTGTATGTGATGTTACATGATATTTGCACTATGATACACTTGTAGGTAAACAGACTCTCGGTACGCAGCTTGCATTTTGTTGCCTTATGAAGAAATATAGTCACTTCTGAATGTTGAATTTTATGTTAATTCTAACTACCAAGTTACTGTTAGAAGGAATATGTGTCTGACACGGTTAGATTCGCCCCCATAATATAAGAGGTGTGAATGTAGATATGACTTGTAAAATGTCTGAACTTGGTGTGACTGAACATACTGTACATTTTTTGTTTGAATGTAATGCTTATAATGTTAAGAGATAGATATATTCCTGTGAATGGTCAGGCAAATTAGGCTGCTAAATATCATAATGCATTAACTAGTAATTGTAGAAACACTCTTTTAAGTTCTATACACATAACCACAACTACTTATGGAGTATATACGTAACAGGTTTTTTTTACCCCAGGTGTTCATTTACTCATATAAACAAATGCCGCAAATGTTCACATGCCTCAAGTAAATTCAATTAGTTTGTCTACTCACAGAAGTATGTTAATTTACATAAGTGAACATCTTTGCAAAGTTTCTCGTTTTTATGTTATACAACTTCCGGTTTTAGCACACAGTATTTTTTCTTCATTTCCGAACATTAACTTAGTTATTTCAGGAGTTATTGCTGTTGAGGGAGCTAGTACCTTGATATAATCACAGTAAATACAGACAAGACAAGGAACATTGTGCATCTATAATAATGTAGCTCATGATAATACGTCAATTATATAACCACTATAATGTACTTTGTACATTTGACAAATGAGTGACAAACTATTGTTTATAGACGTTTACTCAATATATGAACTGTACATTATTCCCCCAAGTCTGTAAACTGTAGCATAACAGATATATATTCACATTTACACAATATACAGTGTATGCATACATACCAGTTTTCAGATTCATGTTAAGGGTATGGAGATTATTTCTTGAATCAATACACGACGACTTTACAAAAGATTGTCAGTTTTCACATTGACACCTGTCCCATTCTAGTCTGTACATATCATAGCTGTTGACTCTGTGTCAATCGACCACCTTAACTTAACTTAACTAAATTTGACTTTAATCTAGACATTGAACATTGCATACTGTCATTTGTCATTTTAGACCAATCTACTGCTTATGATGCAATGACTAGTTTGCATCTAGTGTGAATCCAGAAAATGAATAGAGGTATCGTAAGTAAATGTTATACATAGACGTCAACCCTCCACTCCTGTTGGTTTTATTTGTATTAAAAACATGGTGTATCCAACGAATCATTATATACACAAAGAAAAAGGTTTAGCACCCCTTGATATTTTCATATAGCTGAATATCAGAAACAAGTAAGCTATGCTATGACCCTTAATTTAATCTGAGATTTTTCCCCAGATAGAACAGCCATCTGGCAAGACAGAAACGCAACAGTATGTAGCTGTTATCATTATTTAATAGCGATGACGTCATGTTTACACAGGTACTGTTTTTATCATGATATAATGTCCACAAAAGTATGGAGCTGCAAGTGAAACAAAACACATTCGCATTGGTATTGTCACTTCTAAATGATATTTGTAGACCCTAGTGTACATGTTCAATAAGAATTATCAGTATCTGATAGGACCGCCCGGTACCCAGATGACACACTGCACCCTACGTCTCATTCCTCCAGTGACCAGTCAGACGTCGGATCTGTTCTTGTGTCAATAACTTCCACTCATCGTGCAGAGCTGCTCCAACTCATGTAAATTCTGTACTGGAGGGTTCCGAGCCTGGAGTCGTCGCCCTAGAATATCCCACAAATGCTCCAGAGGGTTCAGATTTGGGCTTTCTGCTGGCCAGGGTAAAGTTGTCACTGAGTTGGCTTGTATGTAATCAACAACGGCACGTGGTCGATGAGGCCTGGCGTTGTAGTCCATGTACTGTGGTCGTGTAGCAAGTGCATGGTTATCGAAATGAGGATGAATTGAGGATGTATTGAGCTCCTGTTAAGTTGCCCCTGATGGTGACCAAATCTAGCTTGCAGTCCCCATACCATAACAGAGCCACCTCCATACGCAACAGTTGGCTGGATTTACTTAGAGTAGGTATAAAGGAAACATAAATTCTCTACTCAATATGCATTAAGATGGAGATGGAGATATTGAAGAACAACAAAGGAGGCGTTAAGCTTAGTTTTGGTGGACATTTGTACACAAAGAAGAGATCAACCAAGACCATGATTAAATGGGAATGCAGCCGCCGGAAAGGACTTTCATGCGGGGGTTCTTTGAAAACATCTTTAACTGTAAGTTAATCTATTTTAATCTATTTTACTAATTAAAGAAAGAAATTAGAAATATGTTTACTAAATTGATATATCAATTCACATATATTTAAAAATCGTTTTACTAAGTTAACATATCATTTGTTAAAACAAATTGTGTTTTATTCATATATATTTAAAGTTTTTTCTCATTTATTCATTCATTTATTTTATATATATTGCAGATGGAAGATCCAGAACTGGTTCATGACCACTCCCATCCTTCAGATCCTAAGATGATTCAGGTGACAAAGTTCAAGATGCAACTTAAAGATCAGGCACCAACATATCTTGCACAACCAGCCAAGGTTCTATCCAACGCCCTTCTCAACCTCCCTGTTGATACACGTGCCGAACTAGGTAGACTGGATTCTGTCAAACGTGGCATCAGAAGACACAAGGCAGCATCATTTCCTCCAGTGCCAGATTCTCTGCAAGACTTGAAGTTTGAAGGTGTGTGTACGACAACAGGCAGCGACATACAAGAGCCGTCCCTGATCCATGACAGTGACGCAGGCTCTCCCAGAAGAGTCACTGTCTTTGCGACGGAAGCTTCCTTGCGGCATCTTGCATCGTCAGACCAATGGTTTATGGATGGCTGCTTCTCTCTTGCACCACCACTGTATCAACAAATCTACTGTGTTCGTGCTCAACGTGGCAATGGAAGCGTCACGTGTGTGTACGCCATGTTATCTGGTAAATCCCAGAACTGTAATTACTGATTTTGAGAAGGCTGCAATGAATGCTGTCAAGAGCATCTTTGGTGATGATGTCCTCACACAAGGTTGCTTCTATCACCTCAAACAGAGTACTTGGTGAAAGGTGCAAGACCTTGGTTTGACTGTAGCATACAGCGAGGCTACTCTGAATGGAGAAAGCAGAACCAACAACATCAGCGAGTCCTGGAATTCAGGATTCAAGAAGCTTGTTGGACATGACCATCCATCAGTTTGGGCAGCTGTCCAAGGATTCCAACGCGATTATGCCATGGTTGCAACACAGCTGCTGCAGTTTGAGTGGGGTGAACGACCAGCTAGACGACAAAAGACTGGCCGTGCCATGAAAGACGCAAGACTCAGAAACTTGTGCACTGACTTTCGCTCCAACACGATTGGGGTGGAAGACTTTCTGACAGGTGTTGGACACAACATCAGACTTTGCTAGTTTGTGAAATATGAAATATGAGTTTCTGACAGGTGTGCAATGTCAATGCAATGCATGTAGTGCTTTTAAGTGACAATCAATGGATGTGAAGTAGTGCTGAAGTGTGTTTTTATTTATGAAATGTGAAATATCTAAAATATTTGTATTTTATCAAATAAAGATGAAAAACTCCAAGTATGATATGACATATGCTTTTAGTGCTGTATTGTGCTGTGATTACTGTTATTGCTATTCAAATGTATTTCTGTGTATTATTGAATAAAAGTTGTTAAAATACAAGTGTGGGATTTTGTCCTAGTATCTGTGGGATTGGTGTGGGGTTTTGTCAGGGTGGGCTTTAGTCCTATGGGCTTTTGTCAGGGTGGGCTTTTGTCAGGGTGGGCTTTTGTCCGTACACCCTTTTAAATCATCCTTCTATAGTACGTACATTATAGTTAAATATAGATATTTGGAATATATATATTTCTTGTGTTCTGAGGAAAACCTTTATTTAGGACATTAATGTTAAACATCTATATTTATTCTAACACGCTTTTAACATCAATCAACTTGTGTGGTTTTAATTAATTATACTTTTTATTCAGTCGATTCTGGGAAACATGAAATAAACAAAGTAACATTGTTTTTAGACAGCGTAGACTTTGAGACTATTATGTTGTTATAGCAATACACCCGAGACGGGATCTAATTGGTGTTTATTCAATGCTGGTTGTTAGTTGTCATGTGTCTCAGTGTCTCAGATGTGGTCACATTTTCTCTGTGTCACAGATGTGGTCACATTTTCGTTCTGTCACATTCAGTACACCCCGATGCCCAAAGTAGGTTCAGTTTTTTGGAGCATGCATGGATTTTGTAAAGGACATATACACAGGAATTATTCGTTTATTTGAACAGGTACGTTATTTTGAACCGTTATGTGTCAAAAGTAATTAACATTTGAATATTCACTTCTTGCTCATATTTCAATATCGGTTATAATTATGTGTGCATCTTGAAATGAACAACTTACAATATGCTGTTTATATCATTCTAGTTCATCCAGTTTTAATACTTTTATCATTAAAAAAACGAATTAGATATCGATATAATTTTTCCAATTAATATTTATCCAATGGATATTTGTTTTAATCAGTTGGTATTTTAAAAAGAACAAGCAGACAGAGTCGGCCATATCCCCCGCCATGTAGGAATTTTGAATATATTTATACATTTTGAATATATAATGCATTTACTTTCTTGAAAATTGTTATAACTCATAACTCATAAGTGATATAGTTCTAACCTGAACACGTTGATAGACTGATTGAACTCAGTTTTACGATTTCCAGTGTGTCCTAGAAATACATATTTTTGTCCATGCCACGATTCATTGACCTTGATCATACGTCTTTGGAGTTAAGGTCTGGAAACACAATTTTAAGATGTTTTTCCATTGAAACAACCAAAAACAAGTTTAAACTTGAAAAAGCACAGTGACCAATCATATTTGTTCTATCAAGTTTCATCGAGCTTGGTCTTATTGCCTTGAGTTATGTTTCGGAAACAACAACATTCTTAGATGCATTTCCAAGGAAACGGCAAAGCAAAAGATCAAATTAAAACTTGAACCTTTTAGGGTTTCTCAATCCACAAATAACACATTATGTCATAGCTGCTGGTGATGAATTCAATCTCATCTAAATTGGGAAGAATAAGGTCATCCAGTTTTAAAATATACCTTGGCTGTATTCTAAGTTGTACTGTAAATAATTGAAATGTATGGGGATACATATCCTATCACGACCCTAATATTGGTATATGTATTGTATCACAACCGCTCTGTATCGTTACACCTCTAGACGTCGCTCAGGTAGAATATTGAATAGTTTGAGGCCGGAATATAGAACCAAGAAGAGGGAAAACTAAGTCCAGACTGTTTGCATTCGTAAAAAAAAAAAATATTCTCAAATTTCTATATAGCAAAAGGCACATCTAGACTACTTGGTTGATACCTGTACAAAGTTTCAGCCAAATATATTGAATAGTTTTGAGGTTTGAGGCCGGACTATAGTTTTCCCTCTTCATGGTTCTTAGTCCAGACTGTTTGCATTCGTAAAAAATAAAACAAATATTCTCAAATTTCTATATAGCAAAAGGCACATCTAGACTACTTGGTTGATACCTGTACAATGTTTCAGCCAAATATATTGAATAGTTTTGAGGTTTGAGGCCGGAATATAGTTTTCCCTCTTCTTGGTTCTAAGTCCAGACTGTTTGCATTCATAAAAAAATATAAAAAAATATTCTGAAATTTCTATATAGCAAAAGGCACATCCAGACTACTCGGTTGATACCTGTACAAAGTTTCAGCAAAATATATTGAATAGTTTTGAAGTTTGAGGCCGGAATGGAAAAGCCTGGACGCACAGACGGACGGACAGACAGACGGACAGACGGACAGACGGACGGAGCTCATGTATATATCCCCCGCCAACTTCGTTGTAGCGGGGGATAATAACTTTAGTTTATCGGGAAATAAATCGTATGTGCAATTTGCTTTTACCCTGTTTCCATCATGTGGAATAAATTCGCTCCACTCCATTTCAATTTTGGAAATCGTAGAAGCCATTTCGGACTGGACACGAAACGAAATTAAGCTACCAGTATTTACCTTGAAAAAGACACATGTAACTGCTAACATTATTTTATATGTAAAGTGTGTTGTATTATTTTCTTACAGTGATCAATGAGATGCAATGCAGATAAATTAAAGGTGCATCCATTGTGTTTCATAAAAATTTATTTTGCTTTAATACGTTCCAACACACCATATGTGCTGTTTACAATACAAACAAATTCACTCAGCTTGCATATTCATCCCCAATCGCCAAACATATCATAATTACTGGTTTCCAATTAAAATCGAGTAACATCATTATGCATGTGCAGAAACCGAAAGCGCACGTCCTATTTACATGCACAGTAGTTATATGACCTATTGAAAAGTATCAACCCAAATTTGTTATTTTGTCTGGTTTAAATAAGATTCCAAAATTACGTTTGACTCATTGGCGCGCGCCACACGCAGTGCATTGTCCGGTTTTCGATCAGAAATCGATACTTTTAGCTTCATATCGTCAGTATACTAAGTCGAGTATCATTAAAATGGTAGTTTTTGGTAACAGTTGGTACGTCTCGATAAAATAAGAACATTTATAACGTTTGGCATAATTGACCCCCAACAACACAATGGATGTACCTTTAAGTCTATCCGCAGTATTTGTTAGATGTCTCAATGCGAGATCGCAAAAATCTAAATACTTTTTTCTCGGCATTATCTTAGATTAGCCTTCAAACACACATGTTCGAAAAAAGAAAAGCTAATCAACTTAATGACGTTATGAGCTCGACTTTGTGTAACTGTTGACATAACTTAGTAATTGTTGTAACAGACACAATGAGTGAAAATACGTGAGTCCCGTGACCCCTTCGATTCAATAATGTAAACAATAACACTAGCGAGAAGCTCGCTTGGGTTGCCTAGGTGCCTAAAACGTGGCAAGGCGTGAATGGCTAATTGAAACGTTTGCCGACTGTTTTCATGAGGTACGATTTGATTTGAACAAAATGAAGTGGTAGTGTTAATTTCTTTACTGATGTCATTTCTGCAAAACGTACTCCCTCGAAGTTCCAGGTACTTTAACATAAGAATAAAAGGCACATCAAATCACATACATGTATCATATAGAATGTTATTCAATTCAGAAATGTTAGAAATATATTTACAGATAAACGAAGCCTCATGCATAATTCAAGAGAAAAGCTTAACCAAGTTCCTGTTGTAACTTAATAGGTTATTTTTTGACATCGTAACGTCGACCACATTATGAACATGCGGATATGAATATAAAAACAATGAATAATAATCAAACTGTTATGTCTAATCAAATAATTCCAACATTAAATACATAATACATCAGTTAACTAACATTGTACACAGTTTGAAATTAATTAAGAGACACACTTGTTTTTACAGCACAATCGATGTAGTATGACAGAAGGCAACGTGTCAGGAAAGCAATGTGTGATATTAGGTAGAACAATAGTGTAGCAGTATTGAAACGAAAGTTCACTTTATTATGGTTTTTACAATAGCTTGATATTTTGGGGTCAAAATCCATTCTCCTTTAAAATGAAAGTCAACATGTGTTGCTGTTATGTGATTAGGGTCATTATTTCAAATGAAGTGATAACACTTTACTAAAGCAGTGTGAATCTTCAAACTCGCGAAATCACGAAACTGCCAAATTCAATAAAATTGCCTTCATGAAATAAGGCCAGTATTAACGTATTGGCTTATCTAAGGCCAGACAAGTGTTTAAATAACATATTGACCTAAATAACTGCAAATCTATTCTTAGAAGCAGCGGTTGTAGGCTTTTCCTCGTTGTTTATTAAAAGAACTGAAAGTTTAATGTCTGGCTAGCTTCTTATCATGTATTATACAATATTTGTTTGTGAATGAATGTCAACTTGGTATAATAAATGTTGTTTACATTTTGTATTGTAGTATTTCTCGTATGACAATAGTTATTTTGGGTACAAATTCAGTACCATCACATTTCACTCATATCTATTTAAATGTTGCATTTGCAGATTTTTTAATTGGACGAATTAGTCAATAAATAAGCAATTGTTTTATAATTATGTCTTGGTTAATACAATAATTATATTTATCCTAACATTCCCAGAGCACGACATTTTAGTTTACAGGCTGTGTGTTGTTTAATTAATTTATAGGTGTACATATTGTATAATGTACGAGAAAGATGAATATTTAGTATCCTAAACCTGCAGAAACGTAAGATGGTTCCATAACAATGGAGATGTTCACATATGCAGATAGTTGATGGTAATGTTATTATATTCTGTAATACTTTGGTAATCGAGATAAGAATAATAATGGGCGTGAATGTTTCACCCCATATATTAGAATCGTAGATAATACAATTGTGTAATAAGATGTTATATTTTCAATGGTATAATTTTCAAATTGCATTTCATGATATAATACCGATCTTCTGTCTTTACATTCTGATAATTATTCTGATTCTATTCAAATAAAAAAACATCACAGTTGTGTGCATTTTGAAAGACTACATTAGTAGTTATAATATAGTCTGCTTCTAGTAAATATATTGTCTCACCTAAATGTAGGATACTTTGAGTCAAGGCAGGTACTTAAAATTATATATTACCCATTACGGTTAGGATACGCAGGTGGTTATTTTTGTGGTATTCGCACATGTGCTCTTTAGTGATTCTCAACGCTGATTGGTCAGTAGCTAGAGAATGACACGACGATTAGTTGACGGTACTACTTTCTTGTTTCATTGAACGTGCCGAACTCAGTCACACATCTCGATTTTAATAATAAAAACAGAGATCCAGAATATATATAAAATATTTAGTTTATTATACGACGCTTATTTTAATAATTTGAACAACTTTACGTTGTCGTCGTTGTTTATGATCAAAACACGGCTGCCAACAGAGTTAAACATGAACAGTTCCGCATACGAGAATGTTCAATCAACAAATAATTAGATCTTCCTAACCATCAACGAGAGACAACATCAGAAAATATTGGACAATCTATGCACTATTCTCGTTGTTTCAGAATCAACATAAGCGTACAGAATAAGATAAACTGTCGTTTGACATCGGGACTGTAGTTCAATGACGCCACGATCGAGAAAATCTTTCACCAGGGCGTCCAATTGCAGCCAGTGTCTCTACATTCGGCACTCATTACGATAAATATTTCCTCGTTTGTTATTCTCTGAGTGCACATTTCATGACATTTCTTAGTATGAGACATTGAGCCATCTTGCTATTTTCGAGTTTTGGGGTTTAAAACTATTTATTTCACCTATTCGCCCGACGATTTCCAGCTTATTATTTCCATGATTTTGTCAGAAATAGTAGTCTGTGTCCTGTGTTACTTTTGTTTTCACAACTAAACGTTCGAATTGTAAATGTAACAAAAGTGTCAATGTGAGAAATTTTGATAATGTTTGTGTTCAATGACGTCATAGTCTTTGTTGTCTGCCTTGGTTCCAGAGTCTAGTACAGCATAGTCGTTGTTGTACACGTGACTGATTGACTGCGCATGCTCAGTTACATCAGAAGGTTGTGAAGCAATGCTGCTCATTTGTGTAGTGTCACGTTGCGCCTGAACTGGTTTCTTGTTTTCAAGATTCTTCACCCACTGCAGTCTGAAAAAGAAGATTTTGATGGTCAATGGATGTTTTAAAGTGCTAGCTACAGACAAGCATTTGGGTCGTTATATATAGTCTAAGGTTAGACTACAATGTGTATCAAAGACAATGTATTTGCACAGTTAAAGACTTATGAAAATAATGAAAGATTCTCCAGCGAAATTTAACACATACACTAACCGCCCCTGTCTAACGAGACAGATAATTATTCCAACAATGACCAGAATCACCACAAGGAGAGATCCCACAAAGACGCCGACAACAGATGCTACAGTGAAACAAACTGGCTCTGTGGCTTCTGTTGAACAACATAAACATGTACGGTTGAGAGTTCATAAAAGTTGAGGAGTGTTGGAAATTTATTAAAACATACTTACAGTAGTTTGTGTATGCGAGCAGATTTGTCAATAAGACAATTTAGAGAAAAAATTAAGATTGATAACCATTAGTTATTGAAATGTCATCTGAGCACATGAAGGTAATGATAAAAATTGTTAATTAACAGATGCTTTCAGTAAAACTGTATTTGATGTCAGACAGTAACATATCAGTGAATAATTATAATTAAAGGGATGTCTTTTGGAAACATACATTATTCTCTTTCCAATCTCACTAATTTTGTTTACACATTGTCTTCATTCTCATCAAAAAAGCTTATTTTAGAAAATATTTAATAACATTCATGTATATTCACACAACCTTTCTTGAAATATGTATCTGTGCATCAATTTAGCACCACCCGATTTTAAGAAATAAGGTGGGATTCAGTGGCAATTGTAAGGTGTAGAAGTCAGATAGACCAGAAAAAAGAACATTGTTTAAATTCAGATTGTTTACCGAAACAAATCTACACCTATCCTGCTAAATTAACATAAATATATATATATATATATTTTTTTCGGTCGACAATTATGTTATCAAAATGACATTCACACAACTAGATTGATCAAGTTAGTATGCATATTATTGAGAAACCAAGGTATTAACTACAGTCGTTTGTGCCATCAATTCAAATGTCCGATTGGCGAAAATGTTATTGAATACGATTTGTCAATGTGGTTATTGGAATAACACTTTCTCGTTTGATAATAATACTAAACAAGTCTTTTGTATTTGTGTATTCTTCATGTGGCGGTAGCTAAAGCCTCAGTAATCGAATTTTGCTAAAAGTCAATTTACAAACATTGATCTCACATCACATACCATATAACAGTTAAATATAACGTTCACGTTTTAAATAGGGTTATCGTTTATTTAATAATGTAATGATTTTAAAAGTGAATTCGTTTTTAAAATGAACTTATTTTTCAACAACACAGGTTGAAAGAAGGTTAAGGCGTAATGCACATATTGGTGTAAACATTACAACATTGTATTATACACCGAAGTGTTTGATTTCTATTTAATTAAATTATGCTAGAGAGTACTATCCCCTGATATGTAGGTACCATGTATTGCAGCAAGAGCCACGTCACACTTTGTACCATTGTATCCGTCCAGACATCCAGCAGGACACCGCCCATCCACACTGTCACAGACACCATCACACTTACCACACTTCTCTGTACAGTCAGGACCGTAGGTACCATCCATGCAGACTGGATACAAATCTAAATAAGGACGGTTGCTGCTGAGAGGTATAGACATAAATAAGTTATTGAGAGTTTTTAAGAATCATATTTTAACCGTTTATGAAACGTGAGAAAGTTACAAATATAACCAGAGTATGTGTCCTTTAGAGTCATCGTGTCGACACACAATGCACAATCATTCAGACATAGACAGCAAATGAACGTATACTTCGAGCACTGTTCAGGCAACATTCAAATTCACACTTAATAATAGAAATGTATTTCGGAATTCGAATTCAATTGTTGATATTGCCGTTAGCGTTCTAGTTACCATTTATAATCACAAGATCAGTCTTGGTGTCACCACAAATACCACCCCAAATCATGACACTGCCACAGCCATGGGGTTGTACTTCTTGAACGCAACAACATGACATACGTTCACCTCTACGCCGTAACACTCGCGTTCACCTCTACGCCGGAACACTCGCGTTCGGCCGTCAACACTGAACACCTGGAACCTACTCTCATCAGTAAAGACAACTCTGTCCCAATTCCGTCGTTGCCATTGCTCCACAGTACGGGCCCACCTTATTCTGTTGAGACAACCTCAGCAGGAGGTGTTAACTGCGATATTGTGAGTACTCGGTTAGTGATGTACTCATGAAGGTGTAGTCTCTAATAACCTACATCCCGATTCGCCTACAAAAACAAAAATGAGTAACTAAAACTATGACAATGCACCCCTACTCTTGTACTGCGCGCGCCCTACTATGGAGTGTTTGTCAAGTACACTGGACAAACTAAGTTTTTCAAAACATTTTTGCAACAAAAGAAATAGTTTATTGTGTTTGTTAAACAAAAGCAAAATATATCACATAATTGCCACAATATCATGAACAACTGTGACATTGTGTGATGAGAATGTGACATAAGATTAAGTATTTTCTGTAATTTCCGTAACTAAGGAATTTCAGGGATTTAAAGTTACAAATCTATTCATCAAAACAAACCTCTCTTGTTTTCTTTCTTGAAACTTGGTCATATAACTCGTAATGTAATACTTACGTTGTGTACAATCTGTTCCCTTGATTCCAGCCTGACATCCACTTTCACACTGACCAGTCACGTGATCACACGGAGAACCATTAAGACATAGTCGATGTCCACAGGACAACGAGCATGAAGGCCCGTATGAATCGGAATCACATTCTGGGAAGAACATTTACTTAAAGCATTATAATAAACATGCATATTTAACAAGGAGAAGGTTTTTCAGATTTACTTTCTAAGGGTGCCGAATAAAGGGTCGGGCACTCGAGACACAAATTTCAATTTCTGTTTAACTCTCTGAAAACTCTTGATTGAAAAAACAAATAAATACAGTGTATCATGTGAGTTCGCAATTGAATTTGGATATTTACCACCCCGAGACATACGAGCATAACATAACATCTTCATCATACCATCTCAAACCTTCTCCAACAGAATTAACTTCGACATTATTTTTAATTTGTTTGTTCAAATGCACACATTGACCGGAATCATCCATCGATAAGCACTTTTAGTGACTACAAGTAGGTGTGTATGTTATACGATTTCGATGTTCTGCACAATGTAAGGTTGGAATATACTGAACAAAATGAAACATTGATAACTTCTGCAACTAAATAATAGTGATGTATACACTGTGGGGTGTCCATTATCAGTATGAGACTCACCCTGAGTACAATCTGCCTGTCTCCAGCCATCTTCACAACCAACGGGACATCTTCCGTCACGGTCACATGACGAGGTAGAGGGTGTTTTACACTTCCGGTCACTGCATAGTTTGGTACAGTTCAGACCGTAGTAGGTGGTGTCAGAACAGGGAGGTAAAACTGGAGGGAAAATATAACATCTTATTATAAATTCACTTACATGAACCAGCAATTTTGGTTACATGTATTTGTGTATCTCATATTCTGGCTATGCACCCGTGTACATCGTTTCAAATTGTTAGAACATTTATTCTGAAGTTCAGACACATATAATCATATCCGAAGTCCGAAGTCTTTTACCTTGTGAAATGTTTGTGGGATTCGAACCTACACCCGACTGTCTCAATAACTAATCCATTCAGCCACTGATACGCCATATCGTTATATACAAAGTGTGCGCCGTTCACGTAAAATGCATAAGATATATAAGTTGCTTCTGCACTGTAATGTAAAACCTCTCTGAGGTTAAAGTTGAAACATGCAGAGGGACATCGGCTTTAGTTATTCTTTAAACTACCATTTGAATATATATAGGTGAAGAATGGTTATATATAGAACAGAGTAAACATCAGATCTAGATTTTGGACTGGATCAATCTTCTTTAATACGATGAGCTCAATTCGACCAGTGCATATCGTCTTTTCAAGTACTGATCTATTTGTTCAAAACATAATTCATTTTGATTTAAACATAATTTTCTGTATACATCAGACTAAAACACTGAAGACAGAACTTTCAAAATCAACCATCGTTAGAACGTCATTGCTAGTTACGAGACATATGGTTACAGTTAATTGTTTTTGGGAGAAAAAAAGAATTTGATTATAATCTATTTCGTTCCATCAATCAGACAAATACCTGGCATTCTCGATTTCTCTCACGCGTTGTTGTCATGTTTGACAACTTCCTTTAACTATGAACTACTTTGTGTAGTCTCTACATACTCGTAGCTTCCAGCGATATATACCTGAGAGAACGCATAACAGCAATATGTTGATTTATTTAACTAATGTGTTCGTATAAGCTGACAACCTACCTTCTTTACAATCGACCCCCGTCCATCCAGACTGACAACCATCATGACATCTCTCTCACATGTTGTTGTCATGGTAACGCAGTTCCTGGAGCTGCATGTCTTGGTACAATCCTTTCCATAGGTTTCATCAGAACATACTGTAAGATTGAGCATAGTCTTTTAAACGTACAAAAAGTATTCTCATACATATTTCCAAACTCAATATTGTCAATACTTCGCGGAATTTTTTCCCAAACATAAACCATTTTAAGTGATGGTTAATGTAAGGTCACCGAAAGTATTTTAATCTCTATGTAGGTTTTTAAATTACCTTCTAAACGTTGAAGACTGCAATTTCAATTCAACGTTTAACACTCATTGACTAAAATTATATCAGCCTTTCTACTTTTCAATATGTCTAAACATTTGAGTATTAAATTTGACTTTTATTGGTAATATAAGTAAAGGGATTACATAATAATTATCGTTATTTGAAATATAGTTAATATAGTGTTTTACATGCTTCTCCGACATCCAGAGTTGGTCCGGTTGACACTCCACTGTCGCGGTTGTTTGTGGCAGTGTAAACCAAGAGATGTTCATTCAAAGGTAACTTATTTTCCGGATATTCCAAATAATACATAACTTTATTCTTTGGAATAGCTGTTAAACAATTCTAGCGTCATGTTTTCTTTCTTTACATATACTTGATGCCGGTGTATTTATTTAATTGAAGCATTTGTCTTCGAATCGATTCATTTCTTATCGCAATTTGTTTTTGATACAAATTTGAACACTCACCAAATACTTCCACTTCTCCAAAGTCCAAAACAGCTCCCTGTCCATCATTGTCTGTGTCTGTGTAGAGTAGGAGATACCGCCATCTACCGGGACACGTGACCTTGTAGACATCAGCTATATCACTTCCATTCTTCTCTCCGGTAACAGTGTGACAAAGATGACCTTCAGGGTAGGAAGAGAATGGACGTGTTGACGTGTACAGTCTCACTCCGTTACGTCTGAATTTGTCTGGAAAGAGAGGGGGACTATATTTAATGCGGTGTAGCACGATTGTACAATTTCTTTTCTAAAATTTGTATTATTCAAGTTTATACAATATTTCGTTACGTGAGAGGGAAAAAAATATCTCAGTATAGGACCCGATAAGTGAAATCCATATAAAACTCCATTACGTCTCCAGACATATGCGAAGACATGTATGTCAAGCAAAAGAGGATGTCATAAAAGTTAACAGTATATATATATTGCATATTGTCTGTGATTATTATCATACGCTGGTCCAAATAAACCTGTATGGTTTTACAATTACTCATTAATCTGCTACTTTGGAGTGTGTGTTGTTGCCCTCTACTGGCGCTTACACAATATATATACTGGTATTTCAACAGTACTTAATGTTGCATTAACCCTATGAGCTATTTAAATTTAAACTTCACGTAAAAAAAGAGTTCAAACGTGACATTACATATATTCAGGTTATTGCTGTCATTTGTCATTAGGAAGTGTCACATTCCTTTGATATTATTAATTGATTACATATTTCAATATAAACCAGACCATTCAGCGTTATGTTTAATATTGATTTTCAGTTAACAGTTTCGTTTAGTTCCGTTAGTTTCGCTATCATCCACCTGGTAGTCGAAAAATAAAAGAAGTCGACGACAAACTGCATCCACATTTCCTAGATTATATTCAGGAAAGGTGAACACTACCAGCGTCAAAGTGAATGATTTCGTAGTTATTGAATTAGTGTATACCTGTATTACAGTATGATGATTCATGGGTCCTGCATGACTTATCATGTATCCTATTGTGATAGATTGACCTTAGAGGTTAAACGTTCGTTCGTTACATGTAATGATATCCACCTTAGTCTGATTGAACATAGTCCAACTTACATGGCGTCCTGAAGTAGATCCTCACTGTAGCGTCCTGTACTTCTCTCTGTAGATCCACCTTCCACCAGGCGAATTTGTTACCAGCACCTGTATATATGATTTGTGAGGCTGCACCCAATCCATTAGCATCAGTGTTCCCATCCACAGCTGTACCAGCGTGGTATCCATCCTTGATGGAGCTTGTTGAGGCAGGTTTGTCATGGGCTACGTTCTCTTCAGACGCTATTACAAGAGAAGTAGTAGTGTACCATAACACGAATGGTGAAGACACTGCATGTTTTTCTAAAGATCAAACGCACTGACAGACTTCTAATCTGGCAAACACATTTTGGTGTAAAACACATCAAAACATGAACAAGAATAGACATGATTTTTTTAAACATAATTATACGTTAAGGTGTATCAAGTATGCCTTTGTTCAATTAAAATGCATGTCTCGCGTATACATAACACGGAGCCATTATGGCACATGCACTTACAATCAAACCTCACCCTAAAAGAGCCTATGTGAAATTACGATATGTATAACTTTGCATAATATCATGTGAAGTCATTTCGCAAAGCCTGTTCAGTAAATAGTCACAGGTCACAGAGAGCTATATTACATTTAAAATTTAACGTGATAGTGTATGCAAATGGCCCATTGTGTTTATAGGCCTAATGCATAAACCTCCCATGTCATTGAGTTATAATGGATCTGTGGATCTCGTTCACATTTCGAAAGTTTGAGATTTCTCTTTGTGAGTCTAAAACTTATTCAATAACAATTTATCACAGGACAGCCATTTGAATGTCAATATTTTATTGAGACCCTGAAATGTGTTAGAATTTGAATACGGAAAATTAGATCACAAGCAAGATGTTTACAACATATAGATACAACTTTATTAAGCTTTGAAGGCAATATGACTGAATAATCAATTTAAATAATTGATTTTATGTAAGCCTTTGCCGATCTCTTTCATTCATTGTATCACCTACATTATATTTTTCAATCAGCAATGTGTTAGCTCCATTTTTTATGATAGTTTCATTCATTTCATTGGCAAAGTTTTTACTTGTTAGTGAAATTTAGATTGTTAAGTTTAGTCAAAGGTTATTCATTGTTTTTCTATTCTGTCTTTGGTATCAATATTTCAGTTAATTAAACTGTCATAGTTTTTTGTATACTGTTCTAGAATTACCGTAAATACCATTACTATTGCATATATATTTTTCAACAACTAGCTTTGGACTTTTCTTTGTTTACAAGTTGAAGATATATTTGCATAAAGCAATACCATTGGTATATCTCTTTGCATAAGATAATTTCAAGTAATATTTTCCATATTTTTCTTTAATTCATATTTTGGCATAACCTAACAATGTCTTTTATTTCGTATTGCTTAACATAATTTACTGTTGTATATATATATATATATATATATATATATATATATGCATATGCATAAAAAAACAAGTATTCAATGCAGTGTACGCATTCAATACAGAACTGAAAAGAAAGAAATGAAATACAAAAATGTAATTGATACGAAGTCGCGGTTAATATTATTCTCCCGGCTCGACAATATACTGTTATTAATTAAGTATACCATATTGACACAGTTACAGGTCCGAGATCCATTGTAATGGCCCGAGACGAAGTCAATACAACCAATACGGAAATACTTAATTAATGACAATTTTATTAATTAACCTCTTTTCATTCTATTTGCACAATACTAAACATCTCAATTATATTGAAATAATTTTATAAACAAGATTGGTGAACATATATCATTGATCAAAGTTGTGAAGCGACAGCTTAAGGCTTTCACTAAATGTGCGACTGCGCATACTCTGACTCATATTGGTCCAGTTTGTTTCGTATTGGCCCTATTTCCCCTGTATTGGCCCAGTTGTCGAATCATATAGTCTAGGCCGTAAATACCGCATTCGTGCCATAACATTGATAGTTAATTCATAAAAACAGGTATTGACCGAATTCATAATTGTCCATAATTGTTTTATGATGTATCTAATGCAGATACGAAAGGAAAGCAATGAAAGTCAGTCCAAAATGGGACTACAGTCAAATGACGTCATGATAACAAAAGCGTGACGTCATGCAACAATCGTTTGACGTCATGCAACAATCGTTTGACGTCACTCATGTCAATATGACTTTTGGTAGGACTCGGGTTGGAATCAATATGTTTTTCTGTCGACGTTCACGTGATCGGCTCTCGAACAATCAGATCGTTGGAAAAAATATGCTCGCATAATAAATTATGATATCACCCAAACAGGTTAGGAATAAGCAGCTGATTATTTTTGTAATATTCGCACAGGTTCTCTTAACTGATTCTCAACGTCTCAGTATCTGGAGAATGACACGACGATTGGTTGGCGGTAATACGTGCCGAACTCACAATCACTCCTCCCGAATTTAAAAAGAAAAACAGAGGCATATCGAAATATTGGGTAATACTACTAGTTGTTCGAATTTTCTTTAACACGTCACGTTAATTTCGCACACGTCATTCATTCAGTAAGGCGCAATGATGCATTTATTAAATCAATGTGTAAGAAAAGGAAAGCTTGATATTTATTATACCATATGATCAACTGAAGTTCAAAGAACCTTTGTTACCAGTGAGCAAGTGCTTACCCGTTATATTTCAAAACGACATTATATTCATTGAACAGTGTTTTGACAGGGTGTTTGAGACCGCTTGTGAACGCAAAAGAAATTATACGAAAAAAAAAAAATCCACACATATCAAATAAGTGTTTCCATTGGCAGTTTTATTATTATTTTATTATGTAACAAAATCACTCGTACACAACCTTAAATGTACCCAGTGAATATTCATGTATCATCCCAAATATTGACTTTAACAAACTTTTTTCATAAAAATTGTAATGCTCCCAAATAAGATCAATGTGGTGCTAAACTGTACAAGAACACAAATCAACATGTTAAGCACCACTGTCCGAACGACTTCAATAATTGACATACAAAGACTGCACGCATATGAGGGAGAGAGTTTAATATGTACCCTGCAGTTATGAATACATCCTCGGTTACGCAGGGTTTTATATATGCTCTGTTACTCTCCACTATATCGATATAGCGGAGAGTAACGGAGCATATATAAAACCCTGCGTAACCGAGGATGTTGTGAATACTGCTTGTATCTTCGACTACACCAAAAAAACAACAGCTTGACTGCAGTCACGACGAATACAAACAGGCATGGCCAATGACAGGCAAAGAATGGGAAAAACCGAGGGTATTTAATCTCAAAGAAAACTTACACCGCTGTACTTCACACCTGCGTCACAATGTGAGGTCATCGAAAGCATTGACCTAACATAATGTGGCCATTATAGTTACCAGGTGTCTTTGGGAAAATGGTATTCAATGCCACCAACCCTCTTAAAAGATGTTGCCTGGTCAATGTAACCCCCGTACAGCCAGGATCATCAGAGACCTCCTTTCTCGGTATATGTCATTATCTTGAATGATTGTCTTACCTATCACCAATCAAGCATATGTTGAGCATCTGTATTGACAAATAATGAGGAAAAATCCGCTATCGACAAGTCAACAAAACACTCAAGCACTCAATTGTGACATCCCCAGAACGCCATTTTGATTCTGAATGTCGAGTCGAGCAACTGTTTAAATTCTGCATTTCAACTAAGTTGAAGGTCATCCGTAAAACCCGTTTAGATTGTCACACGACCTGTCTGAAAGGGGTGTACGGTTGGTACATGTACATCCCTGCAAATCCACCTACATGGTTTTGTGTGCAGTGGTTTATGGTCAATCAGAAATCCCCAAATTTATCTGAAGGGTCATAAAGGTGCTCATCACTGTTTAAAAATACGGTGTGCCGACAGATTGCCTTAATCTCGTTTTATCATTATTAGATTTGATAAATGTTGCAATTAACTATAGTCGTATAAAGCTATTCGTTATTTCAGGCATTAAAAATTAAGCCACTTGACCTTTGTAATTTACATCGATATTCACACGTGACCAAATTGATATCGAAAATATGTGTTGGTTTGATATCGTCGCGATTACTACTATTTATAATGTATATTCATAATGTGCCAAAAGATTGAAAGTTGTTTGTATTGAGCGCAAACAATAAGTTGATTTAACATTGGATTAATGAATAACCCCGCACTGTTAATGGGATTAGGCTGCAGTTTTGTAGTTATTTTTTATATCAGTAAAACTCTACATATAGTCCGGCAGCCAGCCCTTGTGACCGGGAAAGTGCGTCCATAGAAAATATGTTTGCTCCTGGTGAACCCTATGGGTATATACTTGAGGAAACTGAATGATGACACTTTGTCATCATTGAGCATTTTGAATAATTAATGTTTTAATTAGATAGGGTACACTCGTGATTTCAGTTATCCAGACACATCAAGTAATTATATTTTAGAGTTTATAGTTATCTATATCAATTGTTGTCTATTAGTATTACACTTTTTTCACTTTTTTTTTGTTGTTGCCAAAATGTTGATAATGTGTCTGGATAAACGAGGTTTCTCAGCAAATTTGGTTTTCTTACAATAAAATTGGATTTAATGATGTAATAATTACTTTTGATTATAATTACGATTATTGAATCATAATCAAAAGAAATAGTGATTAAGTTTCAGTTAGTTTATGTTTACTTTTGACAAATTCTGAAAAAAGACCCCCATGAAACCCGACATAGTTATGATTACTTGACATTAGAACAAGGAGATTTTCTGGATAACAACTTCTTTAATATACAAGACGTTTCGGAGGATATACTTACTCAATCATCAGGTGAAATGTAAGAAATAACAAAATGGTATACATTTATATAGTAAAGAAACCAATGGCGAGAAAACTCAATCATGTGTCCTTTCGATGTTTTGGTTCTTTATTGAGGGTATCAGGTTGACAGATGGATTTTATCACGTCTTGTGAGTGTGACTATGCTTGATTAGTGGATGATAACATAAACTGTATTGTGTGTACTGGTCAGTGTGTGTGTCACGGCGTGCGATAGAGAGATATTCTAGATACATGCCCAGTAGTTTGCAAGGAGACATAGGAGAAGGGGAGATGGTGGTTAGTTTCTGTTTCCATGATCAACCTGATTCTTGGATGCTTGGCGTTGAGATGTTGTAGGAGATGATGGCTATGATGGTGAAGGTGTCATCAACCTTGTGGAACCAATAAAAGCGACTGAAAAGGAGCATTAGAGAGTGCTGGTTCTTGAAAGGATGTCATGAAAATCTCTGTTATTAGGGAAGATAGTTGTGAGCCCATTGGAAGTCCGTGGATCGTGTCAGTGAAGATGAAATAGAAGTAGCTGATGGTTAACTTGTGGCTTCTAGGGTTTTCTGTTCAACAGAAAGACAGAAAGACAGTACAGCGTTCTTTAAAATGAAACACATTATTGTCCGTACAATGTGCAAATTTCTTTGGAGAAGCCGAGCAACTGTTTGTGTTTGTTGTTTCGTTTTCTCTGTTATCCTTGTCTTTACTGTTTAGTTTTTATGTATAAATAGATACACATGACCTATGAAATAACAAGGTGTTTGATATTCCTGATTAAAAAATGTGTTGCAACGTCTGGCCTACACAATTAGTGTTATCTGAATAAGGGTCTGAATATGTGCACGCCCACACTTTTTAATGTCACTTTTCATGTCATTGCAGTTATACGTTTAAGAAACATTCTAGCTTTTTCTTCTAGCAAGACTACTCTTATCAACCAATAACTTAAAAGGAAGGTTCTATTGGGGTATTTTTTGTGGAAACGAAATTCGAGAGGATATTTACACATGTTAGCTATTAATTTATGCTTAAAACACAGTCACATTGAAAGATATTAATGAAGTTAATACTTTGATGAAATTACATTTTACATCTTGATAAAGACAAGCGTACATTTGTTGAAAAATAAAAACTATGAGAATTGAAGCCATTCATCGGCGCTGCGAGTGGGGAAAATATCGCTACGGCCTAACAGCATATTTTTTATTAGTTTTATGATATGTTATGTGTTACTGTGTAACATTTCTATCAGTGTATAGGTTTTATTTTCACCAAAAAAATAAAATGGGTTTAATATAGCATGTTTCATTTCTGAAATGTCAAAAATCGAATATGGCGGATGCTGCCGATATATCATGTTTTTGTCTTTTGCAAATTAACTCTTTGTGATATGTGTGTTGCTTGGTGAATAAAAAAAATCATTTCAATACAAAACAAAAATGGTAAATTGTGTTTTTTTAAAAAAAACCATAAAATCGTCAAAAATCACCATTTTCTCTCCACAAGAAGTGACATTGTTACACGAAGGCCTATTTCAGTATTTGGCAAAAGTTAATAAATATAAACACTAACTGAAACGTTATCACCATTTCTTTGGAATTATGATTCAATAATTGTAATTATAATCCAAAGTAAATTATGACACCATTAAATCCAATTTTACTGTAAGAAAACCTAATTTGCTCAGAAACCTCGTTTATCCAGACACATTATCAACATTTTGGACTTTCGTTTTTTTCAACAATTATCTTACTTATTTTCATAATACTAATAGACAACGATTGATATAACACTTCCTTTATTTTATTTCATTTTTGTGAACACTAAAACATAATTGCTTGATGTGTCTGGATAACTGAAATCACGAGTGTACCCTATCTAATTAAAACATTAATTATTCAAAATGCTCAATGATGACAAAGTGTCATCATTCAGTTTCCTATAGTATATACCCACAAGGTTCAATTTCTGTAAAAACATTTTCTATGGACGCACTTTCCCACCTAGGGTGAAAATCGGGGTTTGGCTGCCGGACTAATATATACAAAATGCATTATAGGCCACCATCCATGTTATTTTAATGTCAGCACCAATCGTCGTCACTAAGAGAGATGCTATTGCAATATTTGATTATTTACTTATTTAGACACCCTATCACCTTCTACGGGGATTGCACGCTTCGAATTGTTTGAAAGATATACGCTCTCTCACATTGATGTCAATCGACACAAATATTATTTCGGGAAGATGCAATATGTGCCCTGAATAATCCTGACGACATGAACCCCAAACATATATGTGATAAATAGATAATGGTCACTTCCGTTCAGCCTCTACTGGGAAATACTGTTTTGGAAAAGTCTACTATGCATAAAAAGGATGTGTTCCCATCTTTCTTAACAACAATGTGGATTTCCAGACAAACAGTAACATTTTTGTTGAATTTTTATTATGACTTGACCGTGTCTAACTTACATCTTAATATGCGTTATTAAAATGAAAGAATACAAAGAGGATATTTGGCTTTTCTTGACAAATACCATGTTTATCTCATCGAGTGACGTAGAAATTTATATTTTCACGAGTGGCGCAGCCACTCGTGATAATATTTAAAGTTTCTATCCCACGAGATGGTAAACATGGTATTTGTCAAGAATCGATAATATTTAAAGTTTCTATCCCACGAGATGGTAAACATGGTATTTGTCAAGAATCGACAAATTTTCTATTTATTATATGACCAAATCCTTCCATATTCACCGAAATCGACATTTACGTAAAGTCGGCTCCAGGATGATCATGAGCCTGTCGCCCGAGCAATAGTGTGACGTCATGGACCTGTCATGACGTCAGAGCATTGTTTTATGACGTCAGGTCATTGTTATATCAGTCACTTGTGACTAATAACACGTTCCATTGTTATTGTCACTAGTGACTGATAACACGGTTTATTTTGGGGGTTCGCTAACTTCACAGACCCGTTTATTTTCATTTATAGATCCCGGTATTTCAGCTGCAATCATTTAATAAATTATTATACAAATTTTAATTGACTTCACAGACCCGTTTATTTTCATTTATAGATCCCGGTATTTCGACTGCAATCACATAATAAATGAATATACAAATTTTGATGAGGTTTAAGGGTTATGGGCCTAAATATTACATTGACAAGGATCGGATAATATATGTACTCGATAAAATGTTCTTTTGTAAAGTAAAATCGGTTATTGGAGGCATAAACATTTCCTTCAGTTCAATTGATGATATGAGGGATTCATAATTCGTAATGACATCACGGAAATCATTTATTATAACTTGAGACAGTTATATAATTAAAAGCACTGAGCGATAAATGAAATATCGGCACATCGACATAATCAGTCATGTATAAAATCGAAAGAAAAATGTTACTGAAAGTGCTATCTTTTGTAATGACGACAGTAAGTGACTATTTGGTATTTGGTTGAGGTGAGTTGAGTTTTGTTTACTCGCCACTTTCACGAGTATTTCACTTATATCACGGCTGCTAGTATTATTGCCGGAAGAAATGCCCGCAATACCACGCTATGCATTGCGTTGAAACTTACGAGCATTGGCTGGAACTAGCGAACCATTGGTAGTACTATGCTGAAATTCAGTGCAGCAATGTACCGAAACCTTACTGCCTCGAGTGTGCTATCCCGTCACATTGTTGAAAACATTGTATGATAAAATATAAAGTGCAATTGAAATGGGAACAATTCTTTAAAATGTTAAATGTCGTTGATGAATTTATAGGGAGCTGATGTTGCCCGTGCTGCAAACCTGTAATTCTACCCACATATCAGTTCATGCATACATGTAGTTAATGCATGAATTCATAAAAGCTTTTCAATTCATTTCTACGATCGATATATATGCTTAGTTTAGAAACAACAGAAATGGTAACTTCCGGCAAGGTTGTTACATTTTGGGACAGGGAGTACAATTGTTACTTTCTCATTAAGAATCTGAATGACCAACCTGTTACTGTTACTGTATGTAGAAGGACGAGCTGTATAAGTACAATCCACACCGTATCCATGTTGTAACTACATATCAACCAGGAAGTAAAATATCGTATAGTCGGACTATCTTATCTCAGGTTTGATATGTGCAATCTCGAATAATGTCACTTTGCTCATTTTAGTATCTCGACAGTATCTCTTGATAACTGCATCCAGCCAGTGTATTAACTTGTTTTATGTTGATGCAAATATCATTCCATTTGGTATATCTTTATTATACGAAAAAATACATGTTCACGTCTTACAGATAACCGTGACAGTTGCGGCAGTGACGCGACATGAGATGACACTCACCTCCTCCTGTTTTCAAAGTGACAACTTGATAGTCCGGCAGCCAGCCCTTGTGACCGGGAAAGTACGTCCATTGAAAAATGTTTGATCCTGGTGAACACTATGGGTATATACTAGGGTATCATTTTTGCAGCACGGTTGCCAGAAGATGGTGAGTCTATGATGTAGGACTTGTCTCACAGACACCATGGTCAGCTACGATGTGGTCGATTTCTTCACCAACATATCCCAATATATCAATAGAAAACACTAGAAGCCACCAAACTCAACATAAGCATCGAACAGCTCGACACCAAGTTAACCATCAGCTACTTCTATTTTATCATCACTGACACGATCCACGAACTTCCAATGGGCTCACAACCATAACAGAGATTTTCATGACACCCTTCCAAGAACCAGTGCTCTCTCAGTCGCTTTATTGGTTCCACAAGGTTGATGACACCTTCACCACAATAGCCATCATATCCTACAACACCTCAACGCCAAGAATCCAAGAATCAGGTTGATCATGGAAACAGAAACTAACCACCATCTCACCTTCTCATATGTCTATTGGGCATGGACCTAGAATATCTGTCTAACGCACGCCGTGACACACACACTGACCAGTACACACAATACAGTGTATGTTATCATCCACTAATCAAGCATAGCCACACTTACAAGACGTGATAAAATCCATACCAAAACATCGAAAGGACACATTTACCCCCAGTCAATGAATATCCAGCAAGCCTAGTCATCAATACTACCATGAAAACACTCAGCATAAGAGCTATCACCCACAAATTCGAGTAACAATTCCCTAAATACTTAGGCTATCTCAGCTACAAGATCGCCCGCCTCATCAAGAACAAAGTCAGCATTGATGTTACATTTCCCTGTGCAAGATCCTCAAGCAGCTACTCAAATAAAAACCAACAGCAGAGGGACCAGCACTACAAGAGGATGCATCTTCAAAATGCCATGCCACTGTGGACAAGAGTACATCAGAGAAATGCTGCAGCCTATCAACACAAGGATCAAGGAACATAAAGCGCATGTCAACACACTTGACCAGAAATCCTCCCTATCTTAGCATACTCTAAACAAGGATCACACTATCAACTGGGAGGCTACCAAAGTCTTGTCATCAAATAACAACTTGCGCCAAAGAAAACTCCAATAAGCGATTGACATTACAAGGGAACAACCTGCAATAAATCGCGACCAAAGCATCTTCCTAACATGCACTTGGGGATTCACTCATCTCGAACATCTATATTCTGTCGGAGCCAAGACCGAGGAGTACCGACCCTACCATTCATTCACTCTTGTCAGGGCCTATCCGAGGAGTCAACAGAACCATTCACCGCCCAACCACTTCACACCCAAATCACTTGCCTCTCATAATACTCTAAATCACCATGTCTTCTGCATTTCACATCCAATCAACTGTTCTTGTATCTACAATAAAGGCAATTGGCTTTCCTCCTTCTACCAATTTGTATTACTGTTGTCCAATCACTACTTCAATAAAGCCCACAGGTCATTGCTGATTTAACAATCAACTATTAATGATCCTCATGTTTGTATCACAAATAATCAATGTAAACCACTCTCATGCGAATTCATCTTAAAAACTTAATTTAATCTATCTATTGAGTTTTCTCGCCATTGGTTTCTTTACTATATAAATGTATACCATTTTGTTATTTGTTACATTTCACCTTATGTTGGAGTAAGTATATACTCCGAAACGTCTTGTATATTCACATTTAAGAAGTTGTTATCTAGAAAACATACTTGTTCTGATGTCAAGTAATCATAACTACATGTATACATGTTGGGTTTCATGGGGTCTTTTTTCCGAATTTGTCAAAAGTAAACATATACTAACTGGAACTTTCTCACCATTTCTTTTGATTATGATTCAATAATCGTAATTATAATCAAAAGTAAATTATTACACCATTAAATCCAATTTTACTGTAAGAAAACCAAATTTGCTCAGAAACCTCGTTTATCAAGACACATTATCAATATTTTGGCCTTTCGTTTTTTTTTCAACAAAAAGTGAAAAAAGTGTACTTATTTTCATAATACTAAAAGACAACAATTGATATATAACTGCCTTAATTTTATTTCAATTTTGTGAACACTAAAATATAATTACCTGATGTGTCTGGATAACTGAAATCACGAGTGTACCCTATCTAATTAAAACATTAATTATTCAAAATGCTCAATGATGACAAAGTGTCATCATTCAGTTTCCTCAAGTATATACCAACAAGGTTCAAGTACAAGAAAAGTTCTAACATTGACAGTTAAAGTAGAAATAAAGTTATCAAAGATTGAGGTAGGGTTATGACATTTTACCGCATAGTGTGTTACAATTTACCGCACTTTTTAGTAACATTTTCATCCCCTTATTACAATTTACCACACCAATCTGTATTACATGTTATCGCATCTTTATTACAATTTACCGCTTTATTACATCTTACCGTGTTTTTATTACAATTTACTGCAGTTATTACATCTTACCCCACTTATTACATTTTACGTCATAACAGGACCTCATTATTGGTTCATGTCATTTAGCAAACAAGATTTTGTAATATGTAGCATTATCATGTCTCTAGGTTTGCTAGGTTTGTGTACACCTCCTATCTTTTTTTCAATTCACTACTTTATTCTTTTCAATCTTTATTACTCTCAGAATGTACGTTAGACATCGATCTATACATTTGTTTTGAGCGTTTAATTACAGGTTGGTTATAAGTCATGAGCAGAAATGATACACATTCACATATACACGCTGCATATTGTTGCCTTGTTTGGACGCGCCCTTCTCAGGAACTCAACAATGATATAGGACCTTCCTCCTGTATGTATTCCAAAGTCCAACCACAAATGTGCGGCTTTCAGAAAAATAGTTGACAGGTTGCGTAACAAACTATTATTGTTTGTTGATTTGTAATCTGTAATTTGTAGTCCTTGTCTATTTTTGGAAGTTATACTGGACGTCATAAGATTGACATACAGGTATGAATGTATAAACCGTTCAATGGCTAAATGGTCGACATTACATTAACAAGATACAGATTAATACAAATTCTCCTAGATATTGATCATACACATTTTAAGTCCCATTTTCACATTAACAAACATGAAAATATGATATATTGGGGTACAAATGTATATATGCCGACTCCAGATTCATTTTGATGCAATGATAGCTTATCATTGGTGATGACAACCCTATAATTGATCAGTAATACAAAGCAGAAAACAGTATTGGGCACATGAAATTCACACATGAATAGAATCAATCATGCACAACATCGGAAAGCCCCTTTTAATCGTTTGCGTCAAAACCTGAAGCTCTCAACTTGGAAGTTCAACTGTTTTATGATATCATGAATTGTACCGGCGATATTTATTGTGTCAAGACTAAGTGAATATTTAAATTGTTCATGCATATTAAATACACTTTGCAATAAATAATACGAGCTTTTCAATATGTTTTTTTATGATCTAAAAACGCACTTAAGTTTAGAAATAATTGATATGGTAACTGCGTTGAATAGTGCTATCATTGAGTATGATTAAATTTAAGTTCTGGTAAACATACTAAATCAAGATGACCCACCTGTTACTGTATGTAGAAGAACTAGATGTATGAGTACAATCCATATCGCCTCCATGTTGTAACTTTACATCAACCAGGAAGTAAAATACAGGGTAGTCAGACCACTATGAGAAACCTTTCAGTAAACAAACTCTCATCTTATCTAGAGTGTGATTTATTAGAAGTGGACTTTGATTAGCTTGAAATACAAAAGCTAAAGGAAAATGAAAGAAATAATATTAAATGTTTATGGTACATAGTATTTCAAACTACTGACGTGTTTTCACTGAAAATGGCATATGAATGGTAGTCTATGTATTGTTTTATGCATTTTGATATTAAAAATATCGTATTTGTGATTGAATTCCATGTTTCCTATTGAGGTCATCAAAGTAACTATTATTAATTGTTATTCCCACTGTTGACGAAAAGTAGTTTTACATCGTGATAATTATTTCTATGAATTGTATCAAACATTGACGAGTAATCAAAATATATTTAGACAGTTTTATGAATGTATACGTTTTAATTCGATGTATTGACTTATTTCGTAACATTTCGTATAATCAGGTCTTTGAAGGGCATTCAGAAGTGGTATACATAAGAACAGGAAGATTTTCTGATAACAACTTCTTTAATGTGAAAATACACGACGTTTCGGAGTACATACTCACTCCTTCATCAGGTGGATTGTACAGAACTAACAAAATATTATATAGAAAGCAATACAATGGTGAGGGAACTCAATCAGGGGATTAACATACATGAGCATACAATGAGGGTTTGTAATACAAACATGAGGGGGTTAAGCATGAGAATAGTACGCAATGAGGATTTGCAATACAAACAGGCAATATCCGAGGAGCACCTAACCAAATCCACGACTTCCAAAGAAGTTGGTATCCAGAAAGTCGTCCTGTTCTTATTTCATATAATATTTAATTCCATACTCGGTATAAACCACGATGACAACTTTTCGTAATACAGATTCATATTCGGCATATAAATTGTTTTGTCAAGAATATTAAATAACATGCACCACTGAAACTAGAATAAAAATAAGAATGAAAGGGAAGGGGACCTACTTTTGAACATTTAAAATGGCCCTGGTTATTCACACAACCAGGAAGTTGATAACAGGCGATGTTTTCTCTCTCAAATGATAACATTGAAATGTGCAGCAACTTACCAAGGATTTAATTCTTAAAAGTTGTTTATTATTGATACATGAGCACGGGCTCTCGAAAGGATGTTTACTTTTCCCAAACACTGGTATAAATAACATGCATTTTCATTAAACTTTGAAATGTAAGATATCCACATTATAAATATTTATGTGGATTTTATTAGTTTGATCAAACAAAATTCTCCTTTTTCATTCACTATTTACCAGTCTGTTTTAAAACAAATGACACATAACATATACAGGACAAAAACAACTTTAATAACTTTAGTGACAATACAACTATAGAAAATTACATAAAAATAAAGAAAAACATGTGAAAAATGCAACATGTACCGATTAATTATGATAGCATAACTGCAAATGAGATTAACAAGTGCATGGCACCGTTTTAAATGAATTTACGTTGCTTACATCAACATCTGAAATATATACTTATAATTACTAAAGTGATACATGCTTAGTTGTACAATATTATCATCTAAGTGAGTTCACAGTCTATCCGTTACTAAAAGTACATGAGGAATTATCAAATATATCGTCTTCATGGAGAAAGGCATGAATCTTCCAATCACGATAGTTACAAATTTCATGCGCCGGCGATAGTTACTATAATTGAGTCTGGAATCTTATTATCGGTTTCCTTTCTCCTAAGAAGACATACATACCTGACCTCTTCTATTGTATTGTTTATTAGAAAGAGGGGGAAAAACCATATGTGCAATACGTCACAAATCTTGCGAAATGACGCAGTGAGGCAGGTCTAACGAAAGTGGATTTGGGTAGTGTTGTTTGAAATGAAAATTACGTTTTCATGCAATTTTGAAACTTTAATTTTTACTGTATTTGATAAATTTGTTGAATCGCATATTGAAATAATTGCCTTATGAACATGACAATTTCACGTAAAAAGTAAAGATTGAATGTTATTTCATATCATCATCAATATGTGTCTATCCAAAATGACAGCCAAGAATATCAAATTTTAATAATAAATAAAACAATAAGAAATCACATATCTGAAAATAAACAGATTTGTTGTTAATACATGTAAATTGCCAGTAAACACACTCATAAATACAATTAAATAAGCAGGATAGAGAAAGTTCAAATTCATGAAAATTTATCATTTTCGTGTTCTTCTTACTATTTTGTAAACAGAGAGATTCAGATGTTGAGAGATTCAGATGTTGAGAGATTCAAATGTTGAGAGAGATTCAAATGTTGAGAGAGATTCAGATGTTGAGAGATTCAGATGTTGAGAGAGATTCAAATGTTGAGAGAGATTCAAATGTTGAGAGAGATTCAGATGTTGAGAGATTCAGATGTTGAGAGGGATTCAAATGTTGAGAGAGATTCAGATGTTGAGAGATTCAGATGTTGAGAGAGATTCAAATGTTGAGAGAGATTCAGATGTTGAGAGATTCAAATGTTGAGAGAGATTCAGATGTTGAGAGATTCAGATGTTGAGAGAGATTCAAATGTTGAGAGAGATTCAAATGTTGAGAGAGATTCAGATGTTGAGAGATTCAGATGTTGAGAGATTCAAATGTTGAGAGAGATTCAAATGTTGAGAGAGATTCAGATGTTGAGAGATTCAGATGTTGAGAGAGATTCAAATGTTGAGAGAGATTCAAATGTTGAGAGAGATTCAGATGTTGAGAGAGATTCAAATGTTGAGAGAGATTCAGATGTTGAGAGAGATTCAGATGTTGAGAGATTCAGATATTGAGAGAGATTCAAATGTTGAGAGAGATTCAGATGTTGAGAGATACAAATGTTGAGAGAGATTCAGATGTTGAGAGATTCAGATGTTGAGAGAGATTCAAATGTTGAGAGAGATTCAAATGTTGAGAGAGATTCAGATGTTGAGAGATTAAGATGTTGAGAGAGATTCAAATGTTGAGAGAGATTCAGATGTTGAGAGATTCAGATGTTGAGAGAGATTCAAATTTTGAGAGAGATTCAGATGTTGAGAGAGAGATTCAAATGTTGAGAGAGATTCAGATTTTGAGAGAGATTCAAATGTTGAGAGAGATTCAGATATTGAGAGATTAAGATGTTGAGAGAGATTCAAATGTTGAGAGAGATTCAAATGTTGAGAGAGATTCAAATGTTGAGAGAGATTCAAATGTTGAGAGAGATTCAGATATTGAGAGATTCAGATGTTGAGAGAGATTCAAATGTTGAGAGAGATTCAGATGTTGAGAGATTCAGATGTTGAGAGAGGTTCAAATGTTGAGAGAGATTCAGATGTTGAGAGATTCAAATGTTGAGAGAGATTCAGATGTTGAGAGATTCAGATGTTGAGAGATTCAAATTTTGAGAGAGATTCAGATGTTGAGAGATTCAGATGTTGAGAGAGATTCAAATGTTGAGAGAGATTCAAATGTTGAGAGAGATTCAGATATTGAGAGATTCAGATGTTGAGAGAGATTCAAATGTTGAGAGAGATTCAGATGTTGAGAGATTCAGATGTTGAGAGAGGTTCAAATGTTGAGAGAGATTCAGATGTTGAGAGATTCAAATGTTGAGAGAGATTCAGATGTTGAGAGATTCAGATGTTGAGAGATTCAAATTTTGAGAGAGATTCAGATGTTGAGAGAGATTCAAATGTTGAGAGAGATTCAAATGTTGAGAGAGATTCAAATGTTGAGAGAGATTCAGATGTTGAGAGATTCAGATGTTGAGAGAGATTCAGATGTTGAGAGATTCAGATGTTGAGAGAGATTCAAATGTTGAGAGAGATTCAAATGTTGAGAGAAATTCAGATGTTGAGAGATTCAAATGTTGAGAGAGATTCAAATGTTGAGAGAGATTCAGATGTTGAGAGAGATTCAGATGTTGAGAGAGATTCAAATGTTGAGAGAGATTCAAATGTTGAGAGAGATTCACATTCTTGTTGCAGCTGGGTACATCTTCTTGTAAAGTCAAACAACTGCTTCAATTCACCCTGGAACAAGACCATGAAATGTCAAGTGTTCCTAAACATCTATATTTTGTCAAGTAAACTAAAGGAGATAATTATTGAGTCAACAAATGGAGTGCCTGTACCTGTGTGATTTTGATGTCCGGGAAACTCCTGGTGAAGCTCCTCACTTGATGCAGGACGTCCACTGTCTCGTCCTCCTGGATCTCAGACATCAGGTTCCCCAGCATACAGAACATCACACCAGTCTTCCTGTCTGTGGAGCTGGAACAGAGGACAGTTAGTGATATATACAGCACACAGAACATCACACCAGTCTTCCTGTCTGTGGAGCTGGAACAGAGGATAGTTAGTGATATATACAGTACATAGAACATCACACCAGTCTTCCTGTCTGTGGAGCTGGAACAGAGGATAGTTAGTGATATATACAGTACACAGAACATCACACCAGTCTTCCTGTCTGTGGAGCTGGAACAGAGGATAGTTAGTGATATATACAGTACACAGAACATCACACCAGTCTTCCTGTCTGTGGAGCTGGAACAGAGGATAGTTAGTGATATATACAACATACAGAACATCACACTAGTCTTCTTGCTGTGGAGCTGGAACAGAGGATAGTTAGTGATATATACAGCACACATAACATCACACCAGTCTTCCTGTCTGTGGAGCTGGAACAGAGGATAGTTAGTGATATATACAACATACAGAATATCACACCAGTCGTCCTGTCTGTGGAGCTGGAACAGAGGATAGTTAGTGATATATACAGCACACATAACATCACACCAGTCGTCCTGTCTGTGGAGCTGGAACAGAGGATAGTTAGTGATATATACAGTACACAGAACATCACACCAGTCTTCCTGTCTGTGGAGCTGGAACAGAGGATAGTTAGTGATATATACAGTACACAGAACATCACACCAGTCTTCCTGTCTGTGGAGCTGGAACAGAGGATAGTTAGTGATATATACAACATACAGAACATCACACTAGTCTTCTTGCTGTGGAGCTGGAACAGAGGATAGTTAGTGATATATACAGCACACATAACATCACACCAGTCTTCCTGTCTGTGGAGCTGGAACAGAGGATAGTTAGTGATATATACAACATACAGAATATCACACCAGTCGTCCTGTCTGTGGAGCTGGAACAGAGGATAGTTAGTGATATATACAGCACACATAACATCACACCAGTCGTCCTGTCTGTGGAGCTGGAACAGAGGATAGTTAGTGATATATACAGCACACATAACATCACACCAGTCTTCCTGTCTGTGGAGCTGGAACAGAGGATAGTTAGTGATATATACAGCACACATAACATCACACCAGTCTTCCTGTCTGTGGAGCTGGAACAGAGGATTGTTAGTGATATATACAACATACAGAATATCACACCAGTCGTCCTATCTGTGGAGCTGGAACAGAGGATAGTTAGTGATATATACAGCACACATAACATCACACCAGTCTTCCTGTCTGTGGAGCTGGAACAGAGGATGGTTAGTGATATATACAACATACAGAACATCACACCAGTCTTCCTGTCTGTGGAGCTGGAACAGAGGATAGTTAGTGATATATACAGTACACAGAACATCACACCAGTCTTCCTATCTGTGGAGCTGGAACAGAGGATAGTTAGTGATATATACAGTACACAGAACATCACACCAGTCTTCCTGTCTGTGGAGCTGGAACAGAGGATAGTTAGTGATATATACAACATACAGAACATCACACCAGTCTTCCTATCTGTGGAGCTGGAACAGAGGATAGTTAGTGATATATACAGTACACAGAACATCACACCAGTCTTCCTATCTGTGGAGCTGGAACAGAGGATAGTTAGTGATATATACAGTACACAGAACATCACACCAGTCTTCCTGTCTGTGGAGCTGGAACAGAGGATAGTTAGTGATATATACAACATACAGAACATCACACCAGTCTTCCTATCTGTGGAGCTGGAACAGAGGATAGTTAGTGATATATACAGCACACATAACATCACACCAGTCGTCCTGTCTGTGGAGCTGGAACAGAGGATAGTTAGTGATATATACAGTACACACAGAACATCACACCAGTCGTCCTGTCTGTGGAGCTGGAACAGAGGATAGTTAGTGATATATACAGCACACAGAACATCACACCAGTCTTCCTATCTGTGGAGCTGGAACAGAGGATAGTTAGTGATATATACAGTACACAGAACATCACACCAGTCTTCCTGTCTGTGGAGCTGGAACAGAGGATAGTTAGTGATATATACAACATACAGAACATCACACCAGTCTTCCTATCTGTGGAGCTGGAACAGAGGATAGTTAGTGATATATACAGCACACATAACATCACACCAGTCGTCCTGTCTGTGGAGCTGGAACAGAGGATAGTTAGTGATATATACAGTACACAGAACATCACACCAGTCTTCCTATCTGTGGAGCTGGAACAGAGGATAGTTAGTGATATATACAACATACAGAACATCACACCAGTCTTCCTATCTGTGGAGCTGGAACAGAGGATAGTTAGTGATATATACAGTACACAGAACATCACACCAGTCTTCCTGTCTGTGGAGCTGGAACAGAGGATAGTTAGTGATATATACAGTACACAGAACATCACACCAGTCTTCCTATCTGTGGAGCTGGAACAGAGGATAGTTAGTGATATATACAGTACACAGAACATCACACCAGTCTTCCTGTCTGTGGAGCTGGAACAGAGGATAGTTAGTGATATATACAACATACAGAACATCACACCAGTCTTCCTATCTGTGGAGCTGGAACAGAGGATAGTTAGTGATATATACAGCACACATAACATCACACCAGTCTTCCTGTCTGTGGAGCTGGAACAGAGGATAGTTAGTGATATATACAACATACAGAACATCACACCAGTCTTCCTGTCTGTGGAGCTGGAACAGAGGATAGTTAGTGATATATACAGTACACAGAACATCACACCAGTCTTCCTATCTGTGGAGCTGGAACAGAGGATAGTTAGTGATATATACAGTACACAGAACATCACACCAGTCTTCCTGTCTGTGGAGCTGGAACAGAGGATAGTTAGTGATATATACAACATACAGAACATCACACCAGTCTTCCTATCTGTGGAGCTGGAACAGAGGATAGTTAGTGATATATACAGCACACATAACATCACACCAGTCGTCCTGTCTGTGGAGCTGGAACAGAGGATAGTTAGTGATATATACAGTACACACAGAACATCACACCAGTCGTCCTGTCTGTGGAGCTGGAACAGAGGATAGTTAGTGATATATACAGCACACAGAACATCACACCAGTCTTCCTATCTGTGGAGCTGGAACAGAGGATAGTTAGTGATATATACAGTACACAGAACATCACACCAGTCTTCCTGTCTGTGGAGCTGGAACAGAGGATAGTTAGTGATATATACAACATACAGAACATCACACCAGTCTTCCTATCTGTGGAGCTGGAACAGAGGATAGTTAGTGATATATACAGCACACATAACATCACACCAGTCGTCCTGTCTGTGGAGCTGGAACAGAGGATAGTTAGTGATATATACAGCACACAGAACATCACACCAGTCTTCCTATCTGTGGAGCTGGAACAGAGGATAGTTAGTGATATATACAACATACAGAACATCACACCAGTCTTCCTATCTGTGGAGCTGGAACAGAGGATAGTTAGTGATATATACAGCACACATAACATCACACCAGTCGTCCTGACTGTGGAGCTGGAACAGAGGATAGTTAGTGATATATACAGTACACAGAACATCACACCAGTCTTCCTATCTGTGGAGCTGGAACAGAGGATAGTTAGTGATATATACAACATACAGAACATCACACCAGTCTTCCTATCTGTGGAGCTGGAACAGAGGATAGTTAGTGATATATACAGTACACAGAACATCACACCAGTCTTCCTATCTGTGGAGCTGGAACAGAGGATAGTTAGTGATATATACAACATACAGAACATCACACCAGTCTTCCTATCTGTGGAGCTGGAACAGAGGATAGTTAGTGATATATACAGTACACAGAACATCACACCAGTCGTCCTGTCTGTGGAGCTGGAACAGAGGATAGTTAGTGATATATAGAGTACACAGAACATCACACCAGTCTTCCTATCTGTGGAGCTGGAACAGAGGATAGTTAGTGATATATACAACACACATAACATCACACCAGTCGTCCTATCTGTGGAGCTGGAACAGAGGATAGTTAGTGATATATACAACACACAGAACATCACACCAGTCTTCCTGTCTGTGGAGCTGGAACAGAGGATAGTTAGTGATATATACAGTACACAGAACATCACACCAGTCTTCCTATCTGTGAAGCTGGAACAGAGGATAGTTAGTGATATATACAGTACACAGAACATCACACCAGTCTTCCTATCTGTGGAGCTGGAACAGAGGATAGTTAGTGATATATACAGTACACAGAACATCACACCAGTCTTCCTATCTGTGGAGCTGGAACAGAGGATAGTTAGTGATATATACAGTACACAGAACATCACACCAGTCTTCCTATCTGTGGAGCTGGAACAGAGGATAGTTAGTGATATATGCAGTACACAGAACATCACACCAGTCTTCCTGTCTGTGGAGCTGGAACAGAGGATAGTTAGTGATATATACAGTACACAGAACATCACACCAGTCTTCCTGTCTGTGGAGCTGGAACAGAGGATAGTTAGTGATATATACAGTACACAGAACATCACACCAGTCTTCCTGTCTGTGGAGCTGGAACAGAGGATAGTTAGTGATATATACAGTACACAGAACATCACACCAGTCTTCCTATCTGTGGAGCTGGAACAGAGGATAGTTAGTGATATATACAGTACACAGAACATCACACCAGTCTTCCTGTCTGTGGAGCTGGAACAGAGGATAGTTAGTGATATATACAGTACACAGAACATCACACCAGTCTTCCTGTCTGTGGAGCTGGAACAGAGGATAGTTAGTGATATATACAGTACACAGAACATCACACCAGTCTTCCTGTCTGTGGAGCTGGAACAGAGGATAGTTAGTGATATATACAGTACATAGAACATCACACCAGTCTTCCTGTCTGTGGAGCTGGAACAGAGGATAGTTAGTGATATATACAGTACACAGAACATCACACCAGTCTTCCTGTCTGTGGAGCTGGAACAGAGGATAGTTAGTGATATATACAGTACACAGAACATCACACCAGTCTTCCTGTCTGTGGAGCTGGAACAGAGGATAGTTAGTGATATATACAGTACACAGAACATCACACCAGTCTTCCTGTCTGTGGAGCTGGAACAGAGGATAGTTAGTGATATATACAGTACACAGAACATCACACCAGTCTTCCTGTCTGTGGAGCTGGAACAGAGGATAGTTAGTGATATATACAGTACACAGAACATCACACCAGTCTTCCTGTCTGTGGAGCTGGAACAGAGGATAGTTAGTGATATATACAGTACACAGAACATCACACCAGTCTTCCTGTCTGTGGAGCTGGAACAGAGGATAGTTAGTGATATATACAGTACACAGAACATCACACCAGTCTTCCTGTCTGTGGAGCTGGAACAGAGGATAGTTAGTGATATATACAGTACACAGAACATCACACCAGTCTTCCTATCTGTGGAGCTGGAACAGAGGATAGTTAGTGATATATACAGTACACAGAACATCACACCAGTCTTCCTGTCTGTGGAGCTGGAGCACAGTCTACATAACCATTTTAATCATATTGCGATATATTTGATTTTTGAATTTTCGAAAAAACAATAGTGGTTTTTGGGCAACGAATTTAACCAAAACAATTCCAATTAACTGAAATTAAGTATTGTTTTCAAGAGGATGCCCTATATTTTCGTTGTATGTTTTTTTTCAGCATTGTATCGCTGACTTTTGATGGTCAATGTCGTATGAAAAGCCGAAAGTGAACTTTTCTTAACATTATCTCAACTTTCGCAAAACACCCATTGACGTAATTTTGTTCTGTGTCAACACAAATACTGTTAGTACAGTGCATTTTGTTCAGACGTTGTTGTGGTTAAATAAGGCCAGGATTTGGGTGCAATCTCACATTGAGATTAGGCTTATAGATGATAATATATGTCTATGTCATATTATATGTTAGATACGAGTGCCGAAATTATTAGTATTTCCCAATAAACAAATATACAGGCACGGATAAATAATATCGTTCATGACATGACAGATTAATAGTTTGCCCTAGGGCATTCAGGTATGGAACATATGAACTCTGATTTGACCCACTGTCGTTGTGCTGGTATACCAGAACATATGACGTCAAAGTTATTCTGGTTGCATATCCTTGTGACATCGCAGCTGTAGACGCTATTTACCTGCGTTTTGTACATGTAAGGTGTACGGGCGGGTGTCTGACTTATCTTCCTCGTTTCTAACACGACCTGACCCTAGATCACGCCTATGTCCTACTGGTTGCCGGGCTTCAGTGGAAGGCCACTTCAACCTTCACTATCTCACCTATGCAATATTTCTTCTACAATCGCACACAAGTACATGTTAAATAAAGTTCTAAAAGCGCTAAAGTTAATTTTTTTTTACCTTATTAAAGGTTTTCTGAAACAAATATTGGATTCAAGCTGCACTCTTGTTCTTGAATACATGTACAATGAGTCTAAAACGATAAATCTACCTGTGTACTACCACTCTCGGTGCTCCAGGAACGAGGCTGAAAGACTCTTCACAGACACATGCTGGTGGAACTGAAAAAGCTGTATCTTCTGTTCATTGTGGTGAATCTGGAGACAAATGTTCATAAATTATTGCACTGAATGTAAGCATTCATGCTTTGATATAATAACTGGTCATATTTGAATAGAGCAGTGCTATTAAGGTTTTTTTTAAAAAAATGAGAATTTACTTAATTAGTTATAGTAATATGTTGTATAATTTGAAAATTACTTACAGATATTTGTAATTTCAGTAACAGTATGCAGGGAAAACTAACGCGAATGCAAAGTGTACTAGGCCATGAAGTTATTTATACTGTCTAAATAATGCTTTTGATAACATACGGGTATTTGGATCTGTAGCGAAGAGAGACTCAGCTCAGAGGTCAATTTAACCTGATTCTTTGTTGTCAACTTGATTTCATCAAATGTCTTTGTACGTCCTTTTTCAGCAACCAGCTCGGTCTGTAACGCTATGTAAAGAACTGTAGAAGCGAGCTAAGCTCACGTATTCCCCGCTTACGTCAAACTTTAAATGTGTAAACGTCACAGCAATGGATATAAACATATAATACTATAACTATATTTTCGGTTTTTAGATTGGATGAAAGTGGTGAGAACCGTTTCAGAGGTGTTTTCAATGTTATAAAAGTTATGGTTGATTTAATAATTGAGCAAGTTACTGTTTACATCATTCTATTATTTAAACCATCAAAGTAACCATGTGAACAATGTCGACATGAAATAATTAGAAAATGGAGTTATATGATGTTTCATCATTCCACATACCTGAGTTTTATCCAGGACGATGACGTTATTTACGTCCACCAGCTTCCACAGCAACATCTCCTGACCCGGATGTGGAGACTCACAGAGCAGGTGCCCCCTCACGCTCCTCAGGGATTGTACTACATGTACTGTAGGATAACAAAGTGTTACTGTAAGATAACACATTGTTACTGTGGGTTACTGTTGATTAGCACATTGTTACTGTTGAATAAAACACTGTCATTGTTGGTTAGGACCAAGTTACTGTAAAACAATTTGTTACTAAGTGTCACATGGTGTTAGTGTAGGTTATCATAGTGGTACTGTGAGATAACACATTGTTATTGACGATTATCGCATTTTATGTGTGTTAATACAATGTTCTTGTAGTAGATCACGTTCAAAACATGAGGTAACACAAGGATCCGGTGAGAGATCTGGTGGGATCCCACCGGATCCTGGATCTGGCAAGGTATGTGCCGCCGGATCCCTGGATCTCAATTAAGGGTGGATCCGCGGAAGTCGGAATCCATCGTTTTTTGTCCTGTGTGTTATATCGTGATAACAGCTTGTTTATTTTAGTGTTCCTTTGATATGTTACATGGTTACCAAAGTTTCTTTGCGATAACATATTTTACTATACAGAACAAGTATTTCATTTTATCGTTTGGAGATGCGATTTGCGATTTTGAGTATTTAACAGTAGTAAAAACTATTCATTAACCTTATAAACTGCGTGTACAAGTTGATAATAAACACATTTTTACTGTAGGATAAAACAAATACTACTGTGCCGTAAGACATTATTGTTGTGAGATAACATGCACATTGTTACTTCGGATAAACATACTTGTGAGTTAAGGCACTGTTAACCTTTAATGATAATTCTTATTAACTGCGTCTTAAAGGAATAAACACCACATACAGAGTGAAACGCAGTAGAACTCACAGGAGCTGTTCTGACAATGAAGTCCTGGTTCCCGTCCACCCACATCCGGTTCTTGACTGGACCACCTGTTCAGTTTACACATCAAATGTTCAGTATTGTCTTCATTGTGAGGAGTGATAAACATGGATCTTGCATGATAAAACATAATATTATATGGCTCCTTAGGAGTTATCTATCTCTACGCTCGTGACAAACTCTTCTAGTCCAACGCTAAATCACCCAAGAGCAATCAATATATCTTGTCCATGTTCCAGTACACGTGTTTTATTATGCAATAATTCTCACCTGCATAGTCTTCAGCTAGCATCATCTGAAACAGCGAAGTTCATGTCAGTTTCTATGACAGATAATTGGTGGTAACCAATTCAATACTAGTTAACCAATGAACCAAAGGTTACCTCCCTTGACTAAGGAGTAGTTTTGATGGAGCACGAAGTCGCATATAGAAAGCCATTGCGTTTAACGCTCACTTTCCACGTCAGTGTACGTGGTGCTAACAGTGAAAAGAGTCGATACAAGTGAAATCTTCATTGCTTTGGTAATTTAACAATAACATTTGTACAGTTACATATTATAGAATTACATAAATATGTCCATATGACTAAGTGGATGAAATGGGAAATGAGAAAATAGGACAGACATACCATCAGATTACTCTCGGTAATGATTAACTCAATCTGACTACACAGCAAGGAAGCCACTACTTTGATTGACATATTTTACATCACTATATTCACAGTAATAGTTCTCAATACAAATCGCAATGTATTTATTATTAAATGAAATGCTTTATAACTAATATGTGTCGTGATTGGTAAAACCATATCAGTGTACATGTATTTCAAATGTTTTGCATGGGAATAAGTATTTTTCAAGTTATTGATAAATGGAAGTGGTGATACACTCGTCAAACTTTATAGTAACTGTTCCTATGAAGGAAACGGTTGGTTACACTGCATCTCTCGTTTAAAGTGAAATGTCTCCAGGGGGGTCGGCCCACATGTAGTTGATGCTGACGTCAACTCACGTGCATACCTAACGTCATCATACAAACTACAAGATATTTCAATCAACGAGCAATACATACGACAGAAGCAGAGTCATCTCTCCAGATGCCAACTTAATTAAAGTTGAAGTTCAAAACTTTATGTGTTCACTTTCTGAAACACATGTTTTAGAATCCTCGTTTTCGAATCCTCTTGACAAAATGAGAAATGTCACAAATGCAAAACATTCGGGTCAAAACATATCTTGAAAAAGCGATTTTAACAAACTAAGTGTATTTGAACTGGCTTACATGTAGAAATAAAAGTATCATATACATCATAGGATGAAACTTTATTAAAGATGTGTGTATCAAACACATAATATTCAAAATATACTTTCGCTGATGTCAACTACAGTATTTGGTTTTATACTGTCTTTAAATGAGAGGACGTTTCTTTTGTACTTGAGTATACACGTAAGAAACACTATCACTTCAATGTTCAGGTGTTGCTGATTTTGAAAATTAAAGATTTGATTGCAAATATCAGATGCATGTCTGCTCAGCACCAAAGGTAGCTTATATTTCAAGTTAATTCAGTAGATTATATCTACCTGTGAAGGCTCCCTGAAGGTCTTGCTATCTGAGTCCACCATGCGTCCACGGTGAGACTGGTGTTCCCGTACTTGGTCATCTCCACCAGACAGTTGAATACACACTCGTACTGATGCTTTACGGTGAATGAACAATCTTGTATTATTCGGGGGACTTTTAACATTGCCATGAGCCAAAAGTTTCTGTTTCAAAACAAGACATTTAAAGGTGCATCCACTGTCCTTCATAAACTTTTATTTGGCTTTAATACATTCCAAGACATCACATGTACTGTTTACAATACAAACAAATTCATTCAGCTTGCATATTCATCCTCAATCGCCAAACATATCATAATTACTAGTTTCCAATTAAAATCGAGTAACCCTCATTATGTATGTGCAGAAACCGTACATGCACCGTAGTTATATGACCTATTGAACATTATCAACCCTAATTTGTTATTTTGTCTGGTTTAAATAAGATTCCAAAATAACGTTGGACTCATTGGCGCGCGCCACACGCGGTGCATTGTCCGTTTTTTTGAACGGAAATCATTACTTTTACCTTCATATATATCGTCATATACTAAGTCGAGTATCATCAAAATGGTAGTTTTCGGTAACAGTTGGTACTTTTCGATAAAATAAGACCATTTATAACGTTTGTCATATTTGACCCCCAACAACACAATGGATGTACCTTTAAACCCAATTTGATAAGAGCTCTGTTTTTTTAACAAGAAGAAGTAAAGGCAATCGTAGTTTGATAAAACACTGTTTTTTTTTTTTTTTTTTTTTTTTTTTTAACCAAATAAACAGTGTTTTAATGTGCCATAAAAAAGCTTTCAACGTTAGTAGCGCGGATGTATAACTTCACTTCTCATTGTGTTTTTTTTTAATCATGCATACTTTTTTTTTTTTTTTTTTTTATTGGTTCCAAAGATTACATGTATATACATCAGGTAATGAGGCATATAAAACATAAAACATGTTTTCAGCATAAATTAGGTACATGGTAATGAATGAACATACTTTGTAATCATCTAAGTACTGGGAAGAGAAGGCTCCATTTGTGAGTAAATTCTTCAATTTTATTATTTTTGGTTGCAATATGATTTTCCACAAAGAATATTTGCTTAAGAGTTTTTAAATATGAATGAAAATTGGGAGATATACTATTGATATTGCAAATGTAGATATGTCTTTTTGCAGCAATGATGATATGATTCAGTAATCTGTTTTGATGCAGAGTACCAAACCAAACCAGCTCTTTTGAAAACATCAAAGGATTAGGATATAAATTGTTAATCCAATTTTGCAAGTTTGTCCAAAATATCTGAGTCTCCTCACATTCCCAGTATACATGACAAACACTCTCATTTACTTCTTTACAGAAACAACATATACTATTATCAACTTTTTTCATTTTGAGTAATTCTCTTTTTGTGTAAATAATACCATGGAGGAATCTGTATTGAAAATCTAAAAGTTTTGTATCTTGTAATCCTTTTTTGTATATTGTAAATATGTTTTTCCAATCAAAGTCTGTTTCAGGAAATAAAAGTTGCCATTTGTTACACCTGTTAGGGTATTTGTCTTTGGTATTAAGTATGTCATAAAATAATCTACAACCTTTTGAAGTTTTTACTAAATTTAACTGGCATTCCGAAACATGTATGCATCTGATTGGGATGGACAAACAAAGGTTTAGAGCATGTTTCCAAGATTCAGGTATAATATGAAGTAAGTAACTAAAATCCAAAAATGTACCTTTAATACTGTATTTCTCTTTTAAAGATTTTATTGATAAAAGACCAGTTTCATCACATATATCACTAATATTCACAATTCCTTTCTCTGCCCAATTCTGTATAAAATGAAATGAATTTTTAAAATTGTGGTTAAACCAAAGTGGTTGGGATATAATATCTTTAATCTTGTTTGAGTCAACATAATGTTTCATGTGAAACCTTTTCCAGGCTTTAAGAACATCCTGCCAAAAAGGATTTTCAATATTAAAGAGGGTTTCAGAATAAGCACCAAAATTAAAAATATCTTCAAATGGTATATTGCATGGATTATTTTTTTCAAAGTTTTTCAAGTAAAATCTTAATGTTGAAAGTTTCAATGCATCAATAAAAATGTCTATGTCAATCATTCTCAATCCCCCTTCCTCATAGTTGTGTTTCAGAGTACTTCTCTTTATTTTATCATTTTTATCATTCCAAATGAATTTATAAAATATTCTATTGAGGGAAGTAATAAAGTCTGTTGGAGGGTTGGGCAGAGAATTGAAAATATGAACTAATTTGGAGAATGCTAGAGTCTTAATTACTGTTATTTTACCAATTAAAGTTAAATGTCTTTTCCTCCACGATGCTAGGAGTCTATTAATGTCTTCCAGTCTCTTTTTGTGTTGATTACCCATAGCTCTTCAAGATCTGGTGTAAATTTAATACCAAGTACATCAAATTCACCTGATACCCATTCAATATTCATGTCTTTACATATCCTCTCATTAGATTTAGCTTTTGATCCAATCCAGATTGCTTTTGATTTGTCTAAATTAATTTTCAAACCAGACATTTCATAAAATCTATTAATTGTGTCTATTGCAGAGTACAAACTCTCTTCAGTTCCATCAAGAAATAGTTCAGTGTCATCAGCATATTGATCCAGTTTATATTCATTATTAATAATAACAATACCTTTAATATTTTCATTATTTCTTGTCATACATCTGATCTTGTATCACGTCTATCTGATGTTTGTATACAAACACACGTGGTATTCTATTTATAGAGGTGCTTCCGGTAACCGGATGTTGTTTTTCTTGTTCGGTTGGAGGTGGACTAGACCAAACTTTCACAAAGTGGGTTCGTATTCTAATATGCTTCGCCGCTGTACAAGAGTTTTCTGCTTCGATTATGAAGATGACTTATTATATGACGGATTTTTTGCCTTACACAGACTGAACCGGCAACCAATATAATCATGTCATAGACGACACCAGTCTGCAGCTGGTTACGGTTTGTGTAGGCCTCTGCAGCTGTCACTGACAGTGTCAGTCTGTGTTAGTGTTGACCACTGTCGTCATATAGCCATAAATGTACATTTGGGCTTATTTACTTTGCGGGATTTCGAAGACTTTGAGCATGTGTCGCTCGTTGTTTAGTCTTAATTGTTTTGTCTTCTTTTTTATTTTCTTCTTTCACTTAAAAGTTGGTTCCTACATGTATGTGCTACACACTCCCTGTCAGACATTTTATGAATGCTTCTATCCAGTTGACAAAGATACCACACTAACTAGACATTTGGACATGTTGTGTTTATGGATTTCATCTCTTGACTGCAATGGATAATATCAAGAAAATTAAAGTTGTCTCAGCTAACTGTAGAGGACTTGCGAACAAATCTAAAAGAAAAGAAGTAATGAATATCTGTAGGAAAAAATCCTACTCAATCATCTGCTTACAAGACATACATATTGATGATTCTACTTGTAATACAATGAGAAATGAATGGGGGTTACAATCAATCATTGCGCCTTTTAAATCCAACTCCAGAGGAGTGGCTATACTTTTTAATAATGACATTGATCTCAAGATACATAGAACTATAATTGATGAAAATGGAAACTATATCATTGTTGACATTTCTCTTGAAGACAAAAGAATGACATTAACAAATCTTTATGGCCCAAATAATGATGATCCTCAATTTTACATTGATTTGTTTGAAAATATTTTGAAGTTTGATAATGATTCATTGGTAATAGTTGGAGACTGGAACCTGGTGCTTGACCCAACAATTGATCTTGAGAATTATAAGCATGTAAATAACCCAAAAGCAAGAAATACTGTACTGGAATTTATTGAGACTTATAATCTTATTGACATCTGGAGAACACTGAATGATAGAACAAAAAAATACACCTGGTGGAAAAAGAATCCAAGACAACAGGCTAGACTTGATTTCTTTATTGTATCTGATGATATACTTGATATAACTCTGGATTCAGATATTTTGCCAGGATACAAGAGTGATCACTCAACAGTAACATTAACATTTTCAAATACTTTAAATCAAGAAAGAGGAAAAGGATACTGGAAATTTAATAATTCTTTGCTACTAAATCCTGATTATGGAAATTTAGTTAGAACTGTATTAAATGAAACTATTCAAGAATATTCAACAGATGAAATCAAAGACTTTAATAACACTGAAAAAATAAAACTTACAATTTCTGATTCTCTATTTCTTGAGACATTACTAATGAAGATCCGTGGAAAAACTATATCTTTTTCATCTTATCTTAAAAAAACAAAGTTGAAAAATACTGAAGAATTTGAACTAAAGATACAACAGACTGAGGACAATATTAGAAGAGACTTTCAAAATATAGATGAGGAATTGCTCTCTGCATTATCTAAGCATAAAAAAGAATTGGAAGAAATAAAACAAGATGAAATAAGGGGAATACAAATTAGAAACAGAATTCTTTGGTATGAAGAGGGAGAAAAACCCTCAAAATACTTTTGTAATCTGGAAAATAGAAATTTCTCAAAAAAATCAATCAATAAATTAAAGACAAAAGATAGCAATGAAATTACAGACAGTAAATCAATACTAAATGAAGTAAAGCTGTTTTATCAAAACCTTTACTCTAGTCATGAAAAATATAAGGCAAGGGACTGCTTGAAAGATATCAAAACTCCAACTTTGAATAAAACATTAAGGGACAATCTTGAAAATCAAATCAGCATGAAGGAAATAAGCAAATGTGTTTACAAGATGAAAAATAACAAAAGCCCAGGCATTGATGGTTTCCCTATAGATTTCTTTAAGTTCTTTTGGAAAGAATTTAGAATATGGATTTATAGATTTATTCAGAATGTTTCAAATAAGAATGCAATGTCCTTAAGTATGAAAAGAGGTGTTATCACCTGCATTCCAAAAACCAACAAAGACAGAACATTACTTAAAAACTGGAGGCCTATTACTTTACTCAATGCTGTTTATAAGATAATCAGCTCCTGCATAGCAGAAAGATTAAAGACTACCTTAGATGAATTAATCCACTCTAATCAAACTGGTTTTATACCGGGTAGGACTATAAGTGAAAACACAAGACTTTTATATGATATTCTGTTTGAAACAAAGAAACAGAACATTCCTGGACTGTTAATTCTGATTGATTTTGAAAAAGCATTTGACACAGTTTCTAAAGATTTTATCAATCTAGTTCTTCAAAAGTTTGACTTTGGCCCTGAAATGATTAGATGGATAAATATATTGACTTATGAAACAACATCTTGTGTCATTCAACATGGTAATCTATCTGAATGTTTTGCAAATGAAAGAGGTTGTAGACAAGGGGATCCTTTGTCCCCTTATCTGTTTCTTTTTGTGGCTGAGATTCTGGGATAAAACACTGTTGTTAAGCTGATGTTCGACTGTGTTACTTTCAGGATATTCTATCAACATATATGTTTATTATTTTTAAAAATGTAAAATTAGTTAAAGTGCAATTTGTTTTCATTTCACGTAGTTCAGGGTCTGTAACGGCGCTAAGATATGAGTGTATAATGTAAACTATATGGACCTTGTTCGTCTATATACAAAGCACACACCGTGGTCTGTATCATGTTCTTCCTCTGTCCCCTCATTATTGACACGTAGCCCTGCACGTCCACCTTCCCCTCATCTCTGGCCTGGTCCAGCAGCGAGTCCATAGCAATGTACGTGCCTGTGCGTCCTGTACCAGCACTGGGGACAAACATCATGTGTTATATAGGCTAGAAATAATCAGGAGTCCACAGCAATGTACGTGCCTGTGCGTCCTATACCAGCACTGGGGACAAACATCATGTGTTAGATAGGTTAGAAATAATCAGGAGTCCACAGCAATGTACGTGCCTGTGCGTCCTGTACCAGCACTGGGGACAAACATCATGTGTTAGATAGGTTAGAAATAATCAGGAGTCCACAGCAATGTACGTGCCTGTGCGTCCTATACCAGCACTGGGGACAAACATCATGTGTTAGATAGGTTAGAAATAATCAGGAGTCCACAGCAATGTACGTGCCTGTGCGTCCTGTACCAGCACTGGGGACAAACATCATGTGTTAGATAGGTTAGAAATAATCAGGAGTCCACAGCAATGTACGTGCCTGTGCGTCCTATACCAGCACTGGGGACAAACATTATGTGTTAGATAGACTAGAAATAATCAGGAGTCCACAGCAATGTATGTGCCTGTGCGTCCTGTACCAGCACTGGGGACAAACATCATGTGTTAGATAGGTTAGAAATAATCAGGAGTCCACAGCAATGTACGTGCCTGTGCGTCCTATACCAGCACTGGGGACAAACATTATGTGTTAGATAGACTAGAAATAATCAGGAGTCCACAGCAATGTATGTGCCTGTGCGTCCTGTACCAGCACTGGGGACAAACATCATGTGTTAGATAGGTTAGAAATAATCAGGAGTCCACAGCAATGTACGTGCCTGTGCGTCCTATACCAGCACTGGGGACAAACATCATGTGTTAGATAGGTTAGAAATACTCAGGAGTCCACAGCAATGTACGTGCCTGTGCGTCCTGTACCAGCACTGGGGACAAACATCATGTGTTAGATAGGTTAGAAATAATCAGGAGTCCACAGCAATGTACGTGCCTGTGCGTCCTATACCAGCACTGGGGACAAACATCATGTGTTAGATAGGTTAGAAATAATCAGGAGTCCACAGCAATGTACGTGCCTGTGCGTCCTGTACCAGCACTGGGGACAAACATCATGTGTTAGATAGGTTAGAAATAATCAGGAGTCCACAGCAATGTACGTGCCTGTGCGTCCTATACCAGCACTGGGGACACACATCATGTGTTAGATAGACTAGAACTAATCAGGAGTCCACAGCAATGTACGTGCCTGTGCGTCCTGTACCAGCACTGGGGACAAACATCATGTGTTAGATAGGTTAGAAATAATCAGGAGTCCACAGCAATGTACGTGCCTGTGCGTCCTGTACCAGCACTGGGGACAAACATCATGTGTTAGATAGACTAGAAATAATCAGGAGTCCACAGCAATGTACGTGCCTGTGCGTCCTGTACCAGCACTGGGGACAAACATCATGTGTTAGATAGGTTAGAAATAATCAGGAGTCCACAGCAATGTACGTGCCTGTGCGTCCTATACCAGCACTGGGGACAAACATCATGTGTTAGATAGGTTAGAAATAATCAGGAGTCCACAGCAATGTACGTGCCTGTGCGTCCTATACCAGCACTGGGGACAAACATCATGTGTTATATAGGTTAGAAATAATCAGGAGTCCACAGCAATGTACGTGCCTGTGCCTCCTATACCAGCACTGGGGACAAACATCATGTGTTAGATAGGTTAGAAATAATCAGGAGTCCACAGCAATGTACGTGCCTGTGCGTCCTATACCAGCACTGGGGACAAACATCATGTGTTAGATAGGTTAGAAATAATCAGGAGTCCACAGCAATGTACGTGCCTGTGCGTCCTGTACCAGCACTGGGGACAAACATCATGTGTTATATAGGTTAGAAATAATCAGGAGTCCACAGCAATGTACGTGCCTGTGCCTCCTATACCAGCACTGGGGACAAACATCATGTGTTAGATAGGTTAGAAATAATCAGGAGTCCACAGCAATGTACGTGCCTGTGCGTCCTATACCAGCACTGGGGACAAACATCATGTGTTATATAGGTTAGAAATAATCAGGAGTCCACAGCAATGTACGTGCCTGTGCGTCCTATACCAGCACTGGGGACAAACATCATGTGTTAGATAGGTTAGAAATAATCAGGAGTCCACAGCAATGTACGTGCCTGTGCGTCCTATACCAGCACTGGGGACAAACATCATGTGTTATATAGGTTAGAAATAATCAGGAGTCCACAGCAATGTACGTGCCTGTGCGTCCTATACCAGCACTGGGGACAAACATCATGTGTTAGATAGGCTAGAAATACTCAGGAGTCCACAGCAATGTATGTGCCTGTGCGTCCTATACCAGCACTGGGGACAAACATCATGTGTTATATAGGTTAGAAATAATCAGGAGTCCACAGCAATGTACGTGCCTGTGCCTCCTATACCAGCACTGGGGACAAACATCATGTGTTATATAGGCTAGAAATAATCAGGAGTCCACAGCAATGTACGTGCCTGTGCGTCCTATACCAGCACTGGGGACAAACATCATGTGTTAGATAGGTTAGAAATAATCAGGAGTCCACAGCAATGTACGTGCCTGTGCGTCCTATACCAGCACTGGGGACAAACATTATGTGTTAGATAGGTTAGAAATAATCAGGAGTCCACAGCAATGTACGTGCCTGTGCGTCCTGTACCAGCACTGGGGACAAACATCATGTGTTAGATAGGTTAGAAATAATCAGGAGTCCACAGCAATGTACGTGCCTGTGCGTCCTGTACCAGCACTGGGGACAAACATCATGTGTTATATAGGTTAGAAATAATCAGGAGTCCACAGCAATGTACGTGCCTGTGCGTCCTATACCAGCACTGGGGACAAACATCATGTGTTATATAGGTTAGAAATAATCAGGAGTCCACAGCAATGTACGTGCCTGTGCCTCCTATACCAGCACTGGGGACAAACATCATGTGTTAGATAGGCTAGAAATACTCAGGAGTCCACAGCAATGTATGTGCCTGTGCGTCCTATACCAGCACTGGGGACAAACATCATGTGTTATATAGGTTAGAAATAATCAGGAGTCCACAGCAATGTACGTGCCTGTGCCTCCTATACCAGCACTGGGGACAAACATCATGTGTTAGATAGGCTAGAAATACTCAGGAGTCCACAGCAATGTATGTGCCTGTGCGTCCTGTACCAGCACTGGGGACAAACATCATGTGTTATATAGGCTAGAAATAATCAGGAGTCCACAGCAATGTACGTGCCTGTGCGTCCTATACCAGCACTGGGGACAAACATCATGTGTTAGATAGGTTAGAAATAATCAGGAGTCCACAGCAATGTACGTGCCTGTGCGTCCTATACCAGCACTGGGGACAAACATTATGTGTTAGATAGGTTAGAAATTATCAGGAGTCCACAGCAATGTACGTGCCTGTGCGTCCTATACCAGCACTGGGGACAAACATCATGTGTTATATAGGTTAGAAATAATCAGGAGTCCACAGCAATGTACGTGCCTGTGCGTCCTATACCAGCACTGGGGACAAACATCATGTGTTAGATAGGCTAGAAATACTCAGGAGTCCACAGCAATGTATGTGCCTGTGCGTCCTATACCAGCACTGGGGACAAACATCATGTGTTATATAGGTTAGAAATAATCAGGAGTCCACAGCAATGTACGTGCCTGTGCGTCCTATACCAGCACTGGGGACAAACATCATGTGTTATATAGGCTAGAAATAATCAGGAGTCCACAGCAATGTACGTGCCTGTGCGTCCTATACCAGCACTGGGGACAAACATCATGTGTTATATAGGTTAGAAATAATCAGGAGTCCACAGCAATGTACGTGCCTGTGCGTCCTATACCAGCACTGGGGACAAACATCATGTGTTATATAGGTTAGAAATAATCTGGGGACAAACATCATGGGTTAGATAGCCTAGAAATCAGGAGTCCACAGCAGTGTACGTGCCTGTGCGTCCTGGACCAAATCGGCATGACCTTGATGGAACGGCCAGTAGAACTTTAGTAACGGCGCTTCCGTTAGGCACCGTGAAAAAAATGTTCGTTGCAAAAATGATTGTTGCAGAACAGAAACCTGAGAGTGCGTATAAGAACGGGAGAAACCTAACAGAACTTAACAAACTTCAACGGACCCTATCGAAATGTAAAAGGCTAACGGGCTTTATTGGTGAAACGTAGAATCGAACAGGGTTGCCGTGGCCAGGGGTTTAATTCATGTTCAACTATTTAAAATCGCTCATAGTAATGTCTGTCACATTATGTGTTAAGATAGTAAAACATATTGTAGATGTATGACAAAATGCATAATATAGTAACGCTACTATGTCCACTGTGTATAACTATTTTGCTTTAAATTCCAACAAATTCTTGATTTGTTTTACTTGATTATTTTATTCATAGTAGTATGAAGCAGCAATTACTTGTAAGAAACTATTTTTTCAGAGAAATCACTTTATAAAGTGGTATATTGTGCTTATCCTGTCAGACCATAAACGTGTTTCAAACCTGCTCAAAAGTTAACGTCCCGCTACGTTTATCCGTAGTAAGCAGTTATAAACCTTATTAGGGCTAACTGAACTTAGGGGAACTGTAGTAGATCGTGATTGACAGGCGAAAAAAGGATAGAACTTGAAAGAACCTGAGAGAATGTGATGACATCCAACTTGACCTGACCCGTCCCTTACCGTAGTGGTCCGTAGTGCTCGACGTAAGATAAAGGAGCTCACGTCGCACCCGTGTTGTCACGGTCACCGTGATAATTCGTAACACAACGTATCACAACTTCACAACACATGAACCGAGAAACACAAACAATAATTACAAGTTCGAGTACGGTTAAGATAAACGTGATGAACGTGGGGACAATGAGCATGTAAACCAAGCATAGCATAAATACTGCTCCTAAGGTCGCCAAAGGTTCAAGTTGAAATACACTATCGTGCAAAGTAACACCTTATCTTATATCAGATTTAGTAAAAACTATAAAGGACATGGTTAAAATTCTGAAGTTGCAACATTTCTGCACATGTCGAAGTATTAGAAGTTTAAAAGTACAGTGGTTGTTGACATAAGACACGAGTAACTGTTCGGTATTCGATCACAGGGTTATCAGCGACATGACATTTGAAACAGTATTACAAACATCCACAAGCAACAATACAGGCTCGCACTCGCATTGAAGTGGTGATGATGCTGAGGATTTTACGTGGTCAAGGTGGTCAAGCCAATCAACAGGACGTAGTGGTCTTCATTTGGATTGGTTTAATTAAAGTAACACAAGGATAATATACAACAGTTGTTACTTCTCTTTTATTTATTTATTTATTTCTTCAAAATATATCATTGGCTGTCTGTTACCCTGATTCTAGAGTGGCCTCTCAAACAGTTGTATTATAAAGTTACTGACTCGAATCATACGTTTTCATCAATTCCAAAGGACTGTCATCTTTAATTTTGTTCCAGCATACATTAAAGACGATCATTAATTTATTTTTTAAAATATTTGATTTTACACCTAAAACATATGTAGTCGTTGTCTTTGTCGGTAGTGTACTTCATTTAACTTCGGTAGAGTACTTCATTTAACTTCGGTAGAGTACTTTTTAACCCAATATCATTCATTCTGATTTATAAACTACAAAAGTACAAAAGAGAGTACGGACCTCAAATGGTTTCGAATAATTCAATATTTAAAAAAAAATGAGATGCATTTGATGCATATGGCACGATTACAATAACACATATGTGCTGTAGTTTGAATGATTACATTGATGAGACAATGGCAAGAACTGAAATGTTGTAAATGTGTACATATCGAGGCACATTTATTGATTTTCACAAAGAGGATGCCTTTTATATCAATGAAAGGTTGTGTTCTATCCAAATAAATATTAAAAACCCCGTACAAATATTCCTTGGCTGATGACTAAACGCCAGCACTTTTCAGTGTTAACTTAGGTATTTGTAATTAAAAATCAAACATATGTTGAAACCAACTGAGGTTTGTACTTTCCTTTGTTCTTCCTTTAAAAATCAAACATATGTTGAAACCAACTGAGGTTTGTACTTTCCTTTGTTCTTCAGTTTATAACCGGAGCACTTAATCTCACATGCGAATGCTCCACAAGTCCAGTCAACATGACCACTCGTCCAGCTCTCTGCTCCAAGATCATCCTCCAGAAATCTCTAAGTGTAATCTTTTTCGGAGCTGCAAGAAAATATGATTGAACCAATAACAGTTCAAATGGTAATTATATAACTACGACTAACTTACATCATACAAACTGCTATGGTGTTCATTACTATACTTGACTCCTGTCTTGTCACAGGTAGATACGGTTGATTTTTGTTCTTTGAACTGAAGCTTTATGAAAATAACACGATTGTTGCAATCTGATGGATGTTTTATAAGTTCGTTGCTTCATTCTTGAATGTGTTTTAAAACAAGGTTAACTAATCAGTAGATTTGGAAATTTAGCATGATGTATTTGTGAGGACTCAACAATATTTTGTATGTGTTTCATAAGCCGCATGTTGATAAATATGTAGACACTATAGCATTGATGATTTTGTATATGTTCATTTCATATTTGATTTCCTAAAACTACATTTTTCCATTTCTCTTGATTGCAATAGTAAAGATATCAAATTTAAGCTTTTTTTGTAATCAGAATATTAATCTATACCTTTTGTAAATTTATTTTTGATATCTTCACAATATATATATTGCATATATATATTGATATAGCAAATATGTATAATACGCTACGAAGAAAATATTCATTAAGGAGTATTGTCAACAGATAACTGCTTTATTATGAAGGATTACTGGACAAATACACATTAGTAGTTTAATTCTTACCATCAAATCTGATAGTTAAATATTGGTGAATATTATTTAAAGATAAAGCCAAATCTAATAAGTGCATACAAACTAAATCTAGCTTGTGTTGATACATTGCCTGGTAATTATCCTTAAATATTCTCAACGGATCAAATTGAAATTGTATTTGTTGTAATTTTAGATTAATAATACCAGAGGCAACGAACCAAATATCTCTTTCATGTATTGTTAATTAATGATGTCAATGTAATTGCCTATCACTTTAATTATAGTGCTACTACATTGAGGGATTTAAATCAATGTGCATTCAAATAATTGAATACTGGACATACTAACAGTTATACGTCAAAAAGGCATGTCATATTAACATGACTATTAAAAGGTCTCACAGTAAAGTATCACTTTCCGTCTGTGCAAGGACAGATCCATTCTCTTCCAACAAATGTTCGATCCTAGTCTGTGTTCTACTTTGGCGCATTTCTTGTTTTATTTACAAATTCATTCGAATATGTCTGATGTAAACAATACAAATAAACTATTTCGGTTTTCGTGACTGATTTGTCTTGTTTATTTATCAGCATGTTTATGGTCATTTGATTTACCAAAATATAGCATGTTTTTAGGAAAACACAGTAAACGTTTAAACGTGGCAAATGTAACCTTAACAGTGGCTTCTTTGTTGATTACAAAACTAAAATTCAAATCCAATCATTTAAGACTCCACAGTTTTAGGCGAGAAATTCTTCATAGTAGAACAGAGGTTAGGATCGAACATCTGAAGGGGTACATTCTTTTGGATGGGAATGGGATAGCTCTATATTTGATTAAAAGTTATGAACATTTAAGAATATAATATGCTATGACAAAATATCACATTATGTGTTATGAACGTCAATTGCAGCATGAAACTATAGCAGTGAGTACCTTAGAGTACTGAATATTGATTGATTGGTATCGAGATCTCAGATGTGATTGAACGTTGATTCTTTGGCTTTACTTATATGCATAATTTAACAGTAATGCTTTTCGATGCACAATGTGGAAATTCTATTATTGATTCCATTAGGTTTTACACTGAGTGATAGCCAAATACTAACTATTTCAATTTCTTTTACGCAGAAAGCAACTGAAATATTGTTTGTCAAGCTTCAAAAGTAATAAATGTGCAACAAACACATATGTTTGTAACATGGTAATCAAAAAGCTATTTCTACATATTTCGGGACAATCCTCCATATCATCTTAAAACATTTGAAACAACTGACAAACTTGAGGAGTTGCATCGTGGACATATTCAGAGAAAGGGAACATCAGGTAATTAATTATAAGAGATAAAAACTGATGCTAGAACTGAAGAACAACATCAAACCACAACTACAATGTATTCCCATACTTAGACAATCCATATACATATTTTACATAAACATATTTATGCGAAGCATTTGGTACCCATCACTGAGATAATCATCCTTTAATTTTAATTTTAAAAAACCCCAACATGATTAAGGCATTATATAGAGAATCTCACCCAAGTATCTTCTGATATCAAATATATCAACATGAGTTGATAAAAGTAACACATTTTAATATTTTTTACTTTTATCAACGAGTGTCGATATATTTGATATCAGTAGACACGACGGTGGGATTCTCTTTATCATCCAAAATCATTCTTCATTAATATTCAATGAAAAAGAGTACATCTCTGAGCCCAGCTCTGCCAGCTGACTGCCAGTGCGGTGATGTCAATGCATTGTGACGTCATCATGTCCATGACGTTACATCATTGTGATGTCATTACTCGATGTTGAAAAATCATTGTGATGTCATGAAGTTGACGGTAACAGGGCATTGTGCAAAATATACTGTCAAAAACGATATATCCTGTGGGACACAGTTTTGGATGATAAATTTGGAATTTATCACTTCATTTACATTTCCTTTAAAGGGTAATGCATTCGGTTACAAGAAGAAATAAGAAAATGATTGTGGAGATGTAACAAAAGCACAATTCAAGAGATGTAAGACAACATGATAATAGTATTCAAGTAACTGAAGCTCTATTGGCTAGATTATAGTGATGCTCTGCTTCCTGGACGGTGTTTCATAATAGCTTTGTTAGATTGAACAATGATGTAGTGAAAGAACAAGTTCAAAGTATTATGTTTCATACAATTAATACAGTTACATACATACATGTACAATAAGTTTTACTGTAGATATATTTTCAGAAAATTAGTTAAAATAGCTTGTTTATATCTCCACACATTCAATCATAGATCAGTCATTGTAATGTTTGTGTGTTCTACGTTTCATAATACTCACTTATTACGACCATTGTCAAGTACAAAATACTTGCCTCGGCAAAAGTCAGCATTTGAAAGTGTTTTTCAATGTTTTATTTCTTTCCCTTTCATAGGTATACATATTATTGTTCAACAATGTCGCAAATGTCATAAAATATTAACATAAACAACAGTGCATTAAACATACTGATTATAACTGAAATGAATTGCTTAAAAATTTTCATTTAGCATGAAATGATGACAAAGCATTGTTCTAACATGCAATTCTTTTGTCATCCTTTAAACTATCCTTGACAATATTAACAAAACGAAGGATATTTTTTTCTGTTTGAAACCTAAGTTAAGAATATCTGATTTGTGAGAAAAATAACAGAACGTTCAAGATGGTTCATAAAACTTTCACGTTTTCTCCACAATCAATGTACATAATTGCATTTTATGAAAACATGCAATATCGAGACTATCTGGTTCAAATGCACATACATAAACAAAACAAAAACATTTGGGTTGATTATTTTGATATACAACATCTCTCTTCTTTTGTACAATGCTCTTTTTTAAAAATAATTCTGAATTATTAAATATAAAAGTATCACATCCTTAGTGAGGTTTTGTGAATAGATTGGCCTGGATAAAAGAGTGTGCTTCCGCATTTTGGTGAATAATGATTTGGGTTGTCCTCAAGGACTGTTCCTTTTATATGTTTATTTGGGTATATGTTCTATTAAAAGGTAAAACATCATGATCACCTCTAACATCACTAATTGAATGAATACCTCTAACCATCTCTCAATTGAGGGATTATTGTTTCATAACGTGTGATTCAAAATGGGTCACCCTAATATTTCTTCTACGTGATAAATATGTATTGCAAGTTGTTGTTTATGATATTTACTCCATTAGGTTAAACTCCATTCAAAGTAGAAATATTAAAAAGGAAAAAATATATTGAGTTGAGCATTTGTAAGTGTTAGTCACACCACAAATTTTAACGATTTGGGACATTCAGTCATCTGAGATCTCCAATTACGGGATGAGTGACATACCCATAACACTTTCCCCAGTCTTCAAGATTGATATGACACTATGCTATACTAAGACATTGTACTATATACGAAGGAACACATGTTTCCATATCTTCATTGAAACAAAGACCGCAATGAATGACATGGCAAAGGCTGAACCACAGAAATGTCATATAACATTTCCAAAGAAACTGTGTTTCGTTTGTAATATAAAACTTAAATTCTTTAGAAAATTTCAGCATGTTTGTTGGTATGGCAGGATTAGAACACCATGTGTACCTCAACGACTTTTCTGACTCTTTTTCAGACATTTTTCGTGAATAACATGACGAGATTGGACAGAACAAGAATAACCTCTACGACCATAAGTACACATAAAGGGAGATAACTCCCTAATTCGAACTTCTCACTAGTGCGGCGTAATCAGACTTAAAAGGCAGCCTATGCTTTGATGATCTCATTACTAGTATAACAGGATAAATGACATCAGAAAGAGGTATTTGACAATGCTCTTGGTTAATTACCTTAAAGGGAGGGTTTCATTTGACAAATTTAGTTGAATATGTGATCGACTCAATTTATGGATGCATTCACTTGCACAAGCTATCACTGCAAACGAAAAATGGGAAACTTGCAGTTAACTCAGTGTCGTTTGCTTTTTAATATAAAAAAGGTTCTTCACAGATTGATATAATCTGACCAATGGGCTTACCCCATTGACCTTATTGTAATATAAAGGCTTCGTTATTAGATTTCGATTTAAGCAGAAGATTTGGAAATGTTTTTAAATGCATTTGCATTTTATTTTACTTGGACGTATATTTTCTATAAAGACCATGTGATTTGTGTATGTATTGGATATTACTAAAAGTAATACTAATGTTTTTTGTATCATGTATCCACATGTTCATCTTTAGGTTGTGCACAATGGAAAATGCTATGTTTTAGCAGCATCTTCCTGTTTACACTTTACTAATTCCTTTCTTGGCTCAGGATCAGTGACTCCAATGCACAGACTTACAGCATAAGTTCAAAATAAGTTTCAAAATAATCTTCAGAATAGCATATTTCAAGTTGTATCCGTTCAGTCGTACAATTGTTCTAATTTCAGTTACAGTTTTGATAACTTAACACAACTATTTTAGTACGTCATATCTGCAAGTGTAAGTGAGTAATCGGTTTCATTTGCTTTTGTAGTTGATCTTTCGGTAAATTTAATGAAATTATAATTATCATTAGTAATCCTTTTCCTTTGACATGTTTTGTGAAGCAATTGTTGTCTCTATTCTAGTCCGCATCTTGAATGTGTTAGTATTTTCTAAATGGTGTTCCTAACTTGGATACGTAAATGTAACATACTGTGCGGTATGATGAGAACACTGAACAAGTATGTAAAAGAAATCATAAATCATGAATTAGACATTGAATATTACAATATTACAATATTGAACAAAAACCTTAAGAAACCTTGTTTATGACCTTTCCATATATAGTCCTTATCATCACATAACTCCCATGATTTATGATTATATACCGTGCCATGAACATAAAACAGTTAAAATGACATTTGTTGACATCTGACGAATGCCAATGAAAACGAGCATCACAAGAAATGTCATTGCGTCATGTTAAACCGAAGATCCATGATTATGAACGAATGCAATATGATCCTGCAGGATAAAATATCTCTTAAATAGGTTGTTGTTGGTTCATCATGGTGGTAAATCAAGAAACATTCCTTGAAAACTATATGAAGGCAAACAGGCTACAATTATTCAGTAATAAGCAAACTTATCAGAATATATGATGACACACAAAACGTGAAAGAACTTCACTCTGTGATGGAACACCAGAGTTCTTTGTATCTCTCCTTGACATGGGATCACACAAACGTAAAAACACTACACATTCGTCACTCACTTTCTTCAGGAAAACGTCATATCTACCATCTTTACTTAGCGAACAATTCGTATAGATGGACACATCTGTATGTCTTATTAAGAATGTCATTAGTGTAAACCAGAAGGAGCTTCATTTGTAAACGTAGAACAGTAGTGATTTATGTTCATGGACGTTAACAATGTGTTATCTGAACAGCTTCCTGATTACCCTATTTCTCCTATTACGGGCGGGTATATCTGGTGGTTAATCCATACCACATATATTCATATTGAAATGCTCACATGCTACATCCAGTTAATTTCAAATGGCGTGGAGTTTGTTTTGTTATCAGAAATTTGATTTATAAGATGTTATTACTGTATTGGCGTATCTGGTCAAACCAAAAAATTAAATAAGGGCCGGGCCTTCAATAAGCGTCTCTGGTCAAACCTAAAAATTAAATAAGGGCCGGGCCTCCAATAAGCGTCTCTTGTCCAGAACTAAAGCATATCCACATAAAGGGAAATTCAAACTATCATTTACTAAGACGTTTAGCTGAAGATGTTCAGGCATATTCAATGAGAAGCAATGCAGGTCTTAATGTAGTTTTGGCTTTGGTTGATGTAATTATACTTGTCCCTGAGGTATTTTATCTCCATTCAAACAACAATAAGAAAGAAAACCTGAATAACAACAGATGACCAGCTGATTATATTGATAACTGACACAAGAAAATAGAGAATAAACATACAAATAGGAATAAGTTATTTAGCAAACATCCTTTTCTCTCCAAGGGTGAGTCTTTGATTCCTATAAAAACAGCCTTGACAAGTACATGGAGGTGGGTAGAGACGTTTGTTCTTGCCTACCTCTATAACAAACGGTTGCTGTCCATTCAATTAAAAGCAAATCGGTTACACCTAAGATCCTTCCAGACTCATACTGGAGAACGTTGATTATAGTATTAGGTATGGACAAGGTTTTGGTATACCGGTAGATAAAAAGTAAATTGTTTTGTCCAGAATGCACGATACATATGTATGTCAATTTGCCACATTATCTTGTACGCATCCACTTATACTCTCTCCTATATTTGATGTCACAATTAGAATGACTCTTCAAAATAGCAAACTAAATATTAGTTTATATTTAACCTCAGGCCAAAAGAAACTATTGAGTTGTTGATGTTGTGTTCTAATGACAGTAAGAGATGAATATAATGCTCTCAAGTCACCAAAGAAGATTCATTATGATAAAATAACCTGTAAAATTGATTTATTTATTAGCCATTAATAGAAACAAACATTATGATTGTCAAATACAAACAAGAGTCATCAGAGAATGACATATCCCAGCGGTTCCACAAAATTTGTAAAACACATCTTTGACAGATACTTGTATATCTACTACCGTACTTCAGGTATGTTAAGGGTTTTAGACTTCTGCTCCAGAAGCAGTCAAAATCAACAACAACCAACATCCCTCTCATGTTTCTATGAAAATATCAAAAGGCACCACTTCAGTTGGTGGATAATACACATGGACAGTTTCAGAAAGATATCATGAACGGTTTTCGAGTTCTGCTCCGGAAACGAAATGATTACGGACGGACAGACGGACGGAGTGATGACTATATCCCACGGTATTACATACCGGTGGGATAACAAGGTATGAAAGACAAACTAATATATTGCATGCCACTTTAATATTATTAAAATCACAAAGTTTCAACATTGAAACCAAACTGTTTTAGATTGTTGAAACACGTGTGTTTTTTTGTACATTAGAATTAGTAATGCATACAAAATTCGCATGCTACTCATGCCTGTAGTTTTGCCATTTATTTCACAAAATATATTCAGCACAATATATATATATATATATAACTAAAATAACTCGCTTCGTGACGGTTAACCGGAGATTAAACTGCTGATTAACTATATGAATTTAGATGAAGTCAATATTAATACAACGATTCAATTCCGTGAAAGTACATGTAAGTATTGCCGGAAGTTTAACAACAGGTCTTTTCATTGGTTATAAAATATTCAGACAAGAAGAGGCAGTTGAATTGTGCCATGAAAAGATCGGAGTAAGGTAAAATATGAGCTTGCGAATCAGGCAATGATTTGCGCTGGAATCACATTAGAATGATAATATAATTGATAGAACCAGTTTAATGTCAATATAAACGGTACGGTGTAAGTATGTTCAATGACACCAAACTTGTCTAATCAACTTATCTCCATTGTTGGTAAGAAATCTATGAATAATCAAACCATGCCCCCCCCCCCCCCCCCCCCTGAGTGTAATGATAGGCTTCAGGCTTCAGTTGTTTAATTGCATGTATCAAGTGTCTGTGAACAAATGCAATTTGATAAGATTATTTAACTGATTCGTTACATTGATTCATGTAGGACTTTGAAATTGAATGACGTTTACTATTTCCAAAAAATTCAACGTTTTTTAATTCAAAATTTGGTATGCATTATTTTCCAAGGGAGATAACACTATTTTGTTTTTCTCACATGCATCGACTCGTTATGCTTCGCACCTTCTTTTGACACTCGACCATCTAAACGGGACATACTCTTGAAAGCGCCGTAAAACTCTAAATGAATTCACGTTACCGCAGCAGGTTGGATGTGAAATCACAGTGATTATTATTGAGTGTTATTTGACTGATTTGTGTAGAGATAAGGACAGGACCTCAGTTTCCAGCTGTGTAAGCCTGTTAGTAGAGAAATTATTGTTATTGAAAGTGTTATCAATTACATCCTACCTTTAACTGATCTGTGTTTCTATTTGTAGAGAAGTGAACAAGCTTCTGAAATCAATTTGCTGAATAGATATTAACAAGAAAACTACATTATGAAACAGGAGACGTTGTGCCTTGCGATAATTCTGAAGACCTGGTTTCCGAAATCAATCAAAGACTTTTACCATGACAGAAATTGAGAGTCAGGATATTGAAGCAATTTTCGAAGGTAATGTATAATTGTGCATACAGAAAGCCCTGTCAATCTATTTTTTGCTGTTTACTCAAGTGTATTGTGTAAACTGTTGACTGACAACCATGATGCTTAACGAGCAATTCAGATGGAGTTTGGATACTGCAATGATTTATGTTGTCTATGAACTGAGAAAGCTCATTACCTGATAAAACAGTTTCTGCTTCGAATATATGGGCTCACATATTATCATATTTAATACAATTATAATTATTATTATTAGATTTGATTACTATTCTTAATTGTGTTTGATTTTGGTTGAGAATAATTATCTAAGGTTATCTAAAAATTGTCAATATCCATCCAATTTGACAAATCTGGCAACTAGAGTTGTTATTACATGCATCTCAAATAGCATGTATCATGTTGTCAATCTCGTGAAATGATCTCAACAATAACGTCTTCTTTTACTGTTATGACTGAATGTATACATTATAATGCTCCAAGGGTTTAAGAAACTCCAACCATTTTAGTCAACCATGTACGCGACTGAAGTACTCAATATCATATTTTATTCCATCTGTAAATCTATTAATCATTTGAAAAATGTGTTGTAAAGATATATGATGAGCCAATTTATTTATGATTTATTTCGCAGAAATGTAATGTTGTCAATGTGACAATACATGTACTTGTGCACATGACTTCTATTACTTCCTTGACTTGGTCGTGTATATCATTCATCTATCAAAAGCATCGAGCGTTTTTAAGAAATGTTACATATCTTATAACAAATATATATAAAAGCAAAATACAAAAAACAACTTGGTTTTTTGTAGTTTGGCCTTGTTGCAAATTGGTAGAGTGCTCAACATTTGTAAAATGGAGCGTGATAAATGTAGAAAGTTTAGTTTTTTGTCAATTGCTACGCGCAAGAAACAGAGCTTTAGTGATACACAATGAATGTTTTTTGTAGATAACTGACTAAACTTTCTACATTTATATAAGTCAGTTGAATACTATGTAATGAGAATGTTCAAATATTTTATAAGGTATTATTTAGGATGTTTCACCGAGTTCAAGGTGATTTTTCTCGTATAAAATGGCCGAAATATTGCTCAAGAGGTGCTTATCACGCTCTTAAGTAGGTTCCTTACAAATTTATAAAATCTCAAGAAGTTGCTAACATTTCACTATATACATGAAAAACATATGCTAAATCCATTTAGTGCTCAATGTAGGTTGGAATTCCATTTTTTTTATCATTTCACACTATGATCATGATAAAACAATAAAGATATTTCACAATTATGGCGTTATTTTAATAAAAGCTTTATGATGACACATTTATGCAAGAAGAAAATGAAATTATATTATTATTATGGCCGATCGAATCGAATTTACCTAAAATTTAAATTTTAAAAATTTGTATTGTTTTCTGTTAAACATTAATATTTATGTCAATTAATTTCAAGATTTGCTGAAAATCACTGTTTTGATAGAAATCATATGCATCCAGGCTAATTTGAATAAATACATTGAAAATTAAAAAAAACTTGAGAAATTGTAAATTGTCAGTTGCAAGGGAGATAACTTAATATGCACGACCTTTTCTCCTTTAAATAGATTATAGAGCAAAATAACAAAATATATCTCTTTATCATAAAACAAATACTATATTTCACAATTATAATACAATGATTTTATTATCATATTTTTAAACAGTAATTAAAGTTCAAATGTGCATGACGAACACTGTTACTAAAATTGTACACTAAGGCTTCAAGGCTATGTGGCTACAAGGCCATTCTGAATCTGACAACTGAGGATGCCCAGAAACAATGGTAAGGAACCTCCTTAAGGTGCATCCATTGTGTTTCATAAAATATTGTCTTTAATACATGTCAACATATAATTTGTACTGATATCAGTTCAAATATTTTTACTTAACTTGCACATTCATCCCCAATCGCCAAATATATAATAATTAATAGTTTCCAATTAAAATCGAGCAACATCATTATACTTGTGTAGAAACCGAAACTACACGTTCCATTTACATGCACAGTAGGTATAAGACCTATTAAACATTATCAACTTAAAGTTTTCTTTTAGTCTGTTGTAAATATGTTTCCAAAATTACGTTTGACTTATTGACGCGCGCCACACGCAGTGCAGTCCGGTTTTCGATCAGAAATCACTACTTTAACCTTTATATCGTCGGTGTACTGAACAGGCTAAGATCAAAATGGCAATTTTCTGCAGCAGTCACCACTTCTCGATAAAATAACAACATTTATATCGTTTAGCATATGTGACCCCAAACAACACAATGTAATGGATGTACCTTTAACAGCCTCTCCTTCCCTCACCCACTCACTCCCTCACTCACTTAGGTATTTTACATTCCAATAGAATGGTGAACATATGTCTTGGAAGTAAGCAATGGTGTAAATGGCAGCTTTTTGTATTCTCTTTCTAACTAAATTAAATTTCTCCAAACATATTCATTGCAAACTTCATTGCAAATGGTTTTCTTTCGCTCATCTTCAAATGATCTTCTTGAGGGCTCTGAAAAATCGCTGAAAAATATATTGATAATTTGTTATGTGATTCGATCAAAAGAACATCTCAATCAGACATGTCTTGACACTGTGTGACGAATTGACCCCAGGGTTTTCACAATGATGAATATGCGCTTTGTTTGCAGCAGAAATTGCGTCTAGACAGAGTTTCAGACATGAATACATCGTAGAATGAATGCTGTGCGACTTTCTCTTATCTGACATTTTATAACTTCTTCTTTGAGCCTTCGATATTTTACTTGTAAACAGAAAGTAACAAAAGATATTGGTCCATGTCTCTTTACCACACACTTTGAACTTGTCGCTGGTGCATGTGGCTTTAACCGGATAATTCTCATGTGGTCGTCTTAAGATGCACTGATAATTAATCTGGCACGATTACACGACGTTAAAGTCACTCTTCTTAAGGAATCTCCGTATAACCTTACAGTAAAGAATATGATAATGATTTCCTTATACAAAACATATATATGCTTGTAAAAAAGATTTTCACAATCGACTTTATCAAGTAGTAATGTTGTTTTCGACATTGTATTAAACATGAGTTCTTTTGCCCAGTAGTTTACTTCAGGAAATCAATAGGAGAACGCCCGTGTCGATGCGATCATTACAAACAGTATTAAAATTGTTGATTGTTTATAGATCTTTAATCAAAGGTGGAGACAATGTAATTAGAGCATCGCGTGCATAACAAGTTTTCTTTTTTTATGTCATACAGTAACATACGGAAGGAAAGGAAACTGAAAGCTTCTTGCATCGATTGAATTTGCATTTACTTTAACCCTGGAGGGATTTAATACAGACATATCTATTTTCTGATTTATTAGGGACGTAATACAAGACAAACACTTGTGACGCTATTGATAAGCTTGCTCGCTTTATGGAAGTTATGCATATGATCTAGACTTTCGACGTAAATTGTTATATCTTTAAGCATACTTTACAATAAACATCATTAACATATCTTTGAAAATAGTGTAAGTGGGTTAATGTGCCAAGCACAATTTGTATTGAGTGAATTGAATATTAATCCGAGTGTAATATTAATTGTAAGGTGTACACTGTCGGCCAAAAGAAACGCCTACTTGGTTTTCCTTAAAATGAAAGATGAAATAATTTCTGAAATATAATTAATGGTGGTCTCCACGTTATGCTGAAACAATAATTAATATGAAAGTCCATTGAAATCGTAGAAAAACTGTGATTCGAGTCATTAACATTAATGAAAACCACTCCCAATAAAGCACGCTGTTGCGCACCGTAGCAACGTACATCTGTAGCGTCATCACCATTTTAATGCGAATGTGTGCCTTTATTGTTGCTCGTGACTGTATGAAAATCAGTTTCAAATGTTAATCTGATCAGGCACTGATCGTAAACTGAACAATTCGGTTGTCTCATTTCAGCATTCGCCATTCTTTTGTGACACGACAACTTCTGCAATTTAAATATCTAATGCAGAAATGGTGCAACTTCATAATGCTTTAATATTGCTAAACTGTTTATTATAGTTTTTTACGAAATCCGATAAGATATCTGGTAGGCGTTTCTATTGGCCGACAGTGAACAAGGTGAACATTTTAGACATTCTGAATGAGATCCAACATAGACTTGCTATGTTTCTGCTAAGTGTATGAGTCGGCATAGTGGCACCAGTTCGTCTCATATCTATTCTTGTATCATCTTACTGTCACTCAGAAGCTATTAGCTTACTGAACCGATTCGCCAATCATTGAAATGTCATATCTTTACATCTACTTTAAACATAAGATGCTTTAATCGTGCATGCCTCACCTATTTAGCTACTTATAAACTATAAGTACGAGAATTAATCTTCTCATAAAATACCTTTTTATGAAACACATTGGTTAGATTGGTTAGATTGGATCCTTATATAAATATTGGAGTGCTACAATCAACCCATGTCCTTCTGTGAAAGAAAAAGGTCTTGTTTGCTTGACCTAATCAAGTGTCTATGTTCATATGAATCTAATATGATGACTTAGATCAATTAACTAATTCCTTGAAATGTTAAATTAAATGTATTGTCTATATTTAAGGAAACGAAAATCATTTCTAATGATAATGTTCATTTACAAAGGTACAAGTATTCATGTTTTGCTTTATTTTAGTTTTTTTTATGTTCAAATCTCATGTATGTTAATGTTTCAAAAGGTTGTTATTTTGCACATGCTTATTTTGTTGTTGACATATTTAGCGTTTTACTTTCAATTTAAAGTTATGTTAAAATGTTTCATGGAAATTGACACAATAGCTAGAATAGTGTCAGAAACCATGTCGATCTTTGAAGGAAAACGATCTTGTAATTCATTATTGAATGTTGTGTTTAAAGAACAAATTTTGTTTATTAAATACCAACCTCTGAAATATTCACATCCCTTTAATGTGACTGATATGTTTCATTATTGCATTACGAGGTTATCAGTATTGCGTCATGCATATTGAATCCCTATTGATATAACATCAGTCCTTCAGGACCGCCTTGAATATATAAAGAAAATGCTGAAACCAAAATATATCACAATTCTACGATTGCTGATTGCCAATGAATGATCTGAGGTCCAAGTCATCCCGCAAAGAGACGTTTGTCTCGGCACAGTTTCTGCTGCAACTATAACGTATTATCATCATTGTGAGGACCCAGAAGTTCATTTATCCCGACATTTCAAAATGTCTATTTTTATGAGATTTAATGTTTTTGTATGACTAAACAGAGATTCCTCAAGGAGGACGTCATATGGTTATCCCAGACTTATTCTATACTGGTGGAAGGGAAGACTACCACATGCCAATTACCCAAACAAAAGACATATGCACTGGGGACAAGTTCAACTTGTATGGTATAGATACATGGACCAAGAGCTTGTATTATTTTCTGTTGACAAGTCAAATATCTAAGGTTTATAGAAGGAGACGTCATAAATGTCAGAGAAGAGAAAGTCGAGCAGCATTCATCATACGATGTATCTATGTCTGAATTCTTGTCTTGGCGGAGTTTCTGCTCCAAACAAGGCTCCTTTTCCTCAGTGTAAGGACCCAGGGATTCAACGTTTCTACGTGTCTAAGTTTGTTTGTTTTGTTAATACAGGTGTTCTGTAAGGATCAAACTTAAATTTTAGATATGAACATATAATGGACATTTACAGTTAAAAGTAAATCATGTATAAGGTGATTTTTTGCGGTTTATTTTCAGTAAATGAACATGTATTCGTCTTTAATGATTATGTTTTCCAATGTCATTTGGAATGTATTAAACCGTTTGGTCTGATGTGGTGTTTCCTATTATATTTGTCTCCTGCCTTGTTATAAACAGATTGACGTCTTTATGCATTTAAGTTGTAACAGTTTAACAAAACATTGCAACATTGTCATTATATAATGTAGAAGGTACAATTGACTTTGATCATTGAGCTGTTGGAAAAATCCTTTATGAAAAACTAATACAACTTTTGTAATCTAATGAATGTTTTACAATAAAATTATAATAAAATAAAGTTCAATCGTTCCTTCTTGACTATCTTTCAAAACAAGGTGAACTCATCATAAGATTTGGAAATTTAGCATGATGTAATTTCTGATGACTCAAATATATTTGTCTATGTGCTTGATACACCTTCTGCTGATTAATATGCAGACAATTAATTATTTATGGAATTTTATATTTTCATTTCACATTATATTTGCAAAAATTACACTTTTCCGCATCCCTTGATTGCTATGATAAAATGAAAAAATATAAGCTCATTCATATTCAGAATATCATATTGATATCTTCATAATAGTTATATTGACAAGCGTTTTGTAGCAAATATGCACAATACGTTATGCAGAAAATATTCATTAAGGCATTTTGTCAACAGAATTAGTTCTTTATCATGAAGGATTACTGGACTGTTACACATACTTAGGCTAATTCTTACCATCAAATCTGATAGTTAAATATTTGTGAAAAGTATTTTAAGTAAAGCCAAGTTTAATAAGTGCATATGAACGTGATACATTGTCTGGTAATTATCTTAATTGGATCAAATTGAAATTGTATTTGTGTATTAGATCGAATTATATCGGAGGCAAAGTAACAAATATTGCTTTCACATGTTGTTAATTCATGTTGTCAATGTAATTGATCATCAATCTAGTTTAATTGATTACATATTGATGCATTTAAACCACTACTCATCTTAAAAGCTTACACTATTGGAATAATGAAAATACTAAAAGTTATACTGCAAATATAGTTAACATTACAAAGCATAGTGCAACATGGCTATCAAACTATCTCAGTAAATTTAATCGCATTTTGTCGGTGCAAGGATAGGTCTATACTCAATCACAATTAATTTGAACATTCAAGAAAATAATACGCTAATGCAAAACATGAACATGAACCGATTTAAACTGAACACAACTATAGCAGTGAGTACCTAAGAGTACTGAGTATTGATTAGCATTGTATCGAGATCTCAAATTTGCTTGAACGTTGATTCTGTGGCTTCACTGATTATGCTTAATTTAACAGTCATACTTTTCAACGCACAATGTGGAAATTCTATTATTGATTCCATTAGGTTTCACACTGAGTGATAGCCAAAGGCTAACTATTTCAATTTGTTTTACACGGAAAGCAACTGAAATCTTGTTTGTCAAGCTTCAAAAATAATACATATGCACCAAACAAATGTGGTGTAACAAAGTAACAAAAAAGCTATTTCCATGCAGTTATTTATTTTGGTGAACTTCATCAAGAGATTTTACATTGTGTTTCACATGATCACTCACACTTTTGCTTTAGGAATTATGCAGATTTGAAATATGCCCTTTTAAAGTATCCCACTGTTTGAGAGGATTTGAACTGAAAAGAACATGAATGAAGACATTATTATTAGGTGTTATATTTGTTCATATATTTCTCTTGTTAGTTTTATATTAATAAAACTTCGACAGAAATAGAAATCCTTGTATGATATTATTATTGGTTTACCTTGATAAGTGTACCGGAAGACAAGAGGATCAAATCCAGAACAAACAATGCAGTTACTAAATCATCATCATCATCATCATCATCATCATCATCATTACCACTACCACTTCCATCATCATCATCATCATCATCATCATCATCAACAACAACAAAAACATCAAACCACAACAACAATGTATTCACAACTTGAGACAACACGTATATCGATTCGTCTTCCCTTTCATTTTCTAAAAAATAAAATTATATAAAGTATTTGATAAATATCACTGAGATAATTAACTTTATGATTTACTTTATTAATTACATTTTAAAACATGCGAGATTCATCACTTCCTTTTCATTTTCATAACAATTAACATTATAAATGTTGCATCCAGTAACAAGATGAAATAAGGAAATGATGTTGGAGATGTATAAACAGCATTATTCAAGAGATTTAAGACAACGTGATAATGATATTTTGAATTCAAGTACTTGTACCTCTATTGGTTAGATGTCACATTTATGGGACGTTGATATTGATGCTATGATTCCTGGATGCCGTTTCATAATAGCTTTGTTAGATTGAACGTTAACAATTCTGTGAAAGAACAAAATTAAATCAAAGTGTCATGCATTCTGGTTCCCAGAGTATGTTGCGCTGCGTAACTGGCGACTGGCTTAATAATAGACTGTGGTCCCACATGGGGAAAACCAATATGATCATTTATCATGATTTTAAATAATTTTGAGAATGTGGTCGCATCAAACGGACCATGTAAGTCTAGTGTTAAAATGAACACTTAGAACATGTAGGTTATGTACCCATCGTTATGCTGTAACTATGCGACCTGTAATATATTCCTTGTTTTTATTATATAACTAGCAATGACAAATGTGATTATACAATGAAAATATAATCCATATTTGCACATAAGCAGTAGAAAGTCATATTTTCACTGCAGTGAAAATATAACTCATCTGTTCACTGCGGTGACTAACGTGTGGCCAGAATTACTTTTCATGATTGTCTCCCTTTGAAATGAAATTATCTCTCTATGTAAAGTGATTATCTCCCTTGCTTTCCACGTCTGACGGTGAACGACGCTGTTGTGATGTTTCAGTCAATGAATTTTGACCTTTTGAGGTGTTAATATCATAGTCAATATTCCATAACATTCTGAATTTCATTTATGGTTGATATGTTGCATAATAGTTCTTTTATTCGTGAAAAACTTGGTGAGGCGAGAGGTATGTGACACACAATAACGAACGTCACTCGCTGTATCACTTCGCGTTTGAAATAACGACAAAACTTGCGTTCTTAAATGTTTTAGGCATCTTCACTTGACCAGATGGTACCGTAAAATATAACTGGTCTTAAATTTAAAAACATTTATAACATATTTATTTTTGTAAAACATTCTCCTGTTTTATATCGACTTATTTCAGTCGAATTATTTTCTCACTGCATTTACCGTGAACTATAGCGGGGAGTTGTTAGGATTAGGCCTATGAGAAGACCGTTCTAACCCTTCAATAGTCACGTTTTATTAGTTTTTATGCAGATTAAAGTTATATAATAAATATAGTATTTCATTGTTTTTGCCGAATATCATTTCGATCTCATCTCGTGGAGTGAGAAAGTGACATTTTCACTCGTGGCTGCGCCAATCGTGAAAATATCACTTTCTCACTCCACTCGATGAAATAGAAATGATATTCGGCATAAACAATGAAATAGTCTCTATATATTTTACCGAGAATGCTGCGCATGGACGTGACCGGAGTCTAGTATTAAGCCAGTCGCCAGTTACCCAGCGCAACAGACTCCGGGAACCAGAATGAGTATGATGTTTCATTTTTCATGTAGTTTTCCTGTGGGAATCTTTTCAGAAAATTGATTCCAAAAGCTTTACCTGTTTATTTCTTCACATAGATCAGTCAAAGTAATGTTTGAAGAAGCGAGCTTGCAAGCCATTCACGTTGGAGTTTGAATGACGATTATGTGACTATGTAATTGTTTTAATGTAGTGGATGTAGGTAAAATAGTAGGTAAAAGTACTTTAATGTATTTCATCACAATGGAATGTGCACAATGGAAAATAGTATGTTTCATCAGCGTCTTCCTTTATACACTTTTCTACAGTCCTTTCTTGGCCGACAATATCAGGGACTCCAATGCACAGACTTACAACATATAATTTTCTCAACAAATCTTCAGAATAGAATATTTCAAGTTTTATCCGTTCAGTCAACGTCAACAAGTTTTAGTAGATCATATCTGCAAGTGTAAGTGAGTAATCGGTTTCATTTGCTTTTGTAGCTGATCTTTCAGTAAATTTAATGAAATTATAAAAATAAATTATCATTTGTAATCTTCTTTCCTTTGTTGCATGTTTTGTTGAGCAATGGTTGGCTCTATTCTGGCTGTTGGTCTCTAAACTGTTAAAATAGCATCTTAAATGGTGTTCATTACTTGGATACGTTATTGTAACATACTGTGCACTATATGATTAGAGATTAAAAATACAAATAGGAATAGGTTACTTACCAAACATCCTTTTTCTCTCCAAGGAGTTTTTGATTCCTAAAAGACCCAAAACAGGTTTGACAAGTACATGGAGGTGGGCAGAGACGTTTGTTCTTACAAAGTTGTGTTTAATTACTCCGTCGCAAAACTCCGTAACAAACCGCTGTTGTCCATTCAATTAAAAGCAAATCGGTTACACCTAATATCCTTCCAGACTAATACCAGAGAATGTTCGTTGATTACGGTATTTGGTATGGAAAAGTTTTTGTGTTAAAATTAAAGATGTAAATTGTTTGTCTCGGACTCTGTGCCTGTAAAGGTCAATTACTGTAATCAATTAGCAATGTGTCACATGTTATTGTCAATATGGAAGTTACATATTTTCTTCTTTATTTGACGTCCCCAAATTGGTATTGATATCCAAAATAGGTAACACAAAGGTGAAATAATTATTTTCACTAATGAATGTTTGATATTGGGTTCTATCGACAGTAAACAAATGTATATACTATAAAGTCACTGAAGTCGATTCATTTTGAAACATTATACAAGTATAGACTGGAGATGAGGTATAACAATACCTGTTTTTATGGACCCGAGAAAACAATATTGACCAAGGACGAATAGCAATATACACAAAAGTGTCATGATGTGTATTTTTTTCATAATTGGCAATACAACAGTTATACGTGTCATGTACTTGTTAGACTAATCTAATGGGAATGTCTACCCTGGAGAATACGAAGGAAGAACTACGTACCCTGAATGAAGAACATGGTCGTTCATATGAACATGTTTTTCTCAGTGTCTCGCGATGAGAACGATAACTACATCAGCATCACTCCCGTCGAAATACCTTGTAACAATGCTCGTTGTGTGACCTAATGCCGTGTCATCTTATGCTGAACTTTAATCCCCTTTTATAGCCTTTTGGAGCAAGTAAAAGCACAGGTGTTCGAATCGCTGTTTTGACAATATTTTTCAAAATTTAACTTCTAGATTTTTGCATTCATATACTGTTTCTATACGACAGTTATCTCCCTTGATTAAGGGGGCGTGGTTAACTGGGGTCATAATTGACCAATGAGAGGCGTTTTCTATCTCCGAGCGATTGAGAGCGGCGTGTCTGAATTACGGAAAGAACGATGATTTCCCCATGTGGTCAACTATTATGTACAAAAAGGAGGGTAGGCTACTTGCGAGGGTCAGTGGTCAAATGTGAAATGAAGTTAGAGAATTTCAATGAGACACACAGAAAGGCAAAAGACGGGTCTATATGTTCAATACATTTTTTTGTGAGAAAAGCAAAGGTTTATTGAACCGCACGTTAGAATAGTTTGGCCTTCCGGTTTCCGATCAGAACTTCGTAGAGCAAGTGTCCTCCCTTATGTCTTTATATCAATAGCGGGGATATTTATCTCAAATCTTTATTTCTTAACCGATTTCGCTCAAATTTGGAATATGAGCTCACAATATCGTATATAAACAGTATATGAATGCATAAATCTAGATTTTGAATTTTGAAAAATATTGTCAAAACAGCGATTCGAACACCTGTGAGTAAAAGTCCAATCAAGTCGTTTTTATGAATTAAGTTTTCCATATCAAAAGCAATGCCTGAAATTGAAATAGTTCACTCAACACATTCAGTACAACACGCTTCATGAGAGCCGGCGGAATTGGTGTTACATGTTTATAAAACAATCAGAAAGAGTCGTCTTGATCCCCTGCCAAGTGGGAAAAGTTTAAAATAGGGAACAATGACTATGAACCTTTATTCTTTAATAAATCCTAAATCACGGATTCATATATACTTAGATGTATTTACATCTGCCTAACAGTTTTTAAGATCTGTCCTGGAAGTGAAATTGTAAAAAGTTTTTTGAGATTCCAGATAAAGACGTTTTTCCATGAAAATCACCAAAAAAGAAGTCCGAAAAAAGTGGAAGAAACAAACAAATTACATCAAGACATGATGATTGGTCCACACACCAAGTTTCACTGAGCTAGGCCTTGGAATTTGTTTGGTTCTGGTTCGGAAACAATATGTTAATTATTGCTTCCATGAATACAGCAGAACATACAAGTTTAAAACACAAAATGCACATGTACAGATGATTAATGTTCCACATACAAAGTTTCATTTAGCTAGGCCTTACAGTTTTTGAGTTCTGGTTCGGAAAGGAAACCCGGACGGACGGACGGAGGTCATTTCAACTTCGTTGTGGCGAGGGATGTTAAAGCTGGACTTACTATCTAAATTTAGTTGAAAACAATACAATTCAATTTCCTGAACATACATGTAACATAATAATCGGAGGTTTAACAACGCGAACGTACAGGTCGTTTTATTGGTTGTATTATATCAGATAAGATGCAGTTCAATTCGTCTCAATTGTTGGAAGGAAATCTATGAATAATCAAACCATGTCGTCCCGAGTGTAATGATAGGCTTCAGGCTTCAGTTGTTTAATTGCATATATCAAGTGTCAGTGAACAAATGCAATTTGATATGTTAAGGACATAACACTCTCCCGAGGTTTTGGTTGAAAATGTAAACACGAGGGAGAGGGGAAAGGCCCGCGGGTTCTCCCTCTCCCTCATGTTTACATTTTCAACCAAAACCTTGGGAGAGTGCTATATCTGTCATATAAAGCGAAGGAAAAGGCGAAAAAATTATCAAAATTGGTCATTAATCATGAACATATTTCCTATGAAATGACATAGACATGCCGTGAACAAAAAAAAACGAAGCCGGGGACTGTTCGACTTTCGCGAAAAGCTTTAAGGAGGTTAAGGAAATATGACTATAGATAGAGTTGTTAAACGTGTCATTGTCAGGTTCTTTATGGCTCCGTGGTAGAGCGTCCAGTTTAAAGAGTGAAGGGATGTACGTTCGAATCCTATCATGTCAAGTGTGACATTTTAACTTAGAATCATTTTCGATTTGTTCTGTGATTGAAATTAAAACATCAAATGCTGTTATTTTGGAATTTACAATTCACGTTAAAGTCTACTTTCAGGGCCAGGGATATTCTGTAGAATGTCCCAGGGATATTCTATGGAATGCCCCAGGGATATTCTATGGAATGCCCCAGGGATATTCTATGGAATGCCCCAGGGAGTTATGTATGGCCTTGAAAGGAGGTTTACCTGAGAAAAGAATTACCTCCAAAATGACACAAATATGACACCTTAGGTTTATATGATTCTGTTCATGGATTCGTTACACTGAAATACTCTCATAGTCTGAAACAAGATCATGGAAGGGTAAGATTATAGTAATGTCAGAATCCTTAAACGGTTTTAAATACAGGACTGCTATTTGCAGTGAAATTTGTTAATTCATTCTTTGTTGTATCTTCATTCTTGCATGGTCCGATTCAGTTGTATTTCACGAATCTAAGGGATTTTTCTGTCGATTACGTTCACACCAAGGCCTCTTATTTTCCAGTGTGCAAAGGCTTTAATCTGTGATCAGAGGCGTGTTCAGAACCGCGAGTAGTTGCGAGAACCCGCTTCTGAACGACAAGTTCGCGCGTATTAGCGAATACACACGTGAACACTTTGGAGCAGCCTCGCCAAGTGAGTATTTACCATCATATCCCTCGTCACAAAATTTGATTACCTAATTTTTAGCTCATCAGGTCTGAAAGGCCCGATGGGCTTATGGCATGGTATGGCGTCCGTCCGTCTGTCCGTCCGTCCGTCCATCCGTAAACTTTTCGCTTTTTCGACTTCTTCTCCAGAACCAATGACTCCATAGAGCTGAAATTTTATGTGCAGACTCCTTGGCCAATGGGGATTCTAAATTGTAGATTTCTTGACCCCAAATTGGGTCACAGGGGTCACATCCTTAAAAACCTATTTTCATCTTCTTCTCTAGTTACAAAAGGTCTAGAGAGCTGAAAAGTTGTGTGCAGACTCCTTGGCCAATGGGTATTCTAAATTGTAGATGTTTTGCCCCTGTGACCCCAAATGGGGTCAACGGGGTCACATCCTTAAAAACTTATTTTCATCTTCTTCTCCAGTTCCAAAAGGTCTAGAGAGCTGAAAAGTTGTGTGCAGACTCCTTGGCCAATGGGGATTTTAAATTGTTGATCTCGTGACCCCATGACCCCAAATAGGGTCACAGTAGATACAACCTTAAACACCTATTTTCATTTTCTTCTCAAGTTCCAAAAGGTCTAGAGAGCTGAAAAGTTGTGCGCAGACTCGACTCCTGAGCCAATGGGGATTCTAAATTGTAGATTTCGTGACTCCATGACCCCATGACCCCAAATGATCCTTAAAAACCTATTTTCATCATTTCCAAAAGGTCTACAGAGCTGAAAAGTTGTGTACAGACTGCTTTGTCATTAGGGATTCTTAATTGTAGATTAGGTGACCTTGGCCTGGGACCCAAAATAAAGGCCTCTCAGGCCATGACTTAAAAGCCTATTTTCATCTTCTCCAGAACAAATGTACCTAGAAGGCTGTAATATTGTGTGCAGACTCTTTAGCTAATGGGAATTCTACATTGTAGATTTGGAGACCCTGGGGCCCCAAATAAAGGCCTCACAGGCCATGACCTAAAAATATATTTTCATCTTCTCCTCCAAAACAAAGAGGCCTAGAAGGCTGTAATATTGTTTGCATACTCTTTAGTCAATGGGGATTCTAAATTGTAGATATGGTGACCATGTGGTGACCCAAATAAGGGCCTCAAGCCATGACCTAAAAATCTATTTTTGTCTTCACCATTAAACAATATCAAACCTGATGAGCTACAGAGCCCATGGCTCTATTTTCTTTCTGTTATAACCCCCTCAATTGAAATTTGGTCAATTGCTTTGTGCAAGGAACCTATGTTTTCCAAAATAATGATGATATTCTGAAATTATCTTGGGAAGTACTCGCGACCTCAGGTTTCCGTTCAGGAGCCGTTTGCGGGTACTCGCGTACACGCCAAGCGAGTCCTGAACACGCCTCTGCTTTGTCATATTAAGACCGTTATTACGCTCCTTTTGAAAAACTTTAGTATTTACTGTTATAAATATCATCACACTGCAAATCAAAGATCACAGTTTAAATTGAGAGGAACATTACAAAAAATGAAAAAATAGCACAACGGCCAGCATAGTTATTTCTTGAATTTCAAAGGATTTTAAAAGAAAGAATATTGTCGTTCTTGTCGGTTCTTGAAACAGGGTGCAGTCATCGGCGCTAGGCCTCATAGGTTATTTTGACAGCGTCAAAAAGCATCAACCTTTAATTATATATCAAACACAGAACTCGAATAACCGACACATTTTCTTAATCAGGATTCCCTGGATGAGTTTCATGTATCGTATTTTGCCATCCATGATTTTATCCAGGGTAAACGTTCCTGGAAATATTTACTTATACCCTGGATTCAGCTACGGCTCTGCTTCATAGTTTTATTAACTGCTCTTGTTCATTGATATTATACATAAGTTATGTAAAGGTACCAAGAAGAAGTATTTATGAAGTAGACATTGATTGATCGGCAGGATAAAGGCAACAGATATTTTCGGTATCCGTTTGGGTCATATGCGGATAAAGATGCAAATTACAGAGGTCATGTGACGGAACTTCTTTTGAAGTGACGTCACATCAACATTTCGAACGCCTGTACACATGTACATAACAACGTAAAATTGCCGTAACAGTTGTAACAGCGTTACAGCTTCATGTAAATATAATACATAATACATTAATTTGAGAAATGACAAAAGAAACATTGTGCAATGCGGCAAAATTTATTATGATCAAGCAGTGTTATGAAGTTATAAATACTCACGTACCCTTGGGCAGTAAGAGTCACATATTCATTTACCGAACTGTTCCATCATATCGGTAAAGGTGATGTTAGAATTAGCTGCTTAATATTCAGTTTTAATAGCTCCCCGTGTGGTATGTGAGTCGCCATTTGCAACCTAGCGGAAGGAAGCAACTCTCCCTTCGCGAGATGGAGTCACGATTAGCCCTACATGAAAGCAACAGGACGCGAGTTCGAATCCACCGTCCTTATGTTAAATATTTTTCATTTGAAAAACGCATTTTGAAATTAAGATCATGCCAAAATAACAATTAATTTAACTGAAAGCATAAATTAGGAGGCATTATGTTGTGTCATTTTACCGTAAGAATAGCACGATGTTCATTTGCATATATCAATACGCGTAGTTAAAGAAAATTTCAACTTTGAAGTTAATATTGTCACGCTGTTTTGCGCAAATTAAATGAAGAATGACATTGTATGATAAAGAAGTTATCATGCTCGTGTGTTTTGGGATGGTCAATATACTGCATTAGGAATAAACATTGTATTTTGCGAGCCTTGGCGAGCTAAATACATAGTGTTAATTCCTAATGCAGGATATTTACCATCCCAAAACACACGAGCATGATAACCTCTATATATTCTTCATGCTGTATAAATAAGTGTAAAGTGTCTTTGTTAATGCCGGTACAAATTGGTGGAGCGTTAATATTGCTGGCTCATCCATTTGCTCATTCTCGGCTACCATTGACTCAATGTTCATATCCTCTACATTTATTCAGCAAAGCTAAATTTTCATTGTCCTGACCCGAACGATTCTTCTTGTAACACAACGCACCTGCAATCGAATGACAACAACTTCAATGAACACTACAGCTTTAGAGAAGATTACTGGACTTGCATATATATTTTTTATAATACACAATCCGATGGGAAGGAACAACAATTATCTTAAAGCGCCTAATAACTATATAAAGGGAGCTTACTTTCTCATTTGAGCCTCTCCTTCCTTTATAGTACGACCTGGCTTCAAACAGCGTTGGTCCTTTGATTATCTCGCCATCAGACCAACAGGATTAGTGACACTTGATGATGTTTCTAAATTGTTTCCTTTGAAGGAAAGGTTTCCTTCACCACAGTTGCACCCGTGGTCTCTTGTTATTCGATTGATAGAACAACACGGCCATGGTAAATGATGTTCACCTTTTGTATTTCAGGAGGACGTGTGTGTTCCCGTACAATTGGAGTGTTTATTCTTACAAAATGACAATGAAGAGGGACCTAGATATTACTTTATTCCTTTATTAGACATTTCAGACGTTACAGCGACGGACAGACTAACGGTCATGTTACAATATTGATAAATAGTTGCATTTGTAAAATTTCCAGGATTCATTTTTATTCAACACCCGAAAATTTCAGCGTTTAAAACCACTTGGTTGGCGCGGTCGGTTTTATACTAAATCTGCGGGTGTTGAAGGTAAACAAAAATTTAATACTCGACGTAATTTGTAGACTAGCAACAATTAACACGTTACCCTGAACAGTGGCCACTTACACTATTCACGTATAATTTTAGATGAATATAAACATTTATCTACGACATCAACAAACAAAGTAAAACCCTGAGGAACAAAATTCATAAACTTGCCCTAGACCTTTGTGACAATGACGCTAATATTGTGACGTCAAAACGATTGATCACTATGGCGTCATGCCATGGCAACGGCATTCTATAAAAAACGGCCGTATAGAAGAAGACGTCAAACTTCAAGTATCCAAGTAAGAAAATGACAATGATACCTGTCAACAACGGGTAAGGTACACATATTAAGAGAAATAGGAACATTAAATCTTGAGTCGGGCCGAACCTAGTGTCCATGATGTACATGATGTATCAGTTGGTGGTGATTCGCCCCAGGTAATTTGCAGGTATTTATTGCCATTACTCATAGGGAAATCAACCAATCAGCATCTAGGATACACCGAAGTCATGTTACAATAGATGTCATTATAGGTATTTATGTTTTAGGATGCGTTCAGTGTGATTTTCAAGAAGATGTTTAAAAAGATATTAACAATCAGACTATATTTTATCAAGTTAACAAAATGAGGAATCTTATTAACGATGGATATGTAAGAGATAAAGTTTAAGATGTTACCAATGCATCATAATCTAAAAACAAGTTTCTAATCTCTGAATGATTAGGCAATAATTTATGTTCAAAGTCCCTGAAGCACATCGTAGAATGTGATGGGAGTATTGATCCGAGCTCCGAGGTAAAGATTGTGAAATATTATGCGCTAGAGAGAGAAGATGTGACAAGAGGATGTAATACACCTTGCGAATGAGATATCAAATTATCAAAAGCTATTGAACAAACAGCTATTTTTGAAGCCTTGTTTATGATCTTTCGAGAAGCAAGGCTAATAGGGTATCGATGAGATTTCATTATAATAGTATGCAATATCATGTTCGCTGACTCTCATAAATGTATAAAAACATAGAATGTTGATGACTAATTCACAGATTAATGTATCGCATTAACTTTTAAGACGATAATCATAACACAACAGACACACAAGGTCACACAATTAATGCTTCTCATCTTCGCCACACTCACCACAGAGGTTACTGAAGTCAGTATATCTCAATAACCAAACCTACGTCAGAAATGGTGCGCTTTCTTAACTAAAATGGAGAACCGCGATTGGTTGAAATCCAGGTTAGCTGTGCAATCAGGTATGGTTTGTTAATGACAATTGAAATCAAAATAATTTAATTCATTAAAGTCCTTTTGAAACTTATAATCAATTAAGCAAATGTTTAATATCATAGTAACAGTTAAGCGTATTAAAACATAATTCAACCTATCTACGTTATATTGAAAATAAACCTTACTAAAAACAAGTTTTGAGTACAAAATGCAAACATTCAATTGGCCAGTTTTAACAACAAATGCACCAGATAACACAATGCATTAGTATACATAGTTGAATGAAGATATCAGCAACCAATTTTAAAGTGTGCATCTGAAATATTCTTTACGTCAAATTATTATCAAAAATACCAAAATTGTTAACAGTAAAACACACCAATTATTAATTATTATTATACCTCCTATTGCAGATCATTTTTCATTGTTAAATCTTCAACCAGTTTCAAATTAGTGTAGACAAACGAAACCCTAAAATTAATTATTTTTAATGTTCAAATATCAATCAACATATACGTAAGACATTACAAACACTGAATAATGAAGAATGTATGATAAATTGTCTAAAAATTAATACATTCAAGGAGAAATATATTAGATAAATTAGATAAAACGGAAATAAAATATGATAAAAGTAAAATAAATAAATAAATAAAAGAATTAATTTAGATTATGCAATTATTGCATAAATCCTCACTTTTAAACAGCGATAAATAGAATCTGAGGCCTAATAGTTATGTCTGTTATGGGCAGTGTCTCATTAAAATGAATTCTTTGACAAACATGCTCTCAATAGTACAATCGATGATTGCGAAAGGTAGTTCTTTCTCATCATTTTGTGTCTTATGCTAAGCACCAGCTTTAACTGTAGGTATTTTTCAGAATAAACATATCTATATGAACGCCTTTATAGAGAAGAAAATAGTTCCACAAGATAAAATGTAGGTAATGTACAGAAAATTATTGTTTATCGTTTGATGTATTTAGAAAATTGTTTTACGGATACCCTAATCCTTTAATCCCCCAATGACTCATATGCTCTCTAAAATGTAAAAAAGGACAAAGGAAGTTTAAAAATAGTTCGGGTTATTTAATCTCAAAATGCAATATTTCGAATGGAGTTGAACTTAAAATGGTTAACATGAGAACAGTAAATGATATAAAGATGGCATGTAGCAATCGCTAGACTAGGTTTCACACTAAACCATTCAACAGGAGACCCAGTACTCATCTAAAACATGGCCTACAACTATGCTTTATGCTTTGTTGCACTAAAATGAAATTACGAAAGTCATATGGGAAGCCGTATTCAGGATACTAACTTATTTATTGTAAACACACATTTGTGTTTTCCACAATAAAGGATACAGTTCTTATCGACAAAGCTGTAATCGCAATATAATAACCTCCTCTCTCAAGATTTAATTGAAAAAAAACGAAATGTAACTGTTACACATTATTGATCAATATCGCAGCACAGTTTTCAGGAATAATCTTGCAAAGGCCAACTAATATCATACAAAGAAAAACAACATTCGACTAGATATTTTTTTAATAATCTGTTATATCTCGAATCATATCATCACCCATTACGTTATTACAATAAAGTCAGGCGTAAATAATTCGCTTAGTATGAACATGTCCAAATGACATAAACAACCTCTAAGAATGCGAGTATTTAGAAATACAAACACTACGTATGTTGGATTTTAAAGATTATCAGGAACGGGGTTCGAATCGCTTGAGGCGTGACAACTGTGTATGCTGTGGAGAATTGTTCTACATGATGTAAGGTTTGGGTGCAAATGCTACTCTGAAGTTCAAAGTACATGTAGTACGAACCATGGTTCGCTACACTGTCGACCAAAAGAAACGCCTACCAGATATCTTATCAGATTGCGTAAAAAAAACCTACAATGAACAGTTTAGCAGTATTATAGCATTATGAAGTTGCACCATCTCTGCATAATATTTTTAAATTTCAGAAGTTGTCATGTTGCAAAAGAATGGCGAAGTTGAATGAGACAATAGAAATCTTTCAGTTTCGATCAGTGCTTCATCAGAAAACCATTTGAAACAGATTTTCAAACAACCACGAGCAACAATACAGGCACGGATTCGCATTAAAGTGGTGATGACGCCACAGATGTACATGGTTACAGTGCACAAGTGAATCAACCGGAAATAGCGGTCATCATTTGCGTGGTTTTCATAAATGCTATTGACTCGAATCACAGTTTTTCCATGATTTCAATGGACTTTCATATTAATTATTGTATCAGCAAGAGTAGTTATATTTCAGAAATATTTGCATCTGTCAATTTAAGGGAAATCAAGTAGGCGTTTCTTTTGCCCGGTAGTGTAGTATCACCTAATGTTCGCAGGTTTCACCGCAATGCATAGCAACACTAATATTTCGGACTTTCTCTCTGCAAATAGCATGCAAAAACGGCGTGAAAGCCCAAATCACCACCTCACCGAAATATATTTCATGTGCATGTATTAAGGTTGGTTTTATATATCATATACTTGTAAATAAAGTTTGTTCATTACATTTCATGTACTATTGTTACATTTGTATATGTCGAAGTCATATAACGTGTTGACCTGTAATTTCCTTGACCTTTAAATAGTGTTTGTTGTTGAACTGGCAAATTGAAGGATCAGGCATGTCCGTCTCACCTAATGAAGCTAATTTCAAAACTGAATAGTCATCAACCCGACACCTACAGGACGTATGTCCTTGATTTCGCATAATGAACATTGATTGAGATCGCCCTGGAGCTCCCAATTGGAATATTTGCTTGTACTTGATTATTTAAAACTGATATTTATTTGTTAGATACATATCAATAAACAGTAATTGTTACTTATCTATTAAAATGATGACTGTTTTATTTGATATATCTAAAATAAATTCTAGGAAACCAAATTATTATTATTTATTAAAGGTTTATTTTCACAAAATATTTTTCATTTCTGAATTCGTTGGTGAGTGAAAATAAAGTGACGCACCTCCTTAAAATTGAATAGTTTTGAAAAAGCCGCCGTAAAAGGCTATTTTACAGCAATATTGGTTCACACATCTCACAGACTATACAATCTAGCTTCAGTGAGTCATATACACATGGTAACCACGACCCCTAGATGTGTAGTGTATGGGTTATACATTATGAATTGTGTTATTTTCGGCTACCATGGTATCACGAGTTGTCCTCTATCAGGAGGCTTGTCTTCTTTTTCTATTTGACGTCTCACTGAAATCATTCAATCCAGTTTATCCCCACTAATAAAAACGAGTTCAAAAGATGTTCAAAAGAGTTAAAAACAGATGCCGGAGTAAATGATTCTGATGTATTTGATAAGCTTCAATGCTTCCATGCTTCCATGAATACAGCAGAACATACAAGTTGAAAACGAAAAATGCACATGTACAGATGATTAATGTTCCACATACCAAGTTTCGTTTAGCTAGGCCTTACAGTTTTTTAGTTCTGGTTCGGAAAGGAAACCCGGACGGACGGACGGAGGTCATTTCAACTTCGTTGTGGCGAGGGATGATAAAGCTGGAATTACTATCTAAATTTAGTTGAAAACAATACAATTCAATTTCCTGAACATACGAGTAACATAATAATCGGAGGTTTAACAACGCGAACGTACAGCTTGTTTTATTGGTTGTCATATTTCAGATAAGAATCAGTTCAATTCGTCTCAATTGTTGGAAGGAAATCTATGAATAATCAAACCATGTCGTCCCGAGTGTAATGATAGGCTTCAGGCTTCAGTTGTTTAATTGCATATATCAAGTGTCAGTGAACAAATGCACTTTGATATATTAAGGACATAACACTCTCCCGAGGTTTTGGTTGAAAATGTAAACATGAGGGAGAGGGGGGGAAGGCCCGCGGGTTCTCCCTCTCCCTCATGTTTACATTTTCAACCAAAACCTCGGGAGAGTGTTATATCTGTCATATAAAGCGAAGGAAAAGGCAAAAAATTTTAAAAAATTGGTCATTAATCATGAAACATATTTCGTATGAAATGACATAGACATGCCGTGCGCGCAAACGAAGCTGGGGACTGTTCGACTTTCGCGAAAAGCTTTAAGGAGGTGACTGTAGATAGAGTTGTTAAACGTTTCATTGTCAGGTTCTCTGTGGCTCCGTGGTAGAGCGTCCAGTTTAAGGAGTGGAGGATCGTGTCAATTGTGACATTTTAATTTAGAATCATTTTCGATTTGTTCTGTGATTGAAATTAAAACATCAAATGCTGTTATTCTGGAATTTACAATTCACGTTAAAGTCTACTTTCAGGGCGAGGGATATTCTGTAGAATGTCCCAGGAATAATCTATGGAATGCCCAAGGGATATTCTATGGATTGTCCCAGGGAGTTATGTATGGCCTTGAAAGGAGGTTTACCTGAGAAAAGACTTACCTCCAAAATGACACAAATATGAAACCTTAGGTTTATATGATTCTGTTCATGGATTCGTTACACTGAAATACTCTCATAGTCTGAAACAAGATCATGGAAGGGTAAGATTATAGTAATGTCAGGATCCTTAAACGGTTTTAAGTACAGGACTGCTATTTGCAGTTAAATTTGTTAATTCATTCTTTTTTGTGTCTTCATTCTTGCATGGTCCGATTCAGTTGTATATCACGAATCTAAGGGATTTTTCTGTCGATCACGTTCACACCAAGGTCTCTTATTTTCCAGTGTGCAAAGGCTTTAATCTGTGATCAGAGGCGTGTTTAGAACCGCGAGTAGTCGGGAGTAGTCGCAAGACCCCGCTTCTGAACGACAAGTTCGCGCGTACTAACAAATACACATGTAAACACTTTGGAGCAGTCTCGCCAAGCAAGTATTTACCATCCAAAATGGAGTCCCTCGTCACCAAATTTTATTACCACATTTTTCTTTCTTTTATTACCCCCTCAATTGAAATTTGGTCAATTGCTTTGTGCAAGGCACCTATGTTTTCCAAAATGATGATGATATTCTGAAATTATCTTGGGAAGTACTCGTGACCTCAGGTTTCCGTTCAGGAGCCGTTTGCGGGTACTCGTGACACACCAAGCGAGTCCTGAAAACGCTTCTGCTTTGTTATATTAAGACCGTTATTACGTTCCTTTTGAAAAACCTTAATATTTACTGTTATAAATATCATCACACTGCAAATCAAAGATCACAGATTAAATTGACAGAAACATTGCAAAAATGAAAGAATAGCACAACGGCCAGTCTAGTTATTTCTTGAATTTTCAGGATTTTCAAAGAAAGAATATTGTCGTTCTTTTTTCGGTTCTTGAAACAGAGTGCAGTCATCGGCGCTAGGCCTCATAGGTTATTTTGACAGCGTCAAAAAGCATCAACCTTTAATTAGTCATGTAAATCAAGGCCAATATATCAAACACAGAACTCGAATAACAGACACATTTTCTTAATCAGGATTCCCTGGATGAGTTTCATGTATCGTATTTTGCCATCCATGATTTTATCCAGGGTAAACGTTTCTGGAAATATTTACTTATACCCTGGATTCAGCTACGGCTCTGCTTCATAGTTTTATTAACTGCTCTTGTTCATTGATATTATACATAAGTTATGTAAAGGTACCAAGAACAAGTATTTATGAAGTAGACATTGATTGATCGGCAGGATAAAGGCAACAGATATTTTCGGTATCCGTTGGGGTCATATGCGGATAAAGATGCAAATTACAGAGGTCATGTGACGGAACTTTTTTTGAAGTGACGTCACATCAACATTTCGAACGCCTGTACACATGTACATAACAACGTAAAATTGCCGTAACAGTTGTAACAGCGTTACAGCTTCATGTAAATATAATACATAATACATTAATTTGAGAAATGACAAAACAAACATTGTGCAATGCGGCAAAATGTGTTTTGATCAATCAGTGTTATGAAGTAATAAATACTCACGTACCCTTGGGCAGTAAGAGTCACATATTCATTTACCGAACTTCAATCTTCACTGTTCCATCATATCGGTAAAGGTGATGTTAGAATTAGCTGCTTAATATTCAGTTTTAATAGCTCCCCGTGTAGTATGTGAGTCGCCATTTGCAACCTAGCGGAAGGGAAGCAACTCTCCCTTCGCGAGATGGAGTCACGATTAGCCCTACATGAAAGCAACAGGACGCGAGTTCGAATCCGCCGTCCTTACGTTAAATATTTTTCATTTGAAAAACGCATTTTGAAACGTATTAATACACTGCAAATTAAGATCATGCCAAAATAACAATTAATTTAACTGAAAGCATAAATTAGGAGGCATTATTTTGTGCCATTATACCGTAAGAATAGCACGATGTTCATTTGCATATATCAATACGCGTAGTTAAAGAAAATTTCAACTTTGAAGTTAATATTGTCAAGCTGTTTTGCGCAAATTAAATGAAGAATGACATTGTATGATGAAGAAGTTATCATGCTCGTGTGTTTTGGGATGGTAAATATCCTGCATTAGGAATAAACACTATGTATTTAGCTCGCCAAGACTCGCAAAATACAATGTTTATTCTTAATGCAGGATATTGACCATCCCAAAACACACTCTCATGATAACCTCTATACATTCTTCATGCTGTATAAATAAGTGTGAAGTGTCTTTGTTAATGCCGGTACAACTTGGTGGAGCGTTAATATTGTTGGCCCTACCATTTGCTCATTTTCGGCTACCATTGACTTAATGTTCATATCCTCTACATTTATTCAGCAAAGCTAAATTTTCATTGTCCTGACCCGAACGATTCTTCTTGTAACACAACGCACCTGCAATCGAATGAAAACAACTTCAATGAACACTACAGGTTTAGAGAAGATTACTTGACTTGCATATATATGTTTTATAATACACAATTCCGATGGGAAGGAACAACAATTATCTGAAAGCGCCTAATAACTATATAAAGGGAGCTTACTTTCTCATCTGAGCCTCTCCATCCTTTATAGTACGACCTGGCTTCAAACAGCGTTGGCCCTTTGATTATCTCGCCATCAGACCAACAGGATTAGTGACACTTGATGATGTTTCTAAATTGTTTCTTTGAAGGAAAGGTTTCCTTCACCACAGTTGCACGCGTGGTCTCTTGTTATTCGATTAATAGAACAACACGGCCATGGTAAATGATGTTCACCTTTTGTATTTCAGGAGGACGTGTGTGTTCCCGTACAATTGGAGTGTTTATTCTTATAAAATGACAAGGAAGAGGAGACTAGATATTACTTTATTCTTTTATTAGATGTTACCAGACGTTACAGACGTTACAGCGACGTACAGACTAACGGCCATGTTACAATATTGTTACGTAGTAGTAACGTTTGTAAAATTTCCAGGATTCATTTTTATTCAACACCCGCAAATTTCAGCGTTTAAAACCTCTGGCTAGCGCGGTCGGTTTTATACTAAATCTGCGGGTGTTGAAGGTGAAAGCAAATGTGAATATTCAACGTAATATGTACACTAGCAACAATTTACACTTAACCCTGAACAGTGTCATTGTGGTCACTTACACTATTCACGTATCATTTAAGATGACGATAAACATTTATCTACGACATCAACAAACCCCATTTACAAAAGTAAAACCCTGAGGAACAAAATTCATAAACTTGCCCCAGACCAATCTGACAATGATGCTAATATTGTGACGACAAAACAATTGATCACTATGACGTCATGCCATGGCAACGACATTCGATAAAACGACCATATAGAAGAAGACGTAAAACTTCAAGTACACAAGTTAGAAAAGTTATTAACAATCAGACTATATGTTGTCAAGTTAACAAAATGAGGAATCTTATTAACGATGGATATGTAAGAGATAAAGTTTAAGATGTTACCAATGCATCATAATCTAAAAACAAGTTTCTCATCTCTGAATGATTAGGCAATAATGTATGTTCAATGTCCCTGAAGCACATCGTAGAATGTGATGGGAGTATTGATCCGAGGTAAAGATTGTGAAATATTATGCGCTAGAGAGAGAAGCTGTGACAAGAGGATGTCATACACCTTGCGAATGAGATATCAAATTATCAAAAGCTATAGAACAAACAGCTATTTTTGAAGCCTTGTTTATGATCTTTCGAGAAGCAAGGCTAATAGGGTATCGATGAGATTTCATTATAATATTATGCAATATCATGTTCGCTGACTCTCATAAATGTATAAAAACATAGACTGTTGATGACTAATTCGCAGATTAATGTATCGCATTAACTTTTAAGACGGTAATCATAACACAACAGACACACAAGGTCACACAATTAATGCTTCTCATCTTCGCCACATTCACCACAGAGGTTAATGAAGTCAGTATATCTCAATAACCAAACCTACGTCAGAAATGGAGCGCTGTCTTAGCCAAAATGGAGAACCGTGATTGGTTGAAATCCAGTTTAGCTGTGCCATCAGGTATGGTTTGTTAATGACAATTGAAATCAAAATGATAAATCAAAGTCCTTTTGAAACTTATAATCAATTAAGCAAGTGTTTAATATCATAGTATTCAGTTAAGCGTATTAAAAATAATTCAACCTATCTACGTTATATTGAAAATAAACCTTACTAAAAAGAAGTTTTGAGTACAAAATGCAAAAATTCAATTGGCCAGTTTTAACAACAAATGCACCAGATCACATTAGTATACACAGTTGAATGAAGATATCAGCAACCAATCTTAAAGTGTGCATCTGCAATATTCTTTACGTCAAATTATTATCAAAAATAACAAAATTGTTAACAGTAAAACACACCAATTATTCATTATTATTATACCTCCTCATGCAGATCATGTTTCATTGTTAAATCTTCAACCAGTTTCAAATTGTGTAGTGTAGACAAACGAAACCCTGAAATGAATTTTTTTTAGTGTTCAAATATCAATCAACATACCCCCCACAATTTTGTTTCAAATAGCGAAATCATGTATTCCCCATATTTAAGTTATGAAATTTGTTAAATATATACGTAAGACATTACAAACACTGAATAATGAAGAATGTGTGATAAATTGTCTAAAAATTAATACATTCAAGGAGAAATATATTAGATAAATTAGATAAAAAGAAATTAAAATATGATAAAACTAAAACTTCTATAAATAAAAGAATTAATTTAGAAAATGCAATTATTGCATAAGTCCTCTCTTTTAAACAGCGATAAATGGAATCTGAGGCAGAATAGTTATGTCTTTTATGGGCAGTGTCTCATTAAAATGAATTCTTTGACAAACATGCTCTCAACAGTACAATCAATGATTGCGAAAGGTAGTTCTTTCTCATTATTTTGTGTCTTATGCTAAGAACCAGTTTTAACTGTAGGTTGTTTTCAGAATATACATATCTATATGAACGCCTTTATAGAGAAAGAACTAGTTTCACAAGATAAAATGTACGTAATGTACAGAAAATTATTTTTCATCGTTTGATGTATTTAGAAAATTGTTTTACGGATACCCTAATCCTTTAATCCTCCAATGAGTCATATGCTCTCTAAAATGTAAAAAAGGACAAAGGAAGTTTAAAAATAGTTCGGGTTATTTAATCTCAAAATGCAATATTTCGAATGGAGTTGAACTTAAAATGGTTAACATGAGAACAGTAAATGATATAAAGATGGCATGTAGCAATCGCTAGACTAGGTTTCACACTAAACCATTCAACAGGAGACCCATTACTCATCTAAAACATGGCCGGCAACTATGCTTTATGCTTTTTTGCACTAAAATAAAATTACGAAAGTCATATGGGAAGCCATTTTCAGGATACTAACTTATTTATTGTAAACACACATTTGTGTTTTCCACAATAAAGGATACAGTTCTTATCGACAAAGCTGTAATCGCAATATCATTACCTCCTCTCTCAAGATTTAATTGAAAAAACAATAATTATTGATCAATATCGAAGCACAGTTTTCAGGAATAATCTTGCAAAGGCCAACTAATATCATACAAAAGAAAAACAACATTCGACTAGATATTTTTTAATGAGAAGACAAAGGCAGGGTGAGGGTACCAATTAGTGGTGTAGGTGGAAGCCAGAGTGAGTAGATTGGATTAATCATTTGTAGATAAGCGGTTGTAAGCTGATGGGATGAAATAGTCTTGATCCCTATTCATAGAGGGCTTATGTCTAACAATATGCACGGCTTCAGCTAAACGCCGGTGAGTGTAGTCATGTTTGTTGTTTGTGAGTATTTTGACAGAGTCCCAATGGATGTTTTGTTGTGGAAATTTGGTGATGTGTTCCGAAATGGCTGATTTGTTGTCTCCCTTGATTGTTGATGCTTTGTGTTCTTTGATGCGTGTGTTGAGCGGTCTTGAGGTTTCCCCAATGTAGTTGCTGCCGCAGTCGCAGCTAATGTTGTAAACAACTCCTTTAGGTTGTTGTTGTTTTGGGCATATTTCCTACCGAACCATCAACACTCTCAGCCGCCTGGAGAAGAATTACATCCAATCCAGCAACCATCTCACCTTCCTGATGAGGTGCAGCGACATGGACATCATCCCGAAGGGCCTCAAACTATCTACACCTGTCAACTCACCTGCAGCGAGATCTATCCCCCAGACTGCCTCCAAACTCCCAGTGAAGGAGCGCATCAGACACCATCGGAAAACCAAGACCATCACCCTCAACAACATCACCGACCACCTATATAATCTCAGCACCACTCTAGACGCTGACACAAAAGAATGGCGAAGTTGAATGAGACAACAGAAATCTTTCAGTTTCGATCAGTGCTTCATCAGAAAACCATTTGAAACAGATTTTCAAACAACCATGAGCAACAATACAGGCACGCAATCGCATTAAAGTGGTGATGACGCCACAGATGTACATGGTTACGGTGCACCAGTGAATCGACCGGAAATAGCGGTCATCATTGTCTGCAGTAGAGAACTGTTCTTCACGCAGTAAGGTTTGGGTGCAATGCTACACTGAATTTCAGCGTAGTACCACCCATGGTTCGCTAGTTCCAGCCGATGCTCGCAGGTTTCACCGCAATGCATAGCCACATGGCGTTGCGGGCTTTATCCCTGCCATAATACTAGCAGCCGCGATATAAGTGAAATACTCTTGAGAGCGGCGTTAAACCACACCTCACCTCACCTCACCTCACCTCACCTCACCTCACCTCACCTCACCTCACCTCACCTATTTCAATGTTTACCAAATCTGCCTGTTTGTTCAATGTAGCAATGAACAGATTCTAATAACTTAGAATTTTCACGGATTGTTACTGAAGGACTTCCATACAGGATAGATTTAATGTCGTATCCACTGGTGTAAAATACATATTATTTCTTAGGAAAGTAATTTTTTGCAAATGAAAAAGAAATGTTCAGGATCTTCATACAAATGACCGCATGAACATTCGGGGGTTTGAGAGAGATGTCTTTGAAATTTGTGGGAATTTAGATCTGTGCATTGGAGTCTCAGACGACTATGGTATATCTGAGAGGTTCTAGAGCCTTGATTTAAGTTAAAGTAAATATTATTGTTTTTACAGAAGCTGGCCTTGAAAGAAGTTATGTTGTTTTCGTTTCTTTTTTCAGGTGGAATAGAATTCCAATCTTCAATAGTTCTAGGTATTAGTTTTATATATCATATACTTGTAAATAAAGTTTGTTCATTACATGTCATATACTATTGTTACATTTGTATATGTCGAAGTCATATAACGTGTTGATCTGTAATTTCCTTGACCTTTAAATAGTGTTTGTTGTTGAACTGGCAAATTGAAGGATCAGGCATGTCCGTCTCACCTAATGAAGCTAATTTCAAAAGTGAATAGTCATCAACCCGACACCTTCAGGACGTATGTCCTTGATTTCGCATAATGAACATTGATTGAGATCGCCCTGGAGTTCCCAATTGGAATATTTGCTTGTATTGATTATTTGAAACTGATATTTATTTGTTAGATACAGATCAATAAACAATAATTGTTACTTATCTATTAAAATGAGAACTGTTTTATTTGATATATCTAAAATAAATTCTAGGAAAGCAAATTATTATTATTTATTAAAGGTCTATTTTCACAAAATATTTTTCATTTCTGAATTCGTTGGTTAGCGAAAATATCCCTCCTCAAAATTGAATAGTTTTGAAAGAGCCGCCGTAAAAGGCTATTTTACAGCAATATTGGTTCACACATCTCACAGACTATACAATCTAGATTCAGTAAGTCATATACACACGGTAACCACGACCCCTAGATGTGTAGTGTATGGCTTATACATTATGAATTTTGTTATTTTCGGCTACCATGGTATCAAGATTTGTCCTCTATCAGGAGGCTTGTCTTCTTTTTCTATTTGACATTTCACTGAAATCCTACAATCCAGTTTATCCCCACTAATAAAAAAGATCAAAAGATGTTCAAAAGAGTTAAAAACAGATGCCGGAGTAAATGATTCTGATGTATTTGATAAGCTTCCATGCTTCCATGCTTCCATGAATACAGCAGAACATACAAGTTGAAAACGCAAAATGCACATCTACAAATGATTAATGTTCCACAAACCATGTTTCGTTTAGCTAGGCCTTACAGTTTTTTTAGTTCTGGTTCGGAAAGGAAACCCGGACGGACGGACGGAGGTCATTTCAACTTCGTTGTGGCGAGGGATGATAAAGCTGGAATTACTATCTAAATTTAGTTGAAAACAATACAATTCAATTTCCTGAACATACATGTAACATAATAATCGGAGGTTTAACAACGCGAACGTACAGCTCGATAGGCTTCAGGCTTAAGTTGTTTAATTGCATATATCAAGTGTCAGTGAAAAAATGCAATTTGCAAAATTGGTCATTAATCATGAAACATATTTCCTATGAAATGACATAGACATGCCGTGAACAATAAAAGTATCGCGCAAACGAAACCAGGGACTGTTCGACTTTCGCGAAAAGCTTTAAGGAGGTTAAGGAAATGTGACTATAGATAGAGTTGTTAAACGTTTCATTGTGAGTTTCTTTGTGGCTCTGCTTTGTCATATTAAGACCGTTATTACGCTCCTTTTGAAAAACCTTAAAGGATAGATGAAATGACATATGGTCAAAATCGGATTCATTAAAATGGAATGTCAATTTGACAATTGCTCGCTTTTAAATTTCTGAAATCGGTGCATAAATTACTTAAATACAGCTTTTTAAAAATCCGCCTTATTTAGCCCCGGCGACCAGAATGAAAGTCTGCAGAGGTGTGGCCCCTGAAGGGATGACTTCTGTGACGTATCAGGAGGAATCTGATTTTCGGCGATAGACATAATTCAACATAATTTCGCAACATTTTGATTGTTAATTTCACAAAGAAATCTTCAATAAACCAACTTAGATTTCCCATATATCGAATGTTTAGATATCCAACTAGGTAATTCCGCAGATGACAATTACACAATTATTACATAAACATGTCTTTTCGGCGATGTAATTCACCTCATAAATTCATTTAGAGGCAGTGATAATCATCATTAATTAATTAACGAGACTTGGCGGAGTACCTGTTTAGCCGGCCCCGCTTATCACAGTCACGCGTCAGTGAGCATTTACAAAACGACTCGTGTAACTCATTGCGCTAGTGTTAAAATGGGTGAATTAAGATCGTTTTAATTATCAATTGCAAGTGTGTATTGTCTCGATTTTATGCTCAATTGATTTCAATGAACAATATACGTAGAGGTAATCATCTGTCATTATTGAGAAAAATGCATTTCAACAGATCTTTAATATCTACTGTTATAATTATCATCACACTGCAAATCAAAGATCACAGATTAAATTAAGAGGAACATTACAAAAATGAAAAAATAGCACAACGGCCAGTCTAGTTATTTCTTGAATTTCAAAGGATTTTCAAAGAAAGAATATTGTCGTTCTTGTCGGTTCTTGAAACAGGGTGCAGTCATTGGTGCTAGGCCTCATAGGTAATTTTGACAGCGTCAAAAAACATCAACCTTTTATTAGTCATGTAAATACAGGCCAATATATCAAACACAGAACTCGAATAACCGACACATTTTCTTAATCAGGATTCCCTGGATGACTTTCATGTATCGTATTTTGCCATCCATGATTTTATCCAGGGTAAACGTTCCTGGAAATATTTACTTATACCCTGGATTCAGCTACGGCTCTGCTTCATAGTTTTATTAACTGCTCTTGTTCATTGATATTATACATAAGTTATGTAAAGGTACCAAGAAGAAGTATTTATGAAGTAGACATTGATTGATCGGCAGGATAAAGGCAACATATATTTTCGGTATCCGTTGGGGTCATATGCCAATAAAGATGCAAATTACAGAGGTCATGTGACGGAACTTCTTTTGAAGTGACGTCACATCAACATTTCGAACGCCTGTACACATGTACATAACAACGTAAAATTGCCGTGACAGTTGTAACAGCGTAACAGCTTCATGTAAATATACATGCTTCATTTCATAAATTAATACATTAATTTGAGAAATGACAAAACAAACACTGTGCAATGCGGCAAAATGTTTTATGATCAAGCAGTGTTATGAAGTTATAAATACTCACGTACCCTTGGGCAGTAAGGGTCACATATTCATTTACTGAACTTCATTCTTCACTGTTCCATAATATTGGTAAAGGTGATGTTAGAATTAGCTGCTTAATATTCAGTTTTAATAGCTCCCCGTGTGGTATGTGAGTCGCCATTTGCAACCTAGCGGAAGGGAAGCAACTTAATTTAACTGAAAGCATAATTTAGGAGGCATTATTTTGTGTCATTTTACCTTAAGAATAGCACGCTGTTCATTTGCATATATCAATACGCGTAGTTAAAGAAAAGTTCAACTTTGAAGTTAATATTGTCAAGCTGTTTTGCGCAACATGAATGAAGAATGACATTGTATGATAAAGAAGTTATCATGTTGTGTGTTTTGGGATGGTACATATCATGCATTAAGAATAAACACAATGTATTCAGTTCGCCAAGGCTCGCAAAATACAATGTTTATTCCTAATGCAGGATATTGACCATCCCAAAACACACTCTCATGATAACCTCTATATATTCTTCATGCTGTATAAATAAGTGTGAAGTGTCTTTGTTAATGCCGGTACAACTTGGTGGAGCGTTAATATTGTTGGCCCTACCATTTGCTCATTCTCGGCTACCATTGACTTAATGTTCATATCCTCTACATTTATTCAGCAAAGCTAAATTTTCATTGTCCTGACCCGAACGATTCTTCTTGTAACACAACGCACCTGCAATCGAATGACAACAACTTCAATGAACACTACAGGTTTAGAGAAGATTACTGGACTTGCATATATATTTTTTATAATACACAATACGATGGGAAGGAACAACAATTATCTTAAAGCGCCTAATAACTATATAAAGGGAGCTTACTTTCTCATTTGAGCCTCTCCTTCCTTTATAGTACGACCTGGCTTCAAACAGCGTTGGCCCTTTGATTATCTCGCCATCAGACCAACAGGATTAGTGACACTTGATGATGTTTCTAAATTGTTTCCTTTGAAGGAAAGGTTTCCTTCACCACAGTTGCACGCGTGGTCTCTTGTTATTCGATTAATAGAACAACACTGCCATGGTAAATGATGTTCACCTTTTGTATTTCAGGAGGACGTGTTTGTTCCCGTACAATTGGAGTGTTTATTCTTATAAAATGACAAGGAAGAGGAAACTAGATATTACTTTATTCCTTTATTAGACGTTACCAGACGTTACAGACGTTACAACGACGTACAGACTAACGGCCATGTTACAATATTGTTACGTAGTAGTTACGTTTGTAAAATTTCCAGGATTCATTTTTATTCAACACCTGCAAATTTCAGCGTTTAAAACCTCTGGCTAGCGCGGTCGGTTTTATACTAAATCTGCGGGTGTTGAAGGTGAAAGCAAATGTGAATATTCAACGTAATATGTACACTAGCAACAATTTACACTTAACCCTGAACAGTGTCATTGTGGTCACTTACACTATTCACGTATCATTTAAGATGACGATAAACATTTATCTACGACATCAACAAACCCCATTTACAAAAGTTAAACCTTTAGGAACAAAATTCATAAACTTGCCCTAGACCATTGTGACAATGATGCTAATATTGTGACGACAAAACAATTGATCACTATGACGTCATGCCATGGCAACGGCATTCGATAAAACGGCCATATAGAAGAAGACGTAAAACTTCAAGTACACAAGTTAGAAAAGTTGACAATCAGACTATATGTTGTCAAGTTAACAAACTGAGGAATCTTATTAACGATGGATATGTAAGAGATAAAGTTTAAGATGTTACCAATGCATCATAATCTAAAAACAAGTTTCTCATCTCTGAATGATTAGGCAATAATGTATGTTCAATGACCCTGAAGCACATTGTAGAATGTGATGGGAGTATTGATCCGAGGTAAAGATTGTGAAATATTATGCGCTAGAGAGAGAAGCTGTGACAAGAGGATGTCATACACCTTGCGAATGAGATATCAAATTATCAAAAGCTATTGAACAAACAGCTATTTTTGAAGCCTTGTTTATGATCTTTCGAGAAGCAAGGCTAATAGGGTATCGACGAGATTTCATTATAATATTATGCAATATCATGTTCGCTAACTCCCATAAATGTGTAAAAACATAGAATGTTGATGACTAATTCACAGATTAATGTATGGCATTAACTTTTAAGACGGTAATCATAACACAACAGATACACAAGGTCACACAATTAAAGCTTCTCATCTTCGCCACATTCACCACAGAGGTTACTGCAGTCAGTATATCTCAATAACCAAACCTACGTCTGAAATGGAGCGCTGTCTTAGCTAAAATGGAGAACCGCGATTGGTTGAAATCCAGGTTAGCTGTGCCATCAGGTATGGTTTGTTAATGACAATTGAAATCAAAATAATTTAATTCATCAAAGTCCTTTTGAAACTTATAATCAATTAAGCAAATGTTTAATATCATAGTAACAGTTAAGCGTATTAAAAAATAATTCAACCTATCTACGTTATATTGAAAATAAACCTTACTAAAAACAAGTTTTGAGTACAAAATGCAAATATTCAATTTGCCAGTTTTAACAACAAATGCACCAGATCTCAAAATGCATTAGTATACATAGTTGAATGAAGATATCAGCAACCAAGTTTAAAGTGTGCATCTGAAATATTCTTTACATCAAATTATTATCAAAATACCAAAATTGTTAACAGTAAAACACTTATTATCAACACCAATTATTAATTATTATTATACCTCCTCATGATCATGTTTCATTGTTAAATCTTCAACCAGTTTCAAATTAGTGTAGACAAACGAAACCCTAAAATGAATTTTTAATGTTCAAATATCAATCAACATACCCCCCAAAATTTTGTTTCAAATAGCGAAATCATGTATTCCCCATATATAAGTTAATAATTTTTTTAAACATATACGTATGACATTACAAACACTGAATAATGAAGAATGTATGATAAATTGTCTAAAAAATTAATACATTCAAGAGAAATATATTAGATAATTTAGATAAAACGAAACTAAAATATGATAAAACTAAAACTTCTATTAATAAAAGAATTAATTCAGAAAATGCAATTATTGCATAAGTCCTCTCTTTTAAACAGCGATAAATGGAATCTGAGGCAGAATAGTTATGTCTTTTATGGGCAGTGTCTCATTAAAATGAATTCTTTGACAAACATGCTCTCAATAGTACAATCAATGATTGCGAAAGGTAGTTCTTTCTCATTATTTTGTGTCTTATGCTAAGAACCAGTTTTAACTGTAGGTTGTTTTCAGAATATACATATCTATATGAACGCCTTTATAGAGAAAGAACTAGTTTCACAAAATAAAATGTACGTAATGTACAGAAAATTATTTTTCATCGTTTGATGTATTTAGAAAATTGTTTTACGGATACCCTAATCCTTTAATCCTCCAATGAGTCATATGCTCTCTAAAATGTAAAAAAGGACAAAGGAAGTTTAAAAATAGTTCGGGTTATTTAATCTCAAAATGCAATATTTCGAATGGAGTTGAACTTAAAATGGTTAACATGAGAACAGTAAATGATATAAAGATGGCATGTAGCAATCGCTAGACTAGGTTTCACACTAAACCATTCAACAGGAGACCCATTACTCATCTAAAACATGGCCTGCAACTATGCTTTATGCTTTTTTGCACTAAAATGAAATTACGAAAGTCATATGGGAAGCCGTATTCAGGATACTAACTTATTTATTGTAAACACACATTTGTGTTTTCCACAATAAAGGATACAGTTCTTATCGACAAAGCTGTAATCGCAATATAATTACCTCCTCTCTCAAGATTTAATTGAAAAAAAACGAAATGTAACTGTTACACATTATTGATCAATATCGCAGCACAGTTTTCAGGAATAATCTTGCAAAGGCCAACTAATATCATACAAAGACAAACAACATTCGACTAGATATTTTTAAATAATCTGTTATATCTCGAATCATATCATCACCCATTACGTTATTACAGTAAAGTCAGGCGTAAATAATTCGCTTAGTATGAACATGTCCAAATGACATAAACAACCTCTAAGAATGCGAGTATTTAGAAATACAAATACTACGTATGTTGTATTTTAAAGATTATCAGGAACGGGGTTCGAATCGCTCGAGGCGTGTCAACCGTGTCTGCTGTGGAGAATTGTTCTACATGATGTAAGGTTTGGGTGCAATGCTACTCTGAAGTTCAAGGTACATGTAGTACGAACCATGGTTCGCTACAATGTCGACCAAAAGAAACGCCTACCAGATATCTTATCAGATTTCGTAAACAAACTACAATGAACAGTTTAGCAGTATTATAGCATTATGAAGTTGCACCATCTCTGCATAATATTTTTAAGTTTCAGAAGTTGTCATGTCACAAAAGAATGGCGAAGTTGAATGAGACAACAGAAACCTTTCAGTTTCGATCAGTGCTTCATCAGAAAACCATTTGAAACATATTTTCAAACAACCACGAGCAACAATACAGGCACGCATTAGCATGAAACTTTTTGAAAGTGGTGATGACCCTACATATGTACATGGTTACAGTGCGCGAGTGAATCAACCGGAAATAGCGGTCATCATTTGGCGTGGTTTTCATAAATGCTATTGACTCGAATCACAGTTTTCCCACGATTTCAATGGACTTTCATATTAATGATTGTATCAGCAAAACATGGAGACCACCAGTAGTTATATTTCAGAAATAATTGCATCTGTCATTTTAAGGAAAATCAAGTAGGCGTTTATTTTGCCAGGTAGTGCAGTATCACCTAATGATCGCAGGTTTCACCGCAATGAATAGCAACACTAATATTGCGGACGTTCTCTCTGCAAATAGCAGTCTCACATAAGTGAAAAACTCTTTAAAACGGCGTGAAAGCCCAAATCACCACCTCACTGAAATATATTTCATGTGCATGTATTATGATTAGTTTTATATATCATATACTTGTAAATAAAGTTTGTTCATTACATGTCATGTACTATTGTTACATTTGTATATGTCGAAGTCATATAACGTGTTGACCTGTAATTTCCTTGACCTTTAAATAGTGATTGTTGTTGAACTGGCAAATTGAAGGATCAGGCATGTCCGTCAAATGGAATCACAGGGGTCACATCCTTAAAGACATATTTTCATCTTCTACTCCAGTTCCAAAAGGTCTAGAGAGCTGGAAAGTTGTGTGCAGACTCCTTGGCAAATGGGGATTCTAAATTATAGATTTTGTGACCCTGTGACCCCAAATGGGGTCAATGGGGTAACATCCTTAAAAACCTATTTTCATCTTCTTCTCCAGTTCCAAAAGGTCTAGAGAGCTGGAAAGTTGTGTGCAAATGGGGATTCTAAACTGTTGATCCCGTGACCCCATGACCCCATGACCCCATGACCCCAAATGATCCTTAAAAACCTATTTTCATCAGTTCCAAAAGGTCTACAGAGCTGAAAAGTTGTGTACAGACTGCTTTGTCATTGGGGATTCTTAATTGTAGATTAGGTGACCTTGGCCTGGGACCCCAAATAAAGGCCTCTCAGGCCATGACTTAAAAACCTATTTTCATCTTCTCCTGAACAAATGTACCTAGAAGGCTGTTATATTGTGTGCAGACTCTTTAGCTTATGGGAATTCTACATTGTAGATTTGGAGACCCTTGGGCCCAAATAAAGGCCTCACAGGCCATGACCTAAGAATATATTTTCATCTTCTCCTCCAAAACAAAGAGGCCTAGAAGGCTGTAATATTGTGTGCATACTCTTTAGCCAATGGGAATTCTAAATTGTAGATATGGTGACCATGTGGTGACCCAAATAAGGGCCTCAAGCCATGACCTAAAAATCTATTTTAGTCTTCACCATTAAACAATATAATACCTGATGAGCTACAGAGCCCATGGCTCTATTTTTCTTTCTGTTATTGGCCCCTCAATTGAAATTCGGCAAATTGCTTTGTGCAAGGAACCTATGTTTTCCAAAATGATGATGATATTCTGAAATTATCTTGGGAAGTACTCGCGACCTCAGGTTTCCGTTCAGGAGCCGTTTGCGGGTACTCGCGTACACGCCAAGCGAGTCCTGAACACGCCTCTGCTTTGTCATATTAGGACCGTTCTTACACTCCTTTTGAAAAACCTTAATATTTACTGTTATAAATATCATCACACTGCAAATCAAAGATCACAGTTTAAATTGAGAGGAACATTACAAAAAATGAAAAAATAGCACAACGGCCAGCATAGTTATTTCTTGAATTTCAAAGGATTTTCAAAGAAAGAATATTGTCGTTCTTGTCGGTTCTTGAAACAGGGTGCAGTCATCAGTGCTAGGCCTCAGCGTCAAAAAGCATCAACCTTTAATTAGTAGTATTTATGAAGTAGACATTGATTGATCGGCAGGATAAAGGCAACAGATATTTTCGGTATCCTTTGGGGTCATATGCGGATAAAAATGTAAATTACAGAGGTCATGTGACGGAACTTCTTTTGAAGTGACGTCACATCAACATTTCGAACGCCTGTAAACATGTACATAACAACGTAAAATTGCCGTAACAGTTGTAACAGCGTAACAGCTTCATGTAAATATATAATATGCTTCATTTCATAAATTAATACATTAATTTGAGAAATGATAAAACAAACATTGTGCAATGCGGAAAAATCTATTATGATCAAGCAGTGTTATGAAGTTATAAATACTCACGTACCCTTGGGCACTAAGAGTCACATATTCATTTACCGAACTTCAATCTTCACTCTTCCATAATATCGGTAAAGGTGATGTTAGAATTAGCTGCTTAATATTCAGTTTTAATAGCTCCCCGTGTGGTATGTGAGTCGCCATTTGCAACCTAGCGGAAGGGAAAGCAACAGGACGCGAGTTCGAATACGCCGTCCTTACGTTAAATATTTTTCATTTGAAAAACGCATTTTGAAACGTATTAAAACATTGCCAATTAAGATCATGCCAAAATAACAATTAATTTAACTGAAAGCATAATTAAGGAGGCATTATTTTGTGTCATTTTACCGTAAGAATATCACGCTGTTCATTTGCATATATCAATACGCGTAGTTAAAGAAAAGTTCAACTTTGAAGTTAATATTGTCAAGCTGTTTTTCGCAAATTAAATGAAGAATGACATTGTATGATAAAGAAGTTATCATCGTGTGTTTTGGGATGGTACATATCATGCATTAGGAATAAACACAATGTATTTAGCTCACCAAGATCCGCAAAATACAATGTTTATTCCTAATGCAGAATATTGACCAACCCAAAACACACTCTCATGATAACCTCTATATATTCTTCATGCTGTATAAATAAGTGTGAAGTGTCTTTGTTAATACCGGTACAACTTGGTGGAGCGTTAATATTGTTGGCCCTACCATTTGCTCATTCTCGGCTACCATTGACTTAATGTTCATATCCTCTACATTTATTCAGCAAAGCTAGATTTTCATTGTCCTGACCCGAACGGTTCTTCTTGTAACACAACGCATCTGCAATCGAATAACAACAACTTCAATGAACACTACAGGCTTAGAGAAGATTACTGGACTTGCATATACATTTTTTATAATACACAATCCGATGGGAAGGAACAACAATTATCTGAAAGCGCCTAATAACTATATAAAGGGAGCTTACTTTCTCATTTGAGCCTCTCCTTCCTTTATAGTACGACCTCGCTTCAAACAGCGTTGGCCCTTTGATTATCTCGCCATCAGACCAACAGGATTAGTGACACTTGATGATGTTTCTAAATTGTTTCCTTTGAAGCAAAGGTTTCCTTCACCACAGTTGCACGTGTGGTCTCTTGTTATTCGATTAATAGAACAACACGGCCATGGTAAATGATGTTCACCTTTTGTATTTCAGAAGGACGTGTGTGTTCCCGTACAATTGGAGTGTTTATTCTTATTAAATGACAAGGAAGAGGAAACTAGATATTACTTTATTCTTTTATTAGATGTTACCAGACGTTACAGACGTTACAGCGACGTACAGACTAACGGCCATGTTACAATATTGATAAATAGTTACATTTGTAAAATTTCCAGGATTCAGTTTTATCCAACACCCGCAAATTTCAGCGTTTAAAAACTCTGGCTAGCGCGGTCGGATTTATACTAAATCTGCGGGTGTTGAAGGTGAAAACAAATGTGAATATTCAACGTGATATGTACACTAGCAGCAATTTACACTTAACCCTGAACAGTGTCATTGTGGTCACTTACACTATTCACGTATCATTTTAGATGACAATAAACATTTATCTACGACATCAACAAACAAAGTAAAACCCTGAGGTACAAAATGCATATAATTGCCCAAGACCATTGTGACAATGACGCTAATATTGTGACGTCAAAACGATCGATCACTATGGCGTCATGCCATGGCAACGGCATTCGATAAAACGGTCGTATAGAAGAAGACGTCAAACTTCAAGTACACAAGTAAGAAAATGACAATGGCACCTGTCAACAACGGGTAAGGTACACATATTAAGAGAAATAGGAAAATTAAATCTTGAGTCGGGCCGAACCTAGTGTCCATGATGTACATGATGTATCAGTTGGTGGTGATTCACAACAGGTAATTGCAGGTATTCATTGCCATTCATCATAGGGAAATCAACCAATCAGCATCTAGGATACACCGAAATCATGTTACAATAGCTGTTATTATAGGTATTTATGTTTTAGGATGCGTTCAGTGTGATTTTCAAGAAGATGTTTAAAAAATTATTAACAATCAGACTATATTTTATCAAGTTAACATAATGAGGAATCTTATTAACGATGGATATGTAAGATATAAAGTTTAAGATGTTACCAATGCATCATAAACTAAAAACAAGTTTCTAATCTCTGAATGATTAGGCAATAATGTATGTTCAATGTCCCTGTAGCACATTGTAGAATGTGATGGGAGTATTGATCCGGGGTAAAGATTGTGAACTATTATGCGCTAGAGAGAGAAGCTGTGACAAGAGGATGTCATACACCTTGCGAATGAGATATCAAATTATCAAAAGCTATTGAACAAACAGCTATTTTTGAAGCCTTGTTTATGATCTTTCGAGAAGCAAGGCTAATAGGGTATCGACGAGATTTCATTATAATATTATGCAATATCATGTTCGCTAACTCCCATAAATGTGTAAAAACATAGAATGTTGATGACTAATTCACAGATTAATGTATGGCATTAACTTTTAAGACGGTAATCATAACACAACAGATACACAAGGTCACACAATTAAAGCTTCTCATCTTCGCCACATTCACCACAGAGGTTACTGCAGTCAGTATATCTCAATAACCAAACCTACGTCAGAAGTGGAGCGCTGTCTTAGCTAAAATGGAGAACCGTGATTGGTTGAAATCCAGGTTAGCTGTGCCATCAGGTATAGCTTGTTAATGACAATTGAAATCAAAATAATTTAATTAATCAAAGTCCTTTTGAAACTTATAATCAATTAAGCAAGTGTTTAATATCATAGTATTCAGTTAAGCGTATTAAAAAGAATTCAACCTATCTACGTTATATTGAAAATAAACCTTACTAAAAACAAGTTTTGTGTACAAAATGCAAAAAATCAATTGGCCAGTTTTCACAACAACTGCACCAGATCACAAAATGCATTAGTTTACATAGTTGAATGGAGATATCAGCAACCAATTTTAAAGTGTGCATCTGAAATATTCCTTACGTCAAATTATTATCAAAAATACCAAAATTGTTAACAGTAAAACACACCAGTTATTAATTATTATTACACCTCCTCATGCAGATCATGTTTCATTGTTAAATCTTCAACCAGTTTCAAATTAGTGTAGACAAACGAAACCCTAAAATGAATTTTTTTAAATGTTCAAATATCAATCAATGTTGTTTCAAATAGCGAAATCATGTATTCCCCATATTTAAGTTATGAACATTTTTAAACATATACGTAAGACATTACAAACACTGAATAATGAAGAATGTATGATAAATTGTCTAAAAAATAATACATTCAAGGAGAAATATATTAGATAAATTAGAAAAAACGAAATTAAAATATGATAAAACTAAAACTTCTATAAATAAAAGAATTAATTTAGAAAATGCAATTATTGCATAAATCCTCACTTTTAAACAGCGATAAATGGAATCTGAGGCCTAATAGTTATGTCTGTTATGGGAAGTGTCTCATTAAAATGAATTCTTTGACAAACATGCTTTCAATAGTACAATCGATGATTGCGAAAGGTAGATCTTTCTCATTATGTTGTGTCTTATGCTAAGAACCAGCTTTAACTGTATGTTGTTTTCAGAATATACATATCTATATGAACTCCTTTATAGAGAAGAAAATAGTTACACAAGATAAAATGTAGGTAATGAACAGAAAATTATTTTTCATCGTTTGATGTATTTAGAAAATTGTTTTACGGATACCCTAATCCTTTAATCCTCCAATGAGTCATATGCTCTCTAAAATGTAAAAAAGGACAAAGGAAGTTTAAAAATAGTTCGGGTTATTTAATCTCAAATTGCAATATTTCGAATGGAGTTGAACTTAAAATGGTTAACATGAGAACAGTAAATGATATAAAGATGGCATGTAGCAATCGCTAGACTAGGTTTCACACTAAACCATTCAACAGGAGACCCATTACTCATCTAAAACATGGCCTGCAACTATGCTTTATGCTTTTTTGCACTAAAATAAAATTACGAAAGTCATATGGGAAGCCGTATTCAGGATACTAACTTATTTATTGTAAACACACATTTGTGTTTTCCACAATAAAGGATACAGTTCTTATCGACAAAGCTGTAATCGCAATATAATTACCTCCTCTCTCAAGATTTAATTGAAAAAAACGAAATGTAACTGTTACACATTATTGATCAATATCGGTGCACAGTTTTCAGGAATAATCTTGCAAAGGCCAACTAATATCATACAAAAGAAAAACAACATTCGACTAGATATTTTAAAATAATCTGTTATATCTCGAATCAAATCATCACCCATTACGTTATTACATTAAAGTCAGGCGTAAATAGTTCGCGTAGTATGAACATGTCCAAATGACATAAACAACCTCTAAGAATGCGAGTATTTAGAAATACAAACACTACGTATGTTGGATTTTAAAGATTATCAGGAACGGGGTTCGAATCGCTCGAGGCGTGTCAACCGTGTCTGCTGTGGAGAATTGTTCTACATGATGTAAGGTTTGGGTGCAATGCTACTCTGAAGTTAAAGGTACATGTAGTACGAACCATGGTTCGCTACACTGTCGACAAAAAGAAACGCCTACCAGATATATTATCAGATTGCGTAAAAAAAACTACAATGAACAGTTTAGCAGTATTATAGCATTATGAAGTTGCACCATCTCTGCATAATATTTTTAAGTTTCAGAAGTTGTCATGTCGCAAAAGAATGGCGAAGTTGAATGAGACAACAGAAATATTTCAGTTTCAATCAGTGCTTCATCAGAAAACCGTTTGAAACATATTTTCAAACAACCACGAGCAACAATACAGGCACGGATTCGCATTAAAGTGGTGATGACGCCACAGATGTACATGGTTACGGTGCACCAGTGAATCGACCGGAAATAGCGGTCATCATTTGCGTGGTTTTCATAAATGCTATTGACTCGAATCACAGTTTTCCCACGATTTCAATGGACTTTCATATTAATTATTGTATCAGCATTACATGTAGACCACCAGTAGTTATATTTCAGAAATAATTGCATCTGTCATTTTAAGGAAAATCAAGTAGGCGTTTCTTTTGCCCGGTAGTGTAGTATCACCTAATGTTCGCAGGTTTCACCGCAATGCATAGCACTAACACTAATATTGCGGACGTTCTCTCTGCAAAAATTACGACTTTATATCTCGTAATTACGAGTTTAAATCTCGTAATTACGACTTTTTAATCTCGTAATTACGAGACTGATAGTCGTAATTACGAGTTTAAAATATTTTTTTCTCTTTCGAATTTGGCGGTAACAGGCTTTCGTATTACGCAGTACTAGTCTTACATAAGTGAAAAACTCTTTAAAACGGCGTCAAAGCCCAAATCACCACCTCACCGAAATATATTTCATGTCCATGTATTAAGGTTAGTTTTATATATCATATACTTGTAAATAAAGTTTGTTCATTACATGTCATGTACTATTGTTACATTTGTATATGTCGAAGTCATATAACGTGTTGACCTGTAATTTCCTTGACCTTTAAATAGTGTTTGTTGTTGAACTGGCAAATTGAAGGATCAGGCATGTCCGTCTCACCTAATGAAGCTAATTTCAAAACTGAATAGTCATCAACCCGACACCTACAGGACGTATGTCCTTGATTTCGCATAATGAACATTGATTGAGATCGCCCTGGAGCTCCCAATTGGAATATTTGCTTGTATTTGATTATTTAAAACTGATATTTATTTGTAAGATACATATCAATAAACAGTAATTGTTACTTATCTATTAAAATGAGAACTGTTTTATTTGATACATCTAAAATAAATTCTAGGAAACCAAATTATTATTATTTATTAAAGGTCTATTTTCACAAAATATTTTTCATTTCTGAATTCGTTGGTGAGCGAAAATAAAGTGACGCGCCTCCTTAAAATTGAATAGTTTTGAAAAAGCCGCCGTAAAAGGCTATTTTACAGCAATATTGGTTCACACATCTCACAGACTATACAATCTAGGTTCAGTAAGTCATATACACATGGTAAAAACGACCCCTAGATGTGTAGTGTATGGGTTATACATTATGAATTGTGTTATTTTCGGCTACCATGGTATCACGATTTGTCCTCTATCAGGAGGCTTGTCTTCTTTTTCTATTTCACGTTTCACATTCATGCTGTTATGGTATTTCAACAATATCCTCAAGTCTGCAATTTAAACTTTTTTCTCTCGTTAGTTCGTATTTCCAAGTGTAACTATTGCAAAGATACGCTAAATATACGTCTAAAGATTGTGTTAAAAATGTTCTGTCAGGTACTGAAAATTGGCGTATTCCATCTAGATTGCCGACTTGCATTAAACGTTTTAATTTGAAGACATTACAAGTAGGCAGAGCTTTCGACATGCCAACAACATCTACTTCGTATAATGTTTCAGCTTAAAATGTATAAATGAAAGAGTTCCTTAATGCAAATTAATAATTTTGTTTACATATGATGTGATGAAAAGCAATAGCACACACTTACTTGTAGAGGCCTGGAGAATGTACATACTTTTTTATGAATATGAATATGTCTTTTATGACCATTTGAAATAACAATTTATATATTTCATATTAACATCCTGGAATTTACGTCAACATATCATTGAACTTGATTGGTTGTAACGAAGTCAACACCGTATGTCCGTTTGGAATTATATTTCAAAAGTTTGTCATCACATAAAGTTATATATCACTTCCAAGCCACGAAATGTTGCTTTAGAATAGGTCATACAAAACAAAAAAACTGTTAGGTATTTACAAGGATATTATTTTGAAAGAAGCCTTTGTATGGTACGCCCAACTTCCCAGCATAGACATCTCACTGGAAAAAAGAGCAGGAAAGATAGTTAATTAAACCATAAGGTAGAGCCTAAGATGAATTCACAGTATTAGTAGTTATTTATCAGAACTTATATCATGTGAGCTTGTCAAATAATTATGATTACAGTCCGAGGCCTATTTGTTGGCCCCATGATATAGAACACAATCGCATTACAGTTCAAATGGAAATAAAAACATTGAACTAGTTTTCAATCGTAAGAAACAGAAACAAGCATGTTGGCTGAAATAACAGGCAGCGTAGGATTTGCATTACTACCAATGTGATAATGCCTTTTAAATTATTAGTTACCAGTTAAAGTTAACCACGCGTGTAAAGCGTCAATTCATAAAACTATGAACACATCACTTTTGACAGAAACATCTTCATTATGCCATCTTTAGATACTTTTTGATTAAATCAATGAATAATTATTACTTGGTGTGTAATTCCCAAGCCAAAATACGAAATAAAACATGATTACTTGTCATAAAAGCAGCCACCGTCCTACAAGAGGCCGTTATTGCTTCCAAAAACATCAATACATTAATTTTGTGGAGACGCGTTAAATAAAATGTGAAGCGAAAATCGTCAGACAAGGATCACTTTCATGACCCATTACATTATTGACAGCGGCAATGTGGTGGAACCAAAAGATTTTAGTGTCTTGAGAATTGAGTAATCAACAAGGCCATCATAATTTACAGTTAATACTAAAATACGGTAAAAATATAACTTTTTTAAACAAATCCATTATGAGAATGTACTATTACGTTCCATGTTATTTGGATGTTAATTTTTCTTTGGTCTTAATATTTAAAATGATTTTCTAATTTGTATTGATTCTAAGGTTTCACTATCTCTGTCACCTTCGGCATACGTTCCGATCATCTACATACTATAATAATGATAATACTAGTCCACATGTTGCGCATGTATTATCCCTGGTCAGCGAGTACAGAACACACACTGCTGAAAATACACAGAACACTCCCTCAGGTTCAATCAAGATTCGATTCATACCAGGTACACAATTAACAACAAGCACATTTCATCAGGAACGCTCTTAATCAAATTAAATGCTCATGAACATTATTATGAGGCTGAGGTTTTCTGTTCCGAAATGATTATGAAAACTTAATATACTTGGTATTCAAATCGTCTCAAATATATCTGATGTCCCTGTTGCTTTTCCCAAGTTTGATCAGAAATTATTCTCCCAACTCTTCTCGGCGTACCTTTCATTGGTGAAAATTAAAACACCAAGAGCATTATGTCTTTTGATTTCTCGGAGAATCTCGAAGAAACTACCTGCCCGTTGACACTCTCACAGATGAATTTTATAATACATGTATAAATGTAAATATTATCACAGGACCGCATATACACTCTAATGCACCAAACCGTTCCGTTGTGCACATGCTTTAATGTAGTTGTGACTCGAAATGTCTATTCAAGGCGTTAATCAAATTATTATCCTGTTATAAGGACGTGTTATAACACTGTCATATCTCAGTCTCCTCACCATGAGGAGTATTCAACCCAGACCGCCGATTTATGCACTAGAGGCTTGCCCCCATCTTAAAAAACAGGAAGCAAAGTGTGATTCTGGGTGAACAAAGACACATTTTCATAACTTGACAGCTCAAATCAAACAACTCATGTCTATGTGTTGAGAAGATATTCATTCTTTCAAACTCTGAGATTAATCAGTCATGAAGAGGGTTAATGCAGTGAGATGTGTCCATTGTTGATTAAGCAATGTACCTGACCACGTATCAATGCTCGCAAGTTTACTGAACGATGAGATCTAAAAACATGGATTTATGATATTAAATATTATGTCAATTAGTACCAGGTTTAAATGAGTGAATAATGATTGCGGTAACCTTTTTGTATTCTCTCCATTATTCTGATCATATCGAAAAAGCATAAACTCCCAAGGAAGAGGACTTATCAATCTTTATGGTCCATTACAACACGGGAAGTCAGCAATGTGTCTGGAGTTCTGTGATTAGGTATTGAACATCATCAACCCAAATCTTTTCTATAAGATACAGAGGCGAGATAAATTATGTTTTATAGTAAATACTGATGTATTATACATCCCACAATCCAATGGAACAATTCTGTAAAATTTTCAAACTAATACTTCATTTTATTTGTTAATTTAATTCAATATTTACCTTTTATACATGTTTATGTGTCATGGCTGAACGGGACAAACACATATTTAGATAACTGTCCTGATTGTAAAACTAAGTCATACGTGACTACTTTTAGATAACACTCAACACAGACGGGACACAAAAGAATATTCATTAAATGACATGAATTCCTTGTGAAAAGGCTGCTTGACAAGATAGAATTTCAGAGTTCGAATCCATCTTTCTCTATTTATAAAACATAAATTTCTAATTGACATTTCCTAATTTTACAAGTCTCTTTGTTAGCTTAGGTTGAACATCTCAAGATAACTAACCATTTTGTATCTTAGATAGAATCTTCAAACAAACGACAAACCTTCCATTGTCCCAAGGGGTGTAAAGCTAATGCACATAGATTCCCCTTAATTGTGGAACATGAACTGGATGCGTGATCGACGATTCTCTGGCATGTGAAACATTATGTCAACACGTTCCCCCTCTAATGAAGAAAGAGTTGAAATTATAGCCTTAAAGAAAGTTTACTTCCGTGTCAGTCCTCATAAAAAAATAAAATAAAACATGTGAGCGTCATCCGGAATACCAGCAGGGTATTATATCTTTCAGAGGACATATTTACAGTTTTACCGAAAAATGAAATGTCCTTGTTAAAAACAAAAAGTCATCCCAGAGAGGCTATTACAACACGAGTACTGCCAATGAAAAGTAACATACTAGAAATGTTAACATGGCATTATGTTTCCAATGGCGGTGATTTCGTCCAGGTAACAAGATGACCGGTATAAAGTTGCTTCCCAAGTGTCACATTGAAACGGATTATTCAAATTACACTGTTCTATTTTCCTTTTTATATGTGTTTTAGTGTAGGTTATCGTACTATGGTCCCTTTAATCTGATCGTTTGTCTTTATAGAAAATCCTATCGTAATGTCTACTGATGACAGATTTACAACACGAGTTACATATCAATAAAAAAAACCCAAATAGGTAGAGTATGAGTGTTCATCAGCGTAACGCCTTTATATACCCAGTTTAACAAGATTGAAACAAGGCGTCTAACAGTTCCCCCTCCATTGAATGCAAACGTTTCAATTTGACACTCCTTCTTGTCTTTGAACCTTGTAATGCTCGTCTGAATGACAATGATTACAAATGTACCACTCATATTTAATGAATTTCATTTACCCATCCTTTTCCCTTTTATTCTGTAAAAAAATAGTAGGGATAGAACATCTCAAGAACAGAGTCTTTTGTACACCATTTCTGCAACATTAAACTTAATCAACGTTCATAGACTGCCTCTATTCATTGCACTATGGAGACTTGATTGTGGAAGGAGTCACACAGATAAGGCGGAAGAAAACACTTGGATTGCACACCTAATTCTGTGTAATTATATGATATGTTCGAAAGCCATGCGTGCTAATTAAGTATTTGTTCTAATGTCAGTTGCTATAATGCTGTAGCATGTTTTCTAATGGAAATAATGATATCTCAGAAAATGAAAATGTTAATAATTTAATATAAATGGCAAATTCGACCACATGCAAGATGCAAAAAACAACGTGATACAGTGTCTTTAACAGTAAAATATAATTAATAGATCCATTAGTTGAATCGATTAAATAGATTTGGCAAACTTAAGTAACAAATGTTGCTTATGTATATAGCTAGTTGTCCGGAATAATCGTAACTACAGTACATGTAGATTCAGAAGAATGTCCTGGAATGAGGATTACAGGGACAACAGCAAGCACAGGGGCCCCACAAACATTTTTGTTTAATAATTGAATTTCGTAAATATTGATGACTTTATTCCGAAGCTTGATGAGTTAAAAAGTCATTTGACTTTTGTTCCATTACCATGCGAATCGGTGAAACATCGTAGGCATGCATAGTTGCTTTACAATAGTTGGAGGGTTGCACCATTAGAGCTCTGTGTGATCCTTTGAACTTAATCTATGTCTTTACAAAGGCTGTAAATGTTAATCCTTGAGCATGTATTGGGAACGTCAATTTCTTGCCATCTCTTATAAACCACTAACAAAGTAGGAAGAAGAGCGAGTTGTCTTTCAAGTTCGAAATTACAATTTCAGAATAATATTCTGCATTGTATTTAGGATTTAACTTGGAACGTTTGATGTTGAAAACAATTTGTTAATTGACCCATGCATATTTGAGGTACTTGTAGCTGTAACAAGAGTCAAAGCGCTTCATCATATGGGATTCGCCTCATCTCTAAGTAGTTACTATAACAAAACAAACTAAATATTTAAGAAAATTTCACTTTTTTGATCATTTTTCCTTTCTATATGCTGCTATACTTTGTTTATTCTTTTGTGTTTTGTAAAACTAAATACTCTAGATGAGCACCGGGGACAGGACTGATTTTGGCACGATAATAGGGTTACCTCGATAATAAAACAGACAGACCATCTTCCCACGGCAAGGCGAAAATGTATCGAGATCTCTCCATTTTTGACCTTGCCTTCAACCTAGCCAGGAGTGGTGAAACGTATCAGCGACACCTATTGTGATCACGAGTTACGTCCCTTACCATCTGCTAACATACAGCCAATGAAATCTTCGGAACCAATTCAAAATAAGCGACGATCGACACGTTCACAGAGGCAATACAACTGTCTTCTGATTCGCTTATCCGATTAGCCTGCAGTACGTTACAATCTTAGCACTGAAAATGCGAGGGTTGAGGTCAAGGGCGGAAGGAGAAGGTATGGAAATCTTTTCGTTACGCCTGTGACGTTGTGAAGATGCAGACAGACAGACAGACAGACAGACATTTTTTTAATTTATTAGACCATTAGTCAAATTATACATTAGTCATTCAACATAATTTCTCAGCATGGTAAAGAACAGTATAAATGTACACACAGCTTTAAGTGATAAGGGTCACTCACCATTTACAGATGTGTGAATGTAACTGTGTTTCTTCATGTTATGTGTGTGATTATTGTTTTCAACTGTGTACAGTAAAGTTCATTCCGGGATGATGAAGAATTAACTTGATCGTAATCTTAATCTTGGGTGATTCTTGTATCCTGTTCCATTACACACCCGTCATTATGAGGTGTATTCACAATTATATCGAGTATGAACATTCGTCGGCTTTTAGAGGTGACCGTTTCAGACTCAACAGGAATCTGTGTAACCAGAGAGACTACTTCAGTCGCAATTAATCATGCCTAGGAACAAAGACAGGTAGTTATCAAATTAGGTGTCAAGGTGAATATTGATAAAGTTTCTATTCCACGCATTCAAATTAAGGCATTTATTTGCTTTCAATTTGAATCGTGTTGATCACCGACGTAAGGGCCATATTTACCATTGAGCGCAAACAATCTAGTTGATGACACTGTCAATAATATTGTGACATATGTGAATACATAGACTTACGAATAACCTAACATTATTTATTTGTTATTTATGTCTTCGTTCTCAATTATTGTATTGTATACAGGCAATCGTCTCATGAATACGGTTTATTATAATTCAGTATACACAAAAACTACCATTTGCCGATGTATGGTTATTATTCCTTATAATTAAATCCATAATTCCGATTTTTCGTTCCAACCGGTTTCATGATTTTAATCTTTTTGGAGAATGAGCCGCATACTCAGAAAACAACGCCTTAGCTATTCGTTTGTGACGTCATAATTTATAGTGATTAGTTAGAATGTATTTATGAAACATTCTCTCCAGCATAATATTTTAAATTCAGCTCTAGAAACAAAGTCCAGTTTGTGGATATTATTATTTTAATTAAAAAACGATAATCACATTAGAGGGGAGGGGAGGGGAGGGCGAGGATTTGCTGTTAACATTTTATTACAATAATTACTATGTAGTTGTCCATATGACTTATTGAATTATTGAACCGGAGGCAGATATTTAACATTTAACTGGCCACACATCCGGATGTTTTGTTCATTAAAGGCGGATTATGAACCTTATAGCACTAAATGTCTATGCGAAATGCTATGTGAAACAATATAATTAATTATCATCTCGTGATTTATTCATACAGGGACATGAGCGATGGTATTTTCTCACCAGCATTGCTATTAAAATATCCCTCAAAAGAACACATATTGGTACCATTTCTCCAAGGAAATACTATGAATTTATGAAGTACTTCCTTCTTTATTAACTCGACCTGGCCGTATTGTCAGCAACTCTATTCAAGCGGTACCACGTGAAAACGGCCTTGATATCTGCACAGTGACGTTCTATCTCATTGCAGTAAAGACTTTGTAAATGTAAATGTTCTGAACTTGTGGTTTTGTATAGTTTTGCTTCTACATTACCAGTGAAATAAAGCATGTCCTCTAGCCCGTAAAACGGTTTCTGTGGGCTGGTAACGTTTTATGGATTTTTCGTAAATTTTCCATCTTAGATTGACAAAGTAATAGTTTCGGACAGCCTATTTTTCAAGCTTAGTTCATACACTAACACTTACTTTACAAACGAGAGTATTGACCAACAGCTCACTATCCAACTGCTAAATACTTAAAAAGTTGAATTTCGCACCATTATTTAGCATTCTACCATTACATTACTGGATACTCGATTTTGATTGGTTCTCCAGAAAAATAAAACGTGATCAATTTTGGATTGAACCTCCTCTGATTTTAGCGCCGCTTCAACGCGTATTGACGCTACTTTGTGACGTCACAATATAACGAACAAACGGCGATTCTAAAGTGTGCTCTACTTGTTGAAATCAAAATAACTGATACTAATCAAATCAATATTTCATGTAGCTTGTAGCATGAAGGTGTATATTTAGGGTCTGGCGTATGTGGTAAGAGAGCAAATGAAATGTCAATGACGCACTGGTCAGCCGGTTCTGAAAACCGAGCGTAACGTTTTGATGCAAAATAAGAAATACTTATGTCATATCATCTGCACACTTACGTCGAAAACTTGAATGTGCAATCCTTACCTGAATGAGACAATTACCCTCACCTGGAACACTTCTTTTAAATAAATACAAGTCGTCAAGCTCGTCATTCACAGCGACTTGCAGACGGTAGCCATTTTGAATGTCGCGTGATATGCTTATGCGGGTTATTCCAAAAATTCGGAATTCAGGAAAAACGAATCCTGATTGTATGAACGTGAATGTTAGGAAAACAAAATTAAAATTAAAACTCCCGTAATAAATGACACATATGTTAGATTTTTTAAAAATAGTTAAGGAGAAACAATGGGAAAAGAGCTTGTGTATAACAACAATAAATTGTGTACGAAATCACTGCCACATGTTGTCAATAGTGGATTTTTCGAACGTAATTCGGAGCTCGCGCACTGCCGTTGTACGCACTTGTCAGCATCCGACAAAAAGAGTCCCGTGGTAAAACGGCCATGTTAACGTATAGAAAGGTTATTTTTCGGGGACGGGAAGTAATGGGACATTTTTAGTATGATTAGACTTATTTTCGGTCAAGAATAAATGTAAAAAACTTGTACTACCCTTACACTGGTGTTCACCATCCCCATTCCAAGAATGTATTAATTTTCAAAGTTAAATGTAAAAATGAAAATTAGTGTAAGAATTCAAATTATATGTCGGTATTATCCCCCGCTACCAAGTGGAAGGGGGATATAGGTTTGAGCTCCGTCCGTCAGTGCGTCGTACGTGCGTCTGCCCGAGATAAAGGGGAAAATATTTATGATAGGATTATCAAATTTAGTGTGTGGCTTGAGGGTATCGATACGGTGATGGAGTTGGAGAATAAGAAGCGTATGATTATTTTTACCGGAGTTATTGCCCTTGATCCGTTTCTTCGACTCTGTTCCAGGCATGTTCGAAAGGGACAACTTTTCTCAGAATCTGTTTCAGATGGGATAACTAAATTTAGTGTGTGGCTTGAAGGTATTGATACCTTGATGGAGTTCGAAAATAAGAAGCGTGTGAACATTTTTCCTGAGTTATTGCCCTTGATCCGTTTTTTCGACTCTTTTAAATGTATTTTCAAAAGGGATATCTTTTCTCAGAAAATGTTTAAGATCAAATCAGTTGTGTGGCTTGAGGGTATCGATACCTTGACGGAATGAAGATGAGATATTAAGTGCACAACTATTTCTTCTCGAATTACTACCCTTGTTTCGATTTCTTGGGTCTGGCGGGCCAGATGTTGATGAGTATATCTTCTTGTTTATTCAGCAATTATTAAACAAATCTGTAACTATAAAATATACAAAACTTGTACATAAACACATGTAATATATACATTGTAAATATAATTTACAAATACTGTGATAAATATTGTAAATATTGTTATAAAATGATGTAAATATTGTTATAAATTGCTAAAAATATCATATAATGCTTTCTTCTGCTTTACAGTTGTAAAATAGTGTTCTTAGAGGTTTTTTTCGCTGCCAATCATAGTATTCAGGGCGGTGAATCACATTACATCACATCACAAGGCGTACAACCAGAGACAGATCGTCATTTAGGGTTAGGGTAAATTAGTGATCACGTGGCCTTTATACAAATGCGAGGACGCATCCTTTTTCTAAGGAGGGAAAAGTTGAAGCGCTAAGGGTATCATTAGTTTATTCTAAAAACGTCATAATTATAACGTCATAACTTGTAAATGTCAAAATCGAATGTCCAGTTTACTCCCGGTGGGGTGCTAGGTTAAATTGTTTCGTTAGGAGACAATTGTGAAGCTGTAGAATAGTATTAGAGGTATATATTATGTTGTTTTATTAACTTACCGTTATGTCTAACGGAGCCCAGTAATTATAAGAGTAGCCAATTAGCGTAGGGATGACAAGTATTTTCGTAAACTCCGCCATTCTGTTTGGGTCGTTCTCGCATTGTTACGTGAAGTCGGCAGTCGCTGCATCCTCATTGTAACGTCAAAACTATCTCAGATAAAAGGACCGATCGGCTGGTCAAAGGAGACTTGCATTTTTATCTCCAGTAACCATTAACATTAAGCAGCAAGCTCTCGGACCAGCCGACAAGGTGATAATGGCAGATCTTTCGCCAGGACTCTAACTTTTTATATGTAATTTGTAAATGTGTCTTTATTAATTATTGTTGGGGAAACTTACTAAGTATTTATTAAAGTTCGGTAAGACGTCACGATAAAGATGCACCATGTTATGTTTTTTTTTTATTAAAGTAATGTTTCATCGCATTTGCATATAACGTCATGTCTTCTGAATAAATTATTATTGTTACTCTTAACAATCTCTTGTGTTTTCCATAAAGTTCTATGTTCCTTGGAAAATGTTCGTGTTGCGAGAACTTTTAATTTTCGCGGGCTTCGCTACTTCGCTAAGTCCAGCCATCTGTGAACGTCCGCTAGCTCATTAGCATTCATGGATCTCAGGTCAAAGAATGGATACTCAAGAATCTGACCAATTCCCAATCAGGAGCTAGCATTTCCAAGATAAACATGGCTAACGTTCACGATGATTTGGCTCTTTGCATTGGTTTCGAAGTCCCAGACGCAAAAAGCTGTTTGTTATTTGTAAATTAAACTACAAGAAATACTTTGAGAAACTTACACTTAGTAGTTCTAAGATATTTGCCTACATTGTTTTGTATCAGCAAAGTATCTTCTTGGTGAAACAAGCGAACTCGTAGTGTAATGCAAGTAGGCGGAGTTTAGCAGTGTTTGTAAACATAGTCGCGCTACCAAACATATTTACTTAGTTGTTTACATGCACTAGATGACACTAGATAGAATCTTCGTTGATTATGATACCCTACCCTACTTACCGTTACAATATGCTATGGTGTTCATCTGGGACTGGCTTCCTTTGCAATTTTAACTTTTTAACTGTGAATGCAAATCCACGTGGGGTTGGCGACATCCTCGGGGACTCCTTAGTGTAGTATTACCCGGACACTGCATATAGCATGCTTGACTTGAGTTCCCATCGGCGTTGACGTTGGCGTTGGAGTTGGAGTTGGAGTTCCCATCGTCTCCAGGACCATACATGTATCTCTAAAACTACTTTACCAATATCCTCAATTCAATTTGTTTTCAATTGCCAATTCTACCCAAAGACAATGAATTATTTGATCTTTCTAAGGTGATTTGGGGGAAGGGAGACATCTGTTTACGAGTAAAACACCACAACTAGCTCACACTATCATTGTATCCAAATATCCAAGTCCTCAAGTATGCAAGTAAACAAGTCCAGCGTCAACTCTGTAGGCCCCTGTCTATTATTTGATCTTTCTAAGGTGATTTGGGTGAAGGGGAGACATCTGTTTACGAGTAAAACACCACAACTAGCTCACAATATCGTTATGTCCTAATATCCAAGTCCTCAAGTATGCAAGTAAACAAGTCCAGCGTCAACTCTGTAGGTCCTTGTCTATTATTTGATCTTTCTAAGGTGATTTGGGGGAAGGGAGACATCTGTTTACGAGTAAAACACCTCAACTAGCTCACAATATCGTTATGTCCTAATATCCAAGTCCTCAAGTATGCAAGTAAACAAGTCCAGCGTCAACTCTGTAGGTCCTTGTCTATTATTTGATCTTTCTAAGGTGATTTGGGGGAATGGAGACATCTGTTTACGAGTAAAACACCTCAACTAGCTCACAATATCGTTATGTCCTAATATCCAAGTCCTCAAGTATGCAAGTAAACAAGCCCAGCGTCAACTCTGTAGGTCCTTGTCTATTATTTGAGCTTTCTAAGGTGATTTGGGGGAATGGAGACATCTGTTTACGAGTAAAACACCACAACTAGCTCACACTATCATTGTATCCAAATATCCAAGTCCTCAAGTATGCAAGTAAACAAGTCCAGCGTCAACTCTGTAGGTCCTTGTCTATTATTTGATCTTTCTAAGGTGATTTGGGGGAATGGAGACATCTGTTTACGAGTAAAACACCACAACTAGCTCACACTATCATTGTATCCAAATATCCAAGTCCTCAAGTATGCAAGTAAACAAGTCCAGCGTCAACTCTGTAGGTCCTTGTCTATTATTTGATCTTTCTAAGGTGATTTGGGGGAATGGAGACATCTGTTTACGAGTAAAACACCACAACTAGCTCACACTATCATTGTATCCAAATATCCAAGTCCTCAAGTATGCAAGTAAACAAGTCCAGTGTCAACTCTGTAGGTCCTTGTCTATTATTTGAGCTTTCTAAGGTGATTTGGGGGAATGGAGACATCTGTTTACGAGTAAAACACCTCAACTAGCTCACAATATCGTTATGTCCTAATATCCAAGTCCTCAAGTATGCAAGTAAACAAGCCCAGCGTCAACTCTGTAGGTCCTTGTCTATGTCAGGTTAATGAACTGTTGATCTTTGAATTAGCTTTGTAAGTCGAGACAGACACACCTAATCCTTCAATTAGTTAGTTCATGTGGTCAAGGAAATCACTTCATATCGTCAACCGGTGTCATGTGAGGGACAGCTTGAAATCCGATTTCCTTGTCTCCATCGGTCGTTGGCACTATTTGATATATCAGAATTATTGTATACCTGACGATATGGTTCTTATAAACGAACAATACCAAATGAATTTACGATTTTCAAAATCAGACCATAAGTCTGTTGGTCTAAGTCACACAAAATCTGTACCTGCAAACTGCGTAACGTAATCGACCTTTGGTTACGATATGGCACTTATACTACACTGTCGGCCAAAAGAAACGCCTACCAGATATCTTATCAAAACAGTTTATCAATATTCATCATTTATTCCGTATAAATTGCCATGGGGCCAACAGTACAACATATCTAAAATATAACAAGAACGTTGCTGCGCCACTGACAATATACGTTTAATTTTAATACAATGAATTCATTTGGTTCTTAGTTTAAAGACCTTATCTAAGAAAATACAAAGTTTGAATAGGTTATCATAATCAATCATAGTTAAAAGGTAAATCAGTTTGTAAATACATGGATGGTGATGTCAATATGATGGAAGATATTTAATTCGCAAATTTGTATATGCTGGACAAAGAGGATGACATGTAGTTCATCTTCAAGCTGTGCTTTACAGTATGAACAAGAAGTGTCTGTTTTATTTTATAAAATCTATAAGCATTCATCCTGAAACCATGTATATTACAGTGTAATTTTGTCAGGCATCTCCGTAATCCTGCATTATTGATGGATAAATATTTTTCAGGAAAGTAGTCATGTTTTATCAAAGAATACAATTTAAGAGAGCTTGAATGGACATTTCATGGTTCCATTGTTGGAAGTATACATCTTTACATCGTTGCTTAAAATTTGCCAGGAAATAGTTTTTATTTACAATGGTCTGATTCGTCCATACATAATTAAAGCCGTATTTGCAAGGCAGTTTCCTTACTTTATCAATATTATAATACCATTATGAACGTGGTGATGACGCTACAGATGTACGTGGCTACGTTGCGCAAGTGAATAAAAAATATAATTTTCATGAATGTTATTGACTGGAATCATAGTTTCCACGATTTTAATGGACTTTTATATCAATGGAGACCACCATTAATTATATTTCAGAACATATTTCATCTTTCATTTTAAGGAAAATCAAGTAGGCATTTTGTTTGACCGTCAGTGTATACCACTATAGCAAATGAATGTTTCCAGTCTTATCAAATCATACCGTAACTATGTTGCACTACGTACACGTAACGTAAATGTGCAACATAATTACGGTCTGATTTTAATGAAACTGTGATTGTTCATCCCTTGCTCAAGACAAGTCAGAAAGTCGGAAAATAGACTTAGTAAGTCAAAGAATTAAGATTTGCAGGTGTTTCATCAAGAGTACCAGATCTCTTCTGTAACGGCACGAGTCACGAGTCGCGAGTGTAGTCGTTAGACTTGGTTACTCCTAAATAAACTTTATGTACTGATTTCATCTGATCAGTGATACCGGTTCGTTATAACCGTTAGGTTATAGCAAGTGTATGGCTTTGATGTGATTGTGTTATCTGTACCAGTGTATTTAATTAGCTCGATGCACGCAACTAAACTCGGTACAAACATTAGCTTAATGAACCAGAAGAGAAGGATTAAGGAGACAACAACAACGTATGTTTACTGTCCACATGAATATTCTCTTTGTTTAGATTGATGAAAGCAGTGGAATGGTGTTTGATTGTTTTACTGTTCAGCGTTAATTGGATGAACTGATTTTAAGTTGGTCATTTGAGATGCCGACGTTGGCTGAAACAGGTAAATGACAACATTTTTACAGTGATTGTGTGAGCTATTTCACAGGAAGGTAACACCAGTCCCTTTTGTCTTTTTTCTCTGTGCTAACGAAAAACACATAGAGACACGAGACCGACCTCCCAAGCGTGATGACATTTATACAACCAACCGTGCACTTTTCTTCACGTTGCTACTTCACTTGTCATGTGTATCAGCTGTGTATATCTAATTGTCAGATTATAGTGTCATATTATCATATACTATATAATCATTGCTTTGCACAGTCCATTGCAGTACAAAAATTATATTTATCAATATGACATCCCTGACGTGAATGCAAGATGTTGTGGATATTGAGAATACACTGAGGAACATACGACTCTTCAGCCACTTGCCACTATTTGGTTGTTTGCCAATTCCTATTTTCATTTTCAGAGAAATAAAATATGTTTAGACCAATAGCCAATAGCTTGACAAACTAGGATATAAGTCACAGTGCACGCTACTGCACATTGATGTACCTTTAATGTAGGTGTCTGAGTATTCATGTAGAATCGATTCATGATCTGATGAGGTCGATCCCGGCACTGAAGCTCTCAACATTACACCCTGTAACAGTACATTCATCCTGTCCTGCAGCGCCAACACAGTCCGGTATCAGTGAGCCGCAGCAAGGATGACAACCGGATAATGAAATATGACAACACGTCATCGGAAGAGCGAACCATAAAATTGCTTCCGGTCGCCATAACTGTCAGCTCAAATCTCGACCTACATGTAGATTGAAATTTGCTATAGTATCATAGACCATATAAGTATTGGGAAATCGCGGAGGGTATAGTTTATAGTGAGTATAGAATGTTGACAAGGATTTAGTTGTTAGATTGTTCCTGAAACGTAACATCCCCTTTACACACTTTAAAAATGTTACTTTCATACTTTGAGTTGAAGATACATTCACATATGTGTCCTTAACATTAGTTTAAGGAAGGACAACTACATAGAAGCTCTATCAAATAGGAATGTCTGACAGTCAAAAGCTTCTTGTAATCTTACTATTATCTTACTAATTACTAATTTGGCTTTTAGTCGGCAGTAATTGTGTACAATTCGTCCTGTCTGTAAATATTTTCATCAAAGGAATCATTTATTTTCTCTCGCGTCCTTGCGTCGTATACCTTAATCATAAAGTATTATATTGTTTTCTCTCTGTGATCTGGGAGGTACATCGAATAGACATTCTTTGTGGGGGCTGTAATGACAAACTCTTTCATTCACAATTGCAATCATTCTCTTGTGAACATTTCGATACAGAAGAGAAACGTAATCACTAGGTGTACTCTTATTATAGTAAAAGGTGTGATTTTGTGTGCAAGACGATATATTACAATTACTGATCAATTATTGTTATTTAGATATTCGTAATAATGTATTTGGGAAGGATTCTTTCTTTAGGGTTAGAGATGTTATTTTTCAAATTGAGGTTTCAAATGTCAAACAAAATTACAATATAAATGTTCGCATAATTCGATGGAGACATTCTTCAACAGTTTCCAAAAAAATCCAATTAAGAAAGAGAATCGATTATAAGATTATGATGTATATTATTATTTAATCATTATGTCATCATGTCAATAACGATCAGAGCTTAAATATTGACTTGCCAACAGGCATATATCACCGGAGCCCGTCGTTAACTTGACTTGACTTTAACACTTGACTTTGATATACTCTTTTTATGAAACTGTTCCTACTGCCCTTTCAAAGCCATCCAACTTTTCATTGTGGATTGTCTCTAAAGTCAATCATGTCCTATGAACTTCAGGCGACCCAACATATTTCGGCACCAATTTCATGACCTGTCACCAATGCCACTGGCATTCTGATGACGTTACAACGTCCAGTGAACCATGGCGCAAATAAATGGCAGCTTATGATGAAATGTCATCTCATCACACAATCAAAATGTAATTTGACTGTAACATATATTGACTTTCGTGGAATATACATCCACTGTGGTTCGGAAATATCAATAATGAACACACATAAATTGTAACTATATATTTAATGACACGTCTATTTTGTGATAGATTGTCTTCTTTGTCATGGTCATAGAAGGTACATAGTTGATAGTTGCTTGGATAAATAACATTAAAATACACTTTAAAGAATTGAGAACCATTTAAATATAATGTTTGTGTTAGCACAATGAATACTGAAATGAAAGAACGGACCCTTTAACTTTCAAATAATCAAGAACCCAGTAATGGCACCCAAGCGAAGGGTATGATAACACGTCAGATAGACAGTGTTCGAGGGTTTGAGATGAGGTTCACTTCCTTATAAATACAGACGTGGTTTCTCCCCTTTTAATCTTGTATCGTTTACATTAATTTGATATCAACAACTTCTTTCATCTATTTAAACCGCCTTTTATACATAACTATTTCCGTCACGCGTTTAAACGAAATCTGTAATCTATACACAATCGTTTTCGGAGTAAATCAAATAGACACATAGTAATAGAAAATTCAATAATACTTATCACAGTACAAGCCGTGTGTAAGCTCCTAATATCAATGTTCACAAGTCACGGAAGTTGTTGTTCACGCGATAGTCTGAGGAGATGTTGTTCTCTGTCGATTAAAGATCTATAAACAATTAATTCCTGCACAACTGAGAGGATCGGACTTGATTGAATGTATCAAGTAACTGCACAGATTAAACATCAGATGATTGAATTGATGAATTGATGAACTCTACATCACTGTCCTGCAATATAATTGATTAAGGAAATGGTAGATAGCAAACATGTTTCACAACTTTTCAGTATCATGAATGTTGATTTACTAATTTAACAATACTAAGAAACCCCTCTATATTGAACAATATGACAGGGCTAATTCAGGCGGTTCAGAAAATTAGGTCCAAAAAAAGATTTTCTCTATTTTTTGTTATTTCCCCTCAGAAGAGATAATAGTTTCAAAGTTTAAGCAAAAATAATTATTCCTTTAAATCAACAGATCATCGTTCATGTAGCCCTTTAGGTTAGATAGATTGTTTAAGCTTAGTTTTGGGCGAGTATTTAAAATATTGACAGTGGAATCAAACTCAACCCACAAATTTGTTCACAGTACAAATCACTACATTACCAGTGGTGTTATTTCCGAAGTATTTCATAGTTCCGAAGATTCATACAAAACAAATTAAATTATTCTAAAATCTACTAAACATATTACATTATTCATTAATTCACTCCCTCTGCAGCTTCACCTGTGATCCAAGTTGCCGAGTATTGATTATCTGGGTGAGATCACCTCGGCTTGAGCGTTCACTTCTGTGGTTTCAGGGATATGCTTAATTTAACAGTCATACTACTCTTCCAACTAATCAACGCACAATGTGGAAATTCTATTACCGGATTCCATTAGGCTGCCCTTGATTGCCAGAGGCTAAAAGTTGTCATTTTTTAAACACAAAATAGAAATTTTGTTTGGCACGTTGATGTTAAATAGAGAATACTAAACGACGTCCCGTTTAATAACATATTTATGAAACGAGTGGATGGTTTTGATATCTAACGAGCGAAAGCGAGTTAGATACCAATACCATCCATGAGTTTCATAAATATGTTATTAAACGGGACGTCGTTTAGTATTTTATTTATTACACGCTCTAAATTTATGAAATATGTAATTAAAGTTTACTATTCATTCATGTAGATGTGCGTAGGGATACATCTCTTACCATGGACGCATAACGCCATCTCACTAAACACCAAAAATAGACCAAGCAAATATCCGTTAATAACAGTTTCAATTTTGAACAATACAATTTCAAAACACTCATTATACATTGTCTTTATGTTGAACTATAAGAAGCGCAAATTGGCGAGTAAACAAAAACATCGTATTAATCTCGCTAGATCTTATGAATGATGTCAGGTGAGTGTGACGTCATCGGAATGCGACTGTTTTCGATTCAGTTAGGCTAGTTATAGCTGTACGTAGCTGCGGTTGCTTTGCCAAAATAGGCTCTGTAACACCAAGATGACAATGATACTGGGGAGTAAAGTTACAGTTCTGCTGGTAGTTTTATCTAGCGAAATTGTGGGGATCAGTGTCTTTGTTGCCGATGAAGTTAACATTGACGGCACAAATTGCTAACAGAAGGCCTGAAAATGGAGTTCCGACATTTTAGTGAACGTTAAAATGTTAGGCCTAGGTTATATAAACATTGACAGTTACCTTGAAGCATTTTTAATTCATATATCTTGGTATGGTATCCTCTGTAACAACAGACATGAACAATGCCTCCACAACCTGGAAAACTAACGTGTCGACACGAAGTTACAGTAGTTGTTTACATTCTAAACAATCAAACCCATTCCGCAAAAAAAGGAGAAGAAAATATCAAAACGTACCTTATATGATTACAATGTAGTCGCATTAATACTCAACTGACGATTGTCACATTATTTTGGGGTTGAACATGAAGTTTATTCCTTATGAAAATAGAATGCAGACTACGTCAAGTTGCATGACAAAGCCATGCAAATGGCGGTCAAATCGCGAGAACGCTAACGAGATACAAGGGAACTAACTCTGAATCAACCAAGTGATACTGGTTGACGGTAAATTGTGATAGAAGCGTCCGTACAATATTAATCGTAACGACGTTGTGTGAAAAAACATGTCCCAAGAAATCCAGTGCGAACCCCAAGGCCATGTGACGACTGGAAAGTAGTTCCGACTGCGATCGCTTTCACGTGCAATGTTTCACAACAGTGTTGAATAACATTTCGATGTTTCACAACAGTAGTATCTTCAACGAGAGTGTAATAACTAATGTTAATATTTCGAATGTGTACAAGCATCATTGGCTGAGGACTAATATGTCTTTTTGAGGATGGTCAAACTTAAGTTATGTTTTAGAAGATATATCAATGAATTTCGTTATAGAGGAATTAGAATAATTATTGTAACAGCTTTAAAAAATTCTTCCTCAGATACATCATTCGTTCAAATAATAACTCAAATTATATCTAACTCTCTCACGATTTGCTCAAATTTATTTCACTGTAAATAATAGTATCCAACAATTGTACAAGTGAAACAACTGTACGTATTGTTAAGCTCTAGGTTTACTGGGAAGACACGACTTGAGTAAGGTATGTGTACCACTTCATACATATACATATACATACAGCTGCATATCAAAAGTTTGTTTACCTACTTGTGTATTTCAGTAAATTTGGCATGTTTTTTAAGCATCGTATCAACGCGAAAACTAAACCGATCACAATTCATTTTTACATTATAAGAAGACAGTTGAGTGTTTCATAACATAATCTGATATGGTGTTTCACAGTAAACAGTTACAGTTTTGGCAGCTCTTTGAAGTGGCCAGGGGTCCATCTTTTAAAAACTGCAGTTTTTAGTTTCTTCTGTGACATATTCAGTAAGTGATCGATTGGGTCAAACATTCATAACACATTTCCTCTAATACTCATTCAATGTATTTTGATGAAAGTATTCTCATGTTGTCGATATGAAAACTGTTATTCGAAAACCAATGAAATTTGATTTGAAAATTCTGTCTATTTCATTAAGTAAAATTTCATAAACATGGACAACTAATATGAGGATCACATGATGCATTTATGAATGTTTTTTACTCATGGTTATATGCTGATTCAATATCATTTTATGTGATGCAATGTTAATGATGTTACAATGAACGTCACTTAACATGATATTTGCACAAAGATACACTTGTAGATGAACAAACTTTCGGTATGCAGCTGTATTGTATCGATTTTAGTTGAGGAATTATGATTAGATTATGTCTTTTGCTGTATAAAGTTCAAATTCAAATTCAATTTATTAACTAACTGTATGATTTAACTCTTGAAACTTGATTAGTTTGAACAAGCACTAAACCTACTCGTATTGAGAATGCTTGGCTAGAGGGAGGTTTGTTCTCAAGTTACAAGTTCATAGCATCTCATAATTGTGCAATAGTAAGAAATGGACAAACCCAACATAAACGCATTTGAAATACAATCGATAATTCAAAACAATCCTACCAAACCTTTTCATCTCCATGACAATCTACTAAGAAACATTTTAAGTATGATTTCAAATAGATATATCATAAAGACATATATGATATATAGAGAATCGCACCCAAGTGTCTTCTATCCGAGGCTTGCCGAGGATATTTTTACTTTTATCAAGTACTGTTGATATATTTGACATCAGAAGACACGAGGGTGAGATTCTATTTATCATCCAAAATCATTCTTATTACGTTTCAGTGAAAATAGTGTACATCTCTGAGCACATTTCTGCCATTTGACTTCCAGTGCGGTGAGGTCATATCATTGCGACGTCATCATGTTTATGACGTCAAAGCATTGTGATGTCATGTAGTTACCGGTGACAGGGCATTGTGCAAAAACTACTGCAAAAACGATATCTCCTAGGAGATATCGCTTTATCTCACACAAGCGATATATCTCCTGTGGAACACAATTTTGGGTGATAAATCCTTTTGATAATGTTTTTCTTTCGGAATTACATGTCATCTTAGATCTTAGGATCCGGTTTAAGAAAGTGTGTCTTCCATCTTACCTTTGAAAGGGTGCAGAACGCGGACAATATTCTAAAACGCTTTAATCAAACTGATTTACATCAATTACGAAAGCTCAAAACTTCTACAAAATGTCAACTTGAACGGTTTTTGCTCCCATTTTCCTTGAAATATTCCTGTCTGCGGTATTTAAAAAAAAATATAATTGATGTTTGCAATTTATCAACAATCTAGCAACTTTGCACCCTTCTATCTGTTTTATCTTTAATACTGTTCTTATTTAGCTTATGACATTTGTGATGAAAGATTCCAATATCCGGGTTCGAAGCTCAAGATTGAGGGTAAGGCAACACACCTAAGTGAGGGAGTTGATTCAGTAGTAATAAGGGTGAGCGATGTACATGGCACAGTATCTTGCAAGAAGCAGGTCAGTGACCTGGTGGCATCTGGATGGTCCATTCACACTTCTGATAATGGTTAATGCTTTCATAATGATGCATTGGCCTAATTAATCACTTTAGTACGGACACATATAATCTCGTCACGATTCTACAACGTGTACTGAAAGTTTCCGCCGGTAATGCTATAACAGGTATTTCTCTTTAATAGACACACATGGCCAAAGAATACAACATTGTTAATCCTTTGAAATATAGGGTTAATGTGTTATTTCTGAAATTATACAAATGAAAACTACATTATACTGATATGGATTATTTATAGCAAAGTGTATTCCGAAGCACGGGAGGTATTATTAGCTTTTGTGGTAATGAGACTTCATAATACTCTCACCACAATTCCAAATAACTCTTAAAATAAATACCTGTTTTCAAACTGATCATATTGTTCATGATGTTTGTTACAATGGGTTTTTTGTGTAAGACAGTACTGTGATTTAAAAATCCTACTTCAATAGTAGTATTATGCAGCATGCACATATGCCAGTTGAATAAGCTAAATGATAATTCCTGACAATTCTCGAAGAAGCAATACTTCCCGGTGAAATTATCAGCTCAATTAAAAGTGTTGATGTATTAACACATAGTGATTGGACTCGGATATTGATATAGATCGAGTCATTTAATATATTATAACAATTATATGCGGGACATAATAAGAGAGACATTGACCTTACTAAGTAGTTTAGTAGCTGTTGACAAGTTGTTGCCTATATGAAATGGTCTATCCTTATCCGTATCGGCATGGTTAGGATTTTCTTAAATCCGTTTTTATTGTATAGTGAATCACTGTACACCAAATGTTTACTACGTGTCACATCAGAACCATAAAGTAAAGTTAACTCATTAAAAGTTCACATTTTGTAAAATAAACACTTCCAGTTACAGATATACCAAGGTTTTAAATTTGGATCATTGGATATGAATTAAGGGTATATTTCACCATTCAATTTGAGAATTATCTCAAACTCTTTATTCATCAAATCAAATCATCATACTCGCTCTCATAGGTCATATATTAGTCTGAAATCTAGTACAATCTTACCATACGTCAACGCCCTTGTCTAGTCATGTTTGCAGCATAGATTGACCGGTACCTATTATTATATTGACCTAATTGACAACTATAGAGGATGTGGTTTGGCTCTGTATACGAGTAATCCCATTGTCACTGTTTTGTGTATGTTTCTGGAACTGCTGTTATAACAATGGTCATTCATTGCTTTATAAAACAACATGTCACGCACACGTGCCAAGCATATAACTGTCATATTGAAGTCCATTATCATGAATTTAGATAACCAAATGGAAATTACATTATATCAATGGAAGTAATTTGTGAAATGTTTACAGGATGAACTATTATTCTCATTGTTTGAGTATAGCAATAAGTTTCTTTGGAATTGTTTAAAATAAACTTATAGAGGGCAGTACCTCAAATTTTCACGTCACATTTCGATTGACTTATCCGATTATGCAGTGATTTTATCAAAGAGGATTAATTTCACAGTAGAACCACCCCCCCCCCCCCCCCCCCCCCCCAAGTATACCAAGTTAAAGTATATTAAACATGAACCTCATTGTAAGTAAAACAGTTGTCGATAAGGAATCTTAATATGCATATTGCAACACAATTAACACAGTAAACACAATATATTACACTGATAAAAACATTAAAACTGTAAAAAGTGTTAGGAATGATAAGTGTTTAACTTTAATATATGTTTTTTTACACATGTCACTCATTTAATAATACTTCAAACAATAAGACGACACTAAGTAAATTTCGGCTCGATGTACATGGAGACAAACACTACTGTGGGGAGTTGGATCAAGAGAAAGAAGAAAGGTAAACAACCTACAATCATAAAGTAATCGTCTATTGGTTTTCAAACAATACAAACTAACATATAGGAAAATGTGAATACATTTCTTTAAAAAAACCTTCACAATTGAGCTTTTTATTCCATCAAAGACCAATGCTGTGAGTATAACCTGATCCGTTTTTCACCTGACTAGATAGACAGGGGGTATGGTTCGTGCACTATGCAACTCCGTCTTCAAGGTTTCATATGCTGTAGCTAGGGACCATCCTGTTAAAACATATCAAGTTTATTATATACTTTGATCACCTGGTTGTGTGCGGGATAGATATTACTTTAACGGGATGTGTGTTCAGATGTTTATAATGTGTAATCTGTAACGTGTAAACTACAACTCAAAGTCAGACATTGCAATATCTTGTTAACCTATTTTGGATAACATTTCATATCAGGAGCCTACATGAAAGAAAATCATTCAATCAAAGTATTATAAGAATAAAACATTAAGTTTATTCAACCAACCCAACACGAAAACCGAACGACATAAGTCCATGCGTCCCTGTACTTCTCTGCATGATATTATGTATAATATGTATTAATTTTTCTCAAACGATAAAGTTACCATTAGCTCATAATACAATAATAACAATATACATATAACGCCTAACATCCAATATCCACTGCTCAATGGCGGTACAATTATTACCCTGAAGGAATTGTACTTTCGGTGCCATATAGGTCCGTACCTCCCGTGTTCAGGTACCCATTTAAACAGCTGGGTGGACTGAGTGCAATGTGGAAGAAATGCCTTGCCCAGGGGCACAACACAGTATAAGACCCAGGTCACAAATGTTTGGTGTTTCCACCGGGATTCGAACCCGGGCCGTTGGCGTGAGAGGCAGACATGCTAACCACTACACCACTGTGCTCATCAGGCTTTGACAGTACTTTGTATAAGATGGGCTATTAAATTGCCAAAATAATTGTGAAAGGGTAAAACATACATGTACACTTTTGAATCCATATTGGCCAAGTCATATATATTCAAATGCTAACTTATGATGATGCGATCCCTGTTAAGTCGTTTTCTATGTTTGTTTGCATGTGAATCTTTTGCACGTTTTTGTACTATAGGCCTGTGGCCTCTAAGTACTAGAAATAAAGATTGAGAAGTCATATTTAAGCTTTCTACTGTTTTTAGATTTAGACCACAGAGTAACCAACTTTACAATTTATCATCCACATCTGCCAAGGAGTGCCAAGAGATTTCAGTTTTCTAGTGCATTTCGTTTGGGAAGAGGGTATTTATTTGAAGCAACATAGATAGCTAACCTAGAATTTTATTGCCTAATATTGTGTACACATAATTTTTTTAAAACATTTTGGTTTTGGGGAGATAACACAAATTATTTTTTGGGCCGTTTTGCCCTATTTAGTCAACAAATCTACAAATGTAAATCCTCATAGCCAACGAATTTGGCCTTGAAGTCCAATGAACTAACCCTGACAAACTGAAAACTAACTTTTGGATCAGTTCCTCATTGACAGATGATATTACGCTGTGACCGTCATGGTCAATTACACATATTATTGCCACTCATGTACTTTAAACTATATCCCGGTCAATGTGTATTTATATCCTTTAAATATATAGCAAATAAAGAAAAGGTCGGAATCTGGGTGCAAAATCATGATAATAATGCATCTGTGTGTAAACTTCAAAAAGGTGATTTACTTTAAAACTCGAATTAACCAGATAAAATAAGCAGGAGACATATTCAAAATGAAAAATCAAATTAAACAGCTATTGTCATATTCTGCACAATACAAAAACGTTATTAGATACACAAAGATTAAATTGTTCGTTACATCGTACGTATATAAGTATATATATAAGTATACAAAGCACAATGAACCAGCGGTCTTACTAACAGATTTAAAAGTTTTCACGCAAATAACAAATAATGTATTTTGATATGACAAGATGATCACCAACGTAACAAATATAGACCACATCTGACGTGACAGTTACTATAACATCATTGAATTTGTAATTCTAATTAACTGAAAGTGTCTGATATCAGTGATCTTAGACCACAAAGAAACTCATAAAAGAGACGTGTAATAGCCAGAAGGAAAGATGTTCAGAGAACAACCCGACACTATGATTATTATAGAAAAACTGCCCGAAAAAGACAAACAGATATAACACAAGATTAAAATTAATGGACAACCTTAAGTCAAACAAAAAAGTTCAAGCACTTATCAGTGCTATCAGATCGTTAGCATTATCTACACACACTTTGCTGTAATTTGGTTACATTCTCATTGCTATTCTTTTCGTTTTGTAAACAGGTCATTAGCAGGGTTTCCAAGACCTTCCCTTATTCTGAAAGTCGGATGATTGTTATATTTAGGTTTTTAATGATCAGAGCACACGTTTAGCAGCTGATTGAACTGATTTAACTGTTTTATTTGAGTCAATAGTTAAAGCATAAGGTACATGTACTGTATGTTCTCAAACGATAGAACTATCTTCATCTCATCAGACTTTAAAAGACACGTTGTTTAAGGTCGAATATTAAACAAAAGTAATTGTGGGAGAGTAATGCATCTACACCTGAGAATCCATATTGACCAAGGCATCTGTAGGATTTAAATGTTATAATGCATTTAGTTCTTACAAAGAAGATGAATCCAAGTTTCAAAGATGAAGCTGCAGTAGTCCTTATTCGACCCAGGAGTAACCAACTTTAGTGTACGGAGGAAGACAAAATTATGGATGATCAACTTCTTTATTAACAATAGTAATAAACTTTACAGTTTATCATCCACAGTTTGTATAACTTGTTATCAACAAGGTTTCAACAAGTTCCCTTATTCTGAAAGTCTGTACAATGTACAAACACATCAAATAAAATGAAAGTCAACTTAAAGCGACTGTTAAACCATGTAGTGTGGATAAAAGGTAGTGGAGGTACAACGACAAACATTAGATTCCGGGTTGAAATTAATGGTAACCGAAGGGTCGAATTAAATTTAAGCTCGGAAATAAATTGTTGAGTTGTTTCTCCTATGAAAAGTGCATTATACGCCATCATTTTGCAGGATTATTATATATATATATAATCATATATAATAACACCATAATCCCTAATCCTATCACGGCCAATTAAGACCAATCAGATCATAGTGGGGATAATTCTCAAAGACGCTTGTTGATTGCTTTGACGTTATTAGCAACCTGTGTTGCCAAGACAGACATGTGTACATAGACTATAAGACTACTGCTATGCTTCAAACAATTATTCCCTGATGAAGCTTCGAAACAAGAAGCAGAAATATGCATATCGGAATATAAAGTATTGATTATGAAAGTTGATATACGTCTTCAGTGTATTATTTAAATATACTTATACACTTCTCCACGTTTGATACCACATACCTATTTCAATATATATATATATATATATATATATATATATATATATATATATATATATATATATATATACATACATGAAGTAATAAGTCACTGTAGCACATTTTATGTATTTTTATATATTCATATTTGCCGTTTATAATAAAGTTTACGTAAGTGTCACGTATTAAACGAGAACTGCTAGCAGTAATTTTAGTGTGAACACCTTTTAATTATTTGAGGATTTGAAATGGATCTGCGGATTGATGGATTTTTTTAGGACTCTAACCATTGAGTGAAGAGGATGTTTTGCATTTGCTACAATTTTTTTCAATTTTGTGAGATCTTTGTGTGCTGCAGCCCCTTTAAGGGTCAGCTATGACACTCTTTTTGGATTGGTGAATGTACTGAGTACTGTACTGAATTACAGGCCCAACACTAATTAATTACTAATACTCTTCATTATAATGACTGAGATGAAATTAACATGTACCTTTGCATAAGCCATGCATCCTTCAGTTCTATTGTCAACTACTTAATCAAACTTTGTCAGAAGCTCTCACTTCTGTTCAACATTAATCTGCAACTTCACAAAAATCCCAAATTAAACTTAAAACGTATTATATGTATGTCGTGATATGGAATACAGACGCAAAAGTTTACAAAGTGAGCGTGAAAGTGATCTGATTAATTTTGCACAGCAGTGTATGTTCTAAATTTGTAGATGATATTTCAATACATCAGTAGTGTGTCAGGTGAGATCGAATATGTTTACTCACTGACCTGTGTACAATGTAACTGCAGTACATTTGGTCTGACCACAGCAGTGTTCTCAACTATTCTTTACAGACTTGAAAGAATCTCACACAAATGACATCAATCATATGATTATCCTTATTTGACAAGATGATCACTAACGTATAACATATAGGCGAGTTTAGACCTGATTATATTTTAAATGCGATTCTCATATCTCTACACTACACTTATACAACAGTCTTCTTATAAAATTAATTAACTAATTTTTTTACAGACTTGAATAAGTTCCACACAAGTAACATTAATTATGTGATGTTCTTTCAATTGACAATATAATCACTGACGTATCAACTAAAGGCCAGTTCTGACGTGATACTTTATATTACACGTTTGAAGTTTGATTGAAGTATTCAAATAATCTAGAATCCTTGACCTTTCATCAAAAAGGGAATTCGGAAAAAAACTTATAAGTAATTGCAAAAAGGAAAGATCTAAAAAGAACAGTGTACACTATCACCAAAGACAAACGCCCGCACTAGCACAATCACGAGTTGTACAGGAAAGAAAGGTAAGAGTAGATGACTTGTCCAGATTGTGATCAACAGTTACCTAGTAGACGTATTTAGTGAAACATCAGAACGTCACTCCTATGATGCCCCACTCCCATTGAAATGTTTTCCGTCAGGTTACTGATATTCTGCAGTGCACAAACACGTTTCCCTATTTGAAAAATGAATGTCTTAGACATCTTTTAAATGATCTTTTGCATAAGATGAAATATAAAGATGAAAATATATGCAGGTTCTGTGAGGAAGAGATAGAAACAATAAGTCATCTCTTTTTCGAATGTCCAATTGTTAAAGATATCTGGAGTAAAGTAAAAGAATGGATAGAGACACGTACGCAAGCAAACATAAATCTATCAAAAAGAAACATCTGTGTTGAATATCCTGAATATAGGAACAGAATACTTAACACGATAATCACAACCATTAAGTACACCATTTTCAAAACAAAACAAAACGGCTTGAAACCAAATTTAACCTACATTAAAAATGACATTAAGAAAACTTACAATATCGACAAATATAACGCTTATTCTGCATGCAACTACTCCAAACTTATGAAATTTTGGTCAACTTGTCATTTACTATTTGACTAATTAAATACATCACTCTATCTTTACCTTTGTTCCTTCTTAAACTGAAAACCCTCAGAAATTGTAACACAAAACGGAGGGTTTGATTGCTTAGAATTTATGTGTGTTTATTGTAATATGTTGTACTCAGAATGTCACTTGTAAATTGTTATGTGCATGTACCACAAAAAAGATATAAATAAAAAAAAAAAAGAAAAAAAAGAAAAAGAAAAAAGAAAAAAAAATCTTTTAAATGTGAAGAAATCACACTTTAGCAACTGACCTGACCTAGGAATATGCTTCGTAGATGACAACTTTCTTTAATAGTCACTGGGTGCGGACCCTTGTAATTCCCCCAAACTCTGTATCAGTGCGGAATATGAAGCCGAAAGTAAGTTCATTTGCATAAACTTTACAGATGAGGAAACGAAGCACACAAACGGCAGACCTTCACATTATAGTGATTATATGCATACAGTTTTGCAACATTCGACAGTGTCTGATCGGAATAAAAACTTGATGTGACGGACATAACTTTAAGGACATGCGGACCCTTATTTACCCCGACATTACACATTAAGATAAATAAAAGATCATATGTGTCTTCATATCAAATATAGCAACACGAGTTGATTACAGTTTCATGTATGCAAATATGTTAACGTTATCAGTGTTGATCTATTTCATTTTAGAAGGAACAAAGGTGATCTTCTATTTATCATTTAAAATCGTTTTTCATTAGTATTGAAATAGAATTGTATATACTTAAACACGGTACTACCATTCGACTTACTTATAAAGGTAACATTGTTACATCATCAACCCGGTGATCTTATAACATGATGTAAACATGTTTTCGATGTTGTGGCATTACGAGTCATGTATACTATGACGTATTTGATGATGCTAGGAAATGGTGTAAATTTAATGTCAAGACGGTATCGTCCCATTCAATAGCTGTCTCCTGTGGAACATAGTTTTAGTTGATTGATATTCTCAATTTCCCTGTTTAGGTGTTCATGCTAAAAGGAAACACGTGTTCAGTATGGCAGTAGTAACATGCCAACATTTTACAGGATGTACATTTCTCATAGACAACGATGCAAACCTGTTTTAGGAAATTGGATGATAGATGGGTAACACTTGTATGACAATTAAAGCATCGATTTAGACTTTTGGGATTTGGGGGGTCGGGTTGGGGTGGGCGGAGTAGAAATTTGTTCTGAGAGCATAACCCCCGAAATTTGTCCTATTCATGCACAAACTACCCTTTACATAAACAATTTACACTGTAGGGGAAATATCATATCTTATTATCTAGATCTTCATTTAACATGAGGAGGTCTTGAATCGTCATGACAACGTATGAATAATCACTAATCACTGATCAATAAGAAATTATGACCTTGCATGCCTGTTTATATAACAGAAAATGCACACATGTACATTGTACATCAAGCTTAAGGTAAAGGTCATAAGGGAAAATGTTATGACCTCAGTGTGTGACATGGCATATTAACGTGTTAATGTCAGAAAACAGCTATTCTTAGTCTGAAATAGCATGAATTGTCTTATCATTTAATAAAATGCATCATGCAATACCCAATGACTTTCAGTGCACATTTTGTGTGTGGAATATTTACCTCCGTCCATGCCAGTTGTGAAGTGAGTGGAATATGTTTAAAGGAAAGCTCAAGCTTATATATTTTAAAACGTGTGTATAATGTCTATGAATTTTAAAACTTAAATTCAATTCAAGTATTGCTCTATTGGGTATTGGCCAGTCTTTATTGATTGCTGTTTGACAAAGGGACATGTTATATGGATTGTTGAGTATATTAAGACGCATTATCAATGATATACAAAGACAGCATTCCATCGGGTGTTTGGGGATGACATCGTGGGAAATTTCTATTCATGAATAATCGTCAAAGGTTGTGCCTTTGCCTCATCGATCATATCCGCAAATTTCATTAATATGAATAAACCACGAAGACTTGACACAGGTTATTAATCATCCTTGAAAGTTCTTCCTTGCCTTGGACTGATTTGTTAATGAAAATAGCAAGATGAACTAATTTCATTTATTTATTTACTTGTATATGAAGGGATTCAGTATAATTTCTTTTAGCGACTCAAATGATTAAACAATGTCAATTCTATGATTTATGAACATATGAAATAATATCACTGACATAGTGAAATAATATGGTTTTCCTTGTATGTCAACATCACTCATTATTCGATTTGAGAACACTCAGGATTCACTTAATATTTTGATATCGCTCAAATTCCAATATCTGAAGAGAACCTTTAAAATTGCTCATCATATATTCACCAACTTACATGAAAAAGATTGGAGATAAAATGGTAAGAAAACAATATAAACTATGATGCCCAGGTGATGAAAACGTTATACACTATTTTCATGAAGTGGAATGGCACATTAACTTGTTAAATAATGTCTCTCGTTAAATTAATTCACATCTTATCATTTCCTTCTACTAGATGGCAAATCTTCCTTGATTGACGCTCATTATGCTTTTCACATTCCTTCGTGATATTACCAATCATGTGATATAACCCTTGATATAACACCCATTCCAGGGTGATATAATAACATCAATAATTACAATTATTACATACATAAATACATATATAAAGCTATCAACGAATTGACACACCTCACGCAGGACATCTTCCATTTGCTGACCAGCCGTGAAGACACGTACTTACGTTACTCTTATCAATGTTTCATGTATAATCCCACAGAGGTTACTCCCGTCAGATTTCCGAATGTAACCTCTGTCAACGTTCTATTTGGGCTAAATTTTCGGCAAGAAATAGAGAATTTTGATTTGTTGCAATGGTAATGAGTTGTACAATGTGCGACTCCGTTGTAAAGGTGCGATTTGCCAAAAATGCATGCAATTTTTGGAAACAGAAATGAAGGATTAAATGTATATTATTTTGTTATTGTGTTTTCCGTGATTTTTTAAAACTATTGAACATAAACATGCTGGTAAATAAATAATACGAAGTGAAAGATACAATTATTTGTAGTATTTATACAAGGAATATTCGAAGGACGTATGCTAATTAGAGAGATCAGTTACAGCCAAAAGCTAAGATCGTGGTATCTCGGTCAATGTAGTGGATGTAAGATACGATTTGGATAAATAGCAGGGATATGATATTTGGTACCCGTTAGTAGGGCTGTGCAATATTATCGATATACCGGTATATATCGGTACAAAGTGTGTATTGTAATAATTGCAATATGATTTGTGATATCGCAATATATCGCACCAATGCATTTCAAGTAAAATTATGTTTAAAATCTTGCTTTAAGGCACAGACACATGGTTTAATTCTCCAAAAAATTTTTGATGTGCAGAAATATGTGTTGGATAAATGATTGGAGACATTTTTTTTATGTAAATATCATTAGAATGTGCTTACATATGTACCTTAAGAACTTGTTGTATATAGTTTGTAAGATCTGAAAGGCATTTTATCAAATTATTCATGTTTAAATCGCATAACGATGTATAAAAGCTCAATGTAGAAATCATTCAATATATCGCAGTATTATTGCAATATGTGTGCTGTATATCGCAATATATCGCAATATGAATTTTGCCACAATATCCAGCCTTTCCCGTTAGGGTATTTTGCTAGAAACGAGAAATATGGCTCTAATAGAACGGATGTTATGGTCGAAAAATTGAAGGGAGTTATCTCTGTGGGAAGAGAATGAATGGTTTGAGGATGTATATTCTGACGCGAAACAAACGATACCAACAACAATTCAGAAGTGAAGTGTACACTTGTATGTTCTATATATAGAATACGGTAATTGCAGCTGTTTAATCTCTGAATAATGACTATCACGGCCGCGTCATACCAAAATATGTTAAAAATTGGAGTTGTTGCTTCCCTTGTTTGGAATGCAGCATGAGGATAGAACAAGACTTGAAATGGCGCTGCACTGTCGCTGTCGGGTGATTGTAATTATTTATTATTATGTTAACTTACGTTTTATTTATTTCCTATGTCTCTTATTATATTCTGATTCTACTTGGACGAGAATATAGTGAAAAATAGTGGCCAGAAGCTATATATGACATAGGCTATATGGATAACATTGGCTGTACAACTTACTATAGTTCCTGGACTATCTTTTCCTCTCTGGTACTCGCTTTAATCATGATACTAACGTCTGGTAGCATATTGGATCTAAGATCCACTCCTTTGAAGACACTTCAAGCCAATTGAGAAACAAAGCTCCTGAATGAGCATTTGAGCTGAATTCATTTTAACAGATACTAGAACGTGTTTATAACAAGTCTAACTGAGTGTATTTCCCCACTACAAATCGCCAGTCTTCGTGTCCATAAAAATAACCGATTGATGTCTAATCCTAAATGCAAATTTCTAGGTCATTTCCTTCGACCAATCTATCTCTTAATCCGTTCCTCTCTTGTTCTAAGCACCTTAGACATTGACAACTATGCATAGACTCGAGAAGGATTGTTTCATTGGATAACCTAAACTATGATGTAGACAATAACTGCACCTCCGACCTACATATACCTTTGGGTATTACAAACCATGATGGTTTTAAAATGGATTACATGATGAGAATTCACGGCAATGGAAATAATTGTTTATCAATGTCTGCTTTTCGTAATTCAGAAGCTGGGAGAAAAACGTCACTTCAAGACTGTATTTTCGAAATGAAGAAATAACTTGAAAATAGAAGATAGACTGTTTTAAATGGAGCCCGGCAAATCTCTTACATATCAAACACCAAATCACCAAGACAGGTCACTGAGCGCAGGAAACAGCATCAAAAGCATGATTTTTAATTTCACCTATTAATTATAACTGGGTTTGTCTACTTTTCAGTAAACATTCCAATATACTCATACACATGAGATACGACAGTAACATGTACGCCAAAGTCAAATGTAAGTTGATTAAACTTTTATACATTTCAAGCAGTTGAAAATGTCATAGATAAAGATTGACATTTTGCCAATATAAGACATACATAGAAAATGCATTATGCAATATCCAATGACCTTCAGTGCACAGTTTGTGTGTGGAATATTTACCTCTGTCCATGCCAGTTGTGAAGTGAGTGGAATATGTTTAAAGGAAAGCTCTAGCTTATATATTTTAAAACGTGTGTATAATGTCTATGAATTTTAAAACTTAAATTCAATTCAAGTATTGGTCTATTGGGTATAGGCCAGTCTTTATTGATTGCTGTTTGACAAAGGGACATGTTATATGGATTGTTGAGTATATTAAGACGCATTGTCAATAATATACAAAGACATCATTCCAATGGGTGTTTGGGGATGACATCGTGGGAAATTTCTATTCATGAATAATCGTCAAAGGAGGTGCCTTTGCCTCATCGATCATATCCGCAAATTTCATTAATATGAATAAACCACGAAGACATGACACAGGTCTTTAATCATCCTTGAAAGTTCAAGATCCAAGTTGCAACTTCTTCCTTGATTTGTTAATGAAAATAGCAAGACGAACTAATTTCATTTATTTATTTACTTGTACATGAAGGGATTCAGTATAAGTTCATTTAGCGACTCAAATGATTAAAACATGTCAATTCTATGATTTATGAACATATGAAATAATATCACTGACATAGTGAAATAATATGGTTTTCCTTGTATGTCAACATCACACATTATTCGATTTGAGAACACTCAGGATTCACTTAATATTTTGATATCGCTCAAATTCCAATATCTGAAGAGAACCTTTAAACTTGCTCACCATATATTCACCAACTCACATGAAAAAGATTGGAGATAAAATGGTAAGAAAACAATATAAACTATGATGCCCAGGTGATGAAAACGTTATACACTATTTTAATAAGGTGGAATGGCACATTAACTTGTGAAATAATGTCTCTCGTTAAATTAATTCACATCTTATCATTTCCTTCTACTAGATGGCAAATCTTCCTTGATTGACGCTCATTATGCTTTTCACATTCCTTCGTGATATTACCAATCATGTGATATAACCCTTGATATAACACCCATTCCAGGGTGATATAATAACATCAATAATTACAATTATTACATACATAAATACATATATAAAGCTATCAACGAATTGACACACCTCACGCAGGACATCTTCCATTTGCTGACCAGCCGTGAAGACACGTACTTACGTTACTCTTATCAATGTTTCATGTATAATCCCACAGAGGTTACTCCCGTCAGATTTCCGAATGTAACCTCTGTCAACGTTCTATTTGGGCTAAATTTTCGGCAAGAAATAGAGAATTTTGATTTGTTGCAATGGTAATGAGTTGTACCATGTGCGACTCCGTTGTAAAGGTGCGATTTGCCAAAAATGCATCATAATGCAATTTTTGGAAACAGAAACGAAGGATAAAATTTATATTATTTTGTTCTTGTGTTTTCCGTGATTTTTTAAAACTATTGAACATAAACATGCTGGTAAATAAATAATACGAAGTGAAAGACATAATTATTTGTAGTATTTATACAAGGAATATTCGAAGGACGTATGCTAATTAGAGAGATCAGTTACAGCCAAAAGCTAAGATCGTGGTATCTCGGTCAATGTAGTGGATGTAAGATACGATTTGGATAAATAGCAGGGATATGATATTTGGTACCCGTTAGGGTATTTTGCTAGAAACGAGAAATATGGCTCTAATAGAACGGATGTTATGGTCGAAAAACTGAAGGGAGTTATCTCTGTGGGAAGAGAATGAATGGTTTGAGGATGTATATTCTGACGCGAAACAAACGATACCAACAACAATTCAGAAGTGAAGTGTACACTTGTATGTTCTATATATAGAATACGGTAATTGCAGCTGTTTAATCTCTGAATAATGACTATCACGGCCGCGTCATACCAAAATATGTTAAAAATAGGAGTTGTTGCTTCCCTTGCTTGGAATGCAGCATGAGGATAGAACAAGACTTGAAATGGCGCTGCACTGTCGCTGTCGGGTGATTGTAATTATTTATTATTATGTTAACTTACGTTTTATTTATTTCCTATGTCTCTTATTATATTCTGATTCTACTTGGACGAGAATATAGTGAACAATAGTGGCCAGAAGCTATATATGACATATGGCTATATGGATAACATTGGCTGTACAACTTACTATAGTTCCTGGACTATCTTTTCCTCTCTGGTACTCGCTTTAATCATGATACTAACGTCTGGTAGCATATTGGATCTAAGATCCACTCCTTTGAAGACACTTCAAGCCAATTGAGAAACAAAGCTCCTGAATGAGCATTTGAGCTGGATTCATTTTAACAGATACTAGAACGTGTTTATAACAAGTCTAACTGGGTGTATTTCCCCACTACAAATCGCCAGTCTTCTTGTCCATAAAAATAACCGATTGATGTCTAATCCTAAATGCAAATTTCTAGGTCATTTCCTTCGACCAATCTATGTCTTAATCCGTTCCTCTCTTGATCTAAGCACCTTAGACATTGACAACTATGCATAGACTCGAGAAGGATTGTTTCATTGGATAACCTAAACTATGATGTAGACAATAACTGCACCCCCGACCTACATATACCTTTGGGTATTACAAACCATGATGGTTTTAAAATGGATTACATGATGAGAATTCACAGCAATGGAAATAATGGCTTATCAATGTCTGCTTTTCGTAATTCAGAAGCTGGGAGAAAAACCTCACTTCAAGACTGTATTTTCGAAATGAAGAAACAACTGGAAAAAAGAAGATAGACAAATCTCTTACATATCAAACACCAAATCACCAAGACAGGTCACTGAGCGCAGGACACAGCATCAAAAGCACCAAAAAGCGATTTTTAATTCCCCCTATTAATTATAAGTGGGTTTCTCTACATTTCAGTAAACATTCCAATATACTCATATACATGAGATACGACAGTAATATGTTCGCCAAAGTCAAATGTAAGTTGATTAAGGAAAAAGACACGCGTACGTATCGGTGTTATAATATATGTTTGGAATGTATCCTGCTTCATTCAAGAATGAGTACAATATAGTGATTATGAATAATTACTCAGACACAAAATCAAAATATGTCTTTGTCCAATCAACAGTGATTTTGGATTCTTGATTGAAAAGATGACATTTAATGCAATATGAAATATAACAATCTATCTTAAACTTTTATACATTTCAGGCAGTTGAAAATGTCATAGAGATTGACATTTTGCCAGTATAAGACATACATAGAAATGTAATTCAGTGAGACATATCTACCATTATGTAGCCCCTCCAGAAGGACACCAGACCATTCGTGTGACACACACTATACATACTATTACCTTGGTAGTATTTCAGATGTATTTGTATTAAACATGAACGTTATCAATACATCAGTATAGCTGTTATATATTTGCTTGAAATCACAATGGGTAACACCTCAAACTATTGTCAATAGATAATTCTTGCTGCAAATAACGTATGAATATTTTGTAAATGCATGTTGTTTATAGAAAATGTGGAACAACTAAGCACAGAAACAACTATAGAAACAACGTTTTATCTTCAACTTACGTATCAAAATTATACTGTAATATGTAATAACAAGCTCCATTTCGTCTCTCTTTCAAATATAATTATTAATTTACTGTTGTGTATCCTAACTGCGCAAACACTCATCAAAATGCTATTCAGGCTACACTGAATGCCTCGTTATAAGCTTTTGAGTGAGTAATTATGTGGTGTCCACAAATACTTGCAATTAGTCAGTGGTATAACTCACTTTTCAACCTAATAACCATTTAAAGGATACTAATAATATCTTTTGATTTTCTCAATATACACCATTAGAGGAGTTATTGAATTATTAAGAGAGACATGGGTTTGAGAGGAAACAAAGTCATGATAGTAATGCCAATCTACTTTTAGAAATGAAACAGATTTGTGAATATGTAACATTCTTACATAAAGCACTGAAGTTTCTATTTGTATTACTGTTCGGACAGTATTGCAACTACAAGCATGTTGAATATTTCTACTGAAATAAAATATTTACTTTATTTTGTTTTATACATTTTAACTGATTGATTCCTTATGCCAGGTTTGAATAGAGGAACGCAAAGCATCGTGAATATTGCTAAATGGTTTTAACAAAAGAACACGTGAATGGAATAGATACGGCCTCTGATACTTCATATGCTAAAAGGTTAACATTATGTGTGCACCTTTTAAAACAGGGAATCGATGGGAAACTCATATATCACACCTTCTCGTATCCTCAACATATATACATAATACATGCCATATGCTATGCAAGAGTGAAGTCCGACTTATAGAAAGAACTCGTCGGCTATTTGTTGCAGTGAATATTTAATATTTAATGTCAACGTCATAGTATAGTGCAAGTTAGTAAACATGTTACAAAAGATCCCGTTTATGTATACAGTTATACAATCCTCCTCTCCATAGTTACCCTAGTACGCCATGTCCTTATTGATACCACGTCATCCACAGTCTTCTAAGAACGTTCCAATACTTGCTACAGAATTGAAAAAAATACACAAAATTGTCATTACATCACCTTGTCATTTGGCATGTTTGGTAATTGCGTCGGAAAACAGTTACGGTTTTGAAAACACTTGATAATGTCATGCACAGATTTGCCAGGATAGTGGCTTATTAAGCCCTGTTTATACGGCGAACTTTGCACATATGCAAAGTTGCTTATGGTAGTAATATACACACGTGAGTAAAAGTAAATTTGCTATGCGTTCATATGTGTTTAATGTCTGCCTATGCAAATGGGCTTCCAACTATTTTAATATATGAATAGAGAAAGCAATCCAATTAATATTTATTAGATGTAAACTAAATAAATGACATTAATTTATATCTGTCAACATTGTTTTGACTATTTCGCCCTAATTATATAATGAAAATCGGATAGTCAGATGGATTTCGAAGGTCATCGCGTGCAAGAAGGAGATAATGCTATATATATAGAATTTGTAAAACAATATTAAGAGTTTCTAAAGTTATCTAATATATTTTCTCAACCTGTATGAAGTCACTATGTCTGTATACGACGAACTTTTACTAGAAAAGTGAAAATACCACATTTACTCACGGTGTAAAAATGTGCACCTGCCCCTGACTAGGTGCAAATTTGCTTACGGTAGTGAACAATTTACTTATGGTAGTAAAATATACATATGTGCAAATGCGTCCATACGGCGAAGTTTGCTCATATGAGCAAATTTGCATATGTGTAATGCTTTACTCATATGCAAACGCTCGCCATATAAACAGGGCTTTAGATGAGTTATACTACATGTGTATGTTATCTGACACCCCGGACTGATATTTACATCAGCTCATTACCTGTTTACCAATTCGGTTGTTTGTATTGGAAATCCAAATATTTAAATTATTCCTTTCATCAAATGAAGAGTTTTTGAAGTATCACTGTCGATGATAGAGAAGTCATCGAATATCTCCTAAATCCAGGTAGTTTTCGAAACAATTACATTTCATTAGTTTAAGACTATTCTCACTGATGTCACTAAGGTCTTTGCGTTAAAGGCTTTATGAATATTTAATTTGTAATTAATCCATAGTCTTTCTGCTCTTCTTTTCATCTGAATTACAACTTACAAATACGAGTTGTTTAGTGCATATCTGTCACATTCACTGCAATTGATTTAATTATTTTGGATGGGGATGGTAAACCGTAGGGTTAATATTTAAATTGTTCAAATAAATCAGATTTGAGATTAACTTTTAGTACTGTGACAATGTTGTGACGTGACATTTAATGTTAAGTTTATCCACTTTTTATTATGTCACCCGTGCAGAGAACAGTTGTTAATTTACTGATTTTGCAGAACAGAGATAACATAAACCTGTTCAATGAAGAAATGTCAATTGAAATGTTTAAATTGATATTACTGTAAAATGATTTTAATGTTGGCCTTACGCATCTGGAATCTGTGAATAAGAAGTAACATATAGTTCAATGGAGAATATAACCAATGACTTGATTCATATCCTTCTGCTTTCACTCTCCACAATATGGTTCAATTTTCATACTTTTATTTGTTCTTGTTAGCGAAATACGTTTCACTGAAATAATTTGATATGCCACATCTAAGCTCATTTTGGATAAAAATTGCACAGTCATAGCTGAAATTCATCTTAAAGCCATTACTTATTATTGTGTTAAGTATCATTTAGAAAGAAATGCATATGAGGTGTGAGAATTTCCCTTTTGGTGATTTTGACAACAAAATTTGTACAGCCAAAATCAGAAAATTAATTATTTTAATTATAACTTTGTAATTTTATCGGCAAAGTGAATAATGAAATGCCAAGAAGCGTATGGCAGAATAATGCCTCGTTACATTAAAGGTAATGTGAGTGTCAATTAATGTGACATTGATATGTAGGACGGAATACAAATGGCTTTGATATGTCAATCAAATTTTCTTAACTGGAGGATTAGAAAATTGTCCTTCACTCCTCGACTAAAGGCTTTTGATTCGTATCGCCACAATTGAGATAGTTACGGTTTTAGCTTTGTAGGAGTTTAATCATTTTGAAAAGAACTCAACATATCCTTTGTTCCACCACACGTTTTGCTGAAGTGAATTATCGAAGAAATAAAATGTTATTCATACCCTTCCGACCACCAATAAGAGCATGATAAAGTTTGTTAACTTGACATGTAACGTTATGTGAGCGTAACTTCAACGGGCAATGATGTGTGGAAAATTCAAAATGTCACATTTGTAATTCAGTATTACTTATCGACAAAAGAAAGAGGTCATAATAATTAGTTAGTGTTTTCAGCATATTACTATATAAGTATTGTTATACAGTGGAAATGATACTAACGTTTAAGTAGCTAATTACTCTTATTAGTATTTGGCGTATTTTGGTGGAGGTTTATTCGTAGACAGAACGGGTTCGTAGACGCCAACTTCGTTAGTTTCGTAGACTGATTGGAGGTTGGTTTCGTAGGCGTTCATATAATATGGAATCGATCATTATTTACTCAATGTTTCATGCACAGCGTTCATTATTGTCTTTTGGTGTTAATCTAAGCAATCAAATTTTTAATGTACATTAAAGGCTTTTATAAATCCGTCTTCGAAACCAAAGTCAGCGAACCCGTTCTGTCTAATAGTATGAATAATTATGTCCACGAACATGTCCGGTCTACGAATCTCGGGTTCACATATTTGACTGATGCGTTGTTTTACAATGGATGTAGAATCTCTATTGCTAAGAGCAAATTTTAAAGTTGTTCATTATATATTCAACTAAGGCACTTCAATACTTATTTTACAAGGGGACTGTATTAGAAAAGAGGTATTCAAAATATATGTATATATGTATGCTAACAATAAGATAGTGTGCCAAACTAAATAGTCAATTCAGCAACTTCATCCCAGAAACCATAATAAAGGTACTGACTCTGCAATACGAAGGATCAATCGTGATTGTGAGTTGTTATTCACAAGGCGCTGTGGGGAAAAGGTTCTATCCAATACATTATCAATGTATCTCATACGAAATTATTTAACACGTAATTTGCCACGAAAAATAAATGATCATGCATTTGAAGATAAATATAACTTAAAGCACGTGTCTGAGTCATGGTTAAAAGTGATTTGTTCCCAAATATATATGTATAATATCAATGGTGTAAATTAGCTTTCTCTCATTATACGAGCTAAGTGCCTGGGTTTCACATTAATTAATGTTACATTAGCTTGTTTTGTGTCACCAAGCGAGGAAATTGAAACGTATAACCTGTGGTGATATATGAGGATACAACAAAGCCGGTAGTGGATAACATAATTTACACATTGTACGTTGGCTCTTTGGGCTGGATAGCATGAATGTTAAATTAAGCATATCAGTGACACCACAGACTGAACGTTCAAGACGCTCTGATAAACCAGCTTTCAGCTAATCAATACGCGGTATGATTTCCATTGTCACTGGTACAGTTGGAGGTTAGGCGAGTTGGAGTTTAACGTCGTTTCCAAGAGTATTTCACTTATATTACAGCTACTTGTATAGTTGCAGAGAGAAAGCCCGCAACACCATATGGCTATGCTTTGCGATGAAAACTGCGAGCTTCGGCTGGAACTAGCGAACCAAGGGTGGTTCTGTGTGAATTTCAGTGTAGCGGTAGAGTTGGAATGTACTGATTATCTAAAGAACATTTCCATTTACGGAGAGCATATGCTGAAGACATTGAAAGGAATTAACTACCGCAAAAACTCCCAAATCTCACATAATAATAAATTCAGGCTAACAACTTCATACATCTGAACAAACAAACAATAAACAGCTAAAAACGAGTTTTTATTAAAATAAATGTGATCCAGCTTTTATTTTCGTTTGTACATAGTGTTCCTCAAAAGTTCAAAGTAAATTCTAGATTATTAAACATATACATAGAAACCTTGAAACTGTTAATTTTCAGTACGTTATGAAAAAAAGTAGTTTAGTGTTAAGATGAAAAGTTCGTCAAATAGTACGTCGCCAATGACGTTTTCTATATACTTTTAGCTGTATTCTTTATAAGCATTTCTGTGAACTGCAGCTTAACTTAACTGGAATAATCTGTTCACGGATTGCAATGCGATCTGAGGAAAATATCAACTGTTGACATTTGCAAAATTGATTATTTCCTGAATCTTGCTTTTACAAAAGAAAAATCGACATGGTATTCGATATACTTATGCCTGATGACATTTCCAATAATGCTTGTGGTATTAATATGACATCTTCATGTTACACAGTGCAATGTACAGATTATAATGGATATATACTGACAAGGAAGTTTAAAGGCACCGTAGCATGTTTTTTTATCATCATATCATTGTATCCTTTTTGTCATTTATTATTAAAGGTTTTACAATATATAGTTACGTTAGAGGGTAAAACATATCACTAAACGACCCAACAAAGAGATTATCAACATTGAAAGAAACTGCTGCAACTTATAAAGCGACACTTTCGTGGAACTCTTCAGTGTGTGAGGTAGATTTGTACAAATGTAGGCCTCATGCGATTTTGACACTTCAGACAGCAAGATGGTTGGCCATTCCATCGTGGTGCCATCTTTAAAACTCTACTCTGAGTGTTTGGGTATCGCTACATCAGTCAGATCATTTGAATTTGAATTTTTTGAAGAGCTTGAAATGGCCGCCCGAAGGGATATGGATTCACTTGGCTTAACTGAACCATGCACATTCGTTTTAGAACTCATTTTATTGATTAAGGAGTATTATTTAGTCGTTGGAAACACATATTTCCATTTTCGTGAGAGAACCTTATATCAGTAAGAACGCCGTTCTACAGCACCTTTAATAGAATTGAGTTGATATGACATTTATGTGTGGTCGCTTTACTAGTTGAATGAAGGGCATATCTTAAGTTTTAACCTTCAGTTGGTTAAGATTTCAAAATTGACTTTACAGGTTGGGACGAATAATCAAAATAAATGAGAAATGGCTAAAAATAAAGTTTACTATGTATTCTTCAAAATTAGGATTCAGGATAAGTGATTGTCACAAAACGACTTTCCATGCGACATTATGCACCTTTTGTTACTACTTTCCCTGGGTTGTTTGGGTGAAGTTAATATCATGTAATAAGACATCCTCTTCGTTTAACGTTACAGTCGGAAACGTCCAAGGTTTTTATGATTTAGACTGTATGTCGATTGTAACTCAGGTCAGCTGTAAAAAGTACTAAATACGTATATTTTTTTTTAAAAGTCACGAGCTTCCATATGCAGTGAATGAACTTTATGTGTTATAATAATTCCAGTTATAGATATTAACGCTAGATAGTTCAAATGTTTTACAATTATAGACTGGTCAATACCTGTTTTTATGGACCCAAGAAAACAATATTGACCAAGGTACAGATTCAATGTTAAACGTACGTGTTCTAAAAAATAAAGACGTTTGACATCCATAAAAAGAAACTGATCACCATATATAGATAAATGCTTGTAAAGGTCAATGAAGGAACATTTGAAATATAGGCAGTCCGCCTCAACACTGTTAGTTAAATGTTACTCGGAAGAAAACTGAATATTGTTTGGAAAGAAGACACATCGAATCTTTGAACACACAGACAATTAGCAACACACGTATTTCACATGATTGCTTAAAACAATTAACCAAGACAAGTTTGGTTTTGATGTCGGTGAATGGAAACAAGCAATATTTCTTTCTCATTTCCTGTTCATTGTCCAGACTAAATACCATGTTTTCCTTTGAGTCAACTATTAAAAAGAAATCCAGGTTTTACTTGTAACAGGATGTTGAAATGATTGTACGTATATACTACCCTGACAGATCAGAAGCAAAAATATTCCAACTCTCAAGAAACGAAAGTTCAAAATTTGGCAATATTTCCGCTTCTCAAATAAATGAAGATGAAGATGAAGATGTTTCCCATTTTGTTTGAAATTAAATCATATATAAATGTCTTCGTTTGCCATTGGTAAAACAATCTTCTTCACAAGAAAGGGAAAGTTTACATCATGTTGTCTTTTCTAAAAACCGAGGATTTGGTACACGGTTTTGCCCTTTATTTGGACAGAAAACGTGATATTGTACAATGCAATGGGAACTATAGCTACTTAAATTCAGGTTAAAATCAGGGACTATGTGTACTCTGATGAGAGAGTCCCTGGTCAATTGTACCCTCGGATTAATTCCGATTAATTTCAATAGAAACGATTGGAGTGTTCCTATCTAATAATTCCGCATTATTTCTCAATCTCAAAAAATACTTGTAAATAGAAAAGATGCAAAATTGATGAGTCATTAAAGTTGAGAGAGAAGAATTGTTTTCAAATTTAAAGCCAGCATGTAGACTTCCAAGAGTTTCACGGCTCTACTCCTCGATTTTTACTGCAAATGCTAAACGAATGGAGGCAAAGTAACTAGCTTGGCGTGCTGGCCGCCCCACGCCTGGAACAAGGATATCAAAACACGTATGTGTCTCCAGGGAAGGATCGAGAACACATGAAGTTCAATGTAAAATATCATTCACTAACTCGGGGAGTATCACTGGAGTTGGAGCAAATTAGGAGGAAACAAACACAGATCAGTTGATAGTAAAGTAAACAACCCTTGATTTTATATTGGGATACGTATCTATGTTAATTTCTTAATTTTGTCTTCAATCAATTGCAATCATTGGAGTCGTTAAATGGGTAGGATATAGTTTTTTTTGTAAAATCTGCACAACGTTGCTATGATTTATTTTTAAAGACACATGTTCTTTATAAATTATTAATTAATTAAATTTTGCAGATGAAACTATATAATATATATAAATATATGTAAAGATTCGTCGTAAGGCACTGGCAGCTTGTACTGTATTTTCCTGAATCGTTGAATAAAACTACTATTTAGAAAACCGTATCATATATACTGTCAACAGAAATATACTGTCACATGTATAGATGAGCAGATACTGTTGGAGACGGGTAATACTAATTGTTCATAGGGTTTCATAAAGCAAATTCTATTTGTAAATTGGATTCTTTAATTACGTTGTTAAAATAGTAAAGAACACATGAATCGGGTTTTTATTAATATAATTATTACAATTTAAATTTAGCAATAAATTATCCATATCAAGCTGTCTTTAATTGTTTTCTTTGACTTTTTTCTTGAGAAATATTATCCATCAATAATGCAGGTTTGCGTAGAAGCCTGACAAAACTACGCTTTGATATACATGGTTTCAGTAAAATGCTTATAAATATTAAATGTTTAGACCAGTTTCGACATCAAAAGCATGTTTGAATGGAATGTTATAGGGTCTCCTTGTCTGCAGCCTCTTGTGATACTGAAGAAATCTGTACCGAAGCCATTTATATTGACGCTTGATTTAATATTTTTGAGAAATGTTTCTATCCAATGTTTGCGAGATGGGTCCAAGGTTGAAGATCGACAAGATTGAAATTTTGTATAAAATTCCAGTCTACCGAGTCAAAGGCTTTTTCGAAATCTATTAGTAAAAGTAATCCTGGTATTTCCATACATTCCGTGTACTCCAGATATCATACACAACTCTTATATAAAATACAATATAGAAACAGCAAAAGGTGTGACTTACGCAAAACTGACATTGAATCAATATCACATATTACGAACTTATAAAAGTCAGTCACTAAGAAGAAAATTGGAAAATTTGATCCAGAACAAAACGGGGATCATGCTATTCCCTAGAAAGCCCCATTTGTGTCATTTACCTGTAGGTGACTTTTCTCCGGTTTTGATGGGACTATGATTTAGTGCGGTATCGGTAGAACTGTCTTCTTGTCCTGTCTAAAGGTTAGTTCTCATGGTGTAATGTATTTCATACAACACGTTGCATGTCACAAGTTACAAAAATGACGTTGAAACAAAAATTGTCGTTCACGCATTGCATTTGTATAGTGTAATTGTGTTAGAAAAAAGCAGTAGGGATCCATATACATGTTGTATACAATTTTCATAAGAAGTGTGTATGCAAATATCACAACAAATGTTCCAACTTTATGGACATATTTATGTTGAAGAAACACCTTATATATATATATATATATATATATATATATATATATATATATATATATATATATATATATATAAACACTTGAAATAAGATTGGCTAACGTTTTTAGCAGGTACATCCTTCTTCGCGGCGTATATTGCAGTAACTGACACAATACATAACACTATGACGTCACAAAGTAACCTATGACATAAATTGATGTGATGTTAACAAAACCATTTAATTTTGACGCAGGTTTATGAATGAAATAATATTTTACAAAGGTATCTTATTATCAATGTTACAATTGAGTTTATGCATCGGAAAAGCCTTGAACTTGCTAATACCATATGGATCTAAACGTTCACTTAGTGTAATAGTAAGATTTTGGGGTTGATAAATGTGGGGTTTCTTTATTTTTCCATGTTAAAATTTTTACATTTGATGAAATTTAGAATAGGGTAAGAAAAGGGCACAAATCAGTTTTAACAATATACAATTTGCAGAAATATTCACAGAATGTTTCAATTTTCAGTACTGAAAGTGATGTAAAGTGCAGCATACCACTGTGCAGGGACATTGACCATCTGCAATAGTAGTACCTTGAGGGAAGTGAAGTTGTCAAAATCATCCCATTAAAATGTGAATAACTACGCATATATATTACATAACATAGAGGAAACTTACACTTTAAAGTAAGTTGGATGATAAATATACCATTGTACAGACGATGTAATTTTCTCCTTTTCTCTGGAAGTTTTAAATAGAAAATGTCAGTTAGAATAATGATTTCCCATCCCTATCAACCCTTCTAACAGGATGTATATCGCCTGTACTGAATAACGGAGAGTAAAAAAAAGAGAATTTATCAGCTCGGGGCCGAAATCTGTTTCAACGAGATCTCATTTCTGTTTCAATGAGATTTCAGATCTGTTTCAGCGAGATTTCGAATCTATTACAACGTTCACTTCTGATAGGCTTGATTTAACATTCTTACTGCGTTTCCCAACTAATCAATCCACAACGTGGAAATTCTATTAACACATTTCATTAGTTTGACTTTGTTCCACAATCTTATATTGCCACAAGCTAAATGATTCTACTTGTCTTTATATAAAATAGCAAGAAACCTTGTTCAAAGTAGTAATAGCCCACCATTAAATAATGTGACTGAAGAACGTTCAAACACGGCAATAAATAAATAGAAGAGTTAAGTAAGTTGATATAAAGCGTTGTTGCTCAGAAGCAGGATGACGATGTTATAAGCCCGGACAAAATCGACATAGCTACGTTCCGGGGATTCTCTATGTTGGATTGAAACTTGAGTAGTCATTCTTCCTAAACATTTACATTTTAATTTCATGCTTGCACAACGTGCACAGTGGGAAAATTGGACTTACCCTCTTGACTATTTGTAGATATACGGTGGTTTAGAATAATTATATAACAAACAAACAAACTGTTTAACCGATCGAATGCTTATAAGGGTCGTTGTCTGTGATATGCTTAACACTTTGAGTAAAATATCGAGAAAAGGGTTAAAACACCCGAGCTTCATTTTCCCTAAAGTCTTATTTATGTTCATATCTATTCTGCTGCGTAACTAATTTCTCTTTCGTTTGTGTCTTTCTAAATGTGGCTGCGATACTACCGAAGCGGCGTTAAACAATAACTCACTCTCTTTCTTAATGTTCCTCGGCTTGTAATTGTATTGTTTTCTTTCAGTGTAGCTGACTGCAGAGCTCACTCAAATAAACCTCAGCTACCTGGAGAGGTATTTATATAGGCGTAATGCCTGTTTACCAATCCATTCATCTTTTTCACGGAGAAATATTGTTTAAATCAACCTCAGCTACCTGGTTCTGTAGGGGGTTCTGTGACCGCAAGGACTTCACTAAGAACTATCAAAACAACCGATTATCTTATGGAAAGTAAAAAAAGTACACTGATAGAGAGTTCATATATATATATATAATTATATATATATATATATATATATATATATATATATATATATATATATATATATATATATACCTTATTATTACCATAGGTTAATTTACTGTTTGAAAGGCATTCTAGAAGTTGGTGTGATGAAGAAGACAAATATTTATGGATGATCAACTTCTTTATTAACAATAGCGACGTTTCGGTATAGATCCTTATATATACCGTTATCAAGCATATGCTTGATAACGGTATAAGGATCTATACCGAAACGTCGCTATTGTTAATAAAGAAGTTGATCATCCATAAATATTTGTCTTCTTCATAGGTTAATTGTCTGAAACATTTGGCTAAACTAAATCCAATCGAACCTAAGCACATTCATAGTTGCTAATGGAATGTCAATATTTCTGTCTGGTAGAGTACTTAACTTTCTGCCTCTTTCTTGTATTATCTTCGTGTCAATAATGGAATCTCTACAGAGTAATGTATTTTATTTCTCAATTGATTTTTGTCACAAGCCGATTGATGTGCATTGGACCTCATATCCTACGTATCAAAGATAATGACATATTGCATTTAGATGCATGCTCGTCATGACTATTTTTATACAACGCTGAATTAAATTGGGCTCGCTTGGGACAACCTTTTCGTGTGTTGTTTAGTTAGTAGTTGAAATTTGTCAATAATCAGATGAAAAACAATTGGTTGTTCATTCAATACACTTTCTCATAGAAATGAACACAGAAAAGTCTGCCAATATAGTACCCTGTTGATTCCGTGTAGACTATTATCAATTTACCCTTGACATTCATTTGCAGCGTCTGTTTAACGTCCATACTGGGGAATTGAAGCACAGACATTCAGATGATTGGCGAACTTTCTACCAACTGAGCAACATATCACATAAATCATTACCTACAATGCAAAACATAACCAGGTCTTAAAGGCGCTGCAGCACGTTTTTCTTACTGTCATAAAGTCATCTCACGAAAAGGTAAATAAGTGTTACCAACAATACTCCTGAATCAATAAAAGAGTTCTAAAACGAATGTACATTGTTCGATTAAGCCATGCGAGTCCATTTCCCTTGGAGCTGCCATTTTAATATCTTCACATTAAAATGGCCGCTCGAAGGTAGTTCAAGTGATCTGACCGCTGTAGCGATACCTTAACAATCAAAGTAGAGTTTTGACTATGCCACCATGATAGAATGGTCAATTATATTTGTGTCTGAACTGTCAAATTCTCATAAAACCTACAAATCTACCTCTTAAACTGAATAGTTCCACAACACTGTCGCTTTATACGTCGCACCATTTTCTATAAATACGGATAACTGTGTTCTACGGATACGACCTATCGGGTCGTGTAATAAGATGTTTCACCCTCTAACGTAACAGTTTATTGTATAAACTTTAAAAATAAATAGTAAATTTGAGAAAACAAAATATGCCAAAACATGCTACAGAGCCTTAGCCTTATTTCACCAAGTCTGTATTATTGACATGTAATCTTTTATTTTTACAAAGTTCTGTTGTAAAATAATTACAATCAATATACTATCAATCATATACCTGATAGAAATTCCTACATATTTCATTTTGACAATAAGTGAGACTTGATGCATGGAACGTTTCAATATGATATTCAGATCAATCTCTAGACAGGAACTCTCTAATGTATAAAGAGCCATTGGTCTAGACAGATTCCAAAAGACATGGTGGGACAAACTCCAACAGGACAAATCCATGAATCACAGGGATGATTTTAATGTAATATGCATCAAGAACATGGGTTAGATATTATGTTGTGACCGTGGTTTCGTGAATATTCAAGATTTAAAGAAAGAGGGTGTATGCATTTTCATAAAACATACCATCGAGCGAGGTAGAAAGTGTATGTTATCACAAGTGCTTATGACGTTTCATTCTACCACCCATGCACGCGACTTTAATGTATGTTTTAATCGTTGTATCATTTACGTTTAGTTTGTTCCAGAATTGTAGAATCCGCCGCCTCTTCAACAACAAGCACCGTTCATAACATTAGACCATAGAGGGCATTTGACTTCTCTTATATGTGCCATTAATATTTCATTAAGATGCTCGCTGCTGCGGGCCGCAAATGAAGCCAGGGTAGTATTGACGTATTGATACGTCATTGACTTTTGACCCTTTGACATGCATACGATAAAAGTGGGTGACGAAGTTCCCTGATTCATGAAAAAGTTCACATTTTCCGAATCAGAAAGCAATGGGCTTTAACATGATGTCATTAGTATCCATATACAATTTTATTTTATTGAGAAATGATTAATTAAAAATATTGAACGTATTTTCAATCAAAAAAATGTATCTGTGCATTGCGCTATTTCTCATGCTACGCAACTCAATCCGAATGCCACGACGGCGCTAGCTGTATCTATTTTTCGAAATGGTTGTCGATCTAACCATAGAGTGTTAATAATTGTTAAAATTAAACAAATAATACGATGTGGTTTTATAAAAATCGATAAAAACTAAAAAAATGAGGTTGTAATAATTCATCAGTTCGTAGAGTGTTCTTGACCCGATAAATTTGCATAAGTCAATGATGTCCCCGGATGTAACGATGTTTTTATGATTAAAATAAAATTTGCATTTTGATTATAATTTATACATATATGAAAAAAAGATGTCATATCCTACCATTATCACAAAATATGATCATGTATGAGTTCACATTCGAAGTACGAAATGTGTTTGACATGACATGGCCCGACTTTCCGATCAGCGATTTCACAAGGTGAAATACAGCCGTGAAACAGTAGCAGTAACCCTACCTCGCTAAAAAGTAAATTACGAATTAACAAGTCTTGTCTATGTGAATTAATTGTATGAATACAATTGATAAATGATTCATGTTCATTATTTTAAAGTTTTCATCTGGACTTTGATTGAAATTATACACGTTTTCAAACGAAAGATAGAATAGATAGACATGTCAGTTCAAATGCAAATGGATGTCGTGTGTCGTCTCGGCTTCATCACACACTTTTGGTCTGATATAAATTAAATGAATGCACATGTTATAACATCCACGAAATTAACAAGAATGACAAACAAATACCTTTCAAAGAATAAATGTGAATAAGTAGTGGAAAGATAGTGGTCACATGATCACATTTTGTACAGTCCAGTTCATCACGTGACATTGTTTACAAATACGACAACACTCCCGGACCGAATTTTGATTGTATTTTTCAACTTTTCAAGACCATATTTGCATCACATTTTCAACAGACAATTGGAAAAATGTGTTCTTACTTTGGTTTTAAACGGAATATTTACAAAGTGATTTAGATTATTAGATTTGTTGATTTGAACAAATCTCTTATCAGCCAAGGAAATTTATAACACTGGCGAGCATAGTGTGTTTGTTGACTGTCATGTTTCGCGATATCGATGAATGTTTGACGTTGAAATATATAAAAACTGTAATGCCATATGCTTATATTTGGAACACAGAAAAGTGAATAGATATTTTAACCTTTTGTGTAAATTTTATTACGATTGATGGATTATTTTAGAAATATTTCACACGGAAGTAAATGCATTGTTCATTGAAGAATATCTATTGTTACAAATTACGTCGAAATTTTATAAATACAACGGAGATCGTTTATGACAGGCTCTTGTTTTCTGAAAGAAAAACACATATCGTCATCATTTCTTTCTGGTATAAAATTTAATTCTCAACAAAATAGTGTAAAAATTGGGCTGCATAAATAATAATTGACAAAATAATTCGAGTTTGAAAATGTAGTTCAATTGTAGAACTACTGTATTATTTAATTTGTTTTCATTGACAAGTGTAAAAATAATTTATATTTGAAAATTATTACATTAATTGATAATTTTTCATGACAATAATACGTTAGAAAAAAATGTGACTCAGATATTTATTTTAATATTTTTTTTAAATATGTTAATTACTAAAGAGAAAAAAGCTTTGAATGAAGGATACCCATTTGACGTAATTGTTACAATTTTACAAAGCTGACGCTCTCTGTAAAGACCTGAAACAATCCAGCAGGCTAAAGGTTAATTGAAGCACATGTTTTTTCTGTAATATCCACTGTACTTCATGACATACCTATGAATACAAATGGCCAACGTGTTATTGGACGATTGCCCAACATAATGAAAATTGTCTTTTATGAATACCGTATCCACTGTATCCTTATCGCCTCAATCATGGTAATCTGATTTCATCAATCTCTTGACACATGTTATCAACGGTGAAGTCATATCAGTGAACATGATATTTCACTGAGTAGAATTATATATAGTTTCATATATAGTTTTTATTACCGTAAAATGCAAAATTATGCTTGTAAACTGTACAACTGTATACCGAAAAGTTTGTTCACCTACATGTAATTGTGTATATCAGTGCAAATATCATGTATTTGCACTGAAATACGCAAGTAGGTGAACCACATTTTCGGTGTGCAGCTGTAAAAAGTATCTCCAAATCAACGTTTTCTTCACGGCAAATCCAGCTAACGTCCATTAGGAACATAACAAAGAATTTTATCCAAGTTTTACATGAGAGAAAGATAAAGTGAATGTGATAGACTTGTCAGGATCATGTTGGTCGAGTAGATAAGATGTTGGTACAGTCAGTGCTGGTGAGTGAGTGCCTGACTTGGCACTCGTCCCGAAAGGAACAAGGATGTGTACTCTTTCAGATAGTGTAATCCCAAAATAATGTCACATGTGTTCCCTAATATCTAAACTTCCTGTATTCATAATTTAATTTATATGTTGAATAATTGTAGTAAAAGGAAGCGATAATTTATGAAATAGGAAACGGGATGCATATTTATTTATTCAATAAACATGCTGACTTCAAGTTCTTATCACATTGACTTACCTACAGTAAACTCTTATGGACTTACAGATGCGTTCAAACCCATTTAGGTTAGCATTGCTCTTTCCAATGTAATACTGTTGCTTTTAAGTTTACAGTTATTTCAGTGACAAACACACATCTGCTAATAGTTCATGGACAAGTAACGTTAAAGTAAAACATTTAAGAAAACATCGGTTTCTTAACAATGCCTAATGAATAGGATTTTTTAGATTGTTTATGAATATCTCTCCGATCTTTACGTAGAACGTCCTTCCTGTTGCAACTACAAACGTTTCTCAGCCAACAGATTAGATGTCAATTAATACTGCAATTAATCCATCTCAGTCCAGGTAAGGTCACCAGTATTTGCATTCCTTTAGAAAACAGGGACCGGCTCCTGCTAATCAATCTCTGGACAAGTGTAATTTTAAGTCTATTGATCTCGTAGCACGGGCAGCCGTGTAACCTTTGATTGAGCTCCATAGCTACCTAAACTTTATATTCGCTTTGATCGTCCTCTCATAATCAAACTCGTATTCTATTGTCTACATTAACCTAATCAGGGAAAGTTGTTTTTCTGTAATCAAACGTCATTGATGAGTTATATAGGAAGAAAATACTGCAATACAACCAATCATATTTGTTATTGAGGTTTGATTAATCACAGTAATTCTGTTCACTCTTGATGTTATTTCAGTTATACTATTTCCGGCTGTTTGAAGTCGTACAGGGTAACACTGGAGGAAAACGGTGCACACCTGTTTACATGGTTTATGAAATGTTATCATTTATTTCCTTAATCTTAGTACATATTCTAGTGTGTTATCTTAAATCAAACGTAACGATTAAGTTTTTGTTGACAAGATTCGTAAAACAAACCATTTACTCCTCTGAACACATACAAACAATTTTCTAAGTGGATAAGTACTAAAATGTATCATTGTATCTAATGTAGTGGCTGGTACTATTGTGCGGACATGTATCATTGTATCTAATGTAGTGGCTGCTGCTATTGTGCGGACATGTATCATTGTATCTAATGTAGTGGCTGCTGCTATTGTGCGGACATGTATCATTGTATCTAATGTAGTGGCTGCTGCTATTGTGCGGACATCTATCATTGTATCTAATGTAGTGGCTGCTGCTATTGTGCGGACATGTATCATTGTATCTAATGTAGTGGCTGCTGCTATTGTGCCGACATGTATCATTGCACCTAATGTAGTGGCTGCTGCAATTGTGCTGACATGTATCATTGCACCTAATGTAGTGGCTGCTGCTATTGTGCGGACATGTATCATTGCACCTAATGTAGTGACTGCTGCTATTGTGCGGACATGTATCATTGTATCTAATGTAGTGGCTGCTGCAATTGTGCCGACATGTATCACTGCACCTAATGTAGTGGCTGCTGCTATTGTGCGGACATGTATCATTGCACCTAATGTAGTGACTGCTGTTATTGTGCGGACATGTATCATTGTATCTAATGTAGTGGCTGCTGCTATTGTGCTGACATGTATCATTGCACCTAATGTAGTGGATGCTGCTATTGTGCTGACATGTATCATTGCACCTAACGTAGTGGCTGCTGCTATTGTGTGGACATGTATCATTGCACCTAATGTAGTGACTGCTGCTATTGTGCGGACATGTATCATTGTATCTAATGTAGTGGCTGCTGCTATTGTGCCGACATGTATCATTGCACCTAATGTAGTGGCTGCTGCAATTGTGCTGACATGTATCATTGCACCTAATGTAGTGGCTGCTGCTATTGTGCGGACATGTATCATTGCACCTAATGTAGTGACTGCTGCTATTGTGCGGACATGTATCATTGCACCTAATGTAGTGGCTGCTGCTATTGTGCGGACATGTATCATTGATATCTAATGAAGTTGCTGCTGCTATCGTGCGGACATGTATCATTGTATCTAATGTAGTGTATTATTGCACCTACTTTAGTGGCTGCTGCTATTGTACTGACATGTATCATTGCACCTTATTTAATATACTCAAATGTATTACTTTCCTAATGTATTATCAGCTACTATTGTACCAACATGTACTATTTCACCTCTGTATTGACAAGTACTATTGCACAGACATGTATTGTTCCACGCAATGTAGTGACAGCTACTATTGTATCGAAAAGTATTATTCATCCAACGTATTGACAGGTACTATTGTAACGAGTTGTAGCACCAATAACACACGTCATAACACATTTAGAAAATAAGCCTCCGTCAGCCATGATGAAATGTCATCGTGTCTTTTCGTGATGCATTCATGGACACAAATTACGCCAATGCAACGCACTTAGATGCGACCAATGCTAACATAATGATTTAAGAAAGAACTCAACATACAAATCGATGAAATGGAAATATGGATAATATTACCATAAGAATAATTAAAAAGGTATTCCTATTTATAAGTGCGCAATTAAAGTCTCAAGTATCATAACATACCTAACCCAATTTTTGTATTTTTCTCCAAAATTCAACGTCATATTGAGAGCACACACTGTAAAACCATCTTCACTTCTGCATAGATTATTATATATTGAATGTTTATAAAGCATAACTGGTGTGAGTAGGATGATACTTGGCAGATATGATGACATCACAGCACATCGGGTCACAGGGGAGAAGTTATTTAACACTACATTCGTTAACTTTGTGACAACGTAACACAAAGCTGAAATCTATCTGTACCTAATCCCATGTCTTCTCCAACTTGAAGAGTAAGAAAGCTACTTTGTCATAGCTATGCTGACCTATAGATCCAAGTATGGTTTACAATGGACTTTCCTAAGATGTTCATTGCAAAGACACAAACGGATCATGACAAAGCAAGTTAACTTGTCGTTTAAAAATACACGTATCATAGACTTTACGCGTATTCAGTGTGCTTATTGAGTAAGTTGACCACAGTGTATTTCATCTCCTCGGGGTTTATTACCGATCTATACATACATGGACTTTCATACTTGTTTCGTCAATGTCATGTTATTATCTATATGCATAATGACAGGCCAACACATTCATTGTCAAATTAACAGTCTTTGATAGTGGCCATTTCTTCCTGTGGTATATATACCGAACACTAACTTCAAACGGAGAACGATGATAAGACTACATTATTATTCACCCGTTGAAGATATCACCCAGGGCGTTCATCAAATTTCCATGCCCAATATTTGGAACCAACCCCCGTCCTCCAAATAATAAAGGAGAGTAATATAAACCATTGCAGCTAAGATTGATTTGCATCGCCGAATGATAATTAAAATAATCAATGCGGTCCCGTTTAAGACGATTTTATTAAACTCGTCAATGACTTTGGAAAAGAACTCGTTCCCGCTCGTTTGATACCAAATTACCCATTAAAAGGGACATCGTAAAATATTCTCTTCAACTTGTTTTAAACTCGTGGCAACATACTTGATTCAAAGAGACAGTCGGGTGAATTTTGTCAAAACATTAAGCTTTCATGGATTCCCCAATAATACTTACGAACATCTATAGCGCATACATAAACCATGGCTTTCAAACTAAAATAGGGGGTACTGAGGTCAAATCAATATTTTTGAACGAGGAGCGAACCGAGAATTCTTATCAATGACTCAAATATAGGCACCTTCCTTTCTCTGTGTTAAGAGTGTGAACAAAAAATATTTTTATTTTTATTGTGTTACAATTATTTCCGCGATTCTGATTGATCGAGGGCTCTCAAAAACATAATAATAAATAAAATGTCCTTTGTCGAAGTGTAACAGTAATAAATTTAGCGTAGCGTAACGATTTCGATAGAGACACAACACATGGGAAAAAATCCTTAAGAACCTTCAAGAAAGAGTTGTAATGATAACTTACCATATTAACGATCTTATGCCTTGTCGATGAGAGGCAATACGAAGGCGTTTTGCTCAGTATTCGATTTATAACAGACAGTTCGACCTTAACTAATTGGTAAAATATATCTAATAAAATAAATATTTTAAATTTTAGACCTGGCAATATGAAAAAAAAGAGTTGTAAGCTTTCCTCAGGCTGAGAGAGCATGGCGTATACAGATTTGTAACCGTGTTGTCCCATCGCCTACAGACTCGGACGATGTTGCTACATTTGTGTACGAACCGTGGTCAAAGAGTAGCTTCCAGCTTATAATGACTTCCATGTCTTGGAGTCGTAGGTGTTTCCTGTTTCCAATATGTACCTACGATCTCTGCTCACGTAGTTCCGTCGTCAGAATCATGAATAAAGACATGTATTGTTCCACGCAATGTAGTGACAGCTACTATTGTATCGAAAAGTATTACTCAACCTACGTATTGACAGGTACTATTGTAACGAGTTGTAGCACCCATAACACACGTCATAATACATTTAGAAAATAAGCCTCGGTCAGCCATGATGCAATGTCATCGGGTCTTTTCGAGATGCATTCATGGACACAAATTACGCCAATGAACACACTTAGATACGACCAATGCTAACATAATGTAACTGATTTAAGAAAGAACTCAACATACAAATCGATGAAATGGAAATATGGATAATATTACCATAAGAATAATTAAAAAGGTATTCCTATTTATAAGTGCGCAATTAAAGTCTCAAGTATCATAACATACCTAACCCAATTTTTGTATTTTTTCTCCAAAATTCAACGTCAAATTGAGAGCACACACTGTAAAACCATCTTCACTTCTGCATAGATTATTATATATTGAATGTTTATAAAGCATAACTGGTGTGAGTAGGATGATACTTGGCAGATATGATGACATCACAGCACATCGGGTCACAGGGGAGAAGTTATTTAACACTACATTCGTTAACTTTGTGACAACGTAACACAAAGCTGAAATCTATCTGTACCTAATCCCATGTCTTCTCCAACTTGAAGAGTAAGAAAGCTACTTTGTCCTTAAACTTGTTTTAAACTCGTGGCAACATACTTGATTCAAAGAGACAGTCGGGTGAAATTTGTCAAAACATTAAGGTTTCATGGATTCCCCAATAAGACTTACGAAAATCTATAGCGCATACATAAACCATGGCTTTGAAACTAAAATAGGGGGACTGAGGTCAAATCAATATTTTTGAACGAGGAGCGAACCGAGTATTCTTATCAATGACTCAAATATAGGTATCTTCCTTTCTCTGTCTTTAGAGAGTGAACAAACAATAAAATAAAAATTACAATTATTTCCGCGATTCTGGTTGATCGAGGGCTCTCAAAAACAGATAAAATGTCCTTTGTCGAAGTGTAGCAGTAATAAATTTAGTGTAGCGTAACGATTTCGATAGAGACACAACACATGGGAAACAATCCTTAAGAACCATCAAGAAAGAGTTGTAATGATAACTTACCATATTAACGATCTTATGCCTTGTCGATGAGAGGCAATACGAAGGCGTTTTGCTTATTCGATTTATAACAGACAGTTCGACCTTTTAAAAACTAATTGATAAAATATATCTAATAAAATAAATATTTTCAAATTTTAGACATGGTAATGTGAAAAAACAAAAGTTGTAAGCTTTCCTTCGGCTAAGACAGCATGGTGTACCCAGATTCGTAACAGTGTTGTCCCATCGCCTACAGACTCGGACGATGCTGCTACGAACCGTGGTCAAAGAGTAGCTTCCAGCTTATAGCCCCTGTCACACTTCAGCGTATCCTCATTCCTTATGAGTTGCGTTTGGATATTTCTTTCATACGCGGCCCTCCGAACTATACGCTGCTCATTGGCATCTTGTAAGTTTAAGGTCGTTTCTTGTACGTCGTCATATTCATAGACCATTTCTATACGCACGATAGTTTTGGGTATGCTCAAAACTATGCTGCGTACGATGATACGCAACTCATAAGTTATTATTACGCAATGCATCGATTTCCCATCGGTCGAGTGCGGTACACGTACGTTATGAATACGTAATGGATATGCACTCCATACGCAGTATTTGCTGTTCTCTCGAACCACATATGAATTGCGTATGGCAGACGCACACATAGCGTACTTTGACCGAATATAGCACGCATGCTTAACGAACTCAATACGAATGTCAACACAGTATACGCATTATAACCGTTTTTCTTGCAATCGCACAGCGTATTGTCCTTATATGGAAAGTATGACAAGCATACACATCACGCACACATATCGTACATGGCAGACAACAAAAGAAATGATTTGATGTTCCTTAATCATTCATTTGTGTGCCATTATATATCGGTGCGCTCTATAAAATATTCTTTTTAAACAGATGCATAATGATCAGAAAAGGTTTCAATGTCAACATGGACACCATTCTTAGATTTCAGAAGGTATGCAAGATATTTTAACAAATTACTTAATTCAATTGCCAGGGTGAAAAATCTTTGCCTTTATAGGTCATCAGGCTTTGTAGGATTTATATCAGGCCTTGCATGGGAAATAATAGGTTTATAACATAAATGTAATGAGTCATCACGAAACATTAAATTTTAGTGCCTTGACGCTCATTAGAAGAAGTAGTAAAATAGTTTTTAAGGGAGGAATCTCTATCTCTTTAACTCACACTCATTATCACTAACTCTCATAAGTTTGCTCTTATAAGTTTTCTAGTATACATATCCATCGCATGACACGTTTAAATTGTTAATAACTTCCAATAATACTGGGTGCTTAAAAAATCTCGCAATTTTCTTGAAGCGTAATCTACGAGTACCTAGGTAAAATTGTCACTTCGATGTCTATGTGTATTGAAAGTTTTATATACAATAATGTACTTTTGGCTATGATGTCTTGAATATGAATAAACTTTCTTCTTCTTATTATTATAAGTTTGCTCTCTATTCATGTAAGAATGCCTTTCATAAGTGGTTTATGAACAAAATATCTGCAATTTTTCCTGATTTAGAAATAGGCTAGAGTGGGGTACCGCACCTAGGTTAACTGTAGGTCACATAGATCATAATATATCATATGAATAACACGAAGCTCTGATTACAAGGTTTCACAGTCAAGGAGCATGGTAACTAAAGTTTAACTGATTGTTTTCTCTCACTTATTTATAAATGCTTTGATATGGGCTGGTTTGGAAGATGATATAATTGATACCATCAGGATGCTTTGGATATCTCATCTGAGTCATAAAAAGAGTGGGTATATCTCTCCAGATATTCAGTATCAATTACTTCAATCAACCGTTTCTCCTATTCTCCCAAATGGCTGTGAAGTTTAGAGATTTATGTAAGCTAAAGTTATGGAAAAGGAAACTTAGTAAAAAATATGCTATATGTGAAAATGTCAACTCCATCAGCATTCTCATGTGGCGAATTGGCTATATTTCACTTAAAACTTAATCTGCTTGTCACGGTTGTTAAATATTGGTTTAAACTTTTGAAGTTCATCGGATCGATATATATATAGTTTTGATCAAAAACCCTTTGCATAGAAAAATAGTCAACTAATATTGATTTGAAAGAATACAAAATTGCACTTACGCTTCCGTCTCGGCTGACATATGCTTATGATTGAGAAAGGAAGGTGGAGTGTGCCTATAATCCCTTTTGTTGATATAATATGTCCCTTTTGTAATAACGAAATAAAATATGAATACCATGTATTCTTGATCTGTCCAAAATATATACTATGTAAACAATATTTAAATAATGTTCTACTGTAAAGTATAAGTATGTTGAAGTTTATTAGACGTGTATTTATTACATCTTAAAGATAAGAAACAAAGTTAACTTTTAGTGATTAAATTATTTATAGTCTCACTCGTGGGCAATAATAATATTTAGGTTTGTTATTATTGTCTAGATATGTACTTCGCCACGTGTACAGGTATATTAACGAGTGGATTTGTATTGGTTTTTGTCCTAATAAACTCTTGACTCTTGAACTCTTGATAAATCGAAGTCTCCACCCGTCAAAGAACATATTCTCAAAATTTGAGGTTTCTATTAGTACTGGGTCTTGGGGAGAAGTCGTTTACAGAATTTAGGGCGGACCTCTGTTAACGACCATAAATGAACAAACTAATATCTCCATCCAAAAAAGATGTTTTTATTAAAACCTAAGTTCATATGTCAACTTGTTTCTGAAAGGAAACACATTTTGATCCCCTTGGTGCATGCTACCTCCCCACAAAATGTTAGTTTGGGGAATGTAGCGATTTTGGAGAAGATGTCGAAAATGTGAGTCATCTGGTTCAGCAAAATAGTAACACGCAAATCATGGTCATCTCATCCGCATCTCATATGCATAACCTTCGCATTTCATACGCATCTCACACGCATCCCGTACGCATCTCATATGCAATGGTCGCAAACTGTTCGCTTCCCGTGCGAAACAAGTAAGGAAAAGTACTAAAAAAAGAACTTTAATTTAGACCGTGTCGGTTTGGTATACAATATTTCTTATACGCAACGCATACGCACTTCTTATACGCTAAAGTGTGACAGGGCAGTATAACGACTTCCAAGTCTTACAGTCGTAGGTGTTTCCTGTTTCAAATATGTACCTACGATCTCTGCTCACGTAGTTCCGTCGTCAGAATCATGAATAAAGACCGGAAAACATGTCTCAATATCTGGCATTTTGCTCGTATATTTTATCAAGGCATTTTAATTTAAAAATATATCATCAAATTCTCAAATCCTAGCTCTTAGTGTGACCCCTAAACACGTTTCTAGACGTCCACGTCTGATTAACACCACAGCTGACCGCCTATTATGGCGTTCGGTCCAAGGCCATGGACGTATGTCAAAGAGGTCACTTTGTGACAGATAAACCTGAGAAGTTCTCGGGAAACGGTTAACAGAAGGTTATGACAACGTGATTACCGTGCAAGAAGACCTCTCAGACGACCACTGTTGACACATTGACACAAGCTCTTTCGTAATCAGTGGACTGTACAGAACCGCAACATTAGATTACAACAATGGCGTCACCTTATTTTCTCGATTAATCTTTTATCGAGTTGATTGATGAGTTCATGTGCGCAGATTTGAAGGAAATGACTATGTGATGTTGCCGGGGGAGGTAGTTGGGTTATGGTTTAGCATGGCATTAAGTTCAATGGAAAACAGAACCTTTACTGATCCAAGGAATATTATGTAAATCAAAGAACCAATCGCCAAGAACGGCAGCAAACGTTGATTCGCCATGCTCGCCAGATATACAATGTACATCAACATTTTCTGTTGCAAGATGGCAATGCCCAACTCCAGTCGTGCAGGAGCAAACAACGATTTCCTACTGCAAGGAGGCGTTGACCGTCTGCGATAGTCCGCAAAAGGCGGATATATATCCCATAGAGCATATGTGGAACAGAATGGTGAGGTAACTGCACCGATATGGTCTGTGTTTGGTCTAGATCTGGAACAATGTTGCCATGGCAGATGTTAACAGACTGGTTGACATCCTGCCAAGGGAAAGGCAAAGGCGCTGCTCGACAACATTCAGGGTTCTATTCCCACTTTCGTTGCTTGATAAATTTTCATTTCTAATTTGATTAAATTTCAAAATTGTATAAGTCCATTTGTTTCCAGAGGTTGAATACCTCATAACCGACCATGGTGGTCATGAAGTAATCAGCCTGCGCAGATGTTGGTTATGGCATATAACCTGCATCTTAGACAAAATATATAACTTCCCAAGGGGTGTAACTTCCTCTAGCGGGCACACTGTGGCGCCACGCGATATTAATACGAATAATTACTTAATGACAACAATAAGTATCAGCCTTCTGACCATCATCTTATTTGTGACTTCCTGACGTTTGAGTAGAATCTGTTTCTGTAGCATTATGTAAATATGCAAAATTCAGGTAATTTTCTAAAATGACCCTTTTTGAAGTAACCGACATAACTACATGTATGACCTTGAACACTATTCAAATCCAATAGGCAATAAAACGATGCCATATTAACGAACTTTGTGATTTATTGAATAATGTTAGTGACAAGGAGTGACAACCTTTTAGACCATGAGTATATATTTAGTATTACACATGCATATATATTTAGTATTACACATGCATATATATTTAGTATTACACTTGCATAAATATATATATATATATATATATATATATATATATATCATAGTGCAATCAAATGAATTTTGATGATTCAAGGCCTAGGCGTAGGTGATGACTGAAGACTTAAAGGATAGATGCAATGACATATGGTCAAAATCGGATTCATTAAAATGGGATGTCAATTTGACAATTGCTCGATTTTAAATTTCTGAAATCGGTCCATAAATTACTCTTATACGACTTTTTTAAAAAAACGCCTAATTTAGCCCCTGCGAGCAGAATGAAAGTCTGCAACATTCGCAACATTTTGATTGCTAATTTCACTAACAAATCTTCAATCAAACAACTTAAATTTTCCATATATCGAATGTTTAGATATCCAACTAGCTAATTTCGCAAATGACAATTACATAATTATTGCATAAACATGTGTTTTCGGTGAGTTGCCATTCATCATAAATTCATCTAGAGCAGTGACAATCATCATTAATTAATGTAAGAGGCTCCACGGAGCGGGTCAGTCCGTTGGTCACAGGCGACCCGTCGTCTGTGTTTAATCAGTCACGCCTCATTGATTATTCTCAAAACGTTTCGCGTTTCGCGGTAATCTCGGTATTGTTAAAATGGGTAAATTAAAATCATCTTAATCAATTGCATGTGTATATGGTCTCGATTTTATGCTCAATTGATTCCAATATACAATATACATAGGGGTAATCATCTGTCATTCTTGAGGAAAATGCATTTCACCAGAACTTTAAGAACTCGCTTTAACACACCGTAAACATGCACATATAGGAGGCGAAGGATTGCAGTGTCGAATGTAATTGCTAGTAATTGGTTATACATGTACTTTAGTGACAATATACCAAGGATATGAAGAATTACAAAAGCTTTAATATCAAGATTTTTTATTGGTCACATGGGTGACAGTCAGTGTTCTTTGACATGTTAGACGATGTTTTTTTCGTTAAAGTTCCAATAGTTTAGTTACCCAACCAAAGAAGAAGATGTTTATAAGTTTAGTTTCGGAGTTTTACGAGGTATTGATTCGAACAACATGTCGTCGCGGTCTGTGTAGCTGTCCTGGTGACTGAACATCTCGTGTTTTATTCATACTGACACTGCTACTCCATGTTATGTCAGACCATTCGTATGCTTTCAAGGGGGATTAGCATGTTTTTCGCTCAAATAAGTCGATAAAATGTATTTGAAAAATAATGTCACCAATAGTAAAATACCATTCTCTCTTCGGAAAATTAAGTTAAAAATTAGTGTAGATGGTTTGGTAATGGGAATTTCAAATTGATATGGCCGCCATGCAAGTTTTGCTTTATACGCAGTATCGTTATTACAACTAGGGATAATTGGTTTGTGTAATAAGATGGTTTACCCTCTAAAGTAAAATAGATGACATTAACTATCATTATAAAAGACAAATTTGAAAAAAGTTCTTTTGCAAAAACCGTGCTACAGCTCCTTTAACTTGAACGACCTTAAAGTTTCGTGGTAAATTGACACCTTTTTTATGCATTCATCAGGTAAATTAGGATGCATTAGGAAGCTAAGGTAAAGCGAATATTTGGTGCCATTTCAATAGTAAGAATGGCTCATTTAATAGACTATTTGGAGAATTCTCGTATTCGCTATAGTTCCATGGCAACAAAAGTATTATTGCGCTTTGGGACGACGTAATCGGAGCACCATATAGCACCTCTGAATTTTCACAGTGACATTTTCTTTCGCAAAGTTATGGTAGAAAGTAACGTTCTTCTGTGATAGCGTATGGGAGCGCACTGTGAAGTTCAGATGCCATGCTAGCACGGACAAGTTAACGAAATGCAGCAAGGCTTCAATTATGAGTTATGAGTTGATGGGAAAGTTGGATTGCCACAACAAAACCAATAATATGTACTTGTAATTCGCATTTACTTATCAATGAAACTAATTAGTGTGACCAAATGTTAAAAATATGAAGTTCCACTTTTTGGTTGAAAGTATGATACAATTTACAAGATGTTTTAAATATGTCATACTTTGGAGACGTCTTACTTTGATCCGACAAATATTACTGAAACATTTGAAAATAGATTTGTCGGCGAAAGAAGCATGATTTCAATCCCGCATCCGGTAATAAGAGCGTGGTCTTCTCCAGTCTCTTGTAAGTTTTTCTCCAGTCATTCAATTGTTTTGGCACGGAACGTATCATTTAACCCAATATTATTGTAGACGTCTCAAGATTGTCACGTGACTGATCAACAAACCAACCTTAATCTGCACAATACCCTTCAGAAAGTTAAGATTTGAATATATAATATGTTCTCATACACTGATTTCATATAAATCTGTCCCTCCAGTAGTTGTGCATATTGGTCTGCCAGATCTTCCTGCATAAAAAAACATCCACTTTGGCATGATTTTAAAAAATCAACTCTACCATGAATTATTACTCTGTAAGTGAATATTTCGGTCATTATTGCTGAACGTCTATCCGTTTCATTTCAGTGTTCCTGGCGGTGACAAAACTTAAAGTTGAATTTCTTCGGTGAAACATATTCACTGCATCATGTGAAATAATCAGTTGGCTGGGACACTTCTGCTAATGAAAGCAGTTAAATTTTTCATTGACAAACAAAATTATTTTAGATAACGGACATGAAGTTATAAAACATTTTCCAGAAGAAGTGTAAATTTAGAATATATTTATGTTGAATTAAATAATGTGCATTTCATTCAAACGCAATTTATGTATCGAAGAAATATGCACTGACGATGTTTATTTTTCAAAACATTTTAATGTTCATATGCAAAACGAGAATGAATTCATCGAGACTGAACTGAAGCACTGATTTCAATGCAACCAGAATCTAACGTTAATATCTGCATAGAATGAACAATTTTCTAACTTCATTTGAATTTAAAAGGATTTTAATACCTAATTTGAAATGAAACATGTTAGTGTTGTGAATGAAACACACTTTTGTTCAGCGGCTGCAAAATTCAATAGTGACACTGTGTTAAACGCTAGTTGTCAAATACATAATGTATGGACCTGTGTCTTGTCAATAATACCATGACAATTCTGAATGTAAGCCAGACGAAGTTACAAACGACAAACATTCAGGACGCATGCAACCAAGTCGTTGAAGATGAAGACCGCACTTCTCCGTTTATACGTCTCATCAATTTTTGGCGTTTTCCCAGGTAAGACGTTTTTTGATAATATGTATATCATTATTGTTTCATTTAGGTATGAACATATATTTCAGAATATAAGTTATATATATATATATATATATATATATATTGGTAAATTATATTTGTAAAACAATTTGGTAAATTTACGCAATTATTTTGCCAATCTAATTGTAACTGTAAGAGTGCAAAAACTGACTTCTTGAAAAGAACAAAGAAAACACGGAATTATACGTTTAATAATAATAATAATAATAATAATAATAATACTTTATTAGCCCGAAAGGTGGCTCCTGTATACATAAATGACACGTTAACAATAACCAAGCACACGAGACTCTTGACATTGACAATACGAAAGAACAACGTCAGCCAGAAACGAAACATTAAAATATGCAAAATGAAGGTTAAAAATGTACATACAAATTTCAGATTAATTAATAAAGGTGTTAAAATAATGAAGAAACCAATTTAAAAAATATACTTATACATGTAACTGATTTAAAACAACAATGCTTGTTGGAATGAAGGTCTTTGATGCTAGGTTTGTTCTGAAATATGGAGTTTGGAAGCGGCTTCCAGAAGGTAAACGTACGTATTAAGAAAAGAAAAAGAAAATGTTCGGAGTCTGTAACAATTTTAGAAGCCAGTTTTTCAAATTGCCGCGTGCCTAAAAGTGTTAGATTAGCCAGAGTGACTCCTGATTTTTGAATTGCCAAATTGATTAACAATTTATATTAAAATCTGTTTAATTGTTATTATTAAAGCAAGTAACACTTTTTCTGTATAACTGTCTAGAGCGTATCTAGAAAGTTTCCAGTGTGTACTTAGTAGTTGCTAGACATTTCTAGTTTAAATTTTTTACGAGATATTCAAACAATCTTGGAATATGTTAAAACGTATTATTAGCTTGGACATATAGTTCTAACAATACTTTGATAACTTAATTAGAGAGGCAGTTCCTAATGTTGAAGTTTCCTCACTCTAAATGACACTCCAACGCTCCGAGCCAGCATAAGGTCATGCATGGTTAACGCGCAAATTCACGATGGAGCTGTTAAACACTTTTGCACTTCAAAACGAATGATGCCTCAACTGTCGACAAATCTCTCTTATTTTGTTTTATCATAGCTATCATAAATATGTTTTGAATCGCTTGAATTCAAAACATTTCCAGACTTTGTTTTTTTTTTGAGCTCTGAAGAAGTTTGTATATGTTTATATGTATATATATATATATATATATATATATATATATATATATATATATATATATACATACATATATATATATATATCAACATTTACTTATACATTGTGTTGTTAATGATATATCTATATTGTTTGTTTGCTTAATGATTCACTTACCTCGTACAATGATCATACATGAAATTTAAGTGTTACATTTGTGCTTAATATTCCATAAGAACACCCAATAGACACAACGTGAAGAAATCACTCTTTAACAGCAATCACACCAGGTGATGCTTAAACATGTTACACTTGTTTTCGGTACGGCCAGTCCTAAGTAAACCAGACACATTTACACTTACACTTTTGTCGTTCTGTATCAACACACCTATACTTTACCAAATACACTTAGATAAGTTCTCAATACACCTTCACAGTCATACATGACTGGTACATCTTACAAATAATATTATCGATGTATTTGGTCTTGAAACTTAATAGCATATTAAAATACAAAATACATATATTATCACAGCAACACCTTTATCGATTAGGCTACGAAGGACTACGAAGGACGAGTAAAATCGTTAAACGTACTGCGACAGCGGGGAGATCGTGCTAACAACCTAACCGCGCTGAGCACAAATGCGCGTGCATTCGCGAGAATAACATAACAACGCTCTACACTTGCCTCTATCATGAATTGAGTGAGTGAGTGAGTTGGGGTTTAACGCCGCTTTCAAGAGTATTTCACTTATATCGCGGCTGCTAGTATTATGGCAGGGAGAAAGCCCGCAACGCCATGTGGCTATGCACTGCGGTGAAATCTGCGAGCTGCGGCTGGAACTAGCGAACCATTGGTGGTACTACGCTGAAATTCAGTGTAGCATTGCACCCAAATCTTACTGCGTGTAGAACAGTCCTCTACTGCAGACAAAGTTGCCGTGCCCCAGGCGGGATTCGAACCCCGACCTCTTGACCCGAAGCCGAACGCGCTAACCACTGCGCTATCCCGCCCCCTCTATCATGAATTGTACGACGATCAAATCGCGTAGGATAATAGATGGGGGCCAATTCAGTTTTTTTACGTTAGTTGGTAATGTATACATTTGATTAACTCGACTAACATGAGGTGTACGTGTCTATACTTTTCCTAGTGTGATACACCTACATATACACCTTCAAATATTGGTGTAGGTTAATCCAGTTAGGTTCACATAGATTACCCTTCCAGAGTTATAGTATGATGAAATCACTTGATGATTCAGAGAGGATTACCTGGGCTACACATGTAAAAAATATATTATTTAGATTTGGTTATGGATTTGTATGGGTTTCACAGGATGTTGGAGATAGTAAGGTATTCATGGAGCATTTTAAACTAAGACTTTCTGATAATCTTAAACAATCATGGTCTACTTCTATACAAAACTTGTCAGATTATTTTGCTTATAAGGGTTTTAAGTCACTGCTTAATGTTGAAGGCTATCTTTCTATGCCATTTTCTCCATTTTTGAAATCTCTATTAGCAAAGTTTAGGTGTAGCAATTTTGGTCTAGGTATAGAGGTAGGAAGGTACAATAATACACAAATGGCTGATAGACTGTGCGAGTACTGTAAAGCAAATAACATTAATTGTATAGAGAATGAAATGCATATTCTTTTTTATTGTAAATTATATAAGGATGCCAGAACTAAGTTTATTACCCCATTATTGTCAAATATTATCAATTTACACACTTTTGTGAATATTATAAATAGCAATAACCATGAAACCATAAAAAATGTCTGTAATTTCTTGCACCATGTATATAAAATTAGAAAAAAATGAAATCATAAATATGTAATATCAAATTGCGCATCAAACAAATTGTACAAACATACTGTATTATGGGCCGTTGGCCTTGAAATATTGAATAAATATGTCTGTCTGTCTGTCTACACCTACATATAGACTGCGTAAGCCCCCTAGTCAATATGTAGATATCAGCTCATGCACTCGGAAGTACAACCATCACTTGTCGCTGTATGGTTATTGGGTTCGTTACATACCGAGTGTTTTCTCATACATATGGCGTTTGACGTGGGCCACATTCTAATTCGGTTCGGAACATAGCGAGTATTCTCTCCCATACATGGTGTATCAGTTAGGTTAGGTGATTATAAAGTTAGATGCATATCGAGTATTCTATCTCGCATATGGTGTGGGTTACAGACAGCGAATATTCTTTCACACGTATAGTGTGTGAGCTATGGCACATACTTATTGGGTTCGATACATTGCAAGTAATCTCTCCTAAACATGGTGTTTGAGTTAGGGCACATGATTATATGGCTCGATGCATGCAGAGTATTCTCTCCCACTATGTATTGTATTAGCTGGGGCACATTATTATTGGATTAGATACATAGTGAGTATCCTTTATCGTCATATTGTGTATAAGATAGGGCGCATGATTATTTGGTTTGGTACATACCGAGTTTTTCTCGTTTACATATTGTAAAAGTCCTCAAGTACTACAAACATCCTAGTGCGATCGACTAGGCGCGTCGGTAGGCCACACACTGACACATCAAATTCATTGTGTACACAGGACATTGAAGCTACTTGCGGATGCTCTTTGTCAATTGCACTGAAGTTTTGAACGATTTTCAAAATAAATCTACAATTATCTTGATTTTGTTAAAACTATAAATGTACTGTATCATATCAGATGATTTCGTGTTTTCGAATATCCATCATTCAAGCGGAAATACTCGGAATGGTCTCTGGTTTATCTTTGGAAATCCGGTCGAAAAACAAATTTCATTATTAACATGCCTTACATAAGTTCTTTGGACATATTTAGGTTAAAGTAAAACAAAATTCCAAGGGTTTTTTTCAAATAGAATTTTTTTTTTTAATGGAACTTTTTTTCCAATGAATTTGTTTTTCCAATGGCATATTTGTTCATTGAGTATTTATTGACCTTTGTGAAAGTTCAACTTATATGAATTGTTGACTTTGGTGACGTGTTGATTTTAAAAGAGATATTTTGAATTTAGTGAAATATTGACTTTGTTCACATATTGACTTTGGTGAAATGTTGACTTTGGAAATATTTATTGACTTTTGTGAAAATTCAACTTAAATAAAATGCTGACTTTGAAAAAGATATTTTGAATTTGGTGAAATGTTGACTTTAATCAAGTATTGACTTTGGTGAAATGTTGACTTTGGTTACATGTTGACTTTTAAAATATATTTTAAATTTAGTGAAATATTGATTTTGATCACATATTGACTTTGGTGAAATGTTGCCTTTGAAAATATTTATTGCCTTTGGTGAAAGTTTAACTTAAAAAAAATGTTGACTTTGGTGAGATGTTGACTTTTAAAAGATATTTTGAGTGAATTGTTGACTTATGTTGACTTTGGAAATGTTTATTGACTTCGGTGAAGTCTGCTTATATCATGAAATATTAATATTTCTTATTTATTGACTTTGGTGAATTTGAAATGTCGACTTTGATAATATATATTGACTTTGGTTGAAGTTTAACTTTAATAAAATATTGACTTTGGTGACATGCGAAAAGAAATATCGAGTTTGATGACATGTTGACTTTGGAACTATTGGTTGACCTTGAGAAGATATTTTGAGCTTAGTGAATTTTTTACTTTAAAAGATTGAATTTAGTGACAAAATGACTTTGAAATATTTATTTGCGTAGTTGAAGTTTGAATTTAATGGCATTTTGAAAACACTAATGTCTGGCTAAAGGAGCGTGTATCATACAGTAAGTGTTAAATCATTTGACTACACTATTGCCCACAATACATCAGTCACCAAGACTGATGATTTATACACAACTGATTGCAGGTTACAGATATATGATATATCATACTTGTGTATTTCCTATCAAAACATCCTGTCTGTTAAACGAGCTTGCCTTGGTATTACATAACATGTGTATTCGGTCAATTAACCCATCACAGAAGTCTCAACTCATTAAGACTGACAGGTAATTAATTACCGGTTCAACGCCTCTGACCTCACACCTGGATGAGACGAGAACGCTAATATAAATAAGTCAGTCGCTCCAATGTTTGGAATGGTCTCCGGTTTATCTTAGGAAATCCGGTCGAGCCCGAAGTTTGTCCTGACAAAATTTTTTTACAAACAAATTTAATTTTTTAAATGCCTTACAAAAGTTCTTTGGACATTTTAAGGTAAAAATTTATTTTTTTTAATTTAAAATTTTTTTTCCAATGGATTTCTTTTTTCCAATGGATTTTATTTTCCAATGGATTTTTTTTTTCCAATGGATTTTTTCTTCCAATGGAATTATTTTTTCAAATGGAATTTGTTTTTCCAATGGAAATATGTTGAAGTGGCTGGTAGGATTAGTTATTGAATGCAGTTTGGCTTATAATGAATTTATGAAATATTAATATTTCAATTTTTTGGACTTTAGTGAAGTTTTCAATGAAATGTTGATTTTGATTATGTATATTGAGTTTAAAAAGTTGACTTTGGAAAAAATATAATGTTTGTGAAATGTTGACTTTGGAAAAAATATAATGTTTGTGAAATGTTGACTCTTGAAATATTTATTGACTTTTGTGAAAGTTTAACTTTATTAAGAATGTTGTCTTTGGTGACATGTTGACTTTGAAAAAGATATTTTGAATTAAGTGAAATGTTTACTTGGATCAAGTGTTGACTTTGGTGAAATGTTGACTTTGAAAATATTTATTGACTTTTGTTAACTTTAGTTTATATAAAATGTTGACTTCGGTGACTTTGGTTTTGAAAAAGACATGTTGAATTTAGTGGCAACCAGACTTTAGACTGTTATTCGCTATTCGTCATTTGTCATGCGAATGACGAATAGCACATTTATTTGCTATTCGTCTTTCATTTTGTTCATATATTTGAATGACGAAAAGCAAATTTATTTGCTATTCATCCCCGTGCTGAAGTAAAAAATGAATGACGAAAAGCAAATTTATTTGCTATTCGCCTTTCATATTGTTCACATATTTGAATGAAGAAAAGCAAATTTATTTGCTGTTCCTCTTTCATACCGACGTGATAAATGAATGAAGAAAAGCAAATTTATTTGCTATTTGTATTTCGTACTGAACTGATAAATGAATGTCGAAAAGCAAATTTATTTGCTATTCGTCTTTCGTACTGTGGTGAAAAATAAATGAAGAAAAGATAATTTATTTCCTATTCATCTTTCACAGTAATGGCAAATGTTTTTGCTTTTTGATTTTCATTTTTCGTTTTTCATTATTGGTAATTTGCCATTCAAATCATTACTCTCTTAGGTAAATGAGATCACCTCCATATATTTCTCTAAGCTTTTTACCAGTTTGCTCTGGGAGCAGTCTGAAGTAGTGGGAAGACATTCCCCCTAGAATGGAAAAGCTCAGAACAACTTGGACCTAACTTTGAACAATATTTTTTAACAAAACTTTTGATTATTTTCTATTAATCACTTTTTGATCCCAAATAACTCTTAGTTTTAATAATTAAGAAAATAAAATAGCAAAAGTTATTTCTGTATGCTTTTCAAACTTTTTTTTCGCCTTTCGCCTTTGAATGACAAATAGCAATTTTTTTTCGCTTTTCGTTATTCGTCATTTGCCATTCGCCATTTAAACTCATTATGCTCTTAGGTAAATGAGGAAAGTTCCATACATTTCTGTAAGCTTTTTACAAGTTTGATGCCAAATTATTAAATATTTTAATCAAATATTTTATTTTATCACCAATTAAAGACCCAGGATTTGCTCTGGGAGCAGTCTGAATTAGTGGGAAGACTTTCCCCCTAGAATGGAAAAGCTCAGAACAACTAGGACTTAACTTTGAATAATAATGTATGTGTAAAACATTTAAATATTTTTCTTTAAATAAAGATTTGATCCCAAATAACACTTAATTTTATTCATTTCGAACAAAAAATAGCAAGAGATACTTCTGTATGCTTTTCAAACTTTTTTTTCGCCTTTCACCTTTGAATGACGAATAGCAAATGTTTTCGCTTTTCGTTATTCGTCATTCGTCACTCTCTTTTCGCCATTCAAACTCAAAACTCTCTTAGGTATATGAGATCAATTCCATATATATTTCTCTAAGCTTTTTACAAGTTTGATGCCAAATTATTAAATATTTTAATCAAATATTTTATTTTATCACCAATTAATACCCAGGTTATGCTCTGGGAGCAGTCTGAATTAGTGGGAAGACTTACCCCCGAGAATGAAAAAGCTCAGAACAACTAGGACTTAACTTTGAATAATAATGTATGTGTAAAACATTTAAATATTTTTCTTTAAATAAAGATTTGATCCCAAATAACACTTACTTTTATCTATTTAGAACAAAAAATAGCAAAAGTAATTTATGTTTGCCTTTCAAACTTTTTTTCGCCTTTCGCCTTTGAATGACGAATAGCAAATTTGTTCGCTTTTCATTATTCGTCATTCGTCATTCGACTTTCGCCATTCAAACTCAAAACTCTCTTAGGTATATGGAGGAAGCGAAGGGTTTTTTCTGACTATCAGGGTCTACATACCATACCCGTGGTAGAATTGGTTATCAATATTATCAACCGTTTTTAAGTGTATAACAGGCTTTTTACGTGTTATCGCGTTATATTGAGGATCCCTGGCGTTATATTGAGTATCCCTGGGTGATATCAGCCGCGCTATATGAGTTTCTTTTGTACCGTGATATCTCGTCTGCCCCCTTAGCGCAGTAGTCAGAGGCGCTGACCCAGTAACTGCAGGTGATAGTGGAAACGGGTTCGAGACGCACTTTCTGCAAAACATTTGCTGTACATATTCTGTCGTAAACTTATGAAATTTTTCAAAATTAATCTAAGTTAGTTTCTTCAGATCTTTACTCTCAAGTCATCTTAACAAATATATCAGGGTTTACAATCATTATAATTCCATCTAACAGGGTTTACAAGTGTATGTGTAAACCCTCCTGGAGGGAATTACAAGGTTGTAAGTCCCTCGTACTGGGTGATACGGTTTAGTAAGGTCGTTTCAAGTATCACGTTATATGGCTTGTAGGTTGATAATCGTACAATGTCCATTCCTGGTGTAAGGGTAATGACTCTAAAATTAGAATAACTGGAACTTTCTTTTAAACTCAAACAAAAGTATTGTCAGCTGTACCCACAAGCATCACTTCATTTACCTAGGTGAAATAGTTTCAAAGAAAGGTTGTGCCCATTGATCATTTTAAACAGTTACTATAAAGTCCCAAAATTTACGTTTTCATGAAAACGACAAAATATGTTTTTCCAAGAAAACTGCAAACTTGCCGTACGTTATAGGACGGACATGGCTTACAATTTTACAAAGTTTGGTTAATGCACGTCTCAGTTAGTTTGGATGTACCGGACAGTAGGACAGATGGACGGACGAACCATACACCCCCAACCAATTCGTAGCGTAGGTAAAATAATTAATGATACATGAATGTCAATTGATGTAGCTAAAGAGTAATTGACTGGGTCTAGAAAATCTTTAGGACTTCCTTTTCTTTGTACCACTAAAACGTTTCACTTAAGCATATGTAGGCAAATAAGCTGAACTGTGCACATGATTCAGATGTAAAAAAGACACAGATGTTTCCATATGATTCAAACTTTAGGAACTTATTTCTTTGGTAGTTCGGCTTTATTATCAATGTATGTAAAGTTTTCCCATTTAGCCTTCAGAGAGAATGACTACATTGTCTATGACGTCACATTATTTTTGAGTTACAATGCTGAACATGTTCATTGAACTATCCCCAATGTAGTGCCAGCTCAGACGTTATAATATCCTTATAATGCTCAGCACATAGCACGAAAGAAACAACTCCCATCGTTTAATGTCATTTCTTGTAACACTTCGGGGAATCTATCACTGACCTACCGGGTGATCGCCGGACGCAAAACGAACTTAGTTAGTTAATAATACTATCTGACATTTGACATTGACTATGTTAACTCAATTTGAATCTACAATCCCAAGTGTAAGCCATACAATTTGCACAATCATGTGTGTGATATACAGGAACTATTTTAAAGATTGTTTACACAATATTATCACTCAATCTGACTGCTCATAGAGACAACGCGTCCGCAGATTGTGGAACATAAGAACTATAGGGATTATACATTAATGATGCATTCATTGTGTTTCTTTGGCTTTAAAGGTACATCCAGTGTGTTGTTATGGGTCACATATGCCAAACATTATAAATTATGTTAATCTTTTGAGAAGAACTGACTGTTACCAAAAATTGCCATGTTGATGATAGTTGACTCAGTAAACATACAATATAAAGGTAAAAGTGTCAATTTCTGATCGAAAATCGGACAATGCACCGCTTGTAGCGCGCGTCAATTAGTCAAACGTAATTTTGGAAATTTTGTTTATACCAGACAAACAGGCAACTTTGGGTTGATAATGTTAAAGAGGTATTATAACTACTGTGCATGAAAATGGCATGTGTACAGTTTTGGTTTCTGGACATGTATAAGGATGGTACTCAATTTGAATTATTAGGCATGAAACTGCTAAAAAGCTTAGAGAAATGTATGGAACTCTTCATTTAGCTAAGAGCATTATGAGTTTGAATGGCAAATGACGAATAACGAAAAGCGAAAAAAAATTGCTATTCGTCATTCAAAGGCAAAAGGCGAAAAAAAAGTTTGAAAAGCATACAGAAATAACTTTTGCTATTTTATTTTCTAAATTATTTTTGTATATATATTAAGAGTTATTTGGGATCAAAAAGTGATTAATAGAAAATAATCAAAAGTTTTGTTAAAAAATATTGTTCAAAGTTAGGTCCAAGTTGTTCTGAGCTTTTCCATTCTAGGGGGAATGTCTTCCCACTACTTCAGACTGCTCCCAGAGCAAATCCTGGGTCTTTATTTAGTGATAAAATAAAATATTTGATTAAAATATTTAATAATTTGGCATCAAACTGGTAAAAAGTTAGAGAAATATATATGGAATTTATCTCATTTTTCTCAAGGCGAAAGGCGAATGACGAATGACGAATAACGAAAAGCGAAAAAATTTGCTATTCGTCATTCAAAGGCGAAAAAAAAGTTTGAAAGGCAAACATAAATTACTTTTGCTATTTTTTGTTCTAAATAAATAAAAGTAAGTGTTATTTGGGATCAAATCTTTATTTAAAGAAATATATTTAAATGTTTTACACATACATTATTATTCAAAGTGAAGTCTTAGTTGTTCTGAGCTTTTTCATTCTAGTGGGTAAGTCTTCCCACTAATTCAGACTGCTCCCAGAGCATAACCTGTGTCTTTAATTGGTGATAAAATAAAATATTTGATTAAAATATTTAATAATTTGGCATCAAACTGGTAAAAAGCTTAGAGAAATATATATGGAATTGATCTCATTTACTTAAGAGAGTACTGAGTTTGAATGGCGAAAGGCGAATGATGAATGACGAATGACGAATAACGAAAAGCAAAAAAAATTGCTATTTGTCATTCAAAGTCGAAAGACAAAAAAAAGGTTGAAAAACTTACAGAAATAACCCTTGCTATTTTTTGTTCTAAATAAATAAAAGTAACTGTTTTTGAGATCAAATAGTGATTTAAAGAGAAAAATATTTAAATGTTTTACAGATACATTATTATTCAAAGTTAAGTCCTAGTTGTTCTGAGCTTTTTCATTCTAGTTGGTAAGTCTTCCAACTAATTCAGACTGCTCCAAGAGCAAATCTTGGGTCTTTAATTGGTGATAAAATAAAATATTTGATAACAATATTTAATAATTTGGCATCAAACTTGTAAAAAGCTTAGAGAAATATATGGAGCTGATCTCATTTACCTAAGAGAGTAATGATTTTGAATGGCAAATGACCAATAATGAAAAACGAAAAATGAAAATCAAAAAGCAAAAACATTTGCCATTACTGTGAAAGATGAATAGGAAATAAATAATCTTTTCTTCATTCATTTTTCACCACAGTACGAAAGACGAATAGCAAATAAATTTGCTTTTCGACATTCATTTATCAGTTCAGTACGAAAGACAAATAGCAAATAAATTTGCTTTTCGTCATTCATTTATCACGTCGGTATGAAAGAGGAACAGCAAATAAATTTGCTTTTCGTCATTCAAATATGTGAACAATATGAAAGGCGAAAGGCAAATAAATTTGCTTTTTGTCATTCAAATATATGAACAAAATGAAAGACGAATAGCAAATAAATGTGCTATTCGTCATTCGAAGAGTCTATATTCTGGTTGCCGAATTTAGTGATCACATTTTGACATTTTGACTTTGGTGAATGTTGACTTTGGAAATATTTATTGACTTTTGTACAAGGTTAACTTAAATGAAATATTGACTTTGAAAATATTTAATGACATTTGTGAAAGTTTAACTTATATAGAATGTTAACTTTGAAAAAGATATTTTGAATTTATTGAAATGTTGACTTTGATCAAGGATTGACTTTGGTGAATGTGTAATCATGACCTCTTATCTGTGCTGAAATTCATTTTCTTATTTTGAAACAAAGCAAGCAGGAATATCTTATTCAAATAAAAATGGAACGTAATTTATACTGCTCTCGTTTCAATCAGGCATACTAATAATATATATATTTAGATTGATCAAAGGACAGCATAAAGTAACTATATATATATATATGTATGTCAGGGACGGATCAAGGAATTTTGCAAGCAAAATGCAAGCAGAATCAACAAAAATAAGTGAACACATTTAGAGAAAAGTTGTAAATTGTCTATTCATTTAGTATTCAGTTCTAAATAACATAGGAATAGCTAGACCACACTTTTTATAAGAAATATGCTTCCTGGTCAAGATTAATATATATGTATTTTGTGATACTATTGTAATGTATGTTTTGTTTTTGTTTTATTTCAAAATATATAAGATAGTTGGAGTAAATCCTTTCTTGCTACACTCAGTTGTATATGTATAAACTAAAACACTCCCAATCCAGATCAGTGTAATTTGAATCAGTGACGTATTCCCATTTACGATAGTAGTTAGTTTATAAATAATGTGTGAGTCAAGTATTAGATCGTACATTTTCTTGAGAAAATTGCGTCTTTTGTAAAAAAAAATAATAATAACACAAAAAACAGTCAGTCGGGACATTTTTTCATTCGATTATAGTTAAATAATGTATCGACATTTTGGAAATAAATACATGATGATAAATAGTTGTAACTTTTCAAAATAAACCTTACGTAATTTCAAGTGGTTTTAATTTGAAACATAAATTACTGTCAGTGTCACGGACTGCTTTGATTTGGGTCCACAAAATGGTTGACATTTCCTGTCTCAGCTTTTGGATCGTCATAACACTGGTTACAGTTCTGTATTTTTTTCCCCGTTTCCATGGAAACGCAACTTGGATTCCTTTCTGGGGCAGAACTAAACATCCGTAAGGTATAGCTCAATGAAACATTATTTTGAAATGTTATATTAAGTTCATTTCATAGGTACACAGACAAAAGTGAAACATACATAAAGGATGTGCAGAGCTAAGACACAATTTTGAAACCTGGAAATATTGTTAAAAAAATTCCATTTCGCGTGGAACGAAGGCGTTGTTTTTAATGTACGAGCGAATAATGTTTACAACATAAGATACACCCTTAACAATATTTACAACACTTTCTATGGATATTGTAAATTTTGGAGGTACTGTAATGATACGAACACGAGTTCATTAAAGTTACAACTTAACTGTCAGTAACTGATTATATAATAAGATTATGAAGATTTGATTTTAGCAATGCAATGTAGATATCGCTTGTCGATTATCGCATGATCTCACACAAGCACCATCTACTTAGGGAGCCAGTTTTGGGTGATAAAAGACGATTGTTTTACGTTCATTAACGTGATTACATTTATGAAAACATATTGGAAACTTACTGGTTTATATTTACAGAAAGAACAAATATTTGAATGACTTCTTGTGTAGATTGCTCTATTTATAAATATATACTGAACATCTAAAAACTTTACACTCTTAGTACAGTTTTTAGACTTTTCAAACACACTAATCCTTGAAATATGTGTATAAAGAAGCCCATTCTGCAACTTCGGGCCGGATTATGTTGTGGAATGAACATTTCTTTTCTTTCAACTTTTAAATTAATAATTTTATATATGTTTCTACTACAATGAGTTTGTTACATTAATGACTTACAAACACAAGTGTTAAATAGACACGGCAAAGACGTGTGTTTAGGGGAAACATATTGTTGTAAAACATAAATTATCGGAATTGTTATCTAAAAAAAAATTAACATCGTTTCATGTATGAGTTAATGAAACACATATTTAATTTATTGAAAACAATACGCATGTCAATGTTATTCATGATTGACAATTTTAGTGAAATTGTACGTTTTTAATTTTTTTTATATCCTGGATATGTTACAGTCGATTCAATTTTTAAATTAAACAGTGCAATTATATTTTTGAAATTACCAGTGATACAATTCTATTTTAACTTTGCATTCTTTATTCATAATTATTTTCATATTTTGGCATGTAGAAGTTGAATGTTTATTGTTTAAAGTGTGAAACAACTGATCTAGGCTTATGATTTACATTTCATACTTGAATTCAGTAATTTGATTCTTTATATAGAATTAATGGACATATTAATCATGGACAAATATATTTCTGTCCCACAACAATACACTTTTCACTGCTTCAAATACTAAAAATAAAGTTTGCTTGATAAGTAAATGAAAATAGATAAATTAACATATTAAAAACAAATAAATAATTTAAACTATTTGAGAAAAGTTTGTAAAATAATTAAAAGAGATAAATTGAACTCAGCTAAAGAACATTTCCCCTTGATTATCTGTCTCTAAGAATAGAAGTATTGGTACTCAGAACAGTTGTCAGTTATAATTAAAGTGCAATGCATTTTTTTTAATTTTTAAAGAATTATATGAAGTTCCCTGATTTAGATCATTGCTTTGTGATACATTTAAAATATTTTAAAATTAATAATAAAGTTGTCAACACTGGCTTATGTATTTCTTTCAATTTCTTCCCCACTAACGTTTATATACTTTCAATATCAAGATTTTCTTTTTTCAAAACTTGGATATTCATTTCTGAATGCAAAAGACTTTACTGAATACACGTAAAATTGTAGTATAAAAAAGTGAATGTTGACATGATTTAACTGAGAGATGATAATGTGTAAATGAACGCACAGAAAGTAATTATTTTTTTTCGAGTGAAGGATGTCTTTATATGGTTTGTAAATCTGCAGTTTTATATGTAAGTGAAAGAAGTTTTATGATAACTGATCGGATATATTTATCATAGCATAAATGCCAATCAAGCTATGCGATCCTGTATGTCTGTCAGTGTCACCCCACATTTACATTACTTCCGCATTCGTTTTTGCGTTGCAACAAAAATAATTGTTTGTGAAATGTTCTTAAAATTTATTGAAATAATAATAAGAATACCTAAGAATTAATTTTCAATTTGTATTTTGGTTTGGCATTTAATTACTAAGCGACACTATCACACGGAATGTAAGTGACAGAAGCGCTCCGTGAACTGACAACGTGCGTTTTTTGTAGGACATAACAAGAGTTACGTCCCTTGATTTCAGGTGGCGTGGTCAACTCGTCCAGCGTTCGGCTCAAAATAGACTAAGGGATTCCCCATCTGGGACATTGGCAAGGGAGGTCTTGTTTTTTCGCAAATGCCTCTCGTCCTCGGAAAACATCGGCAATGTTCGGGAAACTTCCAAATAATGCGAATTCATGTAGAGATGTTATTTGAACATTGCATTCGTAACTATGCAAGTCGTGTCAGTCTCGAAATGCTAAAGTCCGTTTTACAAAGCTGACTTTGCAACTCTTCATTTTCCATTTTTCATTTGTCGAACGTAACTTGTAACATTACAAACTGTGCATACAATTTAGATTTAATAATTAAAAATGACAAGTTGACTTTTCAACTTTGACGATTTCTAGTACATTTCAAATGTAAAGTTGAGAATGGGAGGTTACGATTGACAGGATTAAAACATTAGTTTTGCATGGTTGGATTTGTCTTTTCGAGACTTGTATAGTTGAGAACGTCTTGTTACACTTTACAAGTTACAAGTCAAGTACTACATATCTATGAACTCATATATATATACAAGTCAAGTACTACATATCTATGAACTCATATATGTTTTTAGGGGAAGGGCATTTGTGTGAAAGGCTATTCAATAATAATAATACCCGTCAATATTGTAAGACGTTTTGGATAAACAGCGTATCGTATTGAGGGAGCGGCCGAAATTGTAAATAAATCAAATTATTAAGAAAAAATTTAATGTAGACTTTGCATGCATCCCTTCACTGCTGTCAACAATCTAACAGTGAGTGGGTCATCCCAAGATATAAATTTGAGACTAATTTCAATTAAAACGCAACAAAAAAAGACATTCTGAATTCATAACATCACTACATTTAAATGTCCGCTGATTATTGATAAAAAATGAATAATAAATATACTAGATTAGTGAGCATAATATTTGTGAAGTAATCCCTTGTTCAAACGACGCAAAGCAGTATTTTTACGCTAGGGACAACTGAGCACTGTCATAAAACATGGACGTATTAACGTTTGAATGTTCCGTGCAATTCAATGACTAAAACTGCTCAAAATCGAATAAAAAAAGTGAGGTAAGAGATGGACTGTTTCATTATCGTAATGGATAACAACCTTGTGCTTTTTGTTCACTCATCCATGTAATAAAGGCTTTTTAATGTCTAAATATTGGGGCGTCTGACTATATTGGCGTTCTCGTCTCACCTAGATGATAGTTCAGAGGCGTTGTCGGTCTTAATGAGTTGAGACTTTTGTGATGGGTAAGTTGACTGAATACACATGTTACGTAATACCAAGGCAAGCTCGTTTAACAGACATGATGTTCTGATAGGCAATACACAAGTATAGCATATATCTGTAACCTGCAATCAGTTGTGTATAAATCATCAGTCGGTGACTGGTGTATTGTGGGCAATAATGTAGTCAAAGTCACATACCGTCTGAAACGCGCTCCTTCAGCCAGGCATTAGTGATTCAAAATGTCATTACATTCATACTTCAACAACGCCAATAAATATTTCAAAGTCAACATTGCACCAAAGTCAATACTTGATCAAAGTCAACATTTCATTAAATTCAAAATATCTCTTTAAAAGTGAACATTTATTTAAGTTAAACATTCACATAAGTCAATAAATATTTCCAAAGTCAATATTTAAAAAAATCATTATAAGCAAAACTGCCTTCAATGACTAATCCTACCCCCCTTTTCCACATATTTCTTTTGAAAAAAACCCATTCGATTGGACAAAGAATTTTTTTCCAAAATTGAAATAATTTTAACCTAAACATTTCCAAAGAACTTAGAATGGATGTAAGGCATAATTGTTTATAAAAGAATGTCAGTAGCTACATACTTCGGACTTGACCGGATTTCCAAAGATAAACAGGAGATCATTTCGGGTAAACTCCCGGTTACGCTTTTCACTGATTCGTAAACAGTTTTAGGATTCGCATGAAAAGAATGGAATTTTGCGAAAGAAGTTCATGTATTTGACCTTTGACCTGTTTTGCATATTTATCAGATTTGGATACCAAGTTTATCAGAGCCTTTATTGCATCGATAACAACCTCCATTATATGATAAATACCGAGTATTCTCTCCCACAAATGGTATATAAACTGGGGGACATAAATATCGGGTTCGATTCTACCAGAGTATCCTCCCCAACATTTGGTGTATCAACTAGGGCACATGATTATTTGATTCGATACATAGCGAGTATGCTTTCCCGTCATATTGTGTATAAGGTTTTTCAAACGCTATTTTAAGCGATACACGTCACGGTGGTCGAAACTGTTCTTCGATACTAGACCTTGAAGTCATTGTATTACATGTTTGTTATATAAAATATTAAACAGAACAAATCGTCTGCGACCAGAGAGAAGGTAAACAGCTTTTAAATAATCAGAACGACATGCTTGACGGCGATGAAGTTGAAGATGTTTGGGTGAACAACAAAGGAACAAATGTACTATCTTCGATTTCCACTCAGTGTTCCTATGTATACTAGTGGTAGCAACTCAGGCATATTAGATTATGACTAACGTTGTTTCGCTCTTGTCTGAAACATGATCACTTTGATGAATAATAAATGTTTGTCTTGAAGTATGTAAGAAGACGTTAGACTACGGTTGTTTATAGACACGGGACAATTGTATCCTGCACATTCTGTACATGAATATAAGATATGTTTACGCGATGATAAATTATTTATGATTGCAAAGTTGTACGTTTTAGTTTGTGAAGAGACTATGTGTGGTTTCTCACGGAACGATAATAAAAGAAAAGCACAGTCATTATCACATCCAAGAAAGGGACCTCTTTGAACCACTTTGCGAAAAAAAAGTTACCAAAAGACAAAAGTAAACTTTATAGTTATGATTCTCACTTTAACAGCTTTAAAATCATTTTGTCAAAACTGCACCTAACTCAAATCAGAAATATAAACTAAGTGCCCCCAATTTTATTCCGTGGACAAAATGTGTCTCAATTGAAGAGTCTTTGGCCGTGTTCACATGCAATCAAATACCGGTATGAGTAAACTTGTTTATACATGTAGAAGTAAATTTACTCTTAATGAGTAATTTGGCCATGTGAACGCATTTACCTAAATAAGCAGATTTTACATCACCTCCAGAGGCATAGCAAAAGCAAAAAAAGTGTGTCATGTGAACCCGAAGGCACAGGGGCTTGTATTGCTGAAAACAAACAGTTCCTAAGTCCAATACTACGATGCGATATATACCCTATACCAACAAGAAGACATAGTCATCAACATCCCCCGCCACACCAAAGAAATTGTTAAAAGGGGAATAATTCGAGAAGAAATAATTTTGCACTTCTCATTTTCATTCCATCAAGCCACACAACTGATTTGATCTTTAACCGTTTCAAAGAAAATCTATCCCCTTTGAAGATACCTGAATAGGATTCTAATTTTCAAACTCCATCAAGGTATCGATACCCTCAAGCCAGACACCAAATTTGGTTATCCTATCTTAAACAGTTTCTAAGAAAAGCTGTCCTCTTTGGAGATACCATGAACAAAGTCCAAAATTACAGAAAAAGGGTAATATCTTCGGGGAAAAAAAATTGCACGCTTCTCATTTTCGAAGGCCATCAAGGTATGTATGCCCTCAAGCAACACACCAAATTTGGTAATCGTATCTTAGACGGTTCCTGAGAAAAACTGTCCCCTTTATCTCGGATGGACGGACTGACGCAAGCACGGACTGACGGACGGAGCTCAAACCTACACCCCCCTTCCACTTCGTGGCGGGGGGATAATAAATAAAGATAGGGATGCAACGCCAATTTTACCCCCTGCCAAAACAAGTTCACATTTCAAAATGTAAACACACATTTTACACGTGCTACATACTACAGCATTAAAGCACAGTGATTTCTCGTTAGAATAAAACAATCATCAAAATTGGTGCATTATTATTATTCATGTGATGTAAGGTCATATGCCAAGGTCAAGACATTTGGAGTGTAAAGAAGCTTTTTGACTGGACAGAATATAAATAGAAAAAGCGGAAACTCTTGGTTTGATGAGGAAACGCAGACACTGCTGTCCATATGGAAAGAAGAACTAACACAGCAATTTATCAACATGTGTCTACAGCTTTTAGAAGTCATGGCATTGAAAAAACAAAGGCACAATGCAAAAACAGATTGCACACACTCTAGCGTTCATTTCGTGAGTGCAAGAAGTATCTGATGACAAGTGGGAGAAAGAGAAAATTGTATAAATTTTATAACAGCTGAAATGAACTCTTGGGATATAGACTTGCTATGTCCCCAGTGAAAGTTGTTGAAAGTATGCCAACAAAAAGAAGATTAGAAGAAGAGAGTGACACTGACGACGTCAACATTGAAGGCGTTGGTGGTGAAGATTTAGCTAAGGCCATTGAAGTACAGGCAAATGAAGGAGAAGAAAGAGAAGATGAAAATGAGCAGGACAAAGGCCAGGTGGAGGAGGCGAGGAATGTTTACAGTGACGAGAAGTCGAAGAACCAAAGGAACCAGAGAAGAAGAAACCTGGAAAGTGCGTGAGAAAAACTTGTCTGGAAATGGCGCTTGGATCAGTTATGAAAGACTTTAATGATAATAACGACAAAAGCGCGAGGAGAGAGAGCATCAGTTTAGGATGATGCAGATGATAATGTGCAGGATGGCTTCCCAGATTCAACAGCACCCTATTGCAGAATATTTTCAGGAGGTAATTGATAATCTGTATTGATTTTAATGATTGTTTTGTGTGACAGTTTAAGCACACTCTTTCGTTGACAGAAGAAAAGGTGTCTCTCACTTTTGATCCAAGTCGGAAAATATTTGTGCAGTGTTGACATTTCTAAGTAATATTTAGTTATGTTCGTGTTCATGTACCAAAGTAAAACGTTTGAAGAGTCACGTGTCGAGCATTCGTAAAAAGAGATTGAAAAACATTGAGAAATGTCGAATCTATTTATTATAGCACTATTATTTGAAAGAACGTTCACTGCAACACAAAATATAAATTTTTACTCATAATGTATGAAAACTCACTGTAACCCTTTTTTCACGTTCATTATTAGTGCATAATTCACATACGATGCTTGAAGTTCACTGCAACACAAAACATTCTGCCAAGTCTCTGCGCAGAACTGTTGCGCAGAGGACTACCTCGTCCACCACACATGCAATCACCACTGTGCAGTGTCTGGGCGCTTATGGAGACAACACCATCCACCTTTGACCCAAGTCGCCCAAATGCACCCTCTATGACCATACGGGCGCGAAAGGCTGAGGTTAACTCTGTTAGTAAAGGATTTCAGGAGCCATGGTTTCAGTGGATAGCCTGCGTTAGCTAGGAGAGTAATGGAAATGTTAAATTACTTATTTGGAGTCGTCAGTTTCTTTGGCCACTTGGGAAACAAAGCATTCGTGTCTCCTTTGTGAAAAAACTAACAGTTACCAAATGCCCGCGCATCATGACCGCGTCCCGGCCAGCCAACACTGATACAAGTAAAAACGTATCTATGGTCACAAACGGCTTGTAGAATCACTAAGTAAAACCCCTTTCTATTCAGGGAGTCACCATTGGCATGGGCGGGAACAATGATGGGAATATGCGTTCAATCAAGGGCACCAGAACAGTTAGGAAAACCTCATGTAGATTCAAATCCTTCAAAAGCTGCTTTCAGATTATTTGGAAATGAGACATAATCTGTCAGCATTGTCTCTTCAATAGCTACCACCACATACTTCCCCGACACATTTCCATACTGTGGACTTGCCGATACCAAACAGATTTCCTATGGTCCTGTAATCAGCAAGCAAGCCAGTAAACTGCGATAGCGACTTTGCGATCAAGGTCCAATACCTTTCGGACAGGCTGACCTGTACAGATTGAAGACAATCTAGTTTCAGTTCACGACACAGAATATCAAGTGTCATTTGTGTCATTCTAAAGTTCTTCACCCAGTCCTTATTAGTGAACCTGTCCTTGACAACAACGGACCACTGATGTTGCGATCTTGGTATCACCCATATCCTCCTCTCTTGAACAACCCCTAAAAAGGAGACCAGTGCCCTGAAAATAAGGGAAATCTCGTCGCCTTTTTCTTGCTCAAATCAGTGTTTGCATCTTCTCAGATCGGGGGACTACTGTCAGAAGACAACAAATTACAAATACTTGTACAAGCAAATGTGTTTTGCACACGACACTATTTTCCCATGTGAACGCATAGTATATTTACTTTCACTCATATATGCAAATTTACTCATGTGAGCAAATTAACTTATATCAGTATTTGATGGCATGCGAACACGGCCTAAGGTGTTATTCTAAGCGAGCAGAGCTCACAAAGATCACTTGCAGCTCATATTACATATAACATTTGAACGTTTAAACGCACGCAATTCTCTCTCACGCAGATATGCAGACTGCAGACTGACAGATCATGTGGAGAATCAGAGTCTACTGGCTGACCAACAGAACGGCTTCAGGAAGAAAAGATCGACTACTGAACATATATACGCTTTAACATCATTAGTTGAATCGAGAAAGAGAATGAAGAGGCAAACTTTTGTTGCTTTTGTCGACTTTAAAAAAGCTTATGACTGCATCGACAGAGCACTTCTTTGGGATAAGCTAAAACAAAATGGAATTGAGGGGAACATTTATAATGCTATCGTGTCTCTGTACGACTCTGTACGAAATGTTCGGAATGGTTCGACGTCCACTGTGGTCTCCGACAAGGCTGTTTGTTATCGCCCCTGTTATTCAACATATTTATTAACGATTTCATTACCCGTATTAATCAACTATCTCTTGGTGTACATTTTAATGATCAAATTTTAAGTGTGCTCGCTTACGCCGAAAACGAGAACGATCTAAACTTAATGCTGGACTGCTTTAACTCGTGGTGCCTATAGAGAATAAAATGACAGTCAACCAGGATATTCCAAGGTTATTCACTTTCGGACACCCTCTACTACTAGGACAGCATCGACGTTTCGCTGTAGGGATATCGACTTGGAGGTCACAGACAGCTACACATATCTCGGTCTTTTTATTACTGAATTTTTGGATTTTAAGCGAATGGGCAAGGTGGCAGCCAGCTCAGCAAGTCGAGCGCTAGGACTCCTGATATCTAAGTATAAAGCGATTGGAGGGATGAAGTATCAGACATATTCCAAGCTTTATGACACTATGGTCTGGTCAATAATAGAGTATGGAGCTGCCATCTGGGGTCAGTACAACGTGCCAGCTATCAACGCCCTACACAACCGAGCCATGCGCTTTTACATGGGACGTTACAAGTACGCACCTAACGCCGCCCTTGTAGGAGATGTGGGATGGATCCCACCACACATGAGACAATGGAAAAGTGTCGTCAAGTTCTATAAGCGATTAAGTTCCCTGGACCAAGAGCGGCTGATATCAAAGGTTTTTATCTGGTCAAATACCCAAGCAGAACGTCGCAGAAGTAATTGGAATAAGCGGGTGCATGATAAGCTGAGAAACTTGAACTTGGAACATTTTATCCCAATTAACAACAATTTCCACCCCTGTTTTATTACCTCCGAGCTGTGTGCGAAACTACAAGAGAGTTTTAGGTCCACCTGGATAACTGATGTACATAGAACGCACAGCAAGAACAGCGTGGGAGGTAACAAGCTACGTCTGTACAGTACTTTCAAGAGCGACATTGGTGTGGAGCCTTATATACTGAACTCGACCTCCAGAAGTACCCGGAGCGCCTTAGCCAAGTTCAGGAGCGGAGTAGCACCAATTCATATAGAGACTGGACGATACTCCAATACACCAATTGAGGAAAGGATATGTTTCAACTGTACACTTGAAGTTGAGGATGAAGTTCATGTTTTACTACACTGTCCCATTTATAATGACATCCGTGATAGTCTTTTAAGGAATTGTTTTAATCTTTGCATCGATTTTACTGATTTTACAGATTTGCAAAAAGTTCGTTTCATCTTAGCCAACCCGGATATTGCTTTTTATTCAGCCAAAGCCTGCAAGCTTATACTGCAGAAACGGAGACAAATTGTATACAACGCTTATTAATTGCACTTTTTTACATATTGTATTATATTATAACTACTTTACTTTTTATATTATATGCTATGCAATCTTATGTATCTATATTTTAAGCAATCTTATATTTAAATCTTTATATAATTTATCTCTATTTCAATTTAGCTTTTGCGATTAATGTTCTTGCTTATATTGTGTATATTCTCTGTACATATCTAGTCTCTCATAACCCTACATGGGTGGCTCACTTTTTATTGTATCTTTTTATTGTATTGTTTGCCATGTGAGGTGAGACTTTAATAAATTATTTTTCTGTCTGTCTGTCTGTCTGCGATTAATTTTCAACAATTTTGAGTTTGAGGTTCCTCCAAGCCCGTTGTACGATTCCACTGCGACCAAAAGTTGTCACATATGCCTTTCTATTGGCGAGCACGTTGACACAGTTGAGTCTGATATGGTAGGTCGTATTGATCGGTCTCCAAACGGTCATTTTTTGGTACACCCGAATTGGTCATTTTCCATGCTAGGACCATGCTGAGACCACCGCAAGAGTTTCTGCGATCGACAGGCGACCTGTACGAAGGCTTGTGCAATCGAGTGCGACCACGTTACGAAAATCGCGAATCTTGTGCGACTCCACTGCGATCATGGCGACTCGACCGGCTGCAAGCATGTCAGACTATAGCATACAGATAGTACCTAGATAAGATGGGAAATGACATGGCCCTGGTCGTTGCTTTGCTTTGTGAAACAAGAACTGCAGAATATCAGCGTCTGCACCTAAACTATGATAAGGGCGGGTAATTGTAATACAGATTACTCTTGATAGAGTTTCCCAGGGGTGTTATAGTGGAGAGAAACGGAACATATATAAAACCCTTGGTAGCCGAGGATGCGTTCCTGCAAATTTTATGAACATTTGTTGAGTCGTTTAGCTACAACGGACCTTTGAGTAAAACACATCAAGGAAAGGAGACTTGGATAAAGTCGTCTTCCAAAAGTAGCTTACTGTACTTATTTGTTTCCTAGTTATCTGTTTCAATCAAGTTAGGGGGCGGGATAGCGCAGTGGTTAGCGCGTTCGGCTTCGGATCAAGAGGTCCGGGGTTCGAATCCCGCCAGGGGCACGGCAATTTTGTCTGCAGTAGAGAACTGTTCTACACGCAGTAAGGTTTGGGTGCAATGCTACACTGAATTTCAGAGTAGTACCACCCATGGTTCGCTAGTTCCAGCCGTTGCTCGCAGGTTTCACCGCAATGCATAGCCACATGGCGTTGCGGGCTTTCTCCCTGCCGTAATACTAGCAGCCGCGATATAAGTGAAATACTCTTGAAAGCGGCGTAAAACAACAACTCACTCACTCACTCACTCAATCAAGTTATATTTCGAGTTGAAACATTACCAGTAAAGAACTATATATTTTACATAAGTTTGATGCCTTTTCTGTCATTAATAACATGCATTTCAATTCTCGATGAAAATTGTGCATATAGAAATTACTCAATGTTCATTGCTGTACTATTTTATGATGGAATAAAACGTTTCATGTGGAAAAGTTAAAATAAATTCAATTGCTCCAAACAATGCATCAATTTCCCATTCTGGTTAGTTATGTCTTAAGCTTTAATACAGCAGGTTAAAATGCATCAATTGTGTTTCATCACATATCATTGGGCTTTAAAGGGGCAGTAACACGTTTCCTCGCTCAAATAAGTCTATGAAATGTATTTGAAAATTAATGTCACCAATAGTAAAACATCATTCTCTCTTCAGAAAATCTAGTTAAAAAATTACTGTACATGATTTGGTAAAGCCATGGTAATCGTTTTTTTGTAATTCGAAATAATAAATTGTGTTTACAAGAAATTGGCCGCCATGTAATTTTTGCTTTATCTTTATTTCCACTACGGATAATTGGTTTATGTAATAAGATGTTTCACTCTCTAAAATTATTTTAAATGACATAAATTATCATTATAAATTGGAATTTGTAAAAAATAAATTTTGCAAAAAAACATGCCACAGTCCCTTTAATAAGTGCTAATAAAACATATGTACAGATTTCAGTTCAAATAATTTCAATCAATTTGATTTAACTTGGCAATCGCAAAATATATCATTATTATACTACTTCCAAATTAATATCGAACAATATCATTATATTTGTGCAAAACTGAAACTACAAAACCAATTTATATGCGCAGACCTTTAAAACATATCGACCTAAATGTGTCTCTTTGTGTGATGTAAATGGATTTCTAAAATTACGTTTGGCTTATAGATGTGCGTTAATCGTGGTGCATTGTCCGGTTTTCGATCCAAACTACTTTGACATATACATGGTCACTATGCTGAGTCGACTATTTCAAATTGGTAATTGTTAGCAACAGTTAGTTCTTCTCGATACAATAATATTTTAACACCATCACACCGTCTGTAACGTTAAGCCGGACTGACCCCCCAACAACACAATGTATGCGAAAACGAAAATGGGAATTTCCTCTGTTTACACATCAAAATGAAAGTCAAAATTAATAAACTAATAATGATCCTTTTTCTAGTTAGGGTGATATTTTGTCTCTCTGGTGAGGTATTAATCAACATACTATGATTTTCCAATGTTGAGTAATGGCATAACAAAGACATGATTTTTGAAAAGTCACCTGAATTCGATGGCTCACTGTTCAATATCTAGAATCACTCTGAAGTAAACAATGTTTGCGCTACATAATTTTGAAATATCGGCTCTCTAATGGGAGTAACCTAGGAGGAGAACTTTTTTAAAGATGCATAGGGTCGATAAGTGTGAAATTACTCTAAAAATATTGAATACTCTGAATATTGTGCCGAAACGTGATCCTCGATTTCTTCATGTCAACCTTTTTTGCTTCTCTAGTTATTGATAATCTTTTAAACAAGTCTCTAGTATGTTTCCAGGATTATTTAGACCCAATTTTAACATGTCAAAATCAGACAATTTGAACGGAAATAAAAATAGCGGTTACCCAGGTGCCCTATGAATTGTATTGATGTTCTGTATCTTTCAAAAAAGGATTTAAGTCTCTAGGTGCATTTTGCACCCTTTCTAACGACCGGACATGACTTCTCGCGATCTATTTTATTATTGATTCCATTTCACTAAACTTCGGTCTTTGGTATTTGAGACATTCGCATTTAAAGTTGGTAAAATATTAAAAGTCCCCATACTTTGAATAGGTCATTGTAGAAAATGTATTAGGAGTTCGCCTATAAAATAACAAACTTGTTATTCCAAAATGCTTTAGCTGTATGGAAAACCAAGTTTCAGCCCTTTGATGCAAATATCTTCAGAATGGTGATTCCGCAAACGTACATGGGGTCCAAGATGGTGTCTAAACAATGTGACTCACAACTTCGCCATGATTTACTTATTTGCTCGCATTTTACAAAAAAGGTAAAATAAGACATATTCGCAAATGTATAATTAGGTCAATCTTCCCACGGCAAGGTGAAAACATATCGACATAAATTCTATGCATTTTTTACCTTGCCCTCAACAGCACAGAAAACTGTGTAACGAAGCAATGACATCTATTGTGATCACGAGTTACGCCCCTTACCAGCTGCTTACAGACAGCCATGAAATCACCGTTTACATTTGGTACTGCAGAAGCGATAATTCTAAAATTGTTAATTTTAGAAACATACGTTGGGTAAACGTTTCTTCTTGTACATGCTGCAATACTCGACGTATAATACCTAAATACATGAAAATATATTATCATAAACATGCTAGTTTAGAAAGAAGCCCAAATGCGAGCCAGGAAGTGTTATTAGTTGATTGTTAAGTTTATAACAGAGATATATGTAGTTCATATGCAAATGAGAAATAGTCACGTTCAAACAAAGTTAAAAGATTTGAATACAAATCGTCGCATTGAACAAGAATATTCCAATTAGTATAACTTGCTTATTTAAAAATTGTAACATTTATAAATAAGATTTAGTAAGACTTGAGCACAGTTTATCAAACAAGAAATCAAATCACAATTTTTTTTAATACAGCCTGTATTTTCGGTATGTGGTTCAGTATTAAATAATTGGGATTGTTTAATCGAAATACCATGATGCCACACGGGTAATTTGGTGTTTTCTAAAAAAAATAGTGTGAAATCATTAATGATAGTTTCATTCAAACTCAACACTTGATTTCTACGATTTTGGAGTGAATAACATGTTCAAGTCATTTTTTAACTAATATGACTTTTTAAAAACTATGACAACCAACTAAATTGAACCACTCAACGTACTTCCAGCTGCAATATTGTGAAATTAACAAACGATACCTGATAATATGCGCAAAATCATACGCGAAATTTATGAATGTATCCAGTTGGCAGTCATCACATATGTACAGTAACATCGTAACAGTGCGTCCACTCCATGTGCCAACTTTATGGCTTTTGAAGCTGTCCGCTTCGACGCTTTAATTATCGATTACAGGTTTATGAAAGCGAATTGTAATTATTTTATTGCATCAATTGAAAGTTTATACAAGTCCTGGACTGATCAAAATACAGTCAAAATGTGTGCTACAGTTTGCGACCCAAAATTAGCGGAGAAATTGGACGAATTAGAAAAGGTGTTTTCCAGTCCTAATATAGATCAAGTCTATTACATTGACTTTGTCTACTCGGACAATTTTATTATGATTGAGATTTTAGCACACGTATTAGACTGTAAAGCAAATGCTTGAAACTATTTGAAATATGTTTTCGTTTAGTGGGCCTTGCGGCAATGTATCACTCCAAACGCCTTTTCTGTTGACATCAGAAGTTCATATTGCAAGATTTGTTCTGATTGGCCTATCCGATTAGCACGCAGTACGCTAAAATCTTAGCGCAGAAAAAGCGGGCCGTGAAGTCAAGGGCGGAGGGAGATGATTTGAAAATCTTTTCGTTACACCCGTGACGTTGTGAAGATGAATTAGGTCGTGATCTCGGTGTGACCTTGACCTCTGACAGATTTTAGCGAAAACCTTTTCAAATCTTGGCCTTTCTTTAAAGTTGATATAAATTTTTAGAACTCGTGACCTTGACATTTAACCTTGACTGTGAACATGTAATAAAAATTCCCCAGGGATGTAAGTAGGAAGTTAGGTTTATGAGTTCTTTAAATTTATTGGAAAAAAGTTATAGCCAAAAAAAACAAGGCCACACCGTAGGAACGTGTACGCCTGGAAATTGTTACTCAACGGAAGTGAACGAATTTCTTTGCGAGAAGTCAGTTTACAAATGTGCATTTAATGTAATGTTTTGTTTGATAAATCGGTTGTGAGGTATTTATGAGAAAAACTGTTTAAGGCTGTAAAATGGTAGACACCGGTGAATCCGTAGGCGAAAGATAATGTCATTATGTGCCCTCAGTCGACTGTAACATCACAATTAAGAGTCGAATTTCGCATGAGGAACTTACGTGTGTTTGATATTACCTTGCTTTCAGAAAATCCATAAAAAATACTCATATATTATTTACAATCTTATGAAACATCCATATATGAATATATATGCGAAATATTGAGACTAATTAATGACAAATAACAAAATAAGAACCACTGAACCACACGCAGTGTCAAAACAAAGTGAAAGAGTTACTCACGGGGGTGGTAAACGAATTACAGCCACTTGGTGTTTACTTTAGGAACGTGTTCACCACGATATTATACCAGCAGTCATTGAATGTAACTATCTAGTTTTGATAAAAATGTATCAGCCTTTTTGGACATATACTTGAAAAAATCGTATGTTGTTTTAAAACAATATATCGACCGCTTTTGTGTGCAAATATATGTTTTCGGCATGCAGCCTCACATAAAACTGTCTCTTTTAAGCTAGTTCTGCACAGCTTCGCATTTCTAAAACCATCTTTGTCTCGCCTTCCTTGAATAATCGCCGGTATAAACAAAAATAATTTCGGCATATTTATGCGAAGATTGAGCTCATTACTTGTACTTCATTTATAATATTGATACTTTAAAACATACTGTTATGATAGGTTTGTTACGATCTTTTAAAATTGATTATGTTATGGTTTAAAATTTAAAAAATTTAATACCTCGAATAATCACCCGGTCAAATTGGTGTTTGAAATTAATAATCGCCGGGCGATTATTCAAGGAATTATGGCAGTTGGGAAAGGATTGTGGCAAAGGTGCAACATCCGGTGTTCTTGTACAGTCGAATATCCCCTATGCCTATGGTACGTGACAATGAAAAAAAGATACTTGTTTGCATTTAGTAGGGAAGGACATGGACCATTTTCAAGAACAGCCAGTTTAATGGTTGCAGAATAGAATCTCATTGAAAGTTTTAATAATGATTATGCTGCTTTGAAATAAATTGGAATCTGATATTTTTTTGCAAATGGTTCTAGTTATCGAATGTTGATGCTATTATATGTTACATTTTTACAGGAATGCCCCTGGAAATTGTGACAAACGCAACTCTGGTGGCCCTTTCCAATTATGGATTTGATTTGAAAATGTGCAGCAAATTTATTTTTCAAATAAAAACCTGCGACTATTTTGGTATCGGTTTGTACGATAAAGAAGACAACGAATGGATAGAGTTTAATAACGAGAACGGAAGGACAAACATTTACTTCAAACTACCACGGACGGCTCGTGCTTCACAGACCACACCAAACCTTCTAAGCTGCTCCGAATTCAGGTGAGTGTTTCCTTATGTGTGAACCTAGAACTTGTGTTCAGTTGATTTTAATGACGATGATTTCCTGCTGAAGCACCATGTACGCGTTGTTATTTAAGCCGTCTGTTTCAACTTCTCACGAAAGGTGGAAGGCACTAGTCTCGTGATAAACTTCGTTTACTTCGTCCGTAAACATTACACTTTTTTTTGACTGCCCAGGAACAACTGGATTTCGAGAGATGATATCTCGTGTGTACTTGGGAAACGGAGGATTACAAATTGTAATGACCAAAACACCTATTTCATCTCCTCCAGAACGGAAACTCCTGAAATAGCTGTTATAATGTACACACACTCCACTGCAAACCGGGATTTTAAATGATAGATTTGGTGATTCTGTGGCACTAGATAAGGACCGAAGACGTCAGCACCTAAACATACATGTGTTTATGTTCATATCCTTCTCCAATACGAACAGTTCTACAAAGCTAAATATTGTGTACAGAATCCGTAGCGAATGGGGATTACGTGAGTGAGTGAGTAAGTGAGTTGTGATTTAACGCCGCTTTCAAGAGTATTTCACTTATATCGCGGCTGCTAGTATTATGGCAGTGAGAACGCCCGCAACGCCATGTGGCTATGCCCTGCGGTGAAACCTGCGAGCAACGGCTGGAACTAGCGAACCATGTGGGTATTACGGGATAGGATGATTATTTTTGTGATACTCGCACATGTGCTCTTAAGTGATAATCAACGTTGATGTGTCAGCTGGGCAGAGAAGACGATTGGCTGACGGGACTACTTTTCATTGTCAAGAGTTCATTGACAACTTCTAACGTTTCAATAATGAATAGAACGTGCTGCAATCGCACATTTCGAGATTTTGAGAAAACATACATTTAAAGAAAAATGGATATACTTTTTATTTAAACTAGACAATAAACAATATGGCAAACACAAGACATTCGTCTGCCTTGTTTGTAAAAGTACAGATCAATGACCTAGTTAAATTGACGGTGCCCTTTCACTAGTAGAGCGAGTCATAATAATAACACAACCTATGCATTTTTTAAAGAGTGTTGTTGTGAAAAGCCGCAAAGTATAGACTGAAAGTGATGCCTGAAACTGACGAGTCAGTCTGCCTCCGCGTCTTCCAGCAACCAAAAACAACTACTCTTTCCAGGCTACAGCGGTAAATGCTCTTAGTCCGGTTGCCAGAACCCTGATTTTTGGACAACCTTGCATTGCGGTATGTACAAAGTTTTTTTGCTGTTTCAATACCTCTGAGACGTGCTCTTCAAGAATCTGAATGATGCCACTCTGTCATCATTTGGCAATCCGCACAATATGCAAATTAAGGCCGCCATAACTGAAAATCTTAATTTCGTCATTATCTCCGTAACTATGCATGATATCAAATTAATTTTGGTGTCTATTCCCATGTTTAGAGGGGTAATGAATTAGATTAAACCTTTTCAGGAAAGATCACAACAAATATTTATGCTGAATATGCAAATTAAGACCGCCATTACTGAAAATTTTGTTTACGTCAATATCTCAGTAACTATGCATGACATCAACTTAATGTTGGTGTCTATCTCCATGTTTAGAGGGGTAATGAATCAGATTAAGCCAATTCAGTAAATCACAGCATAAGTTGTGCTGAATATGTAAATTAAGCTTATCTGAAAATTTCGATGTACATTTTTCATTACAGATTCGACTCCTCTTAACACACTTTCTCACAATGCTAATAACAGTTGTAGATAAGCATGGTAGGCCTTAAGTTGCATGGTGCCAATACCTTTCGCTGCATAAGGAAGGACGAGATGACAGAACAGATAATCAAAGATATCTCCGTCTAGATACCATGGTACTAAAAAGCCAGATCTGCCTTCAAGTGAAGTGAATCGTTCTGTTTTACTGCTTCGAATGAAATAGGTTTACCAAATGATATTCTCGAAATTCATACCAAAGCTCAAAGGCATGTACATGCTCATGAGTTGTATTGACTTTCTTGTTGTATTGACGGCAGACAGTGCACTTGAGCATATAATATAATGAAATCGTATGTTGGAGATGTGGCACACATACTGTCGGTGAAGAAATATCCCCAGAAGTTAGAGCCCTTCATCAGTTAGTGACAAAGGAACTGTTGCTTGCACATCAAAAGGATGCGAATGTCATTAGATGTTTGGAGCCCGTGAAATGTTTATGTCAGAAGCATCACAACTCGCCACTCAGTCCGAACCTGACAAAACCTGTCTTCATCATGTTGGTCTTCGTGTTGGAAGACTGGCCACTCCATATCTGGACAGTAGAGCTAACGATGACACGCTCTTTTGCTTCTGCTCACTTCAACTATGCGAGATACGGGTTGTAATACGTGAGGACATTGGAGCATCTCCCACATGAGGACACTTCTGACTTGTATTGATCCTCTGGATCCTACTGACCAACCCATTGATTTGAACTTGGATAAGGACGCATTAAATCGCCAGCTCTTAATTGATGTAAGTTAACCATTCACAATCTCAACTGCGTCATGTACGTTCACTGTTTCAGGTGCAATTAGACAAATGACAACATTGATGATCACACTATAGCGAGATGACCAGTGGGATCCAGAGGATCGATGCAAGTCAGAAGTTTATCCTGTATCTTGACTCTGTATTTGGCATGCGAAGTGATGATTGCTGCATGCTGCGTTCACCTCCCATGAAGGACTAAAGCACTTTCAATGTCCTCAGGTAGTACTAGCACAACCTAAAGCTCCCGTTGTTGAAGTGAGCAAAAGCAAAACAGTTTGGCATCATTTGCTCTACTGTCCGGACGTGGAATGGCCAGTAAGCCTCATTCCACCCGCATGAAGACCATCATGATGAAGACAGGTTTTGTCAGATTCTGAACCAAGTGGCCAGTTGTGATGCTTCTTAAAGAGATCATTTTAAGTGATCCGAGCATCTTTTGTCATTTACCGAAGGGCTCTAAAGTTCTGTGGAACTTTCTTCCCCGACAGCATGTGTGCCACACCACAAACATACGATTTCATGATATCCTCAAGTCCACTGTCTGTCATCAATACGCAAACAGAGCCAATTAAACTCATGAGCATGCCCCTAAGGTTTGGTATGGAGTCCGAGAATATTATTTGGTAAACCTATTTCACATTGACTACAACTCTGATGAGCTGTTGACCATTTGCCAAAACAGTAATGTCCAGTCCACATTCCTTCGTTAGTCGAGCATCGGTCATGGCTGTGAGCATGGGAGTCCGGGTGGGCTGGATTCATATCAATCAATGGCAGATACACGGCCTTGGTTGCTGGTTTCACCCTCTGCCCTTGCTCTCTTCACAACTAAGTGTTGAAGCCACCGAACTCGATAGGGTTTGTGCTTGTGTTAAAGAACTCTTAGTCTAAATGGAAGGTCCTTTCTGAATGGGCCATTATTCAAAGCGGTAAGAGAGAACGATTCACTTCACTTGAAGGCAGGCCTGGCTTTTTAGGAACACGGTATCTCTTGATGGAGATTATCTGTTCTACCCTCTCGTCCTTCCTTGTGCGGCGAAAGGTCTAGGCATTTGCACCCGGTGCATCTTTATATTTAGCATTGCGAGAAAGTGTGTCGATTCTGTAATGAAACATTTACATCGGAATTATCACACAGGCTGAACAAGAAAAGTCTTCAGCATGGACATACCCTCTTAACAACGCATTGCTTACAGTAATGGCAGCCTTAACTTACATATTCAACATAAATTATTGTTGTGATCTTTACTGAAAAGGCATAATCTGATTCATTACCCCTCTAAACATGGGGATAGACACCAACATTAATTTGATATCATGCATAGTTAATGAGATAATGACGAAATCAAGATTTTCAGTAATGGCGGCCTTAATTTGCATATTCAGCATAAATTATTGTTGTGATATTTACCGAAAAGGTTTAATCTGATTCATTACCCCTCTAAACATGGGGATAGACACCAAAATTAATTTGATATCATGCATAGTTACGGAGATAATGACGAAATCAAGATTTTCAGTAAAGGCGGCATTAATTTGCATATTGTGCGGTTTGCCCAATGATGACAGAGTGGCATCATTCAGATTCTTGAAGAGCACGTCTCCGAGGTATAGAAACAGCAAAAAAACTTTGTACATACTGCAATGCACACTTATCGGTTCCTGCCACCGGACTATCTGCTAGTAGGGCGAGTCATAATAATAACACAACCTACGATTTTTTTAAAGAGTTTTGTTGTGAAAGTTGTTACAGGAAAAGGAAGCCGCAAGGTATAGACTTTCCAGCGAACCAAAAACATCTATTTCCTTCCCGGCTACAGCGGTAAATGCTCTGCTACAAGGTGACTTACTTGAAGGGTCAATTCCAAATTCATCCAAGAGATCTGTGTCAGTATTCGATGCGGAGATATATATTTATCTCTTGAACAACGAAAATAAAAATACAAGAAAAAGAAACAGGATCGACATTAACTTATTGTATTATTTCTCCGCGAACGTTTGTATGACATGAGGCAGCTTGATTCGGGTCAGAATATGAACCATCAATTTTAGAGGGAACAAGGGGAGTATCGACTGCTATTTGAAACACCATTAATATGCGCACTTGTTGGCTTCATTTTGCAAAGCTTCGATATGAGCTGACATCAAAAGTAAAATCATTAAATAAACGAGGTACGGGCACATGACGCATAAAAGCGAATCCTGTGTCCGAAACACTCCGGGAAAGCGGGCAAATTGATATTAATATAGTCTAACAAACATATCTGTTTTAAGTGGTTTTCTAGTTACATTCCGCACAGGCCACAACATTTCAGCTTTCTATGGATTTTAGTTCTTGAAAATAAAATACATAGTTTTCAGCTGATTTTACTGGAGAAGAAAATGAAAATGAAGTCTTAGGTTGTGGCCTTTATTTAGTTTCAAAGGGTCACACAATCTACAGTTCTATCTAATTCGCTAAAACATCTGTACACACAATTTTGTCTTTTTTTGTCATTTCAAAATTCTACTGATTTCGTAATGAAGAAAGAGATGAAAATAGGTTAGATCCCCTCTTGCATTTATTTGGGGCAACATGGTCATGAAATTTACAATTCATAATTCCCATTGGCTCAAAAGTATGTACACATCATTTCAACTGGAGAAGAAGATGGAATAGTGTGTTAGGTCGTGGACCCTTTGGTCGTCTTTTAACGAGGTATGAGTGATTGCACAAGTCGAAATCATGTTCACAGTCACGAGCCTCGTACTTCGTTTTCCGCGGCATATAATGCGAGGGATATATAATAGTCGTCGTCTGTCCGTCCGTCTGTCCGTGATCACATCGTTTCCTGAGCAGTACTCGAAAACTACTTCACCCATCTTCACCAAATTTTGAATTCAGCCTCCCTATATCATGCAGATGTGCCTTTTTATGGTTTAAACTTTTTTCTTTTCTTTTCTGAAATTCTATTTTTTTGTTTCCATGGTTACAATTTGGATCTTGTCTATTTGAAGGACAGGATTTGTTTCCGGAGCAGGACCCATATTTTCGAAGCTGTCTTAGCGCTAAGATAGTACATTAACATACATTAACATTGATCTGCGACTATCTTAGCGCTAAGAGAGCTTCGAAAACATGGGCCCACATCTCCGAAACTACTGGACAAATTCTCACCAAATTTGGTATGCTCCCTCCCCATATCATGTAGATGTGCCTTATGGGGGTTTCAACTTTTTCCAAATTTTATTTGAATTTTTTCCATGCAAACAAGTTGGACTTTGTCTATTTGAAGGGTAGGGTTTGTTTCCGGAGCAGATCTCTAAAACTATGTAACCAATCCTCACCAAATTTGGTACAGTGCCACCGAATATTATGTAGATGTGCCTTTTGAGGGTATGAACATTATTTTATTTTATCTTTTTTTCTGTTTTAAATGTTTAGATGTTTTAAAACTTCTCGACCAATCGTCACGTTTGTGTGATGAGCTCTTGTATTACTCTAGCTACAGATAGGTCGCCAAAATAGGCTCTTTTACACCCTGGCGTCGCCTATTTGGCTGCAGACACATCCATAGTTGAAACTAACTCAAATGCTAATACTGCTATTGAAGTAAACTAACTTGATCAAACAGTACAATACTTGACTACACAGGGGTTCGAACCGCTGTTTTGACAATATTTTTCAAAATTCAAAATCGAGATTTTTGCATTCATATACAGTTTATATACGATATTGTGAGCTAATATTCCAAATTTGAGCGAAATCGGTTAAGAAATAAAGATTTGAGATAAATATATCCGTTATTGATATAAAGACACAAGGGAGGACACTTGCTCTACGAAGTTCTGATCGAAAACCGGAAGACCAAACTATTCTAACGTGCGGTTCAATAATCTTTGCTTTTCTCACAAAAAAATGTATTGAACATATAGACCCGTCTTTTGCCTTTCTGTGTGTCCCATTGAATTTCTCTAACTTCATTTCACATTTGACCACTGACCCTCGCAAGTAGCCGACCCTCCTTTTTGTACAAAATAGTGGACGACATCGGGAAATCATCGTTTTTTCCGTAATTCAGACACGCCGCTCTCAATCGCTCGAAGATAGAAAACGCCTCTCATTGGTCAATTATGACGTGTGAGGATATTATAAATGATGTTTTGCCAGTTTGATGTGTTTATATCGGACATACGTATCTGTTATGGGTTAGACAATCTTTCGTTGTGAGTGATATTATTTAAGGTATTTATTCGACATGCATATGAAGATACATTGTTAACGTTCGTAGCAATTGCCCACGCACATCTCCAATTGCCAGGTTTTCGCTCTCAGAACTTAATAGCTTAGGTCCATTTTTCATCAACAGTGTTTTGTGAGAAACATTAAAAAGCAAATTACCTTTGGATACTAATAAAGAAAGGTAGTGGTATTATGGTTGTGTGAAATACTTTGTGTTTTATGGTAAAATATCATCTGCTCTACAGCCTTATATAATTAAAGTATGTCATAACAAAATTCAATTTCAAGTAAAGATTTATCTCCTTTTGCCAATACTGTTCATGTGTTGTGAGAAACATTAATAATCAAATTACTTTTGGATACTAATAAAGAAAGGTAAAAGTATACTGATTGTGTGAAATAGTTTGTTTTATGGTAATTCTTGTATCTGCTCTTCAACCATAAATGAATAATGTACTAATATTTCAATTTCCCAGTAAGGAGTTATCTCCCTTTGCCAATACTTTTCATAAATATTCAACTTCAGCATCAAATTATTAAGAAAATAGGTCCATTACACCTTTTTTTTTATCATATATTATTCTTCAGCGGTACGTTTTCTACAAGTTTTATCATGTTTGAATCATTTTTCATTTAATTTTCTTCTTGAAGAGGACTTTTGAAGAAAATATATAAATAAATGTGAACCAGAAAATGCAGTTGGGACGCGTCATATTTTGAAATTAAAATCTCTTTGAAACAATGCTCTTTCCAATGTATTAATGACTGGCCATTTTAATCCAAAACAGTACATATGTATGATTTAGTGAAACATCATATTCTGTTACAGTCGATTCAATTATCAAATTCAACAGTCCAACTATACTTTTGAAAATACCAGTTTGTTTATCAGTTTTCAGTTTTTATTCATATGTATTTTCATGTTTTGGGAAGTTGAAGTGCAGTGCAAAGAAATATATGAAGTAAATTGTGTTCCCTGATATTGATAATTGCTATGTGGTTCATTTAAAATATTATTTGAATACCTATCTGTTGACTAGACCTACAATACCTATCTCCTCTCTAGGTATGCTATTTCAAAGTTAACACAGACGAAACGTAAAACAGTGCAGGAGGGGATGCGTAAAATCCCTCTCCCAAGGGCTGTAAGTCGACAAGGTCTCGTGACGTCATCACCGGAAGTATTCACTCTCCTCTCAGTTGCATAGCTAGACAGACGTGTATGTTTTCGCTCTGCCACTGGGTATTTTTAGCTCTTTTCTTCGCTGCTTTGCTAACCTGCTACTTCTTATTCATTTAACAGGATGTATTAACGTCCTATCTACGCTACGTTTTTGTAGGCATTGAGTGAATAAGGGACCTTGTTGACATGTGCTAGGTGTGCTCTGCCAAGCTAGCTGCACGCTCTGCACGTGAAATTTGTGTCTTTTGTTCTTCTTTGTTCACGAGTGACGATGGGCTCGCTCACGACTGTTCTCCCGTCGTTCACAATAGACCTGTTCCGTCGTCTAGGGTGGTTAGTGAACTTACAGAAGTTGGCCTTGGTTCCGGCGACTCGTCTGAAGTTCTTAGGGGTTACCCTAGACACTCAGCTGTTCCATGGGAGCGGATGGCTTGTGATGTTCACCCGCAGCGGGAGGTTATACCTCCGCCAATTACAGGTGTTGAGACTCGTTGTCGTCACGCAATAGCTCTGACCCCAGATCTGTATCGCTTCCTAGCTTGGTGGTGGGTGGACGAGAGGTTTTTCCCTGGGGTTCCACTTCGACCTCGTCCCTTCTGGTCGCCCCCTGGTGGCCAGTCTGACAGTGGTTCGTTCCTCTCCGGCGGCTCTGTCATCAGGAATCTGTTCCGATTCAGCCACGGAGAGATCTGCTCCTCAGCAGGCCAAGCGGAAGGTTACACAAGAACCCTCAGTGTCAGCCTTACTTGGTTTAGCTCCCGACAAAAACCAAGCAGCTGAGGCGGGCCGTACTTTCTCTGGGTCACTGGCTTCTGACTCGGGAGAGATGGATATCTCTCTGTGTCGGGTTAGGGTGTTGAGGGTGTACGTGCAGCCTACCCGCAGGCTGAGAGATGGCAGGCGTCGTCTGTTTTTGCCTCACTTGCAGAGGAGCACGAAAAAGAGCTGGACAAGCGAGCGTTGGGTGTATACCTGAGGTCGGCAACCAACCCACATGAGATCCGAGCAGTCTCAGCCACGATTGCTTACCACGGTAACATCGCGGTCTCAGACGTCATGGCAGGGTGTTTTTGGGTTCTTCAGAAGTTTTCGCCAATCATTACTTACGAGATGTCTCCAAAGCAGATCTCGAAGGCATCTCTAGGCTGGGTCCCCAGGGGTTAGCTCAGGCGAAGGTGGTCCCCCCCTGACCAGACCGAGAAGGGGACAGTCCTCTTAGGAGGTTGGTCCCGTGTGTCTTACGATGCTACTTGCAATAAACTTTGGTTCGCATCGTTTGCTCTTTGTCTGTTGTTTTGTTCCTTAAACTTCGCTTTTAACTTCCCTTCCCCTTAGGGGTCGGGGGCAGTGAGTTAATCAGAAGTTGTGTGGCTGGGTTGTCTCTTTGATCCGCTTAGCGGTAGAGATGGTGTCTCCCGGGCTGTACCTTGTCCTCACCACAGGGTGGAGGACTCGTAGGTTAGCTTACACTCAGGGCTTGTTGCTGGTCTCGTCTCTACCACATATCTACTGACCCGCCTCCGTGCAGTGGGATTCTAGGCATAGTAGGTCTAGTCAACAGATAGGTGTTTAAATAATAGTACGTTTTTGATTAAACGTAATTATTCATTCTTATCTGTTTACTAGGCCTACGCGCTGGGCCCGCCCATCTTCCCTGCTTGGTCTGTCTTGCCTTTTTTTGGGGCCTGTTCGGAGAGTGAATACTTCCGGTGGTGACGTCACGAGACCATGCAAACTTACTGCCCTTGTCAGAGGGATTTTACGCATCCCCTACTCTACTGTTTTAAGTTTCGCCTGTGTTAACGTTGAAATAGCATACCTAGAGAGGAGGTAGGCATAGTAGGTCTAGTCAACAGGTAAGTATAAATAATTACGTTTAATCAAAAACGTACTATTTTAAAATGAATAATAAAGATGTCAACACTTCCCCACTCACGTTTACTTTCAATATCAAGATTTTCTTATTCAGAACTTAAGTAAATCAATGGATATTCATTTCTGAATGCAACAGACTTTACTGAATCCACGTAAAATTGGAGTATAACAAAATTAAGTGAACGTTTAACATGTATGATTGAACTGAGAGGAAATAATGTGTAAATAAACGCACAGAAAGTAATTCAATTTTTCGGGTGTGGGATATGTCAATATGGTTTGTATATCTGCATTTTTTTATGAAAAGGAAAGAAGCTTATTGATAACAGATCGGATACATTTATCATATAATCAGTGCCAAGCAGACACACAGACAGATTTTATTCAGTAATGTGGGCCATATAGCCTATGTTACAATGTTATTGACAGTATAAATTGAGTCAAGTGTTTCTAAATTTTAAAAACTTACACAAATATACGTAAGGTAATTTTATTACATTTTCATTTTGACAGTAAAGAGTTTTCGATAGAGAAATATAGCCAATGTACACATTTTGCAGACTGTTGTTTCATATAATGCGCTCGTAAAATACGATAATGGTCACAAATAAAGAATACACGTTGTTCATTTTTAATGCACCCCTGATTACAATATTTACATAAACTCTGTTGAACAATTAATGAAGTTTTGCGTAAAAACTGCACATTGTAGTGTTATTCAGGAGCGCTACCGAGCGGCCTTAACCTCGTTTTCGATTTCGCGCACTTTGTTCCATATGCCACTTTAATATTCATGAGGCAATATTAAGAATCCCCTATATGTTCCTAGTGGTTCAGACACTGTGCATACCCCTTGTCATACAAATCAATAACAGCGATTTCAAACTAAATTTTGTTTTACCTATGTTCAATACAATTCTGCCTATTTGGCGATGTAAAACTCTGAAGGTTCGTAATTTATATTTCACAGTAATTGATTCACCTTTCTGGTAAACTTGAAATTCATCGGTACGTTTTCACGACAAACAGACAAACAGCTTATAACTTAATCAAATCAAAAGTAAAACAGTGCCCCTTCATACATTCTTAAATATGTACGTGGAGAATTAATTTTATATAGAAAACCTCTTCTAGAATAGGACTAATAAAAATGCATAATTATTTTAAGGAATAATTTTAAGATAAGTAGACTTCAGTTTAGAGAAAAAGCATTAGTTATTATTTAATTACTAACCTCCGACAAGTGACCTTAGCCTTATAGCCATATAACATGTAATCGACTCATTCCCACAGAAGTAATGAAACATCATTACACAGATCAATCGGAGTTACCCGCCCCTCACTAGTCCACTGGGTGGCGTGACCTGTCATTCACATTACAGAGTCGGTAGTGTGCAGACGTGTTTTCTGTATCTCTCCCGATTGTTTGAGCTATATAATTAACGTGTTTTGATTGTTTTCTAGACTCTTTTTACTTACCTTAGTTAAGTTCCCCGCTGTCCCGTATCGTATTCATTCCTCACGAGTGAATTCGGTGCTTCAGTCAGGGGTGTTTGTTAACACAGTGTGTTGACCTGGATTAGTGGTGCGCGGGTTGTCGATTGCTCGTGCAGCTCGGGCAGCCCGGGGGCCGGACGGTTGCTCTACCCCCTTGCGTAACAGCTTTGATTGTGTCGGGGTTCGGCTTGCCGTCTCGTGTCGCCTGCCGTCTGCTAGACGATAGGTTTCCGTAGGCCGCTTGGACGGGTGGTCTACCCCTTCGCGTGACAGCCTTGACTGCCTTGTGCGTTAGGCCGTCTGGACGCTTGCCGCGTGGATCATTGGACAGGCGCTTGCCGCCTGCCGCCTGCCGCCTGCCGCCTGCCGTCTGCCTGGCGCTAGGTTCTCGTGGGTTGGACAGACGCTTGCCGTCTGCCGTCTGCCGTCTGCCGTCGGCCGTCGGCCGCCTGCCGCCTGCCGTCTTCCGACGCTTGGGCTTGGACTGTAGGCCGCGCTTGCTGCCTCTCAGGTGATGGACTTAGTTCGCTGCGACTCAGCGGCCCCGTACCGGGCGTACTGCGGACGGTGCGGGTCACGCAAGTCGGCGAGCTACGACCCTCATGTCGTCTGTCGCCTGTGCAGGAACACTTGCCCGGAGGATAACCGGTGTGTGGAGTGCGAGGATCTCCCCGAAGCAGCACAGGCGTTACCGCTCTTCTATCCGGAAGAGCGAGTCGCAAAGCCGCTGCAAGGGCAACAGACGTCCGACCCCGGGGTCGTCTGCCGCCGCAGGCAGGCGAGAGTCGCCGGACAGGTCGGATTTGATCATATCAGAGGACGCAGGGGAGTTTGACGTTCCGTCCTCCCTGGCGTCGGACGTGGTTCGCGAGCCGCTGGGTCGGGGTTTCCCTCCGGTCGTGTCACCGCCTCGTGACTTGTCCGAGGAGCCTTCTGACTCCGGACCCCCCTCCCCCTCCCGGGAGGAGCGTCGGAAGAAGGTCAAGAAGGCAAAGAAGCGCTCCAGGTCGCCTCACCACCCGCCCTTCGACGCTAAGGCGTTTAAGGACGACGTCCTTACGTCCGTCAGGACGATGTTGGAACAATTCTCCCAGAAGGATTCTGGGGATCAAGGCGGGAAGGATCCGCCTCCGCCACCTCCTGCGGCGCTGACCACCGGGCGCGTCCGCCGTGTGACGCTGGTGTCGCCGCCTCTCTCCCCTTCAGACATGTCGGTGGCTCCCTCGCCAGGCTCGCAGTCTGGGGACATAACCGAGGGGGATTCCCCCTCTCGCGTTCCTCCATGGTCCGCTGCAGGCGGCCTTCGAGAGGTGGAGGCACCTGATCAGGGTGAGAGGATGGCAGCCATCGCTGACTGGTGTCAGCTGACCCTACAGGAGGTGGATGAGGAGTGTAGCTTCTCGAAGCAGGCACGCTTTGAGTCCTTCTGTCAGGAGTAGGAGGTGGTGAACCCGCGTAGCGTCTGCTTCCCACCCCACCGCCTTCTCCTAACGGCGGCGAAGGATTTTGACACTCACGTGTCGTCTGCAGCACCGGGCCGCCTTGTTCCGCCTCTGGTGATATTGGATCGTCAGAGAGCGGGGCTCCCGGTCGCCTCTTCTCCCATACCTCTTTCTCCCCCCGTCTTGGACGACGACATCAGGCGTGTGGCAGCGCCAGGAGTCGGCCATTCAGTGTCCGACGGGCACCTGTCCCATCTGGACAAGGAGGCCAGGAGCATTCTGGGCATGGCGAACTCCGTCGCCCATGCTTGTCAGGCCATGGCCGCCTTCTCCAAGGAGGCTGGGATGGAGAAAGGAGCAAACGCACTGTATCGGGGGTTCGGTTCCGTGGCAGGGAACCTAGCCCAGATTATGCTAAGTGCCTCCCGCATCTCAGCGGGGGTCACTAACCTGAGGCGGGACGGATTTCTCGCACGTACCAATCTTCCGGCGGAGATGCGCACCCGTCTCAGGAGCGCTCCAGCAGCGTCGTCGACGCTGTTCGACGGGCAGGTCGCAGAAGCTCTGCGACACCGCCAGGAGACCCAACAGCAGGAGCTGACCAACCGCTTGGCAGCGGGAGGCGGCAGGGTCTACTCGGGGGTGACAACACCCAAGAAGCGGAAGGGTGGCACTCCGCAATCCCCTGCCGGCTCTAGGACCGGCGGGGTTTCCTTTCGGGATGGGGGCCGGCCAGGCAAGGGCCGTGGCGGCTACAACGCCGGCCCCTCTCCAAAGAGGACATCCAACAAGTCACAGGGGGGACGACGACATCAGGCGTGTGGCAGCGCCAGGAGTCGGCCATTCAGTGTCCGACGGGCACCTGTCCCATCTGGACAAGGAGGCCAGGAGCATTCTGGGCATGGCGAACTCCGTCGCCCATGCTTGTCAGGCCATGGCCGCCTTCTCCAAGGAGGCTGGGATGGAGAAAGGAGCAAACGCACTGTATCGGGGGTTCGGTTCCGTGGCAGGGAACCTAGCCCAGATTATGCTAAGTGCCTCCCGCATCTCAGCGGGGGTCACTAACCTGAGGCGGGACGGATTTCTCGCACGTACCAATCTTCCGGCGGAGATGCGCACCCGTCTCAGGAGCGCTCCAGCAGCGTCGTCGACGCTGTTCGACGGGCAGGTCGCAGAAGCTCTGCGACACCGCCAGGAGACCCAACAGCAGGAGCTGACCAACCGCTTGGCAGCGGGAGGCGGCAGGGTCTACTCGGGGGTGACAACACCCAAGAAGCGGAAGGGTGGCACTCCGCAATCCCCTGCCGGCTCTAGGACCGGCGGGGTTTCCTTTCGGGATGGGGGCCGGCCAGGCAAGGGCCGTGGCGGCTACAACGCCGGCCCCTCTCCAAAGAGGACATCCAACAAGTCACAGGGGGGTAAGGGACGCGCCTACGGAGGAACCAACAAGAAGAGGTGACTCCTGGGTGCCCCCTCTCCTACCGCCAGCAGCGGTAGAGGTGCTAGACGGGCCCGTAGGAGGCCGTCTCTCAACTTTTGTGGCCAATTGGAGGCAGTTGGGCCTGGACGAGTACGTCTGTCAGACGCTGGAGCGTGGGTTTCGTATACCCGTGCTCACCCGCCCCCCCTTGACTTGTTCGCCAGTGGAACGTCCGCTAGAGCCGGAACGGCTCGCGCGCACACTGGAACAAGTGGAGATCCTTATCACCAAGGAGGCGGTGAGCGAGCTTCCGCTCCAGGGTCTGACACCGGGGTTCTACTCTCCAGTATTCGTGAGACCGAAAAAGGACCCGAAAAAATGGCGGCTGATTCACGACTTGAAACAGTTCAACCGCTCCTACCTCGAGCGGCCGCCATATTTTCGGCTCTTGACCGTGCTGTCCATCATGCGGTTGCTACAACCATACAGCCACATGGTGTCGTTGGACCTCCAGGACGCGTACTTGCATGTCCCAATCCACCCAGCGGATTGCAAGTACCTCCGATTCGTCCTGGCGGGCCGTCACTTCCAGTGGAATGTGTTACCCTTCGGGATTTCGACAGCCCCTTGGCTATTCACTCGGGTGACCCAACCCATCGTCAAGTTCCTTCACAGGCACGATATCCAGTTCGCGATGTACCTAGTGTCGACGACGTCGCTCGTCTTCCTGGGTGTCCGTCTGGACACGACGCAGGACAAGGCCTTTGTCACGGAGGAACGGATGGGCCGTTACAGGGAACTCCTAGCAGACGCGTGTCGCGGGCCTCTCTCCCTCCGACAGTGGCAACGTCTGCTAGGGTTCTTGACTTCAGCTCAGGACTTCACGAGGAGGGGGAGGCTTCACCTCCGGCCCCTCCAGATAGTACTGAACGGACACATTCGGGAGGTGTCTTGCGGCCATCACATCAGGATGCCGCAGGATCTCATTCACCACCCCTCTGGCAACCCCCCGCCGGGAGCCAGTTGTACGTGGACGCCTCTACCCAGGGGTGGGGCGCCCACCTGGGGACCGATCAGGCGTCGGGCGTGTGGTCGCTGGCGCAAGCCGGCCTTCACATCAACTTCTTGGAGTTGAACGCCATACGTCTGGCAATCGAGCACTGGTCGGGTCACCTGCAGAACGAGGTGCTGTGTGTTCACACAGACAGCTCGACGGCAGCCTGGTCGATCAACAAGCAAGGATCGACCAAGGCGGGATCATTATTACAGCTGGTGATGGAGCTGTTTCGACTGGTAGACCAACTCAACATCTCGATAAGAGCGGTGCACATCCCGGGAGCAAAGAACGTCCTGGCGGACGCTCTCTCTCTCCCGGACAAACCTCCTTCCACGGAGTGGATGTTGCACCCTCGAGTGTTCGAGGCGATCTGTCTCCAGTTCGGCAGGCCGCATGTCGACCTCTTCGCGACACGGCTCAATCACCAGCTGCCGGTATACGTATCTCCAGTACCAGACCCCCTGGCATGGGGATTAGACGCGCTCGCGTTAGGATGGGAGGGGATGGACGCTTACGCTTTCCCCCCCCCTGCCATTCTGACCCAAGTGGTGGCAAAAGCCCAGGAGACGAGACGCTTGCGTCTGCTCCTGGTCGCACCGAAGTGGCCGTGGTATGTCCCCCTCCGGAGACTCTGCGCTCAGGAACCAGTCCCCCTGCCAATCAGGTGGGATCTTCTCAGGAGCAACCCAAGCAGACGGGTGCACGAGAACCCTCATGTTCTCCATCTGCACGTCTGGGTTGTCTCCAAGACGGAATGAGGAGCGCAGGATTTTCGGAGGCGGTAGCCAGCGCAGTGGCAACCTCACAGCGGTCTTCCACGCGCAAGCTGTACGATTTCCAATGGGCTTCCTTCATGACCTTTTGCGAAGGGAAGGGGTTCGATGTGCGGTCGGTAACGGTGCCCCAGGTCGCGGATTATCTGGTACACCTACGCACAGTGAGGAAGCTTAAGGCTTCCTCCATCAACACGAACCTCGCGGCCATTATGTCCGTCCTTCGCAAAAAGGATCCCAGGTTGGATATCTCGGTCCTTAAGGAGCTCATCAGGACGTACAGGAACGTGGATGGCCGCCACAAACTGAGGCCGCCAGAGTGGGATCTGGCGATAGTTTTGAATCACCTCAAGTCTGAGCACTATGAGCCACTGACGGACACGACGCTGCTGCGTCTCACCATTAAAACTTCCTTCTTAGTGGCGATGGGGTCAGCGGCCAGAATATCAGAGTTGCACGCGCTGCAAGCTGATTTGCTCAGGTTTGAGGTGAGAGATGGAGGGTCGGCGACCTTGGGTCTGGCACCGGAGTTCCTGTGTAAGAACCAGGGCGCTGACGAGCGTGGACGGACCTTCACACTGCCATCAATATCCTCGGCTATCGAGCCGACGGACGAACAAGAACGTCTCCTTTGTCCGGTACGCGCTCTGCGCATCTACGTTGAGAAGACGCGCTCGCTGAGACAAGGGAGACGCAGGCTATTCTTGCCCCACTCCCAGACGAGCTAGAAGGAGTTGGACAAGAGGCAGCTGGGAGTTTATCTCAGGTCGGCAGTGGTGGACGCCTACAAGGCGGCCGGACTGCCGGCTCCGGCGCTGACCAATCCGCATGAGATCAGGGCCATATCGGCGACTATGGCCCTACACAGCAACCTGTCAGTGGCGGACATCATGGCCGGCTGCTTTTGGAAGTCGGGCTTGGTGTTCGCCAACCATTACCTGCGCGATGTCTCCACGGAGGACCTGGAGGGCGTAGCCCGTCTAGGGGCGCAGGTCTTTGCCCAGCAGCGAACCACGGGTGCCCCCCCTGGCAGGGGACGCAACCATCCACGCTAACGAGCACTCACGAGTTGAGAGCGGCTCATATTTAACCATTGAATAAATTATATTGAATGGTTATACGGGGTTTTTGTGGTGTTTTAATTAGGGATCGTCGACTGCGAGAGGTCTGACAATTATCCTCATTAGAACGATCGCTCGCTAGGTCGCCGATGACCAGATCAATCTTGAGAGTTACCGCTATGCGACGAACTCTACCCACCACCTACAGTGGTATCAGGCTAAGGTCACTTGTCGGAGGTTAGTAATTAAATAATAGTACGTTTTTGATTAAACGTCATTATTTTTACTTACCGTAGACAAGTGACCGTCGTCATGCCCGTCCCGCCTCCCCTCTTACGCATTCGTCGTTAAATTGCGACTCCTAGGTAATGTGAATGACAGGTCACGCCACCCAGTGGACTAGTGAGGGGCGGGTAACTCCGATTGATCTGTGTAATGATGTTTCATTACTTCTGTGGGAATGAGTCGATTACATGTTATATGGCTATAAGGCTAAGGTCACTTGTCTACGGTAAGTAAAAATAATGACGTTTAATCAAAAACGTACTATTTAGATAAAATGACAATTGAATATAAATAGGCTAAAGAAAATTATTCATACTGAAGTATAGAGAAGTTTGATTAAACTGTTGTATATTAAGCGCTACAAACTGAACCCAATTGCACCGTTGATCTGTGGCGCGGCATGATCTCCTATATATGAATAATGTCTTCAATGAAACTTGGTATGTGGAACAATCATCATGTGCAGACATGACGACACCAGAACTCTTGATTTAACCATGAATACAACTTTGGGGTTTCCAATAGAATTTCCAGAGAACCATAGCTTAACACTTTAATTCTGAACTAGAACTCAATTGTAAGACCTAGCATAATGAAACATGGTATGTTACACAAACATCATGTGTAGATGTGTTGTGTTTTTGCCACCTTTTTCGGACTTTTATTGTTTGCCGTTTCCTTGGAAAAACACCATCTGAATTCCGGAGCAAAGCCAACAAATCATTCAAATTCACTTTCAGATCTGATCTTGAAAACTGTTAGGCAGAGATTAATACATTTCAGGAAGTATATATATTCTTGTGTAGCATAACTTTATTATTATTGAGTGATTTAGGATTTATAAATAAATAAATAAAGCTCCATGATGATTGTTCAGTATATTTTAAACTTGTTCCCACTTGGCGGGGGATATAGTAGACTCTGTCTGCTTGTTGGTTTACTTTCGTTGTCATTCACTTCATGGTTAATTTACTTTCGCACGTTTCTTTATTTGACATGTTTATAATTTAAGGTGGTTCTATTTTACTTTCTACGGTGGCACGACACGTTATGGATTGGGCGGGATTACTGAACTGGGATTTTCTCATCGCAAAGCCGCAAAATATTTGAAGCTGAAAAGTGATGGGGACACACTAACTATGAAATTTGGTGAGTTGCGTTTGGAAATAAACCTGATATAATACGCTTGAATAATGAAGTAAAAAGTGAAACTATTCGTGAATGTTTTAATTACATCCATAATTGAAAACGATCGAAATTTAGGCAACATTTAAACAAATGATATTCATAAGCTCTTAAAATAAACCAATCACCATCAATGATCTACTTGGATTCTGGACCAGCAAAGATGATAAGACGGAACAAGACAAAAGTGGGCATGGCCCATGGCCTCGCCATCCGCGAAGGGGGGGGGGGGGGGGGGGGGGTCGAAGTCACAACTCTTGAATTTAGATCTATCATCATCATATCTGAGGTCACTACACAAGCGTCAAATGGTCAAAACTCATATGTAGCAGACATGGGAACATATATTTATTCAATGGATCATACACATGGTATACTTGTAAATTGGGCGCAAAAAGGGGGGGGGGGGGGGGGGGGGGGGGTGGAGTCAAAAGATGTCAAATGTCAAAAGAATTACCGTGGGGCTAAAATTGACAAATTATTAATATGAGTTCTTTAAACCTTCTGATTTCAAAATCTTATCAAAGTATTAACATGGCCTTAAACACATCTGTCACACGATCAATGATCATTATACATGTACATTATAATGATTTATAATGCTCATTGTTACTATAATGCATATTCGAATTTGTGACCTCCCTGAGACCTTGACGAATTTTAGCAAAATTCTTTTCAAATCTTGGCCATTCTCAATAGTTGATATATACCAACTTTGAAACTTACGAGTACACCAACGACATTTTCACGATGTATTAGTTTGTGAACCAATGGCGCTATTTTTTTAAGTATTTTGGGGTGGTCAAATTCGTCACAGCGTAAAGCCTTCTTTTAGAAGAAAACCTAGTCACAACTGAAAACGTTCACTTTTCATTATACTTTCATTCAACTAATTATATTTGTGTATATGTGGAGGATATATTATCTAACGTTGCAGCTTGGACTGGCAGATTTGAAAGGGAGTTGACAGAGGGGACGTGGTCTGATGGAATGATATCTCAGCAATCTACCAATCGAGCCAACTGCGCTGTCCTGTGCAGGAATGATGACAATTGCGGTTTGTTCAGCTTCAACCAGGATAGTTCACTGTGCAGACTGTATGAGACATTACCTTCTTCGTTCCCAGTGAAGCCAGAAAGTGGGTGGCAGTCATGGAAAGAGCTGTACTGTCGCTAATTAGGTAAAAATGTAAGCGTTTAAGGCACATTTACACACTTTAGTGAAAAGACTTACCATAAGGGTATCTGAGAACAAGAAGTTTCTTTTGATAACAACTACTTTAATGTGAAAATACACGATGTTTCGGAATATATACTCACTCCTTTATCAAGTAGAATGAAAGGATATAACACAATGATACATAGATAGATTGCCTTTATTTCTTCCAATTGTGAAGATTGCAAGGTACATGTGTATATGAATATAATAACAACAGTAATATTGTCATGTTAGAATGTTATCGGGAGGTACTAACTGTTGTCGAAAATTACCCCTTTTGGTGCCATTTTTCTCAATATTAAGACAATATTAGGATGTTTATGATTGATAATGATCGAAAACCGGACAATGTACCGCGACTGGCAAGCGTCAAATGGTCAAAACTCATATATAGCAGACATGGGAACATATATTTATTCAATGGATCATACACATGGTATACTTGTAAATTGGGCGCATGAAATCTCATCATGTATTAAGCCGTTGCTGGATTTTCATTAAACGCAAATTACTGTCAAATACTTGGTTTTAGGGGATATAATATGCAAGTCGAGGGGGGTGGTTTTGAAGTAATCAGCACATTTGATAATTTGGCATATATTAAAGTAAAATAAAAATTAGTAAGTAATAAACATTATCTTTAGGTCGATACACTGATTTGATCGTCATTATGTGTTGAAATTTCGTGGCGATGTTTTAAAGATACTTCACTTGACAGTAATACATCCAGTGTAGCTATACAATTTGTTATGTGTCTTATAATCCGCGACGACGTCACTGATTTCGATATAAAAATATTATTATTTGAATAAGAATACTGTTACTGGACACATATACATTTAACTATTCATATTCACTTATAAGTGAAGGGCAAATGCGATGGTTTTTCACTGTGACAGCATTTATACATATGCTGTCCATAGTGTGTCCCTAGGCTAGGCACTTCATCCACATTGCACCCAGCACTAGATGGGCACCTGGACATGGGAAGTACGGTCGCGCGAAGCGAGTAGTAACAACATTGAAAGTAAATTCCCACAGGTTAATAGAGTGCCGGACATCAAGAAGTGTCTTGCAAAATGGATATTAACTATAGACTTTTTAATAAAAACTTGTCATTTCTATTATTCCGGGGCGGCTGTACATCCATGCTATTAGATGTGAATGAGATGGGTATGATAGAAATAGTGATGATTAAATAGTCCCAACAGTTATACAAGTGGAGATACGGTGTGGAACACCACGGCATTAAAATGCATTTCCCAATGAATTAACGAACATCCTGTATTGTATTGGCCCCTGTGTGTAGATGTGCCTTTGACTCTATACCCGAGACATAATGGAGCTATACGCGTTACAAACAACTCAGATGGATGTCATATTTAACTCAAAGATAAAAATTAGTTATAAATCCATGATATTTTTTGTAAGAAGCAACACATTGACTCATTGACAGAATTTGTAATAGAAAATACGAGATCGATTTGAAAATTCACGAGAAGATAAATGGTTCCATTTTGGTAATTCGTAAAGGAGTTTCATAGCAATCACTTATGCTATTATGAATATTACGAGTAACACATTTTATTTATATCCGCCTCGCGATGATTGTGAAGCAGCGGATATAGTAGTATTCGTCAGCATCCACCAGTACATATCGTATTTCCTCGAATACAACCCCGCGTGGTTCTGTTTCGTTCAGCACCCCCTTACTCCCGAATTCTATTCGAGGCCCGCGATGTATTCGAGGAAATACGGTGAATATACTTAAGAGTTATTAACTTGGTGTTTTTAATATGTTGTACATAGCTTCGTGCCGAGAGTAGAGTTCAAAGAGTTACCTTTGACCTCCATTTTAAGGTCACAATGCTACTTTCTCATGATTTGTTATCCCCCGCCGCGCGTTTAGCGCGAAGCGGGGGATATAGTATTCGGCTGCGTCCGTCCGTCCGTCCGTACGTCCGTACGAAATGGAATAACTCAAATACTATTCACTGGATTCTCTTCATATTTTACACATAGCTTCTCCAAGGAAAGACAAAGGGCTGATTAGATTTTGGTGACCTTGACATTATTTGCAAGGTCACTACGGAACTTTGAATTTTTCGACATGTTAATGTACATGTAAAGCTTGTCAGCGGGATATCTCCAGAACCATTCACAGGAATTCTATCATATCTTACACAAAGCACCTCCAAGGGAAGACGACGGGCTGATTAGATTTTGGTGACTTTGACATTATTCTCAAGGTCACAGTGGAACTGATTTTTTCAACATGATAATGTACATGTAAATCTTGTCAGCGGGATATCTCCAAAACTATTCACAGGAATTCCATCATATCTTACACAAAGCACCTCCTTGGGAAGACAAAGCGCTGATTAGACTTTGGTGACCTTGACATTATTCTCAAGGTCACAGTGGAGCTTTGACTTTTCCGACATGTTTGACAGTCGATTTTGCTGATTTTGACATTATTTTTCAATTTTGAAGTATTAATTTGCGGCGGGGGATTATGTCACCTTAGTGACAACCACTTGTTTTTATCGTATCTCGTTCACTGGATTCTTTTCAGATCTTACACAAAACTTCTGGGGGAACAATCCCTAAGAAGGACACAGGGCTCACTAGAATGTGTTCACTTTTATTAGCGCATCAGGCCTGAAACTTTTCGCTTTTTCGACCCATTCCCCAGAACAAGTAACTCTAGAAAGCTGAAATTCACATCCTTAAACACCTATTTTCACCTTCTTCTCCAGTTCCAAAAGGTCTAGAGAGCTGAAAAGTTGTGTGCAGACTCCTTGGCCAATGGGGATACTTAATTGTACATTTGGTGACCCTGGGACCCCAAATAGTGTCACAGGGGTCACAACCTTAAAAACCTAATTTTGACTTCTTTTCGAAGTACACTGTCGGACAAAAGAAACGCCTACCAGATATCTTATCAGATTTCGTAAAAACTATAATGAGCAGTTTAGAAATATTATAGCATTATGAAGTTGCACGATTTCTGCATACTACATTTAAATTTTAAAAGTTGTCATGCCATAAAAGAAGGGCGATTGTTGAATGAGACAAATGAATTGTTCAGTTTTCGATCAGTGCATGGTCAGAAAAACATTTGAAACCAATTTTCATACAACCACGAGCAACAATACATGCACGCATTCGCAATAAAATGATAATGGCGCTCCAATTGTACGTGGGTACGATGCGCAAGTGAATCAACCGAAAATAGCGATTTTCATTGGGCGTGGTTTTCATGAATGCTTTTGCCTCGAATCACATTTTTTCAACGATTTCAATGGACTTTCATATTAATTTGTTTTCAGCATACCTTGGAGACCACCATTAATACTATTTCAGAAATTATTTCATCTTTCATTTTAAGGAAAATCAAGTAGGCGTTTCTTTTGGCCGACAGTGTATGTGTCCCGGGGTCCGTGACCTAAAAACCTATTTTCATCTTTTTATCCAGTATGAAAAGCTCGAGAACAAGCTGAATTTTTTTAGTTTGTGTTACTTCAAACAACACAAGTCCTGATGAGCTACAGAGCCTATGGCTCTATATTATTATTTTCAAGGTAATTGCAGAGCTTTGAACTTGTCAGGAACCTGAATTTCAAGTTCGTCAGTGAGATAAAAAGACCGTTCACTATATTCTCTTAATATTTTTCAAGGAAATTCTCATGGAAAGATTGAGGGTGCAATTGATTTTGGCGACCTTGACATTATGTTCAAGGTTTATGAGTTTCACTGATTTTTCGTCACATTTTACAGAAAGCCTTTCCTCGTTTGTGTTGACAATAGCATTTTTTTCAAATTTCGTTTAATTGGCTTCTGAAAACGTGATGTCACTCGCTCGCGGATTGAAATATCTTGTTTTTAGTATGGTATCGTTTCTTTTGCTCCTGGGTGTAATTTCCAGATTTGGTAATCTTCGGGCGCAGGGGAGTCAACCCTCCACTTTATACAGAAATTATCAATCAAAGAAAACTCAAATGTTCAGAATGTCATATCTGTTGAATCGAGACCAAAAAGGTGCGTGATACATGTAAGTGATTGATAACTTTTTACTGTTTACGTCACGGAGTTATTTAAGGGTTATCATAATCTTTAAATTTAAAAATAGTACTGTTATTACGAGCTAAACAACGTGTTTTGCCTACGATAGTAATTATATTGATATCTAATAAAATAGTGAAATGTTGTGTAGAGACTCTTTGGTCAAAGGTGATTCTTAATTGTAGGATTGATGACCCTGTGAATCACAGGGGTCATGATCTAAAAACCTTTATTTTTTTTGTGTTAACAATGTTTTACTTAACATGACTTAGATATTCAACCTAAGATAAAAAAAAAATCAATGAAATGCTGATGAGCTACAGAGCCCATGGCTCTATTTTGATAACATTTTGCATCCACATTTGAATGGCATATTTTTGTAATGCAAATACCAAGGTATGCATGTTATTTCCCGTATTGTTATGAGTTCGCAATTGTGACTCGGATTTCCCATCCATAGTATGTATATAAAGACCTTAATATATTCCACCAATAACCTCGAGCACCATTTATCTGCATTTGGCACTTTTAGCACCAATTTGAATTGACATTAGGGCATAAGCTAACACTTTGAAGATAATAAGTCAGCGAGATGTTAACATTATTATAATTGTTATACTGTATTCATGAATTGGTTCGCATTACTGTATTAACCACATTTTACGATAATGGGTTTTTTCTTTTTTAATATTAGTCCGGTTGCCAGAACCCTGATTTTTGTACAACCTTGCATTGCGGTATGTACAAAGTTTTTTTGCTGTTTCAATACCTCTGAGACGTGCTCTTCAAGAATCTGAATGATGCCACTCTGTCATCATTTGGCAATCCGCACAATATGCAAATTAATGCCGCCATAACTGAAAATCTTAATTTCGTCATTATCTCCGTAACTATGCATGATATCAAATTAATTTTGGTGTCTATTCCCATGTTTAGAGGGGTAATGAATTAGATTAAACCTTTTCAGTAAAGATCACAACAAATATTTATGCTGAATATGCAAATTAAGACCGCCATTACTGAAAATTTTGTTTACGTCAATATCTCAGTAACTATGCATGACATCAACTTAATGTTGGTGTCTATCTCCATGTTTAGAGGGGTAATGAATCAGATTAAGCCAATTCAGTAAATCACAGCATAAGTTGTGCTGAATATGTAAATTAAGGCTGCCATTACTCTAAGCAATGCATTGGTAAGAGGGTATGTCAATGCTGAACTTCAGAAGACTTGTCTTGTTCAGCTTATCTGAAAATTTCGATGTACATTTTTCATTACAGATTCGACTCCTCTTAACACACTTTCTCACAATGCTAATAACAGTTGTAGATAAGCATGGTAGGCCTTAAGTTGCATGGTGCCAATACCTTTCGCTGCATAAGGAAGGACGAGATGACAGAACAGATAATCAAAGATATCTCCGTCTAGATACCATGGTACTAAAAAGCCAGATCTGCCTTCAAGTGAAGTGAATCGTTCTGTTTTACTGCTTCGAATGAAATAGGTTTACCAAATGATATTCTCGAAATTCATACCAAAGCTCAAAGGCATGTACATGCTCATGAGTTGTATTGACTTTCTTGGTGTATTGACGGCAGACAGTGCACTTGAGCATATAATGAAATCGTATGTTGGAGATGTGGCACACATACTGTCGGTGAAGAAATATCCCCAGAAGTTAGAGCCCTTCATCAGTTAGTGACAAAGGAACTGTTGCTTGCACATCAAAAGGATGCGAATGTCATTAGATGTTTGGAGCCCGTGAAATGTTTATGTCAGAAGCATCACAACTCGCCACTTAGTCCGAACCTGACAAAACCTGTCTTCATCATGTTGGTCTTCGTGTTGGAAGACTGGCCACTCCATATCTGGACAGTAGAGCTAACGATGACACGCTCTTTAGCTTCTGCTCACTTCAACCATGCGAGATACGGGTTGTAATACGTGAGGACATTGGAGCATCTCCCACCTGAGGACACTTCTGACTTGTATTGATCCTCTGGATCCTACTGGCCAACCCATTGATTTGAACGTGGATAAGGACGCATTAAATCGCCAGCTCTTAATTGATGTAAGTTAACCATTCACAATCTCAACTGCGTCATGTACGTTCACTGTTTCAGGTGCAATTAGACAAATGACAACATTGATGATCACACTATAGCGAGATGACCAGTGGGATCCAGAGGATCGATGCAAGTCAGAAGTTTATCCTGTATCTTGACTCTGTATTTGGCATGCGAAGTGATGATTGCTGCATGCTGCGTTCACCTCCCATGAAGGACTAAAAAGCACTTTCAATGTCCTCAGGTAGTACTAGCACAACCTAAAGCTCCCGTTGTTGAAGTGAGCAAAGCAAACCAGTTTGGCATCATTTGCTCTACTGTCCGGACGTGGAATGGCCAGTAAGCCTCATTCCACCCGCATGAAGACCATCATGATGAAGACAGGTTTTGTCAGATTCTGAACCAAGTGGCCAGTTGTGATGCTTCTTAAAGAGATCATTTTAAGTGATCCGAGCATCTTTTGTCATTTACCGAAGGGCTCTAAAGTTCTGTGGAACTTTCTTCCCCGACAGCATGTGAGCCACACCACAAACATACGATTTCATGATATCCTCAAGTCCACTGTCTGTCATCAATACGCAAACAGAGCCAATTAAACTCATGAGCATGCCCCTAAGGTTTGGTATGGAGTCCGAGAATATTATTTGGTAAACCTATTTCACATTGACTACAACTCTGATGAGCTGTTGACCATTTGCCAAAACAGTAATGTCCAGTCCACATTCCTTCGTTAGTCGAGCATCGGTCATGGCTGTGAGCATGGGACTCCGGGTGGGCTGGATTCATATCAATCAATGGCAGATACACGGCCTTGGTTGCTGGTTTCACCCTCTGCCCTTGCTCTCTACACAACTAAGTGTTGAAGCCACCGAACTCGATAGGGTTTGTGCTTGTGTTAAAGAACTCTTAGTATAAATGGAAGGTCCTTTCTGAATGGGCCATTATTCAAAGCGGTAAGAGAGAACGATTCACTTCACTTGAAGGCAGGCCTGGCTTTTTAGGAACATGGTATCTCTTGATGGGGATTATCTGTTCTACCCTCTCGTCCTTCCTTGTGCGGCGAAAGGTCTAGGCATTTGCACCCGGTGCATCTTTATAATTAGCATTGCGAGAAAGTGTGTCGATTCTGTAATGAAACATGTACATCGGAATTATCACACAGGCTGAACAAGACAAGTCTTCAGCATGGACATACCCTCTTAACAACGCATTGCTTACAGTAATGGCAGCCTTAACTTACATATTCAACAAAATTATTGTTGTGATCTTTACTGAAAAGGCATAATCTGATTCATTACCCCTCTAAACATGGGGATAGACACCAACATTAATTTGATATCATGCATAGTTAATGAGATAATGACGAAATCAAGATTTTCAGTAATGGCGGCCTTAATTTGCATATTCAGCATAAATTATTGTTGTGATATTTACCGAAAAGGTTTAATCTGATTCATTACCCCTCTAAACATGGGGATAGACACCAAAATTAATTTGATATCATGCATAGTTACGGAGATAGTGACGAAATCAAGATTTTCAGTAAAGGCGGCATTAATTTGCATATTGTGCGGTTTGCCCAATGATGACAGAGTGGCATCATTCAGATTCTTGAAGAGCACGTCTCCGAGGTATAGAAACAGCAAAAAAACTTTGTACATACGGCAATGCACACTTATCGGTTCCTGCCACCGGACTATATTGGTTTTAACCTTATTTCTTAATATCCTTAAATTAACAATGAGAACTCAAGACGAATTCTGTTTGTCTATGGAACTAGGTTACGTAGTCGAGCAATGCACTAGATATAGAACTGTTAAAGTGTTTTAATATATGGTATTTAATGTAACGTTGGGTTACCTACATACATATCTTTTATATATTTTTTAATATTGTCGTTTTGAAAGTAATGTAAAGATCTATGACAAACTGGTGTCAAAAACAGACTTTACAAAGAACATTGTAAAATCAAATACAAATTATTTACAGAACTATACTTAATTTATTTGCTACACTTACGCGAAATTATTTAGTTTATATTTTGTTTATTTGTAATGATGTTAAGATTTACTATTTTAGGTTATAATTGTAAGAATAGAGTTGCTCATCTAACCAGCTAGGCATTATCAACAAAACTGCCGTCAGCAAAATACGCTGGGGAAAAACAGGATAATGTTTTAGACAATAACTAACGAATGACGGCGAATGACAGATTATCTTTACCGAGTCATATTAATTACGTCATCCTCGAGTCTTGCCGAGAGAATGACTTGATTAATATGACGATGCAACCAATGAAATCGTTAGTTTTCAGTAACAGCAAATCAAAGGTCAGGAACATGTGTAACTTTCGTGTGACCTTCAGGATAAATACTACCCTGTGTCCATCTTCCCATATGGGTATGTAGGGCGGATAATATAGGAATGAAACAAGTCGAGGGTAGAAGCAGGGAATTGGGCTCTAAAGGATTAAATAAAGCACATGCGATACATGTTATTCTCATCTTTCGTTTGATAAGAATATTAACATGACTGTTATCAGCTAATGGAATATGTTTCAACACACATGTTTGGAAACCACCGAGGAACATGTATGTTAATTGAGAATAATATTTGTAATCTTTATTTTTGACACAAGTATTTCTTTGTTCGTCAAAAGGTTTGCATGTTACCTGCACTAGAATGCATATGAATTTGAATTTTGCTAACTTAATGTTCAATGTTTGCCAAGTACATGTAATTATGAAAATATTCATAAATTGTGTTTCATTATCCTAATGTTGTTTACAGTCAAATGATGTAACACTTGTATTTTATTGACCTAACGGCCAAAAGAACGCTACCAACAAAAAAGCAAAGTAACTTAATCCATAAATGAGAACTACGAATGAAACATTGTTGCATGTTATGTTCAGAAGCTAACTGTTTAAGAAAAAAAACTGAAAAAGCGATTTAACACCCCTCTCTATTTGAACAAGCGTACAAATAAACATACCACGATGACTGAATTTTGTCCATATTTCGTTTCGAAACATATATACTTATCAAGACATTCAAGATGGACATTCTACGGTAGCTGTATTTTGTTTTGAACTCTGTTGTAGCGTTTCTTTTGCCGCTAGTTTATACTCAAAGGCCATGTTAATCTTTGCATTTAACCCTTCTTGAAATTATAGCTGGTTTATTATTTGTCGTTTATGTTAATGTCGCGTGCCTTTACCTTTAATAGTTTCTTGCAAAACACATGTTTGTAATTGTAACTGAAATTCGGATATTTTATGGTACATGTATACCAGGCAAAATTGGCAAAATATTTGTGACATTGTTGTACCATCTTTTTGTTATCGCTTTTAGCTATATAAAGTTTATTTGGAAACATCCGTTTTGTCTCTTTCATGAGTTTTGTAAATTATAATGAATTTAAGCACTAGAAAAAAAAACTTTCATGCATTAATTTAATTAATTCGACTTCATTTTCTGCTGGTCCGGATTTCAATCCAGCGAATTGAAGAAACGTAGATTTGTAAGCGATTTGAAACATATCTGAAAATTAAAGAACTGAGATTTTTTAATTCTAAACGTTATGCTAGAAGGTGACAGCACTTCCACACATTTAACACGTTATACATTAACCCTCGCTGCAACATATGGAGAATAAGTGCCTCAATTTGACTAATATCGTTCAGTCAGATGTATTTTAAAAAGTTTCACTTTCACAAGTATTTCATTTCAAGGCAATATACATATGTTATTCGTAATTTGATCTTCAACCGTTTGAAAATCGTAAATGATTTCACCATTCATAACAACATATCATAACATATTGCTCCCTTGTTGTTCTGTTGCTAGGTTACACAATGCTTTCTTGCAGTGCTGTGGTGCAGACGCGAGTTTGATCTTCACGAGAGGAGAGAAAGCTTTTGCCATATGCATCGCAAGCACAACTGCGTAACTCCCTCGCTGGCTAATTTAAGGATTGCTGCATTTCCTTATTTCCCGTACTAGCATAGAAAACTTAAAAGTTCATATGAAGTGCGCTTGTACATTAGCACAGATAAATTGAAGGAATGCGGCATGGATGAGATAAGCCAGTGATGGAGACTGCCACGAGTTGCGATGGGAAGTTGGGAGTATGACACAAATGTGTTTATAGCATATGGCGTAATCCTTGAACGAATGTCAAAATCGAGGTCATATTCGTGTTGAGCCGAGAAGATCTTCACATTGTGATGTAAGAAGGTATCAGACCAATAGTTCAAGAAGTATTTTGTTTTGGAAAAAAGTAAACAGCAGGTTTATACGTCGGATAAGACATGAGAAACATGGACGGTTGTATTTGGATTCAAAGAAATGAAGATTGCTAAACAACGAGTAAGACTGAACACGAAGCTCAATCTTTCTCAGCTCAAAGGTTCGATTCCACGTTAAAATTGTTAAATGATATTGTTACATGAGAACTATTTTTCAAAAGACAAATAACAAAACAGTAGAATATTTCTCCAACATTGAACCTTTTGTGTAAATTTGAGGTAAACGTCCAACATTTAAACTCTTAATTTGAAAATCTAATAAGGTGTTAAATGCAAAGCCAAAGTTCCTAGACAGTTATACGACACACATTCTGTAGAATACTTTGTTTTATTTGCTCCGTGTAAGTGACCTTTAGATTATGTTCTTTTCAAAGAAGTTAAATCACATGTATGATAACAATGTTACTCCAAACGTTGCCTGTGAAAAGTGTTATTCTCCTGTTTCTGTTATACCTCAACTACTAAAATCACAATCGTAGACATCATACATTAATAGCTGAGGTTAACGTCTTTATTTAAAAATTCGACTCCAACCTGCAAATGTTAAAGGTTAGATGAAATGACATATGGTCACTTTCGGATTCGTTGAAAAGGGGTTTCAATTTGACAATTGCTAGATTTTAAATTTTTGAAATCGACCCATAAATAACTTATATACGGCTTTTTTTAAAAGTGCCCAATTAAGCCCCGGCGACCAGAATGAAAATGGGCGGGGGTGGTCACTGAAGCGTATCGGGCTGTGACGTACGTGAAGGAGCCTCTACTTGGCCGCTAATCATAATTTAACGCGTTTTCCCCACTTTTAAACTGCTCATATAAGACAGAAAACTTCATCAAAACAACCCAAATTTTCGATAAACGGATTACTAAACTATTCAACTAGCGATTTTATATGGTTACAACAACCGGGGCGTGCTTTATTAGAGTGCATTCTGCGCTTTTGTATAGTATGTTTGTACCAATTAATCGCGGAACTAGAAGGGAAGGTATGACAGTTCAAGTGACACTGAAACAAGGGAAGAAGATTATCGCGGGAATCGGGTGAACAGAGATTAAGTAGCATCAATTGATCAAAGTATGTTGAATAATCGGCATGTTAATTTTGTTTTGTATGTATTAATAAATAAATATATATGGTAGGTATAACTTCATATACACTGAACGATTGACTGTTCAAACAAGCGAGACAACGTTGCAGATTTATAAATAACATTTTGTATTTAATATAAAAGATTACTGTATTTTAAGTTTGTCAATTAAAATATTCTATATATGATGTAACGGAATGCAAACCATTTTCACTTCACTTTCATGAATAAATAAATGAACTGTTTTGGTCAACAAGCTCAATGAAATTTACATGAAGATTGCTCTATTGTGCACGCTAAACATATACACAGATTGATATAGACAACGAACATTATCGAATAAAAGAATTATGTTACCAGAAGCATTTTAATGAACATATCGTTAATGAAAACGAAATGGTTTAATTAATAGTCTGATAGCTTTTATGTGTCACTTCTGCACATCAACACACAATTCTCAGTTTAGCGGACCATATAGATGTTTCTTCCAGATCAAAGGGGAGAAGTGTTGTTACAGCACATTAGTTTACGCAATTAAGAAGCTGAGTATGTGAGAAGGAAGGAGTGTAATTATGTTTGTACAGATAACAAGTTTACTGGACCGACTTAATTATATAACACAAGTCGGTGACCAGCATGTCATGTTTATTGCCAACGTCCTGTCTTGGTGACACACAATACACTTAACGCGACATTCAGTCTAGAAATTTCAGCCAATGAACATATCTCTATCAAGTTATCCAATAAAAACTCTTGTTTAAATCTAATGTACCAATGAAATTATTTTTAGTGTAAAATCATCATAACTATTTGGTTTTCTATCTTGCCATTTGCGAAAAGACTTTTGCTGAAAGAGGGTTATTATTTGACCATCTTCTGTTTCCAAATACTGTCATTGATGGAATTATAGGTTAACATTTTGTGTCTAATGTGCATTTGGATATTCATATTGTCCTTTTGGATACGGTTATAAGGTAAGTTTCTTACATTAATTGACACTCTTGATGAATTGTCAATTTAATACGATGTTTATTTGATTATATTTGATTAACCACACATTTTATTGAAACCATTATCTTATAAACTATGAAATTCTGAATGTTTTAATGTGTAATAAGTGATAACTAAATCGTAAAAGGTAACATTGGGATGCGATGTTTTCGTAGGTGGATTCGTAGACGTATTATTCTTTTGATGTTTTAAAATATGTGGTGAGTTATTTTGATTTTTGTAATGTACAGTTAGTAAATTAGGTTGTCGGTTGATTAACGATGTTTAAAAACAGGATGTTGTGAAGTGCTTTTATTGTCGATGGCTCACAATAGGGTCTACTTCGCCGGCGTGCTTATCTCACGTTTGTTTTTTTTATTTTAAACACAAACAATCTCTAACAAAAAATAACAACAACACCGACTATCTGATTTCGTTGTCTAAACTGTACTTCGTTCATATTATCATATCTTGGTTATATTTTGTCATCTTATATATCATTAGCATTGATTTATCCTATGTCTACGAACGTCTATGAATCCACCGTCTCTCACTAGTTATACCAATTATATTTGATTTGATATATATAACGATATTTTGGTGCATTTGTAAAGTGAAACTTGATAACTAACATTACTCGAACAGATTACACAGCAGAACAGCGATGTGGCATCATTGCAAAGCGTAGATATAACAGATTAACTGACCGATTCCCCAGTGTTTGCCATTGTAAATAGTAAGCGAATGTTTACACCCCGTCCCTTCACGTACGTCACTTCCGGTATCTTCCAACTCTCTAAGCCCCGCCCCATTTTTGGTTTGTTGGTCACGGGTGAAAAGCAGACGATGTTTTTGGGTGTTTTTAAGCCGCTCTAGTTTAATATAGGAACAACATATGGATTTATTTTTGGTTTCTTTTTGCACAAAATAGTCTGATGAACCAATTGCAGTTAAGAATTCAATAGAAAATGATTCATTTCAGCCTTCCTTTAAACATCTATATAACCGTCCACGCGTTATTACGGGAAAAATAAATTCTTAAGAAACATTCTGGATAACATCTTCTTTATTGAAAAGGGAAGACAAAAAAACATCGGTCCATATCAACAAATCCCAAAAATGTTTCTAATCCACAGAGAATGTATCACCAACCTCCCCCGTAAAGCATAACTTACATCAGTCTCTGTGACTGGCTACTTTAATCTTTGCAGCATTTCGTCACATGTTCTGTATGAGCTTATCGGCATGCTGCAACATCATTTAGTAGTCCAATCTGAACTAAATCAAGGGAACAAAACGAAGATGGCTACATTCATTTGCTTTAGGCGCTGCCATTTTGATTATTATGCGAATGAAATGGCGTCGCCGATTGGCTTAGAAGGAAAGGTAATAACTCGAGATTACTTACAATCGTCGAAGAGGGCGCTGCAATCAAGCCACGGATAATGACAAACTGTAGCAAGGGTTACATTAGTCAATGATGGAGACTGGCACCAGATTTGCCTTACGGCGAAAGTTGCCTCATCATATAATCAAATAATATTATTTGGAAATTATATTTAAAAAACAAATGTATTTAACTGAAGTAATATTTTTCAAAATAACACCAAGAGTGATGTCAATTAAATAATTAATCAAACATCGTAATTAACCAACACTTTCGTCTTTATACAGCTCTTCAAATGCAATGTTTTACTTCTTTTTACCTCTACTTTTACAAGTTTTGTTGATTAGTTTAATGCAGACAGCATAGGAGTTTGGTTATGAGTGGCAGTTGAAAGCAAATATCAAGTTGTAGTAACTTTGAAGCTTAATCAGAGGTTACAGAGCTGGTTCGTGTAGTAGATCAATAGAACCTTAAATTCGCTTGTCTAGTGATTGATTAGCAAGAGTCGGTCCCTGTTTTCTAAAGGGATGCAAATATTGGTGACCTTACCTGAACCGCGATTGATTAATTGCAGCATTATATAGCAGCAAATATGTGGTTTGTTTACCTCACAGGATTCGACAGAGTGCAGCTTTTACGATTTGCCACAGGGGCGTGATTCGTTTCAAAACAGCGTTAGAAAGAAATAAACCTATAAAGACAATACCCTAATACTATATAGAAACGGTACAATCTGTAATGTCAAGTGTCTTTCTAATGCACTTTCTAGGCGGTAAAGTGCATAAAGCTTAATACTTTCGAACATGTATCTACCATAATAATTTTTTTTAGATACATGGCATTGTACATTTACAGCGGGGTGACGCTCAGTTCATCGAGTCCACACACGACCTGGAACACATAGGTTTAATTCTCAGAGAGGAGGTACAGGATGGGCGATCTTGCTTCCCATCCTGCTCCTCAATGGTAACGAGCGAACATCGTAACAGATAATTATCTGAATATTTGCAGCAGAATTGAGGAAAAACACACGCTGAAGGAGGGTTATAGTTTTGCTTCCACTGGCTGCGGATAGAAGAGGGGATGCTTTTCAGGATTGTCTCTGACCTACACATGTGTCATCGGAACTTTCAAAGACTTCTCCGCCATATTTTCAAAACTTTGACATTGACATTGGTCCATCTTAATAACCAGTTTCAGTGTGAAGGACTTGCTCAAAGAGTTCATCAATCTATAACAATGACTTGTTCAGCCTGAATATAATGAGAAAATATTGTTAATTCATATCATTGAGTATAATCCTCTTTCAGAGTTTCGATCATAACCTCTGTTCTCTGCCCTAGCAAACTACCCTACCAGGGAAAATAGAAACTTCATACTGAAGCACAGTGGTGTAGTGGTTAGCATGTCTGCCTCTTCCGCCATCGAACCGGGTTCGAATAACGGTGGAGACACCAAACATTTGTGACCTGGGTCTTATACTTTGTTGTGTCCTTGGTCAAGGGACTTCATCCACATTGCACTCAGTTCAAACGCCTGTACAAATTGGTACCTGAAGACGGGAATGTATGGTCGCGCAGAGCGCTTAGTAGGAGGCACCGAAAGTAAGATTCCTTCAGGGTAATAATTGTGTAGCGCCTTGAGAATGCTTTGAGCATGGATATGTGCGCATTATAAATATATTATTATGATTATAGTACGTTTTTGATTAAACGTAATTATCTATACTTACCTGTTGACTAGACCTAATATGCCTGCCTCCTCTAGGCATGCTTTATTTCGACCTTATCACAGACGAAATTTCAAACAATGGAGTAGGGGATGCGTAAAATCCCTCTCCAAGTTTGGTAAGTCAGTGGTCTCGTGACCTTTCACTCTCCGAACAGGCCCATAGAAGGCAAGACAGACCAAGCGGGGGGGGGGGGGGGGGGGGGGGGGGGGGGGGGGGATTCGGACTAGCGCGTAGGTCTAGTCAACAGGTAAATATAAGTATTTACATATAATCAAAAAGTACTATTATTTAAATACCTATCAGTTGACAAGACCTACTATGCCAAGATTCCAACTGCACGGAGGCGGGTCAGTAGATATATGAGAGGCGATTGTGAGCTAACCTACGAGTCCTCCACACTGTGGTAAGGACAAGGTACAGCCCGGGAGACACTATCACTACCGCCAAGCGGATCGAAGAGACAAAGCAGCCAAACACAAGACTATCCTCTCAAGAGGACAGTCAAGGGTACCACCTTCGCCTGAGCGAAAACCTGTGGACCTAGTTTGGAAATGCCTTCGAGATCTGCCGTGGACATATCTCGTAGATAATAAATAATAATAATAATAGGTACATTTGTGTTGCTCAAAGCGCAGTTCACGTCCCTAAAGGTAATATTTTGAAAAGTGATGGGTCTTCATTCTGGACTTGAAGACAGCTAATGATGGAGAGTGTTTTATGTCATATGGGACAGATGAGGAGCACAAAACGAGAAAGATCTCTGGCCAAATGATTTGAGATTGATCCTTTGGACAGTTAGTAGAAGTTGATCATTAGATCTAAGATTTCTTCAAGGGTTAGGCTTGTGTAGAATTTCTTGAAGCTACTTTAGTGCAATGTCTCAAACACCCCACCATGACATCCGAGACTGTGATGTTACAGTGGTAAGCCATCATGGCCGAGACCGCTCCGATTTCAAGCCGGTTGGAGCGCAACGGTCAGCAGCCTTGTAAGTGACGATGACTGCTGACCTCAGGTACACACCCAGTGCCCGTTTGTCTCCCAGTAGCTCCTCGGGGAGAGAGATTAGCCCTGAGGTTAAGCTAACCTATGAGTCCCCCGACGGCCTAAGGATGTAACAAAAACAACCAACCCCAACAAGAGAGCTAGCGAGCTGCTAGGTTCTACCCACGAAGTCGGAGCTAAACGAAGGAGAGCCGACCCCGACCCTGACCACAAAATTTGAGGGCTGACACGTCCATCCCTGACGACCTCTACTTGAGTCAGGAAGAAGAGCCAACAGACAGGTGATAGATGATGAAGAACAACAGCTTGAATGAAGGTGATTTCTGTAGGAAGAAAACCGCGTCATATGGCTTCCCGGTGGTCTTCCTAAAAAGAAAGGCTAAGCAATAGCGAGGTAACGAGTCAACCATCCAGTAGGTGCAACATAGATCGTCAGCTGTCCTGGCGACCGGACAGTGGACCGAACGAATGTGCAGATCTGCTTCGCCCACCAGCTCGATGAACAAGAAAGAGACTTGCAGGAGAGTCTCGACTCCGGTGGACCCCTGTTTGATTACCTGGCCTTGTAAACGGACATGTCAACACTGAACCGCCGGCTGATCACATCGGCCCCGAGGCCGCTGGTGAGCAAGTCTCTCTCTGATTAAGTCCAAAAAACCTGCTACTTGTTCGTGACTGAGATGAGCACTCAACTCCTGAGAGGGGGCGTCTACGAACAGGTGAGTCAAGGGTAAGAGGCCCGAGAGGACTCCGGTAAGACTCTAGTTTACTATACCTAGCCGCAGGCAGCCAAAATAGGACCATGCAACATTGTAACCAGCTGAGATGGAAAACGGACGAGGTCCCGATACCTCTGCCATTAAAGCCAGACGCACCGACTAGGTGTTTATGGTGGACGCAAGCCCAACCCCGACATGGAGCCCTAGCTTCAAGTCACCAGACACGGCGATACGCTTAGCCACATATGATTATTCCCTTTTGCACCTTTGTACCACAGCGACTCAGACGCGGAAGTCAGTGGACGAGGGCCCATTCGTCACAGCGAGTATCCCCCTCGCACAAGGGATTACTTTTCCTGCATAGGAAAAGTGGCTCCCTCTGGGTTCCCTCTGAGTTCCAGTCTCCACAGTTGGTGCAAAAAGCTGTTAGCTGACTCGCCAACAGAAGGTGATGACAACTCATTAAACGATAGTCAAGGAAAAAACAGGCTAAGCGAGAGCCCACCGGAGCGACAGTTGTAAGCGGCGGCCGTAAGGTTAGTCACTAGTCAGAGATGACAGCTCACTGCGCTCGGAACAGACAACACACTCTAAGTGAGAGGCAACTCCTTAGTGAGAGATGAAGACCACTCACTGGGCGCTGGACAGACAACACCCGCTAGGTGAGGGTCGACTCACTAGCGAGAGGTGAAGAACACTCGCTGCAGTCGGAACCGACGACACCCTCGAGAGGACAGACGAAACATGCTAAGTCAGAGACAACTACTTAGTGAGAGGTGGAGACCATTCTCTGGGAGCGGAACAGACGCTACGTGCTAAGTGAGCGGCGACTCATTAATGAGAGGTGAAAATCACTCACTGCATGCATAACTGACAACACATGGTAAGTGAGAGACGACTCCTTAGTGAGAGGTGAAGACCACTCCCTGCCCGCCGAACAGACAATACAGACCTTCCAATAGCCTCCATCGTCTAGGTTATGTGTTTCGTCTACCTCTGACTTGGTGAGTTGATTTCACCCCTCATTGGGTTGACTTCGGACCCGTCCGTCGTCTCCCCTCCGGGTCACTTGTTATCGGAAGGCCCTCCCTTAACCGTGTCAATAGCCTCGTCTCTCGACATTCGTTAGCGAAGGCATCTCACAATAATGTGTGCGTTCGTCTCTCACCATGTGTAGCCTACGCCCTCCATTAGCTTCGACTCGCGCGCTTCTACACCCTACTTTAGTGGTTGTTGTTGACATTCGCTTCCAGCTGCCCTCGCTTTAGCTCATTTCACCTGTCACTCGGCGAGTCGCCTTACACCCTCTGGCTGTGTATGTATCTGCCTCCTGGTCTTTAGCAATTTTGTTGAATTGTTGTACGACATTTACTATTGAATGGATCTCTCTATAGCAAGTGCTTGGTCTGCTCGAGTCATTTGCTCACTCACTTCACTCGTCTCGGTGTCAGTTGGTGTGTCTACGTCTCACTCCTTCCGACATACGCCCGTCTCCAATGATAGCTTTCGTAGTCGCTATCCAATGACACTCCTTTTAGCATGATTCATCAGTTTCTCGATGGTGAGTTGTCTTCACATCTCACTAGTGAGTCGTCTGTTGAGTCTCTCTCAAGTGAGTCACCTCTCTTCGTTTCGTCTGTGTTAAGGTTTGATTAGCACTTGCCTGGGGAGGTAAGGCATAGTAGGTCTAGTCAACAGGTACGTATAAATAATTACGTTTAATAAAAAAAACGTACCATTATACTGCATCCCTGAATCTTAACCAATGAAAACTCATCTTTCAGCGGCCATATCATCTGAGTGGTTTAAAGGATCTTAACATTTGACTCAAAAGGCAAATGTCATTCGAATATGTCTGATGTAATTAACATATATAAACTATTTTCGGTAATTGTCTCAGATTTATTTATCAGCATGTTTATGATCAATTGTTTTCACCAAATCCAATAGCATATTTTGAGGAAAACACATTAAACGAGAAAAAGTTTATCTTACGTTTCTGTTTCAAAAATAGCATTATGACTTGTCATTAGCAAATGACACGTTAAGAACGGCATCGCTGATTGCACAACTAGATTCAAATACAATTAATCAGAACACTCCCTTTTATTTTTATTTTTATCAAATGAAATAATTTTGTCAAAACTATGTTTTTGGATCATGAAGCATTTGGTTTTCAACCTCGAGTATCAACTGAGGTATAACAGAACATAATTTCATTACGTAGGTTTAATAGTTCCCGAGCAATCCCACTGGAGTAAACCGGTATTAGCTACAGTTGTGATTTAGTTTACCCATTCAAGAGCGATGGTTCTGCAAAAAGTACTATTTCCGAACTGGAACATTCGTTTCTCAGATCGCACCCTCGGTTCTATTAGGGCCATATTTAATGTTACTAGCAAAAAAAGGGTATCACATAATCTTCTTTTTCATCCAATGAATTCTTATCTTTCATGGACTACATTGACCGAGATACTTCAAAGACCTGAGCCTTTGACTGTAGAAGATCGGTCCTATTGGCATAGGTCTAATATACTTGTAAATACTACAAATAAACTATTTTCATTTTTGTCTTGGATATGGTCTTATTTATTTATCAGTAAGTTTGTCATGAATTATTAATTATTTCAAATATTCCAATAGTATACACCGAGGAAAACACATTTACCAAAAAAACCCTTTAAATAGCGTTATGAAGTGTCATTGTCAAATGTCACATTTACAACTGCGTCCCTGATTCTTCCAGTGCAACAATCAATATTCTCTAGCCGATAATTTAGCCCTGATATGTTATTGAACATAGGTTTCAATTGGAAATCTGAAGCGAGTAACCTCTTTTGGAAGAGAATTGAACTGGAATGTAAAACAAGATCTAATCAATGTATCAATGCAACAACCAAAATATCAATTTACCTAAGTTCAATAGTTTCACAGCGGTTTTTTGGCTTGTTTTATGACGTCCTATGGTTATGATGCGTCAACAAATGTAAGTCAAAGAACATACGTTATGCCAGCAACACACTTAAATACCAAACATTATGTAAAACAAACTCTTTGAAAGAGCTAGTTGAGTACCCCATAAAATAGTACGTATTATATTCTCACGAGATATTCTCCACGAAAAATATCCTCATTGGGGACATTCAAAATCGACTTTATCCGGCAGAACTATTTTGTGTTAAACGCTTTTGAAAACTCGTTTCTGTTCCCCCTCAGAGTAAGCCAAAAGATTGACATTTAAACATACATGAAGAGGCAAGTTCTAGAAGTAGTAACTACTAATACTTTTGGCATGAAATTTGGAGAGAGAATGATTCAATTACATGTAGTTTTAAAAAAGTCAACATACCAAATATGAATTTTTTCAAAGTATGAAAAAATAATTGATATGGAAAAGCTATAACAAAAAAGTGAACTTGTGTATCTGACACTATGACATCGATATATCAGACTGAGTAATTTAATCAGAGAGATAAAGCACTTAAGAAATAATTTTAATCGTGTATATATTTGTCATGCAATTAGCTTAACTATGTTTGAACAGAAAGTAATGTAAACAGTATCGTTTGCAATATTGACAAATGATATGAGAAAGTCTGTGTACAGATGGTTAGACAGACAGACAGACACACACGGTCATGTCATGCTAAGTTTAATCTCAATGTATACTGAAAAGCTTTATCCAATTATGTGTCTCTGCTGCGACTTTTATCATAACTCACCTCCGCTTCTTCAGTAAAGTTTCGCGGATTAACACACACCCAATTAGGCTCGGCTCTAACTATATATCTGATTGGCTATAGTGAGATGATATTGCCAGGCAAGGTACATGTAGTTCAGTTAAATGTTATGAGAATGTATTTTTCTTTAAATAATAGTAACAAAACTTGGTTCAATTGTTTTTGGATCACAAAAGTTTAAGTTAGGGTCACCAGGATTTTAACTGGAAACGAAGGCACATCTACACATGCTGAGTGTGGCACATAATGGTCCTCACATCAAGTTTCGTTCAGCTGGGCCACTACGGTTTTTGAGTTATGCTCCAGAAACGAAAGTCCAAGTTGTATTTCCATGGAAATGGCTAAACATAAAATTCCGAAGAAGTTTAACTTGTCGAAAGGCATATCTACACATGACGATTGTGTGATGTGTGACGATGACTGTTAACAATGTTTCTGGATCCATACCGAAGTTTCTATCAATGTCTATAACTTTCCAGAATCCGTTGTGGTATGAATATTAATTTTTGGAAAGGACTATGATTCTTTAATTGGATTCTACACTTATGATAATTTATTGGATTCTGCTTTCTCACTGTCAACAAGCTCATCACAACTACATCCAAGTATTCTACCTGTGGTGACTATTATTAGACATTTCATGAAATATGTTCCGCTCGGTAGATACACAATCATTCACTCGTTTCACATAACATGGGAAATTGTTTATCAATGTATGTTTACATTCCATTGGAACAAAGCACCGACGATGGACGAACTGCTTAACTGCTTAAAATCATTTAACGATTTTATGACTTCTGAAAAGAAAATACAAGTAAAGTACATAAATCTCGTCGGTAAGGATTCATCGACCTGTTCGACTTTTTACATTGGTATTCGGTCAAGAAGTACTATATTGAACAAAGCACGGATAAATGTTAAACTGATGGTGAGGGTAAAGCTGATGCAATTAAACACATGGAGAGATCACTGACTTTGTATCTGTTATACGCGTTTATGTAGTTTAAGTTTTACATGAGAAAATAGAACAACAAACGTGGTTTTGTGTAGTCACAAATTGGTAAAATGCTTAACATTTGGGTAATGGAGCGCGATACAATGTATGAAGTACACTCAGTTGCCTGGTCAATACAGCTCTGGTTCCTGCAAGCAGTAATTATAAAGTGATATATATGATATTGAGACAAGATCTAAATTTGATCTCGTTAATTATTGAAATACAGATATATAGAACACCATACATGAACTTGAGCATTTGGATCGTTTGTATTGAACGATTATATTGCATGTAGGTGTAGGAACAACGAGTTCGTACTTGTGTTGATACTATTGTCTAAACGCAAGCTAATACTTTACTTATTTCAAACTGAGCTACATCCCCGAGCCTTCATTACTATATTGGGTTAAATGGGAATATAATGAAATATAACTTTTGTATTTTGAGTTGTTTTTTTTGAACTTTCAAGTTTTTAAGTTAAAGTTCCCAAGATGTTAAAGTAAATAAAACGACAAGAAGTATGTATCCGTGCTACTTCAATGTACATACTCAATACTATTATTTACAAAGGCCGTGAGTAAATTCGACGTTATCAACAAAACAACGGATATCCAACTCATAATCTTAACTAATGAAGTGATTAAAAGATTACTATAAATCAGGAAGTTATCGTACTTCCCGTGTCAATATAGGTCGGTGGGATAAAATCCAGTTTTTCATTGTGTCCATACATTGGTCAAATGTGAACTGTGACGGTTATTTGATTTTGTATATGTAGAACAGAAGAAATAATGTTTCAAGTTTCAGTACATGCCCATAGAACATACGGTACAAAATGCATACACTTATGGTAAATACTAAATAATACATCACGTATAATTGAATGACTCTCGCAGTTTAAAAAGATGAAAACAGATATTCCGATCGCGAGAGTTGTGTAACAGTATGTTTACATTTAGAAGACATTAGATTTAGCGTTGTTGGCCACAGTAAATTATTCGTTGTTTGAATTGAGAAATAAACATTTGAGGATTTCCATCGTCATGAGTTATCCAGACGTAGCCAAATCCATATTTGATAAGACTATTCTTTATATTTGTTGCCCAAGATGTATGACCAGCTTCGTCGTATCCATACAACGTTAATATGTTTGCTTCGGTAGGCGTTCATTGTTCAAAGAAATAAACAAATTGTCCAAAATGGTGGTGATGTAATATACTTATAATCGTGTTTGACGTAGAAGAATATTTTAATTGAAGGTGTATAATCAAAAAAATGTCAACTGTGTTAAGTGTCAAAAGGAATATGTTTAATTTGTCATTATTTTTTTAAAAAACTTTAACGAAAAGCAGAACAATAAAGCCATTGGCTCTGTAGCTGACAAGACAATATATTTTTCGATTGGTTTTTATCAACTATTGAGGTAAATTTCAAGTGGCTATGTCATAATGTCTTGTCAACATGAAATTCTATGTAATCGCAGCGTTTCGTGTATTCTTATGTTTCATGCAAGTCAAAGGATATATTCCGATATGCATTAAATTTATTTGTATTCGAATGGTGACTACCTCATTAACGTTCTTGACATTGGATACTGTTTGGAGCAAACGTCATTTACACGACGGAGATAAAATGGGAATTCAGAACACCCCGTTCCCCCTCAAAGCGATTGTAACTGTAAATATTGAGGCATAAGTCCTGAGATATTATTTCTCTTTTGCGATGGAATATGTTCTATACAGCAAACATGACACCTGATATGCATATGCTCTATGTTCCGTAAGTTCGTCCTCTACGAATACTGTGTTTACCAGCGCCCCTTTAAGGGAGTTTAGCTCAGCGGTCAGGGTAGTCATTGCTTCCATTACGGTAAACCTGATAAAGAGAAGAGTCGCTACTGTTATCGTCTCGATACTGAATGTGTTCATTTGTCTTAAGTGGTTTAGAAGCGCTCATAATATCCAATTTCATTACGTCAGCATTTACGACATTGATGTTGTGATCTAATTAGCTGTAACTTCATTGACGAGTTATGAAACTGTAATATAGAAAGGTGAGTGCTAATATAACGTTCATTGGCTGTATTGGCTGGAACTTTATTTCAATTGTGTATTTACTTGATATATGGTGAATACTAAAGTATTTTGGGAGAACGAACAACACAAAGATGCAAGAAAGTTTTACCCATGAGTAATAAATACGACATCATGTCTCCGGAACTAAATTTAACAATTTTAAATGATTACCCATTCGTGGTTCTCAAAAACACGCCATTAAAACTTGCGAAACATATGTTTGTCTGTTGAGAAATTAGTTACGTTTTTTTACCCCCGAGTGTAAGACATGAAGAATCTCACCCAAGTGTCTTCTGATATCAAATATATCAACACGAGTTGAAAAAGTTACAAATATCAGAGGCTTGCCAATGATATTTTCACTTTTATGAACGAGTGTTGATATATTTGATATCAGAAGACACGAGGGTGAGATTCCATTTATCATCCAAAATCAATCTTATTACATTTCAATGAAAATAGTGTACATCTCTGAGCACAGCTCTGTCATTTAACTTCCAATGTGGTGATGTCATGATAGCATTGTAACGTCATCATGTTTATGACGTCATAGCATTGTGACGCCATTATTCGATGATGTACAAGCATTGTGATGTCATTAAGTTGATGATGACAGGGCATTGTACACAATCTACTGCCAGAACGATATCTCCTAGGAGATATAGCTTGATCCCACATAAGCGATATCTCCTGGGGAACACAGTTTTGGATGATAAAGATAATACTTTTAACAAGGACGGTAGGCCTATGTCAAACAGTCATGTTAAAAAGAACAAATGGACTCACTGCATTTACTGTACAATATTAATTCATCCATAATAATTATTGAACAAACGATTTAAGATACAATTATACTTCAATGAAATTTGAATTTGTAAGAAATATTAAACAGTTAAAGTAAGTTTAAATGCGTGAAATGTAAAAGAGTATGAAGACGAGTTGTAATCCTGTATCTCTGGAACTAACTCACTGTTAATGCATATCAAGAATAACTACTGTCAAACTAACGGTACGAAGTTAAACCACTTAATTTATTTGAGGTATGTGCGCCATCGTGTTCATGTGGTCACCCAATCGAAAATGCATTACACTATTTCTTCACATGCAATAAATACACGGATTTAAGGCAAAACTCATATTTTTACATAAAGGGATTTACTATCAACACGGTTTTACGGGGATGTGCATCGCTTACAAGCAACGATATGCAAACATTACTGCAATCTATCCACTATTACATAATGAAATCTGACCGATTTGACCTTTCATAAATTTCGAAAGTGACTGTAAACAAACGAATTAATATCTAAGCATAACCACTTATGTCGATATTGATTACTGGATTCATATATAAATATGTTACCACCTGAATTAATTAATACGCTCCTGTATATGTATATAGGAGCAGCCCTAAAATAAGCTCCTCTGAGCTTGTTGGCTAATCCTTTCATGGATGTACTGTTTTCTTTCATGAATAAAATATGTTTAAATCATATGTGCACCAAGCATTATGAAAGAAAACTCATATTGTTTAAAGATCATATTCGATTTGAAAATATCCTAAAATGCTATATTGTAATAGCCTAATTCAAGCCTTTGTTTCTAATGCCCCTCAGAGAATTGTTCATTTCTTTGAGAATCAAACAAATTATCAGAGTTAGATCAAAAATTTAAAATGTCTGAACACAGAATGACCAGTCTTAAGGTAACATTCTATTCTCGTAACCTTTCTGAACTAATTCTTTGTTAGGAAATAACAATGATCCCTGATCTAATGCATGCTTAAGGTTCCTAAATCAAATCAAGTGGTTGCTCATTGGCACTATTTGTCTTTGGTCATTGATAGTTAATATCCCTATACACGATACACTACAACAAGGCGCACGGTGATAGTGTTTGATCATCCATTTCTATAACATATTGGTTTCTGAATCCCTATTTACATCTAATGTGTAACTCCTCTGTATTACACATTTCACCCTATGTAATATGTATTTAAGGTTGTAGTGGAAAACATATTTCTTTGGAAGCTTTTTGAAAGAAATAGGAGAATTAATATGAATGTACATTGCCGTTATCGTTGCATGTTCAGAACGTGTATGTCCAACTGTTCAGAGTGGTATCTCAAGAGGGTGTCATTGGATTCTCTGACTATTTTACACCATGCTACTTCTTTGAGAAACCAAAGCTCCAGTCACTTTGGTGATCTCGTAAAAGCCGAGCATTTTGTTTTAAATATGCGGAAACATGTCAGGTTTGTCAGCGTAATACACTTAAGTCATCAATACATTTTCACTGGATCCTTTTCATGTATCACACCAAGCTTCTATGGGAAACACACAGGCTCCGGCAAATGACGTTGACATGTTGTCAAGGTCATTGCAAAACATTGATTCTTTTAGGGCTTTGCTCACAAGTCTGATAATGATAGAATAAGATGGAGATATATGAATGTTCAACTGGCGACCACTTGACATTCCTGAAGTGTGCACGTTTATAATTTCCCCATTTCTCATTTCTAAATATCGCCGCCGTGCCATAATGTTTGCGAAACTACCGGTATATACAGAATTCTTGTGATTTTATACATCTTGTTACATCTGACTGAACGTGCTTTTTCAGGTATCTGTGGCTGTGATGCTTTCATACAATTCCCGTTGTGTTCGCGCAATGTGCTTAAAACACCGAAATTTATTTATTGGACACACCATTTAAAATATGTACACCATTAATACATTAATGTACATCATTATTACACAATGTATCAGGTGTCGCTTTATTACTTTCCATGTGTATAGTTTAAGCTATGAAATTTGTCCCTATGCGACACAGTTGCTCAATGTTTTAACAAGGTTTCATTTGTTGATATTGGATGTTTACTTTGAACGATCATTCAACACGTCCCAGGTACTTCACGGTGTTGTTATACTGAATACAGTCGAATTTAAACTTAACGTACATTAACAGCCAAGTATATTGCACATTCCCTTGTTATCGGCAATGGTCCGTGCAAATATGAAATGTTTACATCTGAAATGAATTAATGATTTTATACTTTTTATAGGTTAGTAAGATCAGACAAATATTCAAATCAATCAAAGTGTATTTTTCTATATTGATCCTTGTATCTTAATATTAGTATTAGTTCATATCCATTTACATATTGTGGCCACCATCTGGTCATCAACTCAAGTTGTCTCGAAAATACAAAATCATTAATTACTCTAGTTCTAAACATCTTTTGTTTATACAGAGGAAAAGGAGTTTTTTTGGATAACAACTTCTTTAATGTGTAATTAAATTAATGCTTTCGTCCAATCATATGATTGTATTGTGGTCACGTGGAGTACATCTATATCCCGATATATGTACGGTTGTCTGGTTGCGTTCGGGTATCATGCTCATCAAACTGGTTCACAGACTTCCATAAAAACAACAAACAATGTCAACTGATTGTTTTATTTATATGGATAATAAAAAAATAAACACTTATTACTTTGACAAATGATATTGTGTGTTCCCTTTCCGAAAGGAAATAGTCGCTTTCGTCGATCGGGGTCTTCTATGTTAAGGAGCTTGTTATTCCTAAAAGAAAAATAAAAGCATGTAAATAAAGCAAGTAATGTGAGGTCAATTGGGATTGTTCACGTGTATTTCATTTATATCACGAGTAAGTGAAATAATGAGAGGCATCAAACCATGTTACCAATGTTTTATATAGAATACTAACATGTTTATGAAACGAGTGGATGGTTTGGTATTTTACAACGAGCGAAAGCGAGTTAAATACCGATGCCATTCACGAGACATTCACCGACATATTTGAAATCTGTATACTGATCTATACCAAAACCTTGTAGAGATTGAAATAATAGATATAATGTTTATAAAATCTGTCCTTCATTATAATTGAAACTTCAACCACTCAAATTATTCAAATACATTTCAACTTGTCATTGTTTTTGCAAAATATTTTTGCAGCTCATTGAGTTTAATAAGAAATGATGTTGCTCTTAGTAACATAAGTCTTTATATCAAGGTAACAGTCGAAATTAGTCCTATTATCTGAAGTTGAAGACTAAAATGAAAAAATAAATGTTGCGGGCATTGTTAGAATACACCCCTAGCTGCCACATCCTTCTTTTTGGTATTATTCAAAACAGAACCTTAAAATAGATCCATCGGGTCTGTAGCTCATCAGAGTTTAAATAATACCCCTTGTAAGGTTGCAAAGTTACATTTTCCAGAAGTATTTGTCAAGGGATAACAAATCTACAAGTGTTATAATCCCTATTGGACAATGCCAATGTACTTTTCAGCTTTCTAAGGCTTCTAGGTTTTAGTAAATGAAACAGATGACATCGGGTTTATTGCCTCTATGGCCCGTAATGGGGACCACATCTGGATCTACAATTCATATTCTCGACTTACCAAGGTGTAAAACATATTTCAGCATTCTAGGGAGTTTCGTACTGAATAAGAAGATGAAATAGATTTCAGATCGAGGCCTCCGTGGCTCGTATTTGTATATAAGGCTGCCATTTTGCCCCCAAAAAGGGTCAAGAGAGTCAGACCCCCAGAACCTTTGTCGTCTCATTGTCAAAAACTAAATGTCTCTGAAAGTAGAAATCATGTGTACAGCCTGCAGGTTTCTTTTACAATTATTGAATAAGTACATGTATCATCAGATTGTAAGATCTGGACATTATATTGGACAGGTGGCTCTTTTAATGGACAAACAGTTCAACCTAACAGAAAGATAAATTGCCGTGACTCTCTAGACTTATAGTGACTTAGTTCTTCCAATTCAAAAGGTGTATGGCGTTCAACAATAACTCACTCACTCACTCACTCACTCACTCAAAAGAACTAAAGCTGTCATATGATAAGGTTTACCTGGCGCACAACCATGATTCGTTACGTATCCTTTTTCATAAGACCATGATCCGAATTATGGCACATGGAATATGTTTACTGTGTTGTTTACAACAGAGACGGGGAAACAGTAATGGATTGAATGAAAATAAAATAACAATATATATATATATATATTTATATTTTTTACTAATTATGAAACTAAAACGCCGATTCAAGTAGTGATTTAAACCTTTCTTGGTCATCATTTGAAAAGATGTTCAAGGAACATCCACTGTGTTTTTTGGGGTCACATATGCCAAAAGTTATAAATTGGGTTATTTTATCGAGAAGTGCTTACTTTTGCCGAAAATTGTCGTTTTGATTATAGTCGACTCAATTTACCGGCAATATAAAATTAAACGTATTGATTTATGATCGAAAGCCTGACAATGCACCGCGTATGTCACACGCGTCAACTAGTCAAACGTTATTTTCGAAACTTGTTTACAACAGACAGCAAGACAAATTTGGGTTGATAATGTTTAATAAGTTTTATAACTACTGTGCATGTACATGGGGCGTGTAGTTTCGGTTTCTGCACATGTATAATGATGTTGCCCGATTTTAATTCGAATAATATATGTCATGATATATTTCACGATTTGGGTTGAAAGTTGAGTGAAATTATTTCAACTGAAATCAGCACATATCGTATGTTGGCACGTATTGAAGCGAAACAAATTTTATGAACAAACTTTTGTTAATGAGGTTCCTTTTATATCTTTAATATATCTTAGTTAATTAAGTTGCTATTGTTTTGGTTGTTTATGATTTCCTGATTATTTCCATTTCAATTTTGGCTGAAAATACTCACCATAACTATTTAAAAGGGTCAAGTGTTTAAAACTTTCTTTTCCTTGGTGATCATCTTGGGTTTTTCCTATTTTTGACTGATAATACGTAATAGTTTTCATTAAATTTTATGAATTTATTAACAATTGAGATGAATGTTCCTTCTTTTATTTAATGTGTTGCCTAATTGACTGAAAACACTAACCTTGTACATACTTAAAGTGGTAATAAAGGGAAACTTTTCCTTTCCTTGGCGGCCATCTTGGATTTTTCATATTTTTGACTGATAAAACGTAATAGTTTTCATTCCGTTTTAGAAATTCATTAACAAATAAGGTGTATTTTCCTTCCCTTTAATGTATTGTCTAATCACTAATCTAATAACTTCAACAACCTTCCAGTAATTTAGGTAAAATTGGCTTGTTATTGGCGGCCATCTTGGATTTAGCCTCGTTGTGAGATTGAGCTACCAAATTGGCAAGACCATAATACTTTTTAGCAATTTGTACACATATAGTAATATGAGAAACATTGCTTGTTCCCTTTGAGTGGTGCCAAAAAGGTTGTCTGGTTCATGGCCTAAAATAAATAGTTTTGAACTCAAATTCATTCTGAATACGAAGAAATATCTCCGTTCCATAAACATTTTGTAAAATTAATAATGATAATCCCTTGCAACGTTTTCTTAAGATAAAAAAACGAAGGTTATGGCCTAAAAATCGTACATTACGAAATATATTGGACCGACATAATAATAGGGTTCGGGGCAAAACGATGATAACCCTAACAACATATTTGTCCTGATATTGTAATCATTGTCATCTCTGATGAATTACCTCTCATACCTCCTATTAGTTTAGTTGGTACACATATACCTGCCTTTGTGATAAGGCACCGAATCTATCAATCCGTTCGGTAAAGGGTGACAACCCTCAAAACATAGAGGAAACTTTGCCTCAAGTCACCTTGGATATTGTCACTGATGATACAAATCTGGACCCCCATTATTAGCATTTTGAGTCGGAATCAGACAATTCAAATGACACTGCATTATTCTGATGATATTTTAAAAGTGTTTTGTTTGTTTTGATGTGGGTTATTAATACTGACATAAAAGGACACCGTTCCAATAAATTGATTTGTAAGTGGCCATTGATTGTTTTTTTGCCGTCAAACGATGGGCGTTAAGGTTATTACCGCCATAAACATATTATTTGTTAAGCTTACATAAAAGTATGTAATTTAAGCAACCTGAATTGGTTGCCATATTTTTGCCGAATGAGAATTCATGCATATGTGATGGTTGTTATCCAGTATATTTTACATTAAAAGTAAGCAAGTGATAATGAAGTACACCATTTTCAATGGTCAATATGATTTTCAATTAAACACATTCGGCAAAAACATGATAACTTCAGAACCCATATTCGGCAAAACAACACACTTTGTAATACACATAGAGTGGTCTACATTTTGTACAATTCAACCAAGTTATTGGTCAATGTCATAATGATTATCGTTCCAAAGAAAAGCCCAATCCTGATTTGGTCTTGAGTGCCAAACTTTAAAATGTGATTTACTCGAAAGTAAAATTATGTGGGTTTATTATTTGGATACTTAACACATATACGAGTGTGTCATTACAAGGGAGTTTATTACATTGTTATTAAAAATCGTTTGTTGAAGTTAATTTTCGCTTTTTTAATTGGATAATCAATGAATTATCAAACTATTTAAATTCTTCATCATATCATAACAATACGTCTTCAGTAATTTCGTATTTTAGTAAGATCAATTATTATTATTATATGTAAAGCAAGCTATCCCATTTAATGATTCAGTTTCAATTACATGACTTTAACAACCCACCTTGAGATATATGAGTTATATTCATCGTAGCATATTTTTCTACAATAATTAGAGGTCAATTACTAGCTATAGTTTATGATTGAAAACAATCGAGATAAGAATCAACCCTGTTTATTCAAAATCAATCATTTATTGGGTATCAATTAACTACCACGGGTATTCATATGACAAAAACAGGGACACGTATAAATAAACTTGGGTTATGGATGATGAAAACATTTGGTCTGTTTTATCTGCATTATCAGTTTAACACAAGTCAGTTTATGAGACAATACTAACCACCTATATCGAATAACTGTAATATTTGCGCTCAGCAAACTCTAAAACTGCCAACTACTTATATTCCCATGTTTGTCATAATACTTTGATATATTTGTTATCACTTTCATTGTAATATGTACAGTAGCATTTGGTATAATTTCGGACTAATAAGTAACAATTATTAAAGTTATCATTAATATTAATGTTAATATTTCACGGCACATATAATTAGAATATTGGGCATCTGATATGAACTGATTAACTATTTCGTTTCTTATAAAACAAATGTGTTACCAAGTACCATTTGGTTTGATCAATATTGGTAAACGGGATGTATCAATACATTGATGTATCAGTAAATACTTACATTTGTGAGTGACAACTTTCATTGTGAATTGAGTTCACTATTCGATCAATGTATATATATGTACTCAATAACCTTTACAAAGCTCTAAAATCCTAACGAAAAGCTAAACATCTCAAAGACAACTTAGAAAATACTTATCTTCAAGAATGACAAGTGATCATGAATCACTTTGAGACACCTAATTTTAAATTCAACAATAAAATGACAGAAATTATGTTTTTGCAGTCTTCTCGTAGTTACAATAGTTCAACAAACACCATGCACATCATGTTCTCATCATCAAGTGAAATAAAAAAGCTGAACCATAATTTTCGTCTATATGTGTATAATTAATACATATAGACAGAGCTTAACACAATTTACTCATCATTTCATATAACCTGTTCGATTTTAACGATCTAGATATCCTCTCTGTGATCTCATTAATTTCTTAGTTTAATTAGTTTCTTAACCCATTAGTCCATTGTCAGTTCAAAATCTAATGTATCAGTAAATACAATAGTAAGTACGAGCGTGTTATACTTGTTAATATGACAGCTCCAACGTTAACGTTTTCTTCAATAGTGAGGACGACAGAAGATATCATTGACCAGTTCCCTAGTGGACCACACACAGCGTAGCTGTTTGGCAATGTATCTAATTCTTTCAGTCAATGACCATTCTTTGTACTCAGTGACATCACGTGTACTCCAGAGGGAACGTACTTCGATTACAGTTTTATAATAATACAAGCCTACCGCCGGTGGATCGATCAATCGATAATCTATCTCCAAAATGACAAAGTAAGATTGATTTATTCCCATATTTAAACGGATCTTATTTACATTAAAAAAGTCCAATCGATAAAAATCCTCAAAAGGTTGTTGACATCACATCATCAGAGTTACATTTGTCTTCGTGTGTATTGAAATGGTCCTTAGTTTGCCTTTGCTTACATAAGTACGAAACTATAAGATTGCAATGATCATCAACATTTACATTTACATATATCTACATTACATACTGCGCAGCACAGTGATTTACATGTTTGCCCCTCACGTTAAAGGTCCGGGTTTGAGTCCCAGTAGTCATAAACGTTTTGTGACCTAGGCCTCAACTGCACAGTATACCTGGACATTGAACTCAGTCAAACCAGTTGTAGAAATGGCGGCATCAGAAGTACATTTCCTTCTGGGGAACAATGTACCGCCAGTTAGCAGTAACAAGCAATGGATATTCTGCACTAAGATGGGTATCCGGTCAAAATATAGATAATGCAGAATACAAATTCATATGTAACTTCAGTTGAAATATTAACAAGAAAAGCCTTTAAAAAGGCATGGTTGGAGGCATCTTGTTAAGGCTAAAATATATTATAAAAAGGATATGTATGTCATATGTACATATAGCAAAATGAAGCCTGCATTATGGTCATTTTGGGGGGTAAAAGCTTTGATTAATAATCACACAATTAGTTATTCAATTCAAAAGTCGCAAATAAATAGAGGATATTTGACATTTCTCGTCGAATATCATGTATATCTCATCGCGTGAAGTAGAAATGTATATTTTCACGAGTGGCGCAGCCACGAGTGTAAATATATTATTTCTTCTTCACGAGATGAGATATACATGCATGGTATTCGACGAGACATGTCAAATGTTCTATTTATTAGATTTAGCAAACCATGCGTATAGTTGGTAAATGACGTTCATTTTGTAAATGGAGCCTCCACGGCCATCCTATGACGTCATCCTATTGTTACGATGACGTCACATGATTGAAAGTGTTATTTAACTGAGTAGAATAACATGTTATTTCACTCAGTGAAAATACGGATTTTATTTAAACCGATAAATGCCGTATTTCACCACTGAAAATCGAATAAAAGAATTTTACCTCGATCATTTAAGTTGTGTATATGCTTTTCAATTTACATACATTATTTATTCATAAATAAAATAAAATTATATATAATCTATCATTTGAAAATGAAAGTGAACATTCAACTTCACCGATTTATTTTAAAGCGCAACTCCCGGGTGCTTTTGCTCCTATTTTGAAGTAGGCCTATATTATGAAATTGATCAAAACGTTGTTGACAGTTGTGTCATTGTTAGATTCCAGCAATAAGAATATGTAAGCCTATTTTCCCTGAAACACGCAGTCAACCATTTGTTAAACATTTGCAAATTTAAAGTGTACCAATTCGATTGATTATGAAGCATATTCTGTTTATCTGTGGAAGGAAGGCATATGGACCTTTTTTAATAGGCCCTACAAGGATAATGGCCCGGTATCCTCATGCTTGGTGCTATCAGTTTGGACATAAATATGGTTCTATCCAATATGTGCTTATACATGTACAAGCTTCACTACCATTAATTCAATAACAGTACATTGAGTAGGCCTACCATTATGCAAGTCTGATTGGCATTGAAAATATTGATAACTGAGTGGAAGGTTGGTGTGTTGATTGACAACCACTATTATCGTTAAGTATATGCTTGCTCCGCGCGTATAACATTAGCTTTTAAAGTTTCTTGGATTTTCCGAAACTGCAGTGCGAAATTATGCACTTGAATTGGTACATGTCTGCTCATGGAGGTGTAAAATGGCTTTGAATTAAAAAATCTTATGTTTACTAACATTCAGACTCAGAATAACACAACGGTCGTTTCTATTTTAGATGTTTAGACAGAATCTCTTTTCGCAGTAAAATGGGATAATTATTTCGGATAACCCACATGGTCACGTGGTTACAAATTTGTTTCAGCCGTGTTCGTTGGTCATATGCTTTTTCCAAAGTATGAAGAGGCCAAGCATGATTGGTCGAAAGTTTATTTTGAATATTCCAACAGTAATATAGCGTGAAACCCAACTGCGTATCAGGTTGGAGGCGGTTTGCGCCTCCAACCAATAATACCTTTCTCAATGCAGCAAAAATATAACCAATATCCTCACTGCCCTAGAAACACATTATGTTAGAAATATCGGGGTTCCCTGTCATACCAATGGTAAGATTATTTCATTTCAAGCCTATTAATTAGTTCACAGTTCACAAGCGACCAATTTTCACTTGAGCGCACGGAAGTCGAATAACGAGTTAAGTATTACAGAAATCCCATATCCGAAAAGAAACAGCTGATGAAGCAGCTAAGATGTCTGCTGACCAACCTGATCTTGAAACATGTCAAAGACACAGGTGGCATGGCGAGTATTAGCGGCGATAACTATCAAGTTCAAAGATGCCACCATTACATCATGTCAGAAAAAATACATTATCAACTCTTTAAACAAAGATCTTATGGGGATATTTCACTGAAGGACCTGACTATGAAGTCTTTACACGGGTAAAGAGGCCTGGTAAGAATAAATCAGAAGTCTTTCAGAAGAAGATCATCAGGGCCATGTTCAAGAGAGGTTTCAAAGCAATTACTTTTAAACCTCTCTTGAATGCGATTGCTCAATGTAGCGCTACGTAGCAAGGCAAACAAACTTCGAGGAATTTGCACCGTGTCGCTCAAAAGAGAATGAGCGCTACTTGAGCGCTACATTGAGCGATCAATTAGCGATTATAAGCGCTCGCTGTTATGGAACGGAGTCCATAAGATATGGCTAGTATACAGTCCAACCATTAAAGGGTGAACAGATGAATAGATCACTAAGGGCATGTATCAATGTAAAATACCGCCAAGGCATTTGGAGAGGAATGGTTTTTATAGACTCATCCAAAACCGGATTGGAACCACAGAGTCACCAAATCTACTACATCCAACCCAAATTGGCCACGGATTGTCTAGAGCAAGTGGAAAAGGGGGACGGACGGCAAACGGACGGGTGACGGCTTGCCACAGCTACGTTTTTGGCACATTTTGTTCACTTTTGGAGGATTCCGATGTGGCAAGTAATCTGACTAAAGTTAAGAATAAAGTTATGTTAAAAAGCAACTCCACACACTCCAAGTGTTGCTATTGGCCTGCAACGTACAACCGATCAACATAATGTCAACACTGTTCTGAAATGTCTAAGCGACAATGGGATAGATATCCACCAATGGTAGTCAAAACAATGACGCAAATTGTGCGAGTTATACCTCAACATTTCATCATTCTATGTAAACTACCTCTTGTCAGCCACATCATGGACACATTTTCACAACCCTATCCTTATGCATGTACACTATCCTAATGGTTATCACAGACAAGTCAAAGTTCAAGTATATGTTTGTTTAGAAGGGTAAGAACTAGACCGTGTTTAAGAGCAATGGATATATCGACTAAAATTGTAATTGTTGGCGACTTGAACGCAGATTTGTTATCGGGAAGAAGTTGTCATTTGAAGAATATATTTGAAAGAAAACAGTTAAGAAACGTTATTAAAGAACCAACCAGGGTAACAGCGACTACTAGCACATTGTTAGACCCAATTATTGTAAGCGAAGAAATTAATGTCAATGATTGTGGAGTGATTGACTTTGACAGTAACATATCTGACCACAGGGGAACACATATGTCACTCCATGTAAATGTTAACACAAAACAGTCTTACAAAAGAGAAGTTTGGTGTTACAACCAGGCAGATTTTCATTCCCTGAACAGTTGTATAGAAAATATAGATTGGACTGAATTATTCAACAATCATGACAATATAAATGACATGTGCAATGTTTTCTACGACAGGTTGAATGAGTTGATTAAAAAGTGTATTCCAACAAAAGAAGTTACTATAAGACCTAATGACAAACCATGGTTTAATTCAGAGCTTAGACGTGAATTTAGACGACGAGATAGATTACGAAACAAGGCAAGAAGAACCGGTAAAGAAAAGGACATCATTTCATATAAGAGACAAAGAAATAAAGTAAACAACATGAAATACTATGCCAAGGAAAATTTTTATGCAAATCTAGATGATTTACTCACAGAGCTGTATACAGATAATAAAACATCATATTGGAAGATCCTACGTCATGTAGTTAGAAAGTCAGATATAAGTTCAGATATATCACCTCTTAAAAGCAATGACAATGATGATGGACCGACGTTATTCACAGATATTGACAAAGCAACCAGATTGAATGAATATTTTAAATCTGTTTCAACTTTAGAAGATGGCAATACAAATTTACCATTCTTTGGCAAACGAACTGATAAGGACTTATGTGATATCAATATAACTGAAAAGGAAATCTCCGACATAATCAAATGTCTGCCTGAGAAAAAAGCAAGTGGTCCGGATAACATAAGTCACAAGTTACTGAAGAAAACTGTTGATTCAATAAGTAAAGTTTTGGGTTTGTTATTTAATTATTCACTGAAATCGTCTACTTATCCAGATGTCTGGAAAGTAGCACATGTTTTACCTTTATTCAAAAAGGGAGACCATTCAATTGCATCAAATTATAGACCAATATCTCTCATAAGTTGTGTTGGAAAAGTGTTTGAGAGAGTTGTCTATAAACATATGTACAATTATTTTCACTGTAATAATTTACTTTATAAGTATCAAGCTGGTTTTCAGAGAGGGCATTCTACGGTACATCAATTGATTGAATTGTATAATCAGGTATGTTTATCGTTAGATAATAAGAAAACATTTTGTATGGTGTTTTGTGATGTTTCCAAAAGCCTTCGACCGTGTCTGGCATAGAGGGCTTATGTGTAAATTGGAAATGTATGGTTTAAATGGTTGTGTGCTCCGATGGTTATCAAGTTATGTAAGCAATCGGCGCCAATCTGTATTTGTGAATGGAGCATTATCCAAGCCTGTATATTTAACAGCTGGGGTTCCCCAAGGATCAGTGTTAGGCCCCTTTCTTTTCATTGTATTTATAAATGACATTGCTGATGAACTTAATTGTTTAACGCGGTTATTTGCCGATGATACGTCGCTTGGTTATTCATCAGTTGACCATAGACTGCTTGAGGCCACTTTAAATTCAAACCTGCAGAAGCTCAGCTCTTGGGGAAAGCGTTGGTTGGTTAAATACAATCCAAATAAAACAGAAGCTATCATTTTCACCCTAAAGAAACAAATTGATAACATAACTTTGTATCTTGATGGATCTGAAATCACAAATGTGAATGAACATAAACATTTAGGTGTTACGTTATCAGCCGATGGAAAATGGAATAAGCACATTGAGAAATTAGTAGTATCGATATCTAAGATGATCAATTCCATGCGTAAGCTAAAATTCATATTAAGCAGGACAATTTTGAATAAAATTTATATCATGTTTATTAGACCACATTTCGAATATGCCAGCGAGGTTTGGGATGGATGTAACTCTGAACAGTCGTTGCGACTGGAACAACTACAACTAGAAGCAGCCCGTATTGTTACTGGACTACCAAAATACACCTCAATTAAGCATCTCTATTTTGAAACTGGGTGGGAAAAATTAGCAGAACGCAGAGAAAGGAGAAAGTTAACTCTATATCATAAAATGCAGTCTGGCCATGCACCCTCATATCTTATAGATTTACTCCCTGAAACTGTTGGTAACTCTACTACTTATAAACTGAGAAACTCGGATAATTTTGTAATTCCACCACATAGATTGAAACACTCGTGTCAATCATTTATTCCCTCAACTACAGTATTATGGAATAATATTCCATTAGAAAAGAGAGCTTTACCATCGACAGAAAAGTTTAAATCATATTTGAAGAAACCGATTATTCAGGCACCTTCTTATTTTACTACGGGTATTCGCACATTGAATATTCAGCATACTCGTTTAAGATACCATGTAAGTGAACTGAACTACGATTTATTTAATGTTGGCATTAAGGCTGATTCAACATGTCAATGTGGTTACCTATGCGAAAATGTTTTTCATTTCATGTTTGAGTGTCCTTTATATCATGTGCCCAGAAAGAAAATGTTTAATCTTCTAAAATTGCATGTACATGATGATGCCATAAATTTGGATTTACTGTTAAATGGCAACAAGAATCTATCTTACTTTAAAAACCAGGCAATTTTTAAAGCCGTACAACAATATATTTCAAACAGCAAGCGATTTACTTGATTGATGCATATATGTCTTAAATTCTCTGTAAATATCCTATTTTCATTTCTGTATTATATCTCTGTCCATGTTAAATTTATATTGTTATAATGCTTTAACTTTGTAAATACCTGGGAGAAGGTTACCTAAGTTGGATAACTTGTTCCTAATCCCTTTCTTTATTGAATAAAATATGTTTAAATCAAAAAACCGTGTTTAAGAACCAAAGACGGCGACCTTTCTAAAGTAACCCAAGTCAATGAGCAAGTTCTCAAAGCCTCTCACCAGAAGACGCAAGGGTATGAACGGATAATTTTGTAGTCAAATATCTATCATTGTGAAGCCACAAGAAATAACAAAATAAAATATTCTAGACATTTTATTTTAGTTTTGGCACATTTTGTTCACTTTTGGAGGATTCCGATGTGGCAAGTAATGTGCCTAATGTGCCATTCAGAGCAAGGATGGGAAATGACGTCACAACTAGTGACGTCATCAGTTAGTTGCATAGACTTTCTTAAGGCTTCACATGACAACTAATTTCCTGCAGCTTCACGAAGATGATACACCACCAGAAATAGCGTGATCGCTAATGTTTGTTTGACCATATAAGTGTTAGTGAAAACTGGAAGATCTTTTTAAATGTGAATATACTTTAGCGTATTTTCACATTACAGAAGTTGTTCAGAAAATATCCCTGTTCTTATGTATGCCACTTCTTAATACCCTTCAAAAATATGTTACAAATGTGCTCTCGCTGCGCGGTAACATCAATTATGGTGAATGTTAAGAGAGAAAGTTGTGTAATGACATATGTCTCCCCTTATGACAAAACAACTTTGCAAAGTAAACAGGAACATTGTCACTGACACAATAAAAGTGACGTTATATCATTTCCCTGCCAACCATAAGAAAAGAAAGTCATACAAAGAGGTTAATACTAATTAAGAATTACGTCATGTAATGTTAAACATTTCCCTGGAAATAAAAATAATCTTTTTTTAATGTCATGTTTTTTTCATATATTAGGATTTCGTTTTTATCTCGATATTCAGTATAAAACGTCCATGAGACAGTGTGATCGACAGCTTGACTTATAATAATAATGGAACGTGAAATACCCTTTTAAAACATTAGAACGTAACCATTTTTTACGACTACAGATTATTCAAATTCTAAAAAGGAACCATTGTTACTGCGAGCTTACACACATGATTATCAAATAGCCACTACTTTATAATGACACATTTTTATTTATTTTGTACTATACGTAAGTACGTAAGTCTAAGGCCTTTTAGGACGTGCAGAATTTCTGCAGTGTGAGCACTTTTCTAAAATGTAATTGATCTCTTCCTCTTATTAGTATTTGTGTTTGTTCGGTAACCTTCTGAAGACATGATGGAACTGTTGAAGTCCTACACATCACTCGAGGTTTAAAATATCTTGCGTTTTCTTTGGTATAGTTTCTTTTGTCCAGTAGTTTATTTGAACCCGATGTAATTGGCAATCTATTTGCAGAATATCAATATATAAAGCACATTACACATTAGCAAATGTTTCATTAATGGTAATTATATTACGTCATGTGCTTATTACAATATTTACCAGAGAATAATATTTGAAAAGAAATGTTATTTATTTCCCACTGCAGTCATCCTATATTTGTATGGACCAAAGACCTTGTTCAAAGATATTAAATTTTTGACGTTTTCTATATGCAAGTTGTAGATTAAAGTTTTACTTTGGTATCACACATCCTTGACTGACAAGATAATAGTTATAAATCCTTTGGATAATTATGCCGTGTTCAGTTTGTGTCATGACACGGATAAAGGAGTTGACTCGGAAAAACCTTGATATCATCTGTATGTATAAGCTCTTCAATTAAATTCAACTCTTACTGCTATGCAGGCTCATATATTACTCTCATAAAAAGCATAACGATCATGATTATGCTTTCAAACTCATTCACACCTTTCACAAATGCACCTTAAGAAAGACAAAGACATGTTTATGAAAACAGCTTGCAACAAATCATTAATTCATATGCATTATACTAGACAAGATTATTTCATTTCAATAATCAACAACAACTACTATTAAACTGGGCTGTCGTCAGCACCAGTAATGGAATATGCGCACTTCTGCGCTATGAGTAACGTGAGGATTTCCCTAGCAATCAATTGGTCTCATCCTTTAGATATTCGTTCTTAAACCGGAAATACCGTCTGTACAGTAAAATATTGCTTCTTCATCCGCTGTTATGTTATATAGAGCTTCCATTCTATAATCAATACTGCAACATTAATAACCAGAAACAGAAACGATAGTAGAGTAGAGTAGAGACGAAACCAATACTGCTGTCAAACAAGTATCTGCTGTGTTAAAAAGGTATACACAATTTCATTCATCGGGGTATGATACTTTAATTTTTGAAACACACGTGTTTAAATCAGTTCAAAAAGATTTTGAAAGGATATTTTGTCGTTTAGGGGAAATATGAATATAAAAGATGCTGTCGACATAATTTACTTACTTTAAACTTAATTCTTTGACGTGTCATTGCTCTAGGTCTCCTATCTTTCTTTGAGTTCATGAGAATTAAAAATGACGATTTTAAGGGCTTGTTTTGCAGATAATTGAACAGATAGTTGTTTTAGAATCAAAATTGTTAAGTTATTTGGCGTCCAGGGACATACAACTTATCACTCCTGGATAACAATATCTTTCTCTTTGTATCGTTCCTTTTTGAAAAATATATATGAAGAATTTCAATAGTTTGTGTTCAGATATGATTGATTTTCTTTCTATATTGCTATACACTACTGACAAGATAATGGTTATAAATCCATTCTATAATTGTCTTGTCTGTGTCGTGACATACAGGGGAGATTTAGTTGCTAATGCAAATTCTGTTTTCATTAAAACTGTTTACAGTATGTTCATAAAACCGAAAATAGTCTCGAATTACTATAACTCAAGAATAAAGTGAAAAGTGAAATTTTCATAATGTTAAATCCTTTTTTGAAGCTTAAGATAGAAATGTTATTTCTTATGAACAAATAATGGAATATTGCATGCGCATTGCATGCGTTATATTATTCAGTTGCCTATATAATTTGAATGACTTAATGAATAATAATCCCAAGCACGCCTCCTCATGTCAGTAAGGTTAACGTAAACCTTCCGATAGGGCAAGTGCAATCAACAGTTTTGCTTTTACTGGTTGAATACCGTGAATTCCTGACCACACATAATTTACAAGCATTGTTTCCTTAAAAATCACTGAATAATTTACTGTAATAAACTAGATCAACATCGACAGCTGCAATTTTTTATATTTTTTTTCAAACGTTTTTCTTTCATAACTTACTTTCATAACTAACTTTCTTATTTTATTTTATTGAAAAAATTCATAGTGTTCATTTCTTCGTTTAGAATAAATTTAAACTGATTTGCTAATGTATTAGGACAAATAATACAGTACCGCGAAGTATGATGCCAACATTCAAAAGTTATCTGATAATTTAAATTACACTCTACTGTTGTTCAGTTCACTCATGTCCAATGATAATTGACAGTAATATAAACCCCTGTCTGCCTGACTCATGCGGCTATAACATGCTTGCCACTAAGTAGTAGGGGGAAAGCAGTTCATGTGTGGAGGTCGAGGTGACCTAGGTCTATGACCTGTTTCCACATTGTTCAAATAAACAATTGAAGAGTCTTGATTTATTGACAAATTTAAAGTAAACATGTTCCACGTCATCGTGTTATGTGATAAAGAATTCAAGACTTGGAAAAACGAAATCATTAATCAATGATACATCACCAGTATCGTGATAATACTAATGTAAGATATTAATGTTTCCTTTTTCTAAAATATTGCAGTGTCAATTCCGTGTCAATTGCGAAAATCCAGATGCTAAACATATGCTATTGCCTGCATCTTGATGGTATCCTTTCAATTATTCAGATGCTCCCAATCCCTATTGATTTCCGTGTCTCATTGTATATTTGTCAATGCGATCAACTTCAGTTCAAGGATATATTATGCAATACAATTATAAATATTGGCATCTCTCTGTATTTTACATATTTAATAGCTACGTTTCATCACCTGAGTACAAGTTTATTTTTTAACAAAACTTCTCTGTTAAAAAACTTTTGAAATTCAATTATAGCGTATGTGAATAACGTATTCAGATAACACATATGAATAACACTCATAAATAACAATGTGAATAACTGATATTAATGTCGAGCATTATTGGTGTGGCTGAAATTTCATATCTATATGTTGTATGTACAGACAAGTAGTATTATAATTATTTTAAGACTTAATCCACATTATTTAATGTTTTACTTCAAATAAGTATCAGAGGAACAAGTTGCATCGAGTGCTTAAAACACACGAAGGATATGTAAACTTTAGAACTTTACAAAATGTACAGAAGACATGTATAAACAACCTACGTCAACCAATGTATAATAGATCATGTAGATATTCGGACAAAAGTGTTTCTTATAATTGAGATTCAAATATTAATAATTATACTTATACTTAAACCTGTCCCCAGCAATCACAGTAATGACTTGGCATCAACTGAGTTGGATGTGTTAAACATGTCACAGGAAAACAAATACATGGTTACATAGTGAATTTGCGGAAGTTGATTAAGTAAATGTACTCAAACAGATGCAGTCGAAGTAACAAACAATGAATTTATTGATCACAGAACACAGATTCTTTATCCAGATTAGATAATTAATCAATTTTTAAAAATTATTTCTTACGCTCTCATTTTAATTTCCGCTCGTAATTAGTGAAATAGGAATAACTTTACATGGGATGATGCAAATTGGTATTTGTTAAACATTGTATCTAGTAGACTAGTTTATTGAAATAATGCAAACTATTGGTTAATTGATTCAATGCATAAAGCAATACAGTTGACAAAGTTAAAGGGGCAGTAGCACGTTTTTTCGCCAAATAAGCTGATGATATGTATTTGAAAAATTATGTCACCAATGGTAAAAAACCCTCCTCTCTTCGGAAAATCAAGTTAAAAAATTCATGTCCTTGGGTCCGTATAGCCATGGGAGTCGTGTTTTGTCATTCAAAATAATAAAATGTGTTCACAATAAAATGGCCGCCATGCAATTTTGGCTTTATACGCAAGACCGATATTATCACTACGGATAATTGGTTTGTATAATAAATTTTTTTTACCCTCTTAAGTAAATATAGATGACACGAACTATCGTTATAAATGGGAAATTGGAAAACAAACAAAATTGGAAAAAAACGTGCTACTGCCCCTTTAAGTTCATACTAGTTAGTATTACCCATGGGCATTCTTCGTGCAAAATAGTGCATCTACATATATAGGAATTCGAAAGCCACGATTCAAGATGGCGGACAGTGTCATACCTTCTTTATATGTAACATAGGTAGGTATATATACGTAGGTGTATATTTAGGGTCTGGCGCCTGTGGTGTGGATATCAGGAGTGTGTTGTAAAGGACCATGTGGAGTGATGGGGAAGATCGGGGAAGTGGTGGAATCCGCTTGCCGGATCCTTCCGGATTATTCCCTATTCTTCAGGACCCGCCAATATTTGGTGGAATCCGGAAGAATCCAGCAAATGGATTCCACCACTTTTCGTCCTGTGTTAAAGGGCTGTTAATGGGAAGCACTGACATTTTACACTTGAATTCTATACTTGGAAACGATTTCCATTTGGTCACTGCCACTGTCAACACTGTTCTGCACTCAAGTTACAATACTTCTGTGGTGAATATAATGGACATAGCATTGCATTGCATGGACATAGCATTGTGACGTCATCATGTTTATGACGTCATAGCATTGTGATGTCATTACGCGATGATGTAAAACCATTGTGATGTCATGTAGTTGACGGTGACAGGGCATTGTGCAAAATCTACTGCCAAAAATATATCTCCTAGGAGATATCGCTCGATCTCAAACAAGCGATATCTCCTGTGGACCACAGTTTTGGACATAACTTTCTTCGATTATGACAATGGCAATATTTTAGTTTACCTTTCTTAAAAACAGTTTTGTCACTACGGGAGGCGGATGTTGCTAAACACAAACACTTGCACTTGTCATCTCTGTTATAATAGATGTGTGCACGGTCAATATTTATCGGAAGCTTGGTTGTCATCTTTCGAGAGGTAGGGAAGAAGGGCCTGATAACACAGTGTTCTGTAATCACCAGACATCTTTCCTGGACAACATGAGTTATTTGATACATTTTGAATACATGCAAATATCCAAAAGTAGCGAAACGTTATCTGAATGATTTGTTTCTTTCTTATACTCCTGGATTATGATTCTCTTATTATGGTTTTACTGGCACATTATCTTCTTTCTTAACAAACAACCTTTGCTGGTGATAACACGTGGAGGTGCTTATAAACGTTGTTCCATGTGTAAAGCATACACGTATATGGAGGAATACTGAGTTATACACCTCTGAAAGTTTGGGTATATCGAATACTGACATTATCAGTTATGTCTTGAAATCTAAACTTTCTGTTCTATTTGCTGCATTCGATTCACACTTCGCAGAAGGATCTTGATGGTTATAGCATGATATTTATATACACTACTGTGTAAAATTAAGTACACCGTGTTTGCGGCGTACTTACTTTTGCACAGTAGGGTAGACTCATTTAACAAAAACTTATGTTTTCAATTTTATTTAAAGATACTGTAAAACAACTGTTGTTGTTTTCTGAGATATCAAATCGATACTGAAATATTATTAAATTCATTTGAAATGCGGAAATATATACAACACATATAATTGTCATAAGAATATCATAATTCAATCTGATTTATTATTATAATATTTATGGAAAGTGGAAATCAAAGTGTTTATATATATTATCTGTTGCCTTTGACTTCTAAGGAAATACTTTCGCCTGGTAGAAACTATTGTTTGGCTTCATCTCTGATGAACTGAATACATAAACAGTGTGGAAAGTTCTACAGATAACGTAGTTAAGTCAAGAACTTAATTTTCTGTTAGCCACACGTGAAACCTGTTATCGATCAGGGCGCTTGATTGTTGTAGCAAGGAAACAATTTCAAAAACATTAATATTTTTAAAGGGGCCATAACTCTAAAAAATATTAATCCGATCAGTCCCAAAAAAGCACATGTGTATCACTGATGTATATCCAAAGCATGTGTAAAGTTTCAGAAAGATTGATAACAAATTGTGGGAGAAGTTGATTCCGGACCACAGGTACTGTCAGTCTGAAATCTTAAAGCTGAGTGAGTACTCACAGTCAAGGGCCATAACTCTGTTACGATGAATCCGATCGGTCCCAAAATTGCACAGTCATGCATATCACTGATGTATATTCGAAGCATGTGTACAGTTTCAGAAAGATTGGTCAAAAACTGTGGAAGAAGTTGATTTCAGAACACAAGTACGCTTTTCGGGACGGACGGGCTTCGTCCCGACAGTGCAATATAGATACACGTATGATAAGTCTGTACCGTTTGGTACCGTCAAAAAAAATCTAGAATTAATTTTCATATGCGGAAGCATACATTGCACAATACAAAATATGTGTCATTTAAATAGCAGGTGCGGATAAACGTGATTTCGTTTTCGACTCAATATTCTGTATTCTAACTATAGTAAGGATTCATTAGCGCCACGCTCTCTTTATACATGATTGTCCATCTTCCACTACCATAAATTATACATTGCTTTCGTTATTTTGTATTGTACGTGGGCCTAAGGCCTTATACGAAATAAACTTACCTTAAGTCTAGATGCGCTTGAGAGAAAACAAATTAAGATGTTTGTCAAACATAATTTAATTATCTAAATAAGTTTAACTGTTTGTCCAAAGTGAAAAACATTACAAATCAAATCATTATACAACGTGGTGTTGTTGGGGCATGATCACTTTCTACTTCTATAAATGTTTAAAATGATAAATTGACATTTTATTTTTCATGGTCTAAACATTTACATTATGTGAGGAAACAATTCCAACTTAGTTGAGACTCTACACGGAAAGGATGTACTGACAATTTGACTTCTGGGTTGAGTACTAATCAATATACAGACACAAAGCAAGACGATTGATATATTTTTTCTCTTGATGTATTTCCATGTGACGTGTTTATAGGCTGAACCCAATCATTTTTAAAAGACTAAAAAAGGTTGAAGATAATAATCAGGATAATGGTAACTTCAAGCGATTAGTCCCACATTTAGTTATGCTTGATAAGGCATTGCAATTGTTATCGGTGTTTTTGGACATGCTCTAACAGTGTTCAGTTGTAGCAACGACAACTTGATAACAACAACACATTGTCGTAGCTATACAACGCTTATACCTGTATGTGCGTGATTTAAAACCTCCATGCCTTACACATATTAGACCACAATTTCAGAACAAATATGAATGACAGTTTGAATATCACACGGAATATGAAACATCTTACACGTGTTTAATCAAAATATCACTGCAAAAGGAATGTGATTAAAAGCTTGGGAAAATAATTCAGAAATAATAATAGGGGGTCACCGAACGTTTTTTCACCACTTAAACGTCATTTTTTAAATTACCTACATAAACGTAAAAACCTGACGTCAGCGCAGTTTTGATCAAGTGTAACTATCGGCCTATCGTGTAATTATTATTTAATATACCATCAATCTAAGAGTGCTTGATGGAAGAACAACTATCAGTTAATTATACAAGGCGATTTAAGAGGTTAGCCATCTCACTCAAAAGTAATCATAGATGACAAGGATATTGAGGTTATTGAAGAATACAAATATCTAGGCACTATTTTAGACTCACAGTTATCACGGAATTCTAACACTGATCATATATTTTTATTTTATGTATATAAATGCAAGCAGCGATTACATTTCTTATGGATATTAAAACACTTCAAGTTAGACCAAAACTTCATGATGCTCTTTTATAAAAGTGTTATCCGAAGTGTTCTTACTTTCAACTTTCTATGTTGGTAGGGGAATCTGTCAGTTTGGGTGAATTTGTGACTTTACGTTTCTTGATAACCATCTAATTGTAAGTGCTGTAAATTGGTTTATGTATGTGTGTATTTTATATATATTTATTTCTATGTGATATATCAATTTTATGTATTTTTTGTTTTGCCTGAAAACAGTGTACAACAAACTTCCAATGGACATTAAAGAATTATCTTATCTTATATTCATCACTTACTGGAGATATGTATGTAATTGAAATAAAACACATACTAACATATTTATCGCGAATATAGGTGACGGTGACGACATGCGGCATGTCGTAAAATGGACGTTCAAAAGCTTAACTGGTTAAAAGCCATTAGATTAAAGACAATACTATATTTTTCGTAATTACTAATGATGCAGTTACAGAATATTTTATCATATGATTACTGTATGTTAATTGCGAATATATATGTAACTATTGAAAGTTGTTTGAATCTGAATGTTTTATATGAGCGATCAATTATGAGAGGTACAAAAACTTGTCAAGTTATTTCAATCTTTTAAACTTAATCGATTAGTGCTATGGAACAAAATTTGAAGTATTAATAATGTATTTGATCAACTAGAGTGAGTACAACAGGTACACATGTATCTAAAGTATATACGGCCATGTGTTCTATTGTAACAGTATAAAGATTTATATACTAGTATATCGAAAGGTTGTAGTTATAAAAACTGTCCTTCATTAGTATTATTATTAAAACTTCAACCACTCACATCGTTCAAATACATTTAAACTTTGTCATTGTTTTTGAAAAATATTTTTGCAGCTCATTGTGTCGAATGAGGAAATGATGTTGCAACAAATCTTAGTAACATAGAAAAATTGCAGTGGATATTTAGTTAATTTAGTGTAACATGTATGCAAATATACAATATACAAACACCATGTTTCATTCCAGTATGTCATACTGCATTAATTAATTACCTAGTATGTAACAGTTGAAATATAGAGTCATTGTTTGTAACTCATCAGTCTTATTATCTGAAGATGAAGACTAACACTTCTATGATAGTACGTAAGTCAATGTTAATGTATACTTATGACTATCTTAGCGCTAAAAGAGCTTCGCAAATGTTGGTCCAGGATTTTCTATCACCCCTACAAGAACACCTCGTATGAGAACGAGGGTTTCATGAGAAGCTATCAGTTGAGTAACCTCTGCGGGAAGGACTGGCTCAGATGGTAAGCTTAACCTCACGCAATATATAGATAAGCTCGTAATTAGACAGATATCAAGTAACAACTGCCCACTTTTCAGACACATTTGCTGATATAACATCGTATATACACGGAAACCTTTGTTAATGCCTTTTAATTCTTGGTAATGTTTTATTATGTCTATCATCTCTTCAGTTGAACCTTCTTGACGACGAATGATGACAACGTCCATTCTCAACTGACAGTGGTAAGGATAATAATATCATGGGTTCGTCAATAAGACCAATAATTGATACAGATGGTAATGCCTCATTGATTTTTTTTGTTTTTTGATTTTTGTTCTTGTGTGTGATAATGTAACCATGTAACGGCAGCAATAATGAAGAGCCACGACCTGGCATGGAGTGTGGGATAGAAAGCATATGAGTATTTCATCTTACGACAGCTAAAAATATTGTAAATAAAAGTCCGCAATACCAGTATGACCCATTCTCTTCCCACAGAGCTTAATCCCTTCTGATTTCCGATCCTAATCTCTGTTATTGTCAAGAATAAATCTCGGTTCGGGCAAAAATTCCAAGCGGGAGGAAAAGGGGTATCTCATACTATCTCATACTGTATCCCTCCTTATCCAATAAAAACAAACATTTTATCGGCAGCGTCGACCGAGCGCCTTCAAAGATCTCAGCATTTGACTGTAACTGGTCTTGCTAATAAGCATATGTCCTTCGATAATGTCTTATGTAAATAACACAAATAAAATATTTTCGTTTATTTTTGTCTCTGATTTGGTCTTCTTTATTTATCAGCATGTTTATGATCAATTGTTTTAACAAAATCAAAAAGCATATCTCGAGGAAAACACATTAATGGATTAAAGGTTTATCTTACGTTTCTGTTTCAAAAATAGCATTATGACGTGTCATTGCCAAATGTCGTTTTTACGACGGCATCGCTGATTATACAACTAGATTCAACAGCAACCAAACAGGACGCTTCATTTATTGCTTAGAAACTTCTCATATAAATACAGAGTTTAGGATCGGAAGGGAGTAATCTCTGTGGGAAGTGAGTGAGTATGACTACATGTATGCATCTCTGTGTAACTTGCGAGATGCGAGGTGTAACAAGCACCAGGTACTAAAGTCCTCACGGACCATTTCCATATGGAAATAACACAATTGTCGGCGTTTATTAAAAGAACATCCTGAAAAAACCATCAACAGCAAATATGTAAGATAAAACGCAATTATCAACATGAAATGAAATGGCAAAACTGAGCCATGTTATTTTAAATATAATAAATACCCAATGGGGTTGATTATTAGACACATGCATCAATTTCATTCGTTAATCAATGGACGTTATAAACTAATTATGATAATACTTATCTCAATAGAATTTCATTAAAGGGACGCTGCGTCGAGTATAAAATGAGATCAGATTTATCTACCTATCCTGTTTAGCCTGCCTGCTCACGAATTAAGCTTCGCTTCACAGTTTGAAATCACAATTGTCTGAAATAGTGGGTCTGTGACTCGTTAGCAGATACGTTTATCAGCATACTAGGTAGATATACATAATCTCATTTTTATCTTCGACGCGGTGTCCGATAAATAAGATTTGAGATGAAGTTTCTTTTGTTGCTTCTTCCTCTTCTCTTGTTTTGCTAAATATGTGTAAAATGTATGTCAAAGTAAAAAAAGCAATCGAATAGCATTTTTTTTTATTGTTAAAGTCATAAAAATAATTCCAAGTATAATTCGAGTAACCTTTTACCATACGATATTTGACAGGGAAAACTTCCGAAATTAATGTTTATAATAACATCCAAAGTTTCAACATGACCTTCAAAAATAAACTTGGAAACAACACAAAACCATTCGATTATATATCTAAATATATTTTTTAAAATCAACACTCAGCGCACTCGCAATCCTCTTTTTTTTACTCCAGTCGAAGCGCAGCGTAGCAGCCTGAGGTAACCATGTTCCTAAAATTTGTCGCAGAAATTACTTATTAGCATACTTCAGGAAGTTCAGTTTTAAATTTTTTTTACGATTTTTATCTTTGTTTTTTTTCATCAAAGGAAATTGATGTTCCAGAAAAGTTCCTTCCCCTACGCGAGTTGTGCAATCCGGACGTGCACACACGCATGTGGTTCATGACTCGGTTGGAAAAGCTGCATTATCTCAGAATAGCTCTATACGAGTAAATATAAAAGTAAATGAGTATTGATTACATGCATTTTAATGAAGAAATACACAATGACAACTGCTAATAAATGTATAAACAATTAACAAAGCTTCTACAATATAGCTCTGCCAGTTTACCGTTATCAGATGGATATATCCAGAAGTGTTCTCTGGATGCTCTTCGTAGCTTACACACAGCCTCTACTAGGGAAGCCGCAGTTGACCTTGACATATTTTTGGGGGTTAAACCGAATTTTGAATAGTTAAGCTTGTGAACATGCATGCTAAATTTGTTGCGAAGTATCTCAATGACTGGATTCACTTCATATATTAAATCGCTGTTCTTGAACCAACAGACTATTTCAAGGTTATCATTATAACATTCATACTTAATCGGATGCCGATTATGCAAAAAAATAAGTTTTGCTCTTCTGATTGGACGCGGTCTGTAATGACTTGCTCCGTTTCCTCGATCCATACTAACATAATAATTTCATTAATCAATGACTGCAGATGTTTATGAAAATACACGTATGACACTGTGAAATACCATATTCATGTTGTAAAGAGCGTATGAACAAAACGTTTTTGAAAACCTAAATGTTTCAAACTTTAAATGGTTTGAACGGTTATTCGGACATACGGAACATATTTAGTCTATGTTTTTTCCAATTCCAAACAATTCTCTTCTGTGACTTCAAAATGTTTATAAAAAGCCATGCATTACTTGTCTCTTTATGATGGTCAAACTGAATCTGTACTGCAGTTGTAATATTTTCGAGTAGAAGAAAGGGAAGTCAAACATGGAAACAAATGTGTATTTTAACGATAAGGCAAATATGAAATGTGCCGTCGTTACCTGGACATGTATAACGAGCTTATATATATATATATATATATATATATATATATATATATATATATATATATATATATATATATATATATATATATATATATATATATATATATATATTCGGCTCATTCCAAGGATTGTCGTGTCCGTATATCTTTACGTATCTACATTTGTACGATAGCATCATCATTGCTTCCATCATCACTTTGATTTGAGTTTTGATCATAATTTTTATTGATGGATATTGTGAAATATGCTTATATGTGTGATGTTTTTGGACATATTGATCATATTCTATACCGGTTTTGAAAATCAATAATCTTTATATTGATAAGTCGAATGATGAATTCGCTCTGGAATGTCTATGTAAATAGTTCGGCCAAGCATAAAATATAATGTTACTTAATTTTGAATAGAGTAAATATATAAAAAAAAACGTGGACAATTTCATAGATAAAGTAGTTGATCTATGCAGATCACGTTGTACCATATTGAACAATCTATTGGTTATGGAATTCATAAACTAGTGTTATCAAAACTATATACCCAGTTCAAGTCTCCGAGTTTCGAATTCCCTAGAATGATTAAAAAGATAATTAATTGACATATTATACTTAATATTCTGAACATCTAAGCATCTGGCAAACTATCAGATAACAATAATTCCAATTCAATATATTTGTGGATTTATACTGGAACGGCGTACTGACAATTTGATTTTCGAGTTGAGTATTAATGAATATAGAGACACAAAAGCAAGGAAACCCGACGATGTACAACGAATTTTTCTTTCAGTGTCGTTTCTATGACTTATCTTCGTCAATATTAATGCAAGCTGAATGCAATCGTTTTTAAAAGACACAAATAGTTCCACAATATAGTTTTTTCTCCATCTCTGACACAAGCTTTTACTTTTTAATTGTTCCACCATTGTTGCACCATATTATTTTACAGTACAGGTAAACAGTACACATGCACACCGAACACATTTGATTTATCTGTAACACGCGTGTTGATCAATGTGATGGTTATCTGTAGAATAAATGAAATAGCGCTGAAACCTTATGTCGTCGCTTGCTGCCATCGTCTTCGTTTATGTTTCAAATCAAAGACTTCGCCATCATTACAGTTGAAGGAGTAGAAGTATTAGATCAAAATATTTAGATGATGAATGTAAACGTACATAATATATCATTGTTAAAAATTGATTACTCGTTATAGTTTTTGAACAGCAAAAGAGATTATGAACAAATTTATTATTTATTGTAATATTTTTTCTTCCAAATTCCAAAAATAATTTAGCCGATGATCATAATTTTCGTGAACACTATCTGCTTTTTACATCGTATTGCACAATATTCATGCTTTATGATAAATGCGTCAACTACTAACTCGTGAAGTCATGGAACATATAAAATAAATTCGTTTTAACTAAATGTACTTTAAGTAACTTGAAAGTCGATCACGAGGTTGTGGCAAGGTGTAACTTTATTCTCCATTGATCTTCAGACACCAGAATAATCATCAGTAACATGAATATCAAAGCAATTATATCAGTCCCCGACAGACAATATGTATTACTGTCTCAAACATAGTTATTATACAGGAGTGAATGGATGAAAATCTGGATGCACCTTCACGTGGATAAGGCAGTTTGTATCATCACTGTTTTATTACAAGAAACATGCATATTTGTTCTCTTATATGATATTTGATAAGTATATATTAGAAATTTCAATATTTGTACTAGACAACTTAAAGTGATGATACATAATAAAACATCTTTCATTTTTTTCTCAAAACACAGTCTGTTGTTCATATAACAGCTCAGAATCACGCAATGATTCACAAACTACATAATTAGAAGCATATCAAGTAACTGTTTTCGACAAAACTGATGAATATGCTGATATAACACCCTATTTGCACGTAAGCATATTTTGCTGTGCTACAACTCCTTGTAATTTATTATTTAATGTATCATTCTCTTCTACTGTATTTTCAGCTGATCATGACAATCTACATGCAACGAGTTTTGTAAGGATCTAAGAACACACGTTACATAATCCACAGTTCGAGTTATAACAGTGCTATGTTATACATCCCGGAGATATACCCTCAACACGAATGAACTGCACAAAGAGTATATTATTAAGAAACTTTTCCGGAGTATACCTCCAAAACTTGCAATAATAAACTTATTACACATGTCCATGATCACTCGTGTGAGGGTTAAGCCATTACATGATCTTGTTGCGATTTTCATGGCAACTTAGTGCAGCAATTGTTCAATTGACATATATGCTTGATGTGAAGTGTATATCTGAAAATACACTGTATGCCTTCATCGAACATTGATGTTCCCTTCCCTATTTTGAAGATTCTTTGATCATGAGCGTAAGAGCTGTGCTAGTTCCACTCGTTTGGTATGTCAGACCACGTGGGAGTGTCCTTCATTTGTTGACAACCAATTTGAAGCAATTCAGGAATAGGGTTAACTAATCTATCCTTTAGTCAAACATTTCTATTATAAACTACTTCACACAAACCGATAACAGCCACTTCAAAACAGGATCGTTTGATAAATATCTTTTTTGATTGCCTTGTAATGAAGGACGGGGGGCATTACTTAAGTAAACTTGGTGGCAAGACACTCACGTTTATGGAAATGTACTGGACCGATGTTTCCATGTTATAGATAATCTCCCCCATGTCTTCTGATACCAACTATATCAACACGGGTTAATGATAAACGATTAACAGTTTGTACTTTTAACCACGACTCACAGGACAAAAAGTGGTGGAATCCACTTGCCTGATCCTTCTGGATTATTCCGTATTCTTTCGGATCCGCCATTTTTGGGGAGATTCCGGAAGGATCCGGCAAATGGATTCCACCACCTTTTGTCCTTTGACTATGGATGAACATTATATCAGAATACACGTATCTGTGATTATTTGTATCAGTTCCGATTCCTAACTTGTGACCATGTAGTGTGAAGGAATGATATTAATTTTTGATTATTGAAAGGATTTATTTAAGAATTGTCGAAAATGGTCTGAATACAATGTATCATAAAACATATGCTATCTTGACATGAACACTTAATTTTTATCGCTGTATTCATCATTGATTGGATTTTGTTTTAGAAACATGTTTAAGATTTATGAAAATATATCATATAAGAAAATAGAAATACAAACTTTACTGATACCTTTAAGATGGTGTTCACATTCTGGATGCATTAATTTAACTCCTTTCCCAACCTCTAATCATTTACGATGTGCGTGAGGTTTCTCGCGGTCAGTAGAACAGATAAGTGGGGCATCCATTGAAAACCTCCTTCCTGGTTGTTGATTTGTAACATAATCACCCTGTCTGGGTCCACCAATGAACGGACAAGCAACAAAATGACGTTTCGTTTTACAGACTCTGCCTCCGAATACGGGCGGACATGAGTGAACGTAATACCACGTATTTATGTGACACGGAAAGTAAACTATATGCTACTGTTTTTCTTCATTGTCAGAGGTGTCTAATTTGTGCCAGTTTGTGTCACGCTGACCCTTGCGTATCATGTAAACTCTTTACATAGACTACCATGTCACGATATACCTATCATACTTATCCCTGTCCCCAGCTTTGCACCTGCGTAAATGATTGTTTTGAGAATATTATTGCGGTTGGTTTATTTGTGCATGTATATATAAGATATTTCTTCTAACAGACAGAAATTACATGATAATGCGGTATACGATATACATTAATAAACATACATGTATATTGTGCGATTGACTGTGCAGGCTCATTGGAATTTTATTCAAACAATATACACAAATCATTTAGAAATGACTACACGTTCTTTAAATGCTTATTACTGTAATGCATGATAATTTCCATATCCTAGATGTTTTGTTGAAATCATTTGTTTCGAAATATAAATATGACTCTCTATAAGAAGGACTTGCCGTTACTAGTGTCACTAAATATATGTTTCTGTTAGTTGTGTGTATCTTCAGTACTAACGATTCGCATTGCAGCTCAATGTATAAACACTGATGAATAAATACTATTTTGATATATTTCGTCAGATATAGGATTTTCGTTTAGAAATCATGCATTATTGAATGTTATATTCCGACGATTGTACATATATGTTAAAGATGAGAAGTATGACGTACATGTATACACACATGAAGGATGTGTATTTGTATTTGAAAAAATAATCGGGGAAAAGTGAAATTGTAAATCGTTATAAATTGTTTTATAAGCAATGGTTATTCACAAATGTCAACATGTTCTGTGCAACTGATCATAAACAGTTGGATAAAGTGCGCGTACATAACAGTCTTGTCATGCAAAGTGTTGTAAGTAAAATAGTACATGCATAGTATTTTAGACACGTTATAAATATAATTCGCAGTTCGGTAAGTCAACTTGAACTATCAATAAGCGTGGGATATCGGTCTGAACTTTTAAAATGTCAACATTCTTTTTTATGACCTTTTCAGGGAAACCGCGTGGACATGCAAATACCAACCTGGCGGATAAACAGCTACTTGCTCTGTACAGCAAAACTATCATTAAATATTGACATGCTAGGCAAGAAACGAATTAATAACGGATCGATTACAATGTGAAAAATAATTCAAATCCTTCTCAATTACGTGTCTATATTCTTTTTAGTGAACGTTTATATATTTTATTTCGTCAAATAAATGTTGCTTTAAATTAATATCATGACAATAAGATGATGAAATAAAATTCAACATGTACGTGAACATTGCAAAGAAAAAAAAAGTTCGTCGGATAAACAACATACCACTATTACAAACAGCTACTTATTCAAGTTTCAATTTACGATGTTCAACATTTCAACTTTATATATCAATATATGAGAATAATGTTAATTAATTTCACATGTGTTTCATACAGTGCTGGAAATATAAGCCACGTTTGGAGAAAACAATATTACGAACGTGTGAATTGATAATTTAGAATATAAGTAGTTTACAGTTGCTTACGATGAATAGTTTCGATTGATTGATGAAATGAGCATGTCATACCATATTTAAGAAAGCGTCTCTTCCGGTTCAAAAGAATTTGTCTGAAGTTGTTAGTGATTGAATCGTCTTAAAGACATAGATATCTGCTTAAGATATATTTTTGAAATCATGAGTTACACATAGACGTTATTAAACGTACAATTGTCATTGAGGTTATCATGAGTGTTAAGTTTGGGATTACGTCGAGGTTTTAATGAATTAAATCATTTGCAAAAGTAGCATGGCACACTTTTTATTTTATTTTGTTAAATTATTAATTTCATGTATGTATTAACAGTTTAAAAACAATGTCAGTTAACTAGAGAAAATACTCAAAAGGACAGCACGCATACCCAATAAAATAACAGATTCGCTGCTGTTTACGTGATTGTAAACATCTCTTCACGGAAACACAACTGAACATCTTCGCATACTGCACGAGTGTTAAGTAGGACGTAAACACCTTCTTTCCTTCTGATAGAAAAGACAATCCTCGATGAACAAAAGAACAGGATATACGATCCAATAAATCCAGAACTCGTTCTCGGATTCATGTACGGTTCTTACTGAACGTTTATCCAATCCGGTGTCCAGTTTGTGACGTCTCACTACCAACGAAAACGGTTTTCTGACAACTCACTTCAGCTTCATCAGTACAATTAGACCGTGAACGAATCCAATTTCCCTAACCTCAAATATATGTAAAGTAATGTAGTAGATGGTAAAACATCGCCTCCAATCTAACTTAAACCTCAATCCCTTAAAGAGCCATCAAGGATGTTAGTGTTTCAAATTAAACATAACTTTTCGAAAATATACTTATAACGTCAATCGCCAGAGAAATCTTTTATCTACAATTTGGCATATGTTAAATAATTAATTTTCATATCACGACAATGTAATGCAATTTGGTTTCAAAGAGAAGTACAACTTCGAGTAGCACGCGCTAAGGGTATCTGACGTATTTAAACAGAATCCCCTTTTTTGCGTAAAACGTACTACACAAACAGTTAGCGCTTCCGAAGCGTGAAGGCTCGTCTCTAGCGCAAGTCGCCATAACAACCCATCTGCTGCACGTGCTGCACGTGTCTCTCTTGCAAGTTACCCTTGTCACACATTACTGAATGTGACGATTGCTTTACAAACAATGTTTCTAAATGTCATGTCATTAATTATAAAATTCAAGAAAAATACCTAGTTGGGTAAAACAATTATTCCAATATCTGTAGCAAATACATAATTAAATGAAATGGTAAATAAATAACTGCCAAAAATGTATATATCGATTTCTTTCATTGCTCATAATTTTTGTTTTTCTTTCGTGTCTTTGTTTACTGTGTGAGAGCTAGACCATAATGCTTTGCGCTTGAAAATAATAGACTGGATCTATATTTAGATTGGAAAACACCTTTACTAATTAATGCAATTTCTCTTCTTATTTTAGGTTGAACCAAATTTGGAAAAATTAAGTGTATTTATTTCACGGAGATAGATTTTTGGAAAATTTTCGATATGTTCATCAACATCCTTGATGGCTCTTTAAGCAGCGACCAGACTGGCTACGCTAAAGGTTACATGTCGTACCCATGGGTCACTTTCGGGATTCGGTGAGAAGGGGTTTCAATTTGACAATTACTAGATTTTAAAATGTTCAAATCGGCCCGTAAATTATTTGTATACAGCAGTTTTAAAAATGCCTAATTAAGCCCCGACGACTAGATTGAAAATGGGCGGGGTGGTTACTGAAGCGTATCAAGATTGCTCCATTGAACACACATATACATAATGATTATACAGATTTATAGACAACGAACAAGATCGAATGAACAAATTTTGTAACGAGTAGCATCTTATCTCGTAAATGAAAACGAAAATGGTTTGTTTAAACATATTTTTATTCATGAAATGAATTGGGATTGGTGAACAAGCTATCGAGCTTATATTAACACCGCTCCCATACAACATATGATACAGAATGAAATACAAAGTGACGTCAAAGATAAAGATGTTATAAATAACAGAATGTATACATGCTCAAATTAGGTTAACAGTACTATCATGTAGTAATCAATCATAGAAAATTGTGTTTGGAATGGTTTATCAACCCATCTGGAGAAATACAAAGATGTTTTGATATTATATAGTAGACATACATAGCTACGGTTCAGTGTGTCCAACGACCCATATGCAGAACTAGAAAACGAAACGGGTCGATAGCCTTTAAAACGTGCCGCTCCAAGACACAATTCTCAGTTAAGGGTACCATACATAGATGTTTTTTCCAGATCAAAGAGGAGAAATGTCATTACAGCAAATTAGTTTACGCAATTAAGCTGAACAGGGTCAAAGAGACCCAGTGTCATTATGTTTTTACAGGTAACAAGTTTACAGGACCGGTTAAATTGCATAACAACTTGCATGTCGGTGACCAGCATGTCATATATGTTTATTGTCAAACGTCCTGTCTTGGTGACACAAAGCTGATCATAAAATAGGAAATACAGTCAGTCTAGATATTGTCAGCCAATGAAAGTAAGGAACATATATTCATCCAATGGAATTTAGAATAGGATGATAGAGTTTTATTCTGTACGTTTTTCTATGTCGATGCACTCATTTGAAGTTGTGCAATAACTGAGGATATATGATGAAAACCGGTTCGTTATTCTTATCATTGGACACATTGCAGGTTGCTATTCGTTTATGAAATACTTGCAAAATCATCACAATGTATAAAACTGATTATATGTGCTTTCGATATGGATTGTGGATATAGGTGGATTCGTAAAAGGTGAATTCGTAGACGAATTAGTATCGTTGATAACCAAGTACTTTTAATGTTTTAAAACATGTGGTGAGTTGCTTTGATTGTTGTAATGTACTTTTAGTAAATTAGGTTGTCGGTAGATTAACGACGATAAAAAACAGGATGTTGCGATGTGATTTGATTGTCGATGTAGGGCCTACTTCTGCTAATCTCACGCTTGTTGTTTTATTTAAAAAACAAACATTCTCAACATAAAGTAACAACAACATCGAATATTTGATTTCGTTGTCTCAACTTCATATTATCATATCATGGTTTCATTTTGTCATCTTATATCTCTTTAGCATTGATATTATCCTATGTCTACGAACGTCTATGAATCCACCGTCTTTCAAAATGCATATCAATTATATCACACACAAACACATATATATATAAAACGATATTTTGGGAAATTGTAAAATGAAACTTGTTAACCAACATTACTCGAACAGTTTACAGCAAAGCAGCGATGTGCCATTGTTGCAAAGCGTAGCTATAACAGATTGACTGACCGATTCCCCAGTGTTTGCCATTGTAAATAGTAAGCGAATGTTTACACCCCGTCCCTACACGTACGTCACTTCCGGTTACCTTCCAACACTCTAAGCCACGCCCCACAAACATCGCTCTCTCTCTCTCTCTCTCTCTCTCTCTCTCTCTCTCTCTCTCTCTCTCTCTCTCTCTCTCTCTCTCTCTCTCTCTCTCTCTCTCTCTCTCTCTCTCTCTCTCTCTCTCTCTCACTGTCTCTCGAATTTCGGAAACCATATGGATTTCATTACGTGGCCCGAGTGCGAAATCAGCTCCGCTGGAAAGCGCACGTAAAATCTCTAAGTGAAGAAGAAGAAGAATGCAGGGTATACAGATTCACCGAACGTACGTGAGTGCTCTGAAGAACACCGAGGATATGCAGACATGAACATGAATACTTATCTAAGAATAACGATCCGTGACCTTTGTGGTTGGCCACAAGGTGATCGTGATTACTGTCTCCTGATTTATGGGAAGCAGACACCGAGATTACTTTATAACATTTCCTTAAGTGGCAAGACACATGCGATATATTATATCTTGATCAATGATTTGCTTTATTTATAATTACTGTACAATGTGAATATTTTTCAACAATAAGTGAACATTTCAGAGCTGTTTAATGACGAATTTGACAATGTCATTCATGCTCTCGTCATTTAAAAGATTATATAACATGCATGTGTAGTACCGCCATTGCAGACTCATCCAATAATTCACATGTATTACGAGCATATTTACTACATCGTAACTTCTGCGCACAGAACTGACGAAATTGCCAATACAACGAAAACTTTGCAATTGACAGCAATATTATATTACTTTGCTGTAATTACAAGACTTTTCAAAATGGGATATTTGTCTTGAACTAATTTACATTATGAACATACCAAGAAACCAGTGCCCACGCTTCTAGCAAATAGGCAAACATGTGCACATACTGATTTGGTGCCCTATATGTCTTAAGGAACATAATTGCTATTCCAGACATTACAATCACAGCGCTTTTTTCACTGTAATACCTACATGTTCACGACTGTGTTTACAGATATATAAACTTGCATGTTCATTGACAATAATCACAGAGACAGCTAAGGTCTATTTATCAGTGTTGTACAATCCAGTCTACGAATGTTGTGCCCCACCGTACGTAAGAAATAGTCACATAGTCCGACCAAGATTGCAGATAATCGGACTGTTCATACTAGTCAATCTGTGGTCTGACCATTAGTTGACTGACTCGCTAGTAAACAATCGTCATGATCAGCAATTGCTAGCTATTGAAACCGCCCCATAATGTAATGTCATAAGACAATTAGAAAGCGAGCTATGATTTGTAAAGTATGAACGTGATTTCTACAGAAAAGTAAAGAAGTTAAATATCATTTAGTTTTATTTGATGAAGTTAGTATTCTATAATTTAGTATGGTAAGCTCTCAACTCCATCCCAAGTAAGTTTAAGCCATATTTGTCTGTGTATTGCAATTGATTTCTCACACAATTATAAAAAAAACGGAAGATTGTCAAGATAATAACTCCTTCAATGTGAGATGACGTTACGGAGTATCTACATACTCCTTTATCAGGTGGAATAATATGAGGAATATATATATATATAAGGCAAAAGGGCTTTAAAATGTCATATTCACCATATTTCCCTCCTATTAACGTTCAACTGAGTATCTTATGATGCGCAAAATATAGGAATAATTCTTAATAAAACACGGACTATCATTAAAAGGATAGCGTAATAACATCAGTTCTATGTACATTTCAAGAATCAGGACAGCATAATAACGTGACGTCACAGTAAGTTTATATTGTATAGAGCTTACATCAAGTAGGAATATATATTCAAACTAGGAAATATACGAGAGCAGTTAAAAGTCACTGATCAGGAGAAAGTAGTTATGTTAAAAATCTGTGACGTTAATGACATAATTTATCATTTTTAAACCATCACTTCCTTGAGCATACGCTACAAAAGCTGGTTTGGTTTTAAAAGTGTTTAATTGTATACTTTAACATCAAAGTTAGCACTTTCTTAGTAATAGATAGAGGACGAGTAGCAATGTACGGTTGTGAGAGGGTTGGGCGAAAACCGTTCATTCATATCCCGATAATGTACTGCTACGAGCGCAGTCAAATGCTTGAGTCGTGAAAACAGGCCTTAAAATGAATAAAATATATGCCAACAAATTTGGGAAACATTCTCCCGAACACAACAAGCAATACATTGACATTTCTCATTTTCATATGCAAATGTTAGTGATATTGACGTCATTATCGGCACTGTAAGCATTGATTTCCCCAATTTGTCCGAGGTGCATGAGGCGTACATTTTATATAAAGAGTCGTGCTACAGCATACGCGTCGTGCTTGAATCACGAATATGCACGATAAGCACGTTTTTATTCAGAACTATTGAGAGCTAATACATTTCATTGCCTATAAAGACTGAGTGGTTTTAGAATAATTCAGTTCACACATAATGGCTTCCATCATGGACAGTCCAGGGACAAGTACGCAATTCATTCAGGAAAGATTGCTTTACTATTGTACTCCTTACTTTTTACAAGCGTATTAAAAAAGTCAATACAGGTACTTAATTTCATTAAATTAGTTTATTTAATAACATTTATTGTTTGTGTATGTTACATATGTTCCCATCAGATTAAGCGACAAGTTGAGTTGTATTAACTAATTTATTTATTATTTTGTTGCATCACTGAATATTGTACATGACTTATGTCAGGTTACTGCAGCAACGAAATTGTTCTCAAACAGTTATTTGGGAAAGGATTTAGCATGTAACATCGCTCGGACCCTGCGTTACAATACAGGGATTTCAATGTGACCACCATGCAGCCTCCATCCTCTAGAAACACTCCATAACTGTGCATAATTTATTTAACTTCGTTATATGGAATAAACTTGAAAAATCCCAATTGACCCCACATCATCACTTGCTTCACTTACATGATTATATTCTTCCTTTGGGAAAATCAAGCTCCTGAATATAGAAGGCCACTCATCGACGGCAGATACTATTTGCTTCCGGAAGGGAACGCCGCAATTAAATTTTCAATCTAAGACGTGTTTAATTGTGTATTATCAACACAAATGAAACAATCAGTTGCCACTGTATGTTGTTTTTAATAGAAGTCTGTGAACCAGTTTTATGAGCATGATACCCGAACGCAACCAGAAAATTGAACATCTATCGGGATATAATTGTATTCAGTGTGACCACAATACATTCATATGATTGGACGAAAGCATTTGACTGTGCTCTAACTCGTGTTATTCATAAAAATAGACAAAGTTAAGTTCCTGACGAGACTTTGTTAATACATCCAGCACAATCATGCCAATATTATTTCATATATCATATTATGGTCATCAAAAGATCAGAAAGTATATCAAATACCATTTTGTAACCAATTTTCTCAAGATTCAGTAAAGTAATATGTCATAAGGTAAGGAACTTTGTATCCTAATGATCTTTCATACTCTAAGGGTGCTATAGGTAACATATTCTATTCTCATTATAATCCACAGTGATATTAACAGTGGTAGATTTGTAATTGAAATTAAATGTCGAGTTTTAATTAAAACGTTACAAGAATGCTTAACTCATGTGTGGATGTAACAGAAGAACCCGACATATCATCCTAATTCGGCCTAGGTTGTTTGTGTCTTACCCGTTGCAATACCCGCCTTCTTACCTGATGGCCTTATAAGGTTTGTGACGTGAAAGCTGTTGTTTTTGCATGTTTATGTGTTTTTCGCCAAAGCTGCCTCCTTAAATTTACCTTATCGAAACAAGAGTATTTATCGACACTCCAAACATGTCACAGACCGATATCAATGAATAATACATGCTTGATAAAAGTTTAAATCCTTCACGAATAAGCTGTCTGCATTTTTTCTCGTCCTTTCATCCAGCTAATTGCTTCTATATTACTCTGAGGGTAATTATTCTCTAAACGACGTCGTGATTGAAGTACTTGACATTCAGGTGAGAAATGACATTTTAAAAAAAATCAACAATTTGGTTTATCTGAGCCAATAAGATTGTCCTAAGCCGAAACAATCAAACACATATACCTGCATACATGCGTGTTTACATCAATGAACTCGGTGAATAGTAACTACAACTTAACATATATGTAAGTATTGTTTCACTCAGTTAATGCACGTTATTACTCAACAACTTACAACAAGTTACTACATGATTTATGAAACATTGCATGTTCGTGTAACTACCCTAGTTCAAATATGATGGTCAGGGCGAACGGTAACTTTCTAACTGAAACTATAAAGATAAACAATTTGATTTGAATACTTTTTGCAAAAGTTTCCTTCGAAATACGAATTAGTAAAATCCTACTAAAAGAAAAGAAAGGGTTAGAAACAATGTATTTAATGTAACGATTAGCATGTTGTTACCCTTTGAAAGCAGTAAGTATACACACTTATTGATGTATCAGGTACTCAGTACGAAGTGTTCATCTATTGTACCTCTGATACATAAATATATGTTTATTTACATCTTATGTCGTGAACTCTTAAGACTGATTGAACACATTTATAATATAAAACTCAATACCTTCGTATTTCTTTATACGAAGTTGTCGCTCTTTAAAAAAACAAACTTTGTAATCTGTATACTGCCTTGAGAATAAATAAAACATAAAATATAAGATTATTTCTGATTGTGTTCTTTTAAAACAATCATATGGGAATAAAGTAACACATCTATAAAGATTCTGTCAGGTTTGGATGTTTCAACTATGAAATACTCCTAATGTTTCCAATGATTACCAATCTCTTCGGAATTATACTTAGTAACTGACGTACTTGTGTTACATGGAATTCGTTTTGCATAAGGTAAGGGTTTCTTGCATTGTTCACAGAAGGAACCAACAATATAAGATATGATGATCATGTTGTTGAATGAAAGTGGAATGGGGACGATACAATGTTGTTAAGACTGTACTTAATCTAGTAATAGGAAACGAAATTCAAAATGTCTCTTTATGTATATGAGGACTACGTAGAAAATAGTAAAATGAGTGATCACGTCGGCTATGTTTTCAGGCGTGTCTCTAATCCCATATTCTTTGACGCAATTCAACCCACTTGAAACTAAAATTGCAAATCTTACGATATGGGATTGGTAAATTTCTAAGGCAATAACACTTAATTAAACATTTCTGTTATTTCAAGGTATAAACACCTGAAGTGCAATGAACAAAGTTTGAAAAGGTCAAAATCTAGAAAACAAAACGAACACACGCATAAATCCAAGCCTTTATTGTCGTTAAAGTCGATGCGAAGTGTAACTGTATTCTTGTAATGGCCAAGCCCTGGGTCGTCGTGACGCCAGCAGTGAAGGAAGGATTTCAAGGCTCTTGATTGCCAAGACATACCTTCAGTAAAACAGCGCATCTCTAGATTTTTGACGTTTGTGGCGGTACTGAACTATAGATTGTGATGATTGCCTTGTGGTGAGCAGTAAACAACGAAGTAACCTCACAGTTCCTTTAAGTGCAAAGACAAATAGGCGTGCTGTATTAGAGAAAGCCGTTTCATCCGCTGTATGGATATGTGGATCGTTGGACCAGTTTTATCTACATGTAAGTCATGACGGGAGATAACCAGGCATATGTACGTGTTGTATTCTATAACATGGTGTCACAGAGAAAATAATGGTAATGTTGTTTTTATTTTCTAAACTGAAGCGTCACTAATGTGAGAAAATAAGTTGATACACCAGAAACTGTTATGTTATGTTCTAGTTGTATTAAGAATCGCTAAGACTTTATCTAACATACATTATGCCAACACACAAGGTTAAGCAATTCTGAACTACCATTTTCTGAGTGTAGAAAATGTGCATTACGCTTTATCATTATCGGGTATTGATGAAAGCGAATTTAACCTTAATTCACCCCACTTTCAAGATCATCTAAACATCAACATAATAATACAAGTTAAACTTTGAATCAACTAAACGTCTAACAAAACACGAAATATTGCCTTGTTATTATTCCTATTGAACTGTTTTTGTGTTTTTGAAAACCTATTATGAAATAGGATTTTGATAAGATATATTGCCCCATTTCTGGTGTATTTGCCGCAGTGCATGTTGCCAGTTATTCAAATTAACACAATCTCCCTTTGTTTAACATCACCGGTAGTCTCTAATACACCCTACATCCCATAACCCCTACATCCCCTAAAGCCTACATCCCATAAAACCCGCATCCCATAACACCCGCATCCCTTAATACCTGCATTCCATAACCCCTACATCCCATAACACCTCCATACCAAAAACCCCTACATCCCATATGTCATACATCCCATGACACATACAGCGACATATGAAGTCTTAAACGACGTACATAACGGGTTCAGAAAAGGCCGATCTACTATCGATCATGTATCGAATCTTACGTCCATCATAGAAAACAGGAACATTTGTAGGAAACCCACAGTTGTAGCTTTTATTGACTTCCAAATGGCGTACGACTGGATAGACAGGGGAGAACAGTGGAAGAAACTAAGTAATAGTGCACTTGGTGTGCATGGGAAGATGCTCTCGGTTATAAAGCCTCTGTATAAGAATGTGCACTGTTGTGTACGAGTTAATCAGATAAAATCTGATTGGTTTGATATGAACCGAGGACTAAAACAAGGCTGTCTTTTGTCACCTCTGCTTCTGAATTTGTACATAAATGAACCTGTGGATAGTATTATTACACTTGGAAGAGGCGTCCGTGTAGAAGATGAAGTTATCTCCGTCTTAGCTTACATGTATGCAGACGACATTGTGTTTATCGCCGAATCAGAAAATGACTTCAGTTTCATGTCATCTGTACTTAACAAGTGGTGTTGTGAGAACAAGATGTCAATTAACAGGAACAAGTCGAAGATTATCCATTTCAGGGGGCCTGTGGTGCCAAAGACAGATGATATCTTTAAAGTTGGAAAAATTATACTGGACGTTTGCTCACAATACCAATACCTGGGAATCATGCTCAACGAGCACTTGAACTAAAACGCAATGGTGAAGTGTGCAGTAAAATCGGCAAGAAGAGACTTAGGCCTACACATCGAACAATTCAAGCACCTCGAAGGGATGCCCTTCAATGTATGTACCAAACTATATGACACGCTGGTATGGACGATCCTAGACTATGGGCCGGGATGTGGGGGACCAGTGAACACTCTGCGGTCAACGCTCTCCAGCACAGAGCCATCAGATTGTTTGTGGGCGTTGGGAAATATACCCCGAACTTAAGTGTAAACGGTGATTCAGGTTGGATACCCCCCGTGGTGAGACAATGGAAGGCAGTAGCCAGAAGCTATGCACGACTAACCAACATGCATAGAAGACGGGTGAATAAACGAGTATTTCTATGGTCGAAGAATAAGAATAAGAAGTGCTGGACTCGACGAATAAAGGAATACCTGAAGGAAAGTGGAATTGGACATTTTAACCAAAACAGTCGCCAATATATCTTGTAACAGATACATAAAAAACTGGAGACAACAATTGAGTTCCGAACCTATTCGTAAGCGTACATCTACATGCCTTGCAAAACTAAGACATTATAGACAGTTTAAAGGACCATATCAAGTTGAGAGCTACCTGAGTTGTCCTTTACCCAGATCACATAGAGGGGTAATGTGTAGGTGTAATGGGATACAATCACAGTAAAATGACTGGACCTTGTGTACTCATGTTGGCTTGGGGCATTTTAACAGTGTAGTAAACAAAATACGTTACCACCAGATACATGACATTCTTGTCCTTGGTTTTGGTATACTTTCAACTTATAGGACCATGATGCCTGTTAGTCCCGTGTTTCAAATGTTAAAAACACATACATATGATAATACATAGTTATCAATTCAATTATCAGTAAAACTATAATTCCCACATCGCTTGGTGTTTTAAAATCCGTTTTTTAAGTTTACGTACAATGGACCACAATCATTTTGGTATGTAAAATAACAGTGTAGACATACTGACAGCACCGTATATGTTATACATTGTATTGTATTTGATGTTCGAGGTAACATATTTGATTAAAAATGTGTATAATGACACAATTACATACATAATAGCTTATATGTTCACTCTTTGTCAATGCTAATTGTGTGTACTATGAGTTGGGAAAAGTAACACATAATATGTGGTGTCATTTAGAAAAGTTGGTGACATTTGGTGTTGGAATTTGGAACACGGAAAATTCCATTGAGATTTGTCATCAATATCCCTATAAAAAAACCCATCTAGATTTCCGTCTGAACTTTGAAACTATTTGCTTTTTTCGCCACACAAAAAAACATCCAGTATGTAAATAGTTTAAACTAACGTTAATGGAAGTTTACATAGTGTGATTTTTTATTAATTCAATATTTTATAAGAAGTGTGATGCATTTGATCATGGCATTATTTATAACACATATCTGCAGTTGTTACAATTAATTAATTGGTTATGTAACATTTAAGAAAGTACCCACCTCGATTGGTTTTATCAAATGTTTGATTTTCAATTTAAAAAAGATTTATCTTTTTGATGTCGTGCTCAAAAACTAAATAGTTCAGATATAGTGATTTGTCAGGTCCAGTACATATGACAGTCCAGGTACATACTTTGCATATATGACTCAACAACATTCTCAACGTCACTATAAGTGACGCCATGGAGATATGTTAGATGTGGCAAAAACGTCATTTGAGATGGAAACTTATTTAACAACTTAAAAGGAGATATTTACATACATACATAGCCCCAATAATGTAAGTCATTGCTAAAATGGCAAATGTAATAATAGCAGTTTCATTCCTACTCAATCTACGTGGAGGACGACATGAATGCCATGGTGTTTACAGATTCAGGACCAACAGAACGAAGGCAGACACAACATACTCATGATACTAGTGTTGCGATGAATCTAAGATTTCTGAGATTGAAAACTTGTAAACCGGAGGCTTGTTGTTCATATACTTCATATCCATCATATTTTTTTTTTAGTTTCAACGAACTCAATAACGTACCAGACGATTACAGGTAATTGGTGTTCTTGTAAAACTATTAGAGACGGACGCTGTATTCATTATTTCGTATCATTATGCCCACAGGAATAGAGTTGTTGCTAATCAAATAGTAGTCACTCGATTCTGAATTGTGAAGACACATAATCGTCCGATTCCTACTTTCGTGTTTTTCTCTTCCGTAACTGATATGACTGGCGTTAACAACGTTGTCATGGAAAGGATAGTTTAGCCTCATACATCTGGTAACATACATGTGTATGTAGTCGTAACATCGAGAAAGAAAAGTAAAACGGACAGTTCAGAGCAGATATTTAAGGAGTAATTCCTCCTACAAGTTTTTGTAATGTCATCACTGCATCGTATTTCATATGATATAACAGACTGGAATAATTCCTATTACATACACATATGACTGTAAATAGGATATAGGCGAGCGTAATTTCTTCTGTTACATCTTAAAAAGTATCTCTATATTTGCACCCCTCGGCCTACATCATATGAATTATTCACCTCCAAATCAAAAGACGAAAATGGTATACTGGTTAAAAAAACAAGAACAGTTTCTTGGTAAATTATTCCAAATCCAAGCTATCTGAATTTGCTCTCTGTCTCCTTCAATCCTTCTTACGCCCTAGTTACTGAACTAGAGCTATCACACGGAAGCTAGAAGGATCAGTAATGCCTCACGGCCTCGTACGCTCCCACTCAACACTGTACATCCAGTAATGATGCAGTCAGGGCTCATTTTGTTTCATCGTCACCATGGCGACGATGCCTCTCAAAGCTCGAGGAGGTGTGGAGGCCCTAAGCTTGAATATCTTTCCCCCTACCTTTCCCTCGCCCCTCCCTTCCTTTCCCCCGCCCTCGCACAAAACTCAGCGCTAGACCGTCCCCTTGCTCAAGAGTGACTGACAGCGTGAATACATCAATCACTGATCGATCTGCTGAACTGAGGGTATTACTATGGACGGATGTTAACTCGCTATATAAGCTTGCAAGGGCGGCATTGGGGCGCTAATTCACGTAAATCCTACGGGGGACTCGCTTAGTACAGACGGCAGGTGAAGTGACGAGTACACACCGAAGGGGACCTACCTATAGTGCCGTACTACTCGCAGTGTTACACGATTCCGTGAATCATCTCCTTGCCAGGTAAGTCTTTTGTATTCTGTAAATTATGAAATCAAAAATTAAATACTTTTAGAATTAGTCTTTGAATGTACCTTACAAAACAATACATGAAATGTTAATATCATGAATTCTTAAACATTTATAAAGGTTTGGAATTGTAATTTTTATGAAACTTGTTACCAAATTATGTATAACTTATATTATATATAAAATTCTTAGAACTCTCAACTTATTTGTTGAGAATGCCTCATCATAATATTCCAGTTTTTTTCAATTAAGAAAGTAGTAAACAACTAGTGTTGCATAAATTTAACTTTTGAAATAGAAAGTTATAAACTTTCATGCATAGGGCGAGAAAAAACACATCACACCGCATAGATCAGACTTTTACAACACATCGCATAGATCAAAGTTCGACAATACATTCATTGCAAACACCTATTTCGTCGTTAGAACTACTACAGCACTTTATTAAACAGATGCCGCAGGCTCGTGTTCAACGCCATTGCTTCAATGATGGAACTGTATATATAATTGAGTAACATAACCGAAAGTTATAAAGTTTTATTTATATTATTGTTTGGCTAACTCCATCACGTGAGAACGCAATAAATGGTACATTCGTAAAGTCACTCATATCGTGATTTACGCATGAAAGTAAACTCTTATAGATTCTACTATAGTTGTTTAAAAGTATTGAATACATGAATATAATTATATTTATATGGTTTTCTGTTGAAACTTCATCACGTGAGAATTCGATAAATGGTCAATTTCTAAACCTAATATCCTGCATTTCTCATGAGCTGACTCCAAAGTTAGCACGATCATCACCACCAGGCGCACATACCCCTGAGCATCGAGACACAAGTACTGCCCGTCATATTTCTTATTAGGGGAGCTATTCGATTCTTAACGATTTGATCTTTAGTTCCTTCACAGCTCATCCGGATTAATACTTCCATTTCAGTTCTGACTTGTGTGTATGATCAAAGCGCTCTTTTAATTAGATTCATTTTACCCGGTTTAAGAAAAACGAAATAGTTCGCCATGCGTTATGCTGTATGAAACGATGTTTAATAAGGTGACTAATGCTTAATTGAAATGGTCATGAAATGACAAAATCAAATGCTGCGGTGCCGTTTTTAACAGACAAAACAGTTTGATCAAGACGATGTCGATTAATATCAAAGACTATTCATAATTAATAAAAAGTGTCCAATCAAATGTCGTTCACACGCTAATATCTAATCAAACCAATATCATCTCGGACTTATGTTTACTTCAATTCCAATAAGCTTTAAGCTTTTCTGTATATTTTTAATAATAACGTTTAATGTTCTGGCTTTTGTATGGTGTCAGCTTCGGTGAAAATAATGTTTATTCTAATCTAATTGCCAAGATGTTAAATAACTGGCTTTGTTAGTTAATGTTTCCGTTATTGCCTCGGGGCCCTGATTAAATGTTTATATACGACTCCACATTGACTGCAAACGCGAAACTAGATATTTTTTCATCGCCCGGATATACTGTTTCTCTCGCCTATGGATTAATTTTCTTAATGATACACCTTTATATGTAAGATAACGAACATCTCCTCCTTCAGCGCCGAAGCCATGCTAGCACGCTATACTTTCATTACCTATGATTAGTTCGTTAATACTTGAAAACTAAACATATCAGTTGAAGAAGGATTTACATGAAATCGCCCAAATACAATGACTATTTGGTACATTCAATCACCGTTTCATTTACTAAATTAGTTCGTCGGAAGCGGAAGTCTATCATTGTAAGAAGATGCCGCGTGACATATCCTTTACTCCTATCCATGAGATTACAATCATGTTCACCCCTAATCATGTCTCTAGAAATAGGATTATTTGAAACTTTCGTCGTAGCTTACGAGTTAGAATGCCACAGGTGATACGTTAGAAATTGTTCTTAGAGCATGATGATAATTTAAGTATTTGGTATCATTTTACATACTTCATACTTTAGAATAAAATAACCCATGTGTTTAATAAACTTATTAACTTATTATAACTATATACGAAGTTCTTGACAATCAATGAAAGTTGCCTATGTAATGTTTCATTTAATTTGACGTCTATTTTAATGTATTTGAGTACCTATTTGAATACACTTCATATACAGCATAATGAGGATTATTTACATGGCGCTTTTCAACAATTTCACACCTTAAGCCTCAGTGTAGGACAGGGAATCAAGCCTTAAACCAGGACACGAACCCAGTAATGCATCGCGCTCATTGTTGATGTCCTTTACATGATGACGTGACCTAGTCTGTACACAGGGCAGCGGCAAGAACAATATTTTATTCTTGATTGTGTCATAAATGATTTAAAGATTAGACACAACGCAGTAAGATTTTTAAAATGTAACAACAAAAATATTATACTATTGCAGGAATGGTGAATCCTAATATAAATTTAGCATAATTAAGGTATTTTACTGTTAAGCAACTAATACATCATGTTCCATTTGGAATCACATTCTGCGATAGTACAAATATATTTTATGTGTTGTGGACAGGATTCGAACCCACACCCTCGTAAACAGGCACCCACCCCTGACCTTGACCGTGCCAACAGGGCCATGTATATCAAACTGGTACACATTTACTGGTTACGACGCGTGAAGTCAGTTATATGAAACTTAAGTCCCTGTAGCTCTCAAATTATTTCACTTGATCCTGGTTGAAACTGAAGGGAACATGTGTTGTAATATATTTAACAGTGAATAAAATTAACAAAGAATGAGTTCTTTTTGAAAGACCTTATGTAAGTTCTTGAAGTTTAACTGAGACTTGATTTATCTGATAGAAATGTGAAGATCGGTCAATGCGTTTTAACATGCAAAGTCATGTCTTTTTCAGTAACCTGTATGTTACATAATTCAATTGATACCATCCATTCCAACATAAATAGTATCGATGTTTTATAGAATCAAATATATATCTTATTTCATTCGTGAAAAGCAGAAAGGATCTATAAATCAACAAGTCAATTTCAAGAAAATTCGCTCGTTAATCAGAAAGGTTTAGGTTTCATAGCAACACTAGTGAACACAACATAAGAATAGGAGGATGTGCAATAGGCTGCAGTCATTAAATCTTTTACAGGATGTGTCTCACGCAACGAAAAATGATATGCGCTTTCTGGCACATATATCGTACTGCCAGCATAAATCCGATGGATCATGCCTGTTTTATATCCTTCGAGTAGAGTATTGATATGAGGTGTCCATTAAGGTATGAAACTATGAGAACCATTAGTTGACCACGCTGTACATTGCCACTGTAATGGTAATCATCGGATGGTTCAGGATAGGCGTTTGGAGGGTCATGTCCCACCTGGTAACGCCATAGCTATCCTTCACGACCGTTAAGAACACGGTCAACGGTCCTAGGTGGTGCTTGTAGTACATCGCTGTAGATTCTCAAAGTGTAAGTTAAAGAGATAACAGTGGTGCACCTAGAGTTATCCTCTTCATCAAGATGTCATATTCATTTTTTTAAGACATGTGCAACGATAATCGTTTGATAAAGTTTGAGTCAGTGGGATGATAACAAGGGTTCGATGATGCTTATCATATGTATATTTTAAAAAGGCGAATATTGTAATTACAAAGAAAATTAACGCAATATGATTGTGATGTTACATTGTACTGAAACCGGTTCATTTGGCTACCGTCATCAACTGGTACTCGTTTAAGTTGTATTCAGTTTTAATGAATGTCTACTTACCTTATCCCTCGTCAATATTTAAATAAACTATTGAAAGGAAGAAACCCTAAAGATTACAAGTACAGTTAAGAATAGAAGTCAGTGGGCCATCAATCAGTCGTGGAGACGTATATCTAATAATACAATCCTTAACAATATTACAACAATATTGCGAACTATTTAAACACCTGTAATTGTACACTTTCAGATAAAGATTAGATCTCATGATCGGGCAATTCATCTTTGGAAATGAACAGTGGTAATGCTCGTCGTATTGTCACTTCTTAGTATGAAATCTCTTTATCACAGACAACGCGTCAACAAAAAAACTATACACAGTTTCGTTGATACGAGTGTCAATACTTGATGAAGACGAACGTTCTATTCTTAACTTGTTAACTTAACGTGTTGTAAAGAGATATGGATTCAGCACCTACGTATCAAGTGTAGCGGGATACCCCGAAATTGTTTTAAGCACATAATGTCGAGTGTACTGGGTGGGGAAATGACAACCTCCATACGTTAACGTCTCTTACCTGACGTGGTCGAGTTTCGAATACTGACAATCAAAGTTCGACTATTTGATGATTTAATAGTTCAGATAAAGATGTTATACAACACGAGGAATTTGATTAACAAGACTGGACATCTCTGCAATTCCAAGTTAATTCAACTTCCTGCTTTTCGATGAACAATTATATGAAGCTTATTGGATTTCCTTCCACGAATTTACGGTCTTTAGTTTGAATAACTATTAGTCTTTTGTAATCCTATAACTTCACCCGTATAGCAGTATGTACAGCGATCAATGACCAACTCCCACGCACGTAGGACGTAACAGTATCATCTTTGTTATGTGATCACTCAACTTGGGTCAGTTAACACTCAGTTAATGTTCAGGAAAGCTGTTCATCTGAACTATTTTCGTTTTGAATATTGCTAAGTATAGAGACCCGATATTGTAAATGACTAAACTGAGGAACGCTAAAGGAATCAATGAAATTTTGTAATTTTGAACTTTGTAAAATTGTGCATGTATAGCGTGCATGAATAATGAAAATGTACAGATAAAAGCGTAAATTAAGTTTATGATTTAGTTTGAAATTGTGATCTCACCTTTGAAATTTAATTTGAAACTAAAATGGAATGAGAGATATTAATACAAGCGACACACCATATCATTTCTGTCACTTAACAAAGGTATCATCTTACTGATTCATCCGTTGTGTAATGCTCTCTAGGTTCAATTAAAACTAAATGGGCATGCCAGTATGAACAGGCTGTATTATTTCCTTGAAGCACATGCCAGTATGAACAGGCTGTGTTGTTTCCTTGAAGCACATGCCAGTATGAACAGGCTGTGTTATTTCCTTGAAGCACATGCCAGTATGAACAGGCTGTGTTGTTTCCTTGAAGCACATGCCAGTATGAACAGGCTGTGTTATTTCCTTGAATCACATGCCAGTATGAACAGGCTGTGTTGTTTCCTTGAAGCACATGCCAGTATGAACAGGCTGTGTTATTTCTTTGAAGCACATGCCAGTATGAACAGGCTGTGTTATTTCCTTGAAGCACATGCCAGTATGAACAGGCTGTGTTATTTCCTTGAAGCACATGCCAGTATGAACAGGCTGTGTTATTTCCTTGAACTAACATACACATTGCACGTTTTTGGACGAGTTGACCGAGTTGTGTTTTCGTGTTTGTGAACTGACCACTTGATAATTAACGTGACATAATTATAACCGACAACTAGAAATAAATACCACTTACACAGTGAAGTAGCATTCTAATGTTTGGGTCCACGCAACAGTACATGTACACATTGTTGTACTTATTTCGGGACTCACACACACAGAATCTGACACTGGACAATCGGCCATCGATACCTCGAGGCTTCGTATACTGGATTCCATAATCTTTACACATTACATGCACTTAAATCAAACATGAAGTTTGGCTTCGCCTACCAGAATGTGAATGAAAATTAGACTGCACTTAGGTCTATATGTTACCCGTATTTCTAATAACTAAACTGCTTAGTTGCGGGGATTTTTTATTTGTTCCTTTTATTTTGATGTGTTCAATCATTTTGAATAATATGTATCAAAGGAATTTGCTTGGTAAAAGTAAATTAAGATAATAGAAAATGGAATTCTAGTTTTATAAATTGAAGAGGTTTTGATTGCGCCATGGCCAAACACGAAAGAGGCGATGTTCTTTTGCGAAATGTATTAACCTGAATTTATTTAAATTAGAAAAACCTTAAATGTGTTTCCTTGCTGCTGTTAGTTCTTATACTTCCCTGGGAATTTGAATTAAATAGTTCGTGCAGATTCTTTTAAAACGGCGTCTCTGTAAGTTCTCAGGTTTTGAATATCCAACACTTAATACAGATAAATAGTCTCAACATTCAAAAAGTAAATTTCCGTAAAGGTTTAATTTCCGTTTAATTGTAATACTGCATGAACGTAAGGAGATTGTTTCATGTCGTTAAGCATTGGAAGAATTGTATGGAATTATTCTCTATATGAATTCGTGGAATCGGTTTGGTGTGTAGGATAGCTCATTCTCTCACTGTGTGACTGAAGCCCGCCAATCTTCATGAATGAAATTAAAATGCAAAGACGCCTCAGTGTGCGGTTTTAATACACGTTGCGTATTTAACTAGAAACGACTAGAAAATCCTTCTTGTATTAAATTTGCCATGAATGTATATTTTATGAATGAAGTTCGACAATTCCAGTATGCATGTACATTCAGGCACCAGAGACAGCTGCGGTGTATTGACGCTTGTGGAAAGTGAATACACCTTTGTAAATCAGTTCAGTCCCGCGCCATGGTGTGTACTGTACAATATAGATTCATCTTGATAAAAATATGAAATTCCATTTCAAGAATATAACACAAGAAAAACTTTGTGTTAATTAAGAAAGAAGAAATTATTTCATGTACATGTTTTTAGTCTGTGCAGACACCTCCCATGGGTAGACACAGTTAATCAACGACACCAAGGTGCGCTCCGAGCCACACCACTATGATATAGTGTTAATAAGATGTCGTGCCGCTGTTCATACCTTCTGACTTTCTTCAGCATGTTTGGGGTTCCCCAAAGTCGTTAATAATTCAAAATGATAGCAATTTTAAGCGAACTGTCATTTCAAATAAACTATCTGATTATAATTTTCTTTTTAAAGATTTATGCATCTACACGACTGCTTATAAATCATTTATTTTTTGCAAAAAATATTTCACGTGTTCAAGGAAATATAGTTTATGTAAGAAGACTATGCTTTATAACATAAATCAAGTTTCTCATAATAATAACTTGGCCTGACTCTCTTTATAGGTGAAGACTTTGATAGGTGTTATAGCATTCAGATAATACCATCTATTGTGAAATCTAAGGTAGGTAACAATATGTCATGAACATAAATTTTGTGTAACTCAAATACATTACATTTATGAAAGCAACTTTAATACCATTTCCAAAACGTTACTTGTTATAATAAGTAATTAATTTTTTTCCCGACAATGTCATCTCATGTAGCTCTCATCCGTATTTCATATTCTTAAATGTCAGTTACAAATGTTAAATGTTTTGACATGTGAAACTTTAAAACGCGATGTTCATGTATGTCTTAAAGTCCACACAGTTTACGATATTGACGAACCATGGTTTGATACTGGATCCTTTCGTCGTTTATATATTCTAATAAGCACTTATCTTGTGTATGAATATTCGTAAAAAAATAAGTTCCTTATCCAGACAGGAACAATACATTGGATGTGTGGCTAGTATTCAGCGGACCTGCTGTTCATTGACAAGTTCATTGCTCTCCGTCATTTGACGAAAATATTCCTTGTTTCATACGGAGTACGCTGTCACTTGTCACATTTCAAACAAGCAAAATCAAACTTACTGGCTTAGAACTGAATTATACACATACACTTTATGACGAAAACAAAAGCATCTTCACAATGTTCTTATTTGGTTTTAGATAATGATAATACTGTATTGTCAGATAAAGAAATGTGTTTACAAGTGACGCAATCGAGGGTAGAACTGCCACTATCCTAGTCGTTAAACTGTACTCATGAACAACTGAGTTGAACAATTTTGTTTGTACTCTAATGCGTATTTAATGATATTGTAGCAAAGTTTTCTCAATCTGTTCATATGGCAAATTTTGTCACAAGAATACAGTCATTGGAATCATCTATCTAAGGCCCGAAGCATGACACCATGGTAGCTGTAATTGATGAGTTTTACTGTGATTTTACAAAGTGAGGTTAAGATGTTCTAAGCTTGAGTATCCTTCCATAAAGGTATCTCCTTTCAACAAACCACCGTTTTAACCAACTTCACTGCCATAAACCATTTCAACCAATTACGTTACTGCCATGTACCATACCAACCAATCATTTTGGTACCATGTACCATACCAACCAATCATTTTGGTACATGTACCATGTACCATTTCAACCAGTTAATTTACTACCATGTACCATTTCAACAAACCATTGAAGTGTACCTAACGAGGACATTTCCTTACAACGGACAACTGATTATGTAACAAGTAGGTTTAAATGAGATTTAGCAAAGTTAAAATTTGTGTAACAAATTCAACATTCAGAATAACCCATAATGAAAACAGCTGTGCCATTTAGATTAAAGAGTAAAACAACTTTAATGTTTTCCTTAATATATACGCAAATGTTTCCTAATATGAAAGCATTTACATCAAAATGAAACTGGTAATAAACATTGAAATAGCACATGTGGCCAACCATTGAGTCTTCGAAAAATATTTCAATATGTTTTTTAGCATTAGAAGGAACCATTAAAATATGCTTGATACAGGTATGGGTTTGCACTTCAAAGGAAAGTGTCATTTGCTCAGTCACTAGTAAAGAAATGATCCGTGATATTTAGTAAGTAGACACTTTTTATAATCAAAGGCAATAACCAATTAACTTTGCAAAATCAAAGGCAATAAACATATTGCAGCTTTTAAACTATATGATATTTTCCAAACTAATACGATGTTAAGGTAATGAACAAACGGTAATACAAACCATTTTTAGGAGTGATTTTCTCACAACGTTAACGTGTTGTCTCGTTTATTTACCACTAGGGTTCCTGTCCTTTACTGTTGTGTTCGAAACGTACGATATATCAATACAAATGACTGATATTGATATTGCGTCAATACAACTTCATGTCCTTACTAAAGAGTACCACAATACTCCAGGCAAATCAATTTTGATGTAAAGATTTATTATTGACCTACAAGAACAATAAGCAATGGCCTGTGGTAAATGTGTGACAATTTCATCGATGATGCTTCATAGCACCACATAACCACTAGCATTTCAAGGTTATTTCAAAATCAAATATGAGTTCTCTTAATAAGAATTCGATTGAGTTTGAACGTAACAGATCTTTTAGTCCTGACATCAGACATAATAACTGATTTGAAATTTCAGTCTGTAAGAATACAAATATTGTTGATGATGACGATGATGCAGATGCTGATAAGGTGTATGATCATAAACTGTTTGAGAGGCATTCTAGACGTTGGTATGATGAAGAAGACAAATACTTATGGATGATCAACTTCTTTATTAACAATAGCGACGTTTCGGTATAAGGATCTATACCGAAACGTCGCCATTGTTAATAAAGAAGTTGATCATCCATATATATTTGTCTTCTTCGTGTATGATCATGAAAAGAATAATGGTTTAGTGCTTAATTATATATATATATTTATTCTACGTCAATGTGTCTTGTGTCTATGTTAACAACTACACTGGTCTTGTAAGCAGGATGTTATAGGTCGAATTCAGTCTCATTTTTTCTTTGAAATCATACCGTATTTGTCTTGCCGCTAATTAACTTCTTGCTTACACATGTTGCGGTGTTAACCAGAGTTCAGCCTTGTCACACTCTGACAGGCAAACACGTGAAATTAGCCTTATCTGAGTATTAACTTGGTTCCTGACTTTGTAGAACAAAAGAAATCAATTATTGACATATTAACGGTTATAATGTCAAAAGGTTACAAAGGGTTTTACGTTGGCGGTTTAGCTTCATATCAATTAAATCTTTCGAAAGTGATGATATGAGTAGACGTTGTGTATTCTGGGTTTGTTTAGAAAGTATAGTTACATGTTGTCTAAATCAGAAAACTTATCGAAAACTGAACTTGCAAAGAGCACGGCACGATTGTCATTTCAAAACATGATATCAATATTTTTAAACATTAATTCATACTTATCCATTCTTATTGCGTTTAAAACTTGCTGTTCATCGATACAAATATTGGAGTATATATTTCAAGTCGGGGTCTAATTTAGCATTGACCGCAGAGAGTTTATGCAGGAACATCCGATTTTTCAGACACAACACTTTTTAAGATTTTATGCAGGAATGTTCTTTTTTACTTTAAAAATGTTATGCAACAAAGTCCGTGTTTGACGTTAGCACTTTTTAATAGTGTATACAGAAAGTCTTTTTATAATACAGAATAAGTGTTTCCTTGTCGTTAGATTGTCCTGGAGCCAGCGTATACATACATCAAACCATCGCTTCATTGACAAGATTTATTGACTCTCTGCATGGTACTAAATGTTAGAATTAATATGATTGGAAAAGACCATGAGTTGGGTTTAGCGTCACATAAAGATTATATCACCCATTGATATCTGGCGATTCCACTGACCATGTTAAGGAGATTAACTCTGGTGTACTTGTGACACAATGCTCCGGGAGACATCTGTCACTTAAGCTGGTTCTATCTGCCATGATCCTTATCTCAAGTCCAAGTTGTTGATGTCAAGGTTTCCTATGGATTAGCGGGAAACGAATTGTCTCTACTTCTTCATTATCACATTTATTCCCAATGGAGGCTGCCAACAAAAAGTTTGGTGAAAAAACTCGATAATTAGGCGTGAGATCAGGCGGCCTTTTAAGAAACTAGTCCCCTTCAGGTTTAATATATGGAGAATATATGGGGATTAGCAATTATTAGGTAATTATATTAGTTAATGTATTTTCACAAAATACCTTTGTAAAGTTTAGGCTCATATATGTTTCTTAAAATCTTCTTAAATAGTATTGTGGGATGTGAATTTGCATTCAATGCGTTAAATTCACATTGATACAGCTGCGCCCCGGAACTATGTATATGTATGAATAATTAACTAGGAGAATTGCTCCCTTGTTAGCGGGCTTTGTAATTGTCCCTTCATCGATAAAATCATTCGTGCCGTAACTATGACACTTGATGAAACGGTTTAGGAAAATTAGTTTTTCATTACCGAATCTATTCAAGAGAAAACTTAAGGTATAGAGCTACCTACCATTAGTACAATGAGGGAATAAGAGCAACTGAAGAGGTATCGTTCTCTCCCAACAGAGGTTACTAACGTTATGTCTTCCAACATAGCCTCTCTTACACTACCACTATACTCCTCTCTTACACTACCACTATACTCCTGGTTTGTCGAATACAGCTTTCTGAACTCTCCAGCATATGGATTAACGCCCATGATTTTCATCCAATCAAAACGTGTCTATAATCTGGAATTTACAAAACTGGATGAATGAAATTACCTTGTCTACTACAAGTTTTTGGTGAAAACATGCATTCAGTAACTCATCGTACTTGACAGAATTCCACCTGGTTTACACCTTGCAATCTCGCATAAAAGTATATTTGCAACCACAACGGTGAACTCTTAAATTTTCGGGCAAAAAAACATTCTCCTCCCCGACATCAACGAAATGATACAGACTGTCAGATCATTTCAAGTCTACTGACGTCTAATCAGACAACGCTGCCTGTAAAACATAAGCTATGGTCGTTTCAATTCCAGCACAAAGCTTGACTATCTAGGGTTGAGCAAGATAAAGGGGCCTAGCTTTATCTCGATTACATGAAGATAATTCGTTCGATTGCAAATTACTCGTTGATGTACTCACCCTGGGGAACACCCATAACACCAGTCAGGCAGGGGTTATCAAGAACCAGAAGACGAAAACAACAAGTACTTCTACAACGTAGGGCGACAATTGCACTAATGTCGGCACCAGTTTTTGACCATGCTGCAGTTTTGATGCCTTGTCGTGGCTCGTATCCACGGCTCATATTGCTTGTCTTAGTGTATTGTATATTAACCAGCAAGGCGAAACTCTTGGCAGTCTCTATCACTGGCTGTTTTAAGCCTTGCAGTATGTTCTCCTCTTTTCATTGCTGTCATAGTAGAACGTTGCATCTAAAATGTTTTAATCATATTTATTTTTATTTCATGCAAGAAGTGGATAGGTTAACATGCTGTAATAGCTTATTTGAATACAGAATACAGGCAAATGTGTGTCACTTGAAATGCATAGTGTGCTCTGATTTTCCAGCATGGCAAGTAAATGCGGCAAGGTTTAACTCAAAATGTGATAGAGACTTGCAAGAGTTATGCCTTGCGTTTGAAATTGATAAACCAGTGAAGAGATTAACCTTTGTATTGTTATACTTTCATATAATTGTCTTTAATGATAATCACAAATGTAAGCTTTCTAGCGTGACATCTGAGTTTGCTGTCAGATTCGTTTGAAACTATGATGATTAGTATAAAGATACCGCACAATAATGAACCCCATAAATGTGCATGTTCAAAGCACACACGCAAACCCACTTCTAATTGTGCTGGTGTCCGAACGAACATCGTTTTTTTGTTCATTTGCAACCAACTGACAGTATACAAGCTAGCACCTAATTAAGGCGCTTTAATGGTTTCTGTCACATTGCCATCATTTCATTTCATCATACTCATCTTCACTGCTGGACTATGTAGGGCAGGGGATCAATTCGCAGATTATCCACCAATAAAGTGGCTCACAAATACGGCGTGCGACGCGCATGGTTGCTGAGCTGATAGCGACCACTGAGCTTTACACAGGTGCCACCAAGTCAAATTAAGGACAATTCAGCGAAATTCAGCAGAAGCTGAGACAGGAACATGTCGCTCGACAAGAGCGGTTTTCGTCTTGTGTGGGTAGTTAGTCTGTTTAAGAGTTTTTGTTTAACCTTTGAGATTTAAAATACGAAGTCGCAGCCGACAATGACTATTTCTTTCTACAGCTTGAAAAGCGTTTTATAAGTTTGCTTAGTTGAAAAAAACAGAGATGCAATCAGCGCCAAAGCTAATAAAGAACTGCATTCTCTTGAACTAATATCCTGTTCGTGTATATGAAAGGTTTCCGTTGTCTTGTAGTTCTCATTTCTACCACTTCAACAATGACTTTTTAGGAGCGGGTCGTTGCCTTAGGATAAACGTACATTTATTTTAGAAAACACAACCTTTAGGGCAAACGTAACGAAGCCGAATAAGACACTTGTCCGCCTGTTGTTTTATGTCCCTACGGGCACCTTGTTCGTGTACAATATCGTCACACCTTCCTATTATTCAGAGCTACAAGTTTTAATTAACTTATTTAATTGAAATAGTTTTAAAAAAGTCCAGATGCATGAGAAATGATTCGAAAATTGAAACCATTATTGTGATGTCAATGTTTGACAAAACCTAATTGAAACCATATCAAATATAATTTTATTTTAAAAATATTGGGGTTAATATAAAATCGGACCTTTGAATTAATTTAGTTATGGACCCATAAACTATTGTAGCAAAAATCTCTCTTTAATTCCGATGTTACAAAACCAAAGCCATGGAAAGTGTTTTCTTTGTTCTCCGCGTTTTACAGCAGTGTATATACATGCATAACCTATCGAAGTAACGATGCCTTGTTAAAGGGTACTGCCACTTCCGTACATCAAAGAGAAGAGAGATGCTCCTGGGATTGGTTATAGCTCTCAGTATTCCCGCCGGGTATGGCAAAGGTTAAGTAAATGATAAACGTAAATTGTACTAATCAACGGACGCGTCCTACTTTTAAACTGATATCAAAGGACGATAAACGGTAATGATCAAGCGATAACCGAAAACTCTTTCATACCAGCAATCGTACTATATTCTCTGTTTGGTCATCATTTCACTGAAAAATAAATAATAAATATTCTTAACGATATATCTTCAGGGGCATTATGAATGAATGAATTAACGCCTAATACCCAGACAGCTGGTTATACCTGCTCAGGGGCGCTGTACATAATGAAGTTACACAAACATAGTGCAGTGATTGCAGAGTTGATAAGATAATACATTTTCTTTCTTTTTTTTGCTTATATTTGCCAAAATGTTGTCTGATAAAAAATATCTTAAGCTTATTCTGGAATATGTCCCTTGTTGGCGATTGTTGTATTTCAGTTGGAAGTTCCTTCCACAAAAAAGGAGCGGCAACTGAAAAGCATTGGTGCTGGTTCTGGGGACGGCAAGATCATTCTTAACCGTGCTGGATCGGAGCGTTTTAGTGAAGGCTTAGTGGGGAATACGACACCTTAAATACTCGGGAGAAGAAGGTCATACTGAGCGCAGTATGAGAGAGATAGCAGTCTGTACATGATTCGTTGCCGCACTGGCAGCCAGTGTAACTAACGCAAGATAGGTGTGATTTCACCTTATCTTATAAAACTATTCCCACTTGTGAATCGGGTTTTGTTTGGGGCGTTACAATCTTGACAGTCTCATGAGTATATAGCTTTGTTGGACAATAGAGCATTTACCAGACCTGCCCTCCTTCGACGGCCATTTACTTGACATTATGATGACGCACTGATTAAACAGCTTTATTGCTATGTCATTGGCTGGCAACAACGATGCAACGACGTCATTTTGTCGCCAGTTCAAGGGGTTAGCTCTGGAGCCTACAGTCGGAAAAGGCGACTCGACGGCGGTAAAAATTCCATTGTTATAATATTATTCTCTTGACAAAAACTATGTTAAACTCATCATGTAAAGTGGAGAAATTAGCTTCCCCTCGCTGATGGTTACGCCATTTTATGTATTAACGCTCGATCGCACACGATGAGACAAGCACGTTAATGTAAAAAAAGGATAGACAATTCTCCAATTGTTGTTTTTGTTTATTTGAGAGTCAGACATTCGGTCCTATCAGTGAAATAAACCCTCTATCAGATGAAACGCTAACATTTATCGTCATTGTTTTTAACTTTAACGTGATTTGCATTTCCCTATCAGGACAATCTGATTATGTCCCCCACTTCAGGATGACAATGATATAAACATCTCATAAGATACAATTGCATTGGTTCATGATGAAAAGTTTTATCCAAATATTGTATGCCTTAATGTTATTGTTTTAATTATCAAATTAATTTAATTATTAAGTAGCCAATCAAAATTTATCAATTGAACATTCGTCAATAGTCGAAGTTGTCTCTGGACTCCTGCTACTTCCATCACTACGTGACTGTAAATGATAACGGTATAGTGTGTTATGTATAGGATATCATGGCAACTGCTATATACTTCATTCCAACTGTGGTCTATTACGTGAGGTCTGATATAGAGACGGTGCGCATCGGTCACTCAATCAAGTTGGGAATGGTTTTATAAGATAACGCTTCTGAAAACCCAGCCATACCGTTATTGGATCTAAAACAGTTGAAATGAAATCTTGTTGTGTACGAATTTATAATCACGTTTTAGTTATAATTGTAGATGAAACAGATAAAGGAATAGTGACATCGTGTTTTGAAATCACGACTACTCAATTACGCCATAGTCGATGTCGTTGCTGGCAGTTGATTTTGGAAGGTCATCCATTGATCGTTTAAATGTAATATGCATGGATTTGTGTAACAAGAATGGACAAAAACATAGAAATGAATGTACTAGCTTAGCTTCAGCCAGTTTGGCATATTCATGTACACGAATTATGGTTAATCTAACATTGTACAAGAGGCGAGGGAGATAGGTTAATCGTTAATCCAGCTACGTTAAAACATCTTGTATAACATAGTAGTGCGCAGCATTTCGGGATTTCCGGTAATGAACGACTTGATAGATTACCAGAAAACTCTGAATCGAAACAGTTAATTTGGTCCCCGAGACGAAATTACAGAATGACGTCAATAAAAGAAGTGATAATGACCCGTCGTCAGGATTTACGCGGACCAATATCATTTACAGCGACCAACTCGTTTCTGATAGCAGAAGGGCGACTTTATTGTAAGTCCATCGTTTTCATCTATACTGACTGGTACAACGTTTAGCTATGTATGCCACTGATTGATAAAACGGTTTATATTGATTGATATATATTGATATCCAAAAATATAATACAGCTTAGTCATGCAAAGTTTATCATAATTTTAAAGCCTAACATCTACGTTGTGTCTGACGTATTTTCCTTGTGAGCAAAAGCAAACTAGAAACTGTGATACATGTCGTATTTAGGGTGACACTTTTGTTCAGGTTGAGTCCTTCACGTCCAGTTGTTGTTGTACATCGCTTTTGTCAAGATATAGGTGGCTGAATGGGTAAGCTGTTGAGACAATCAGTGTTTGCGGTTGGTCTGGGTCTGAGTGTGCGAGTTCGAATCCCGTAAAGAACTGTGGCAGATAATGTGATCGCAGCTATATCAAAGTTACCCTTGTTCACTATATCAATGGTATGTATGTCTTATACATGTATAAATATATAAAAAATAAGAATATAAAAATAAAATATATAAAAATAAATATATCCAATATAGTTAACCATAGTTAACCATACCGTACCATACCAGAACACTTAACTATCATGGCAAACTGAGTTAATCACAACAATGAAACACGATAACACGTTCTTAAGGGTAAGAATGGAGTTGAATTCATAGTCGCTCATTATTAATAACATTAATTGGATTAGGCTGAATTCAAATTAATGAAAACCAATACCTGTTGGACGTGATAATGGTAATTTGCTTTATTCTCGAAAGAAAACATGTAAAAATGATGATCTATTTTTCATTTCTAATTGTACGCTTGGCTATGCAATTGCACATTTCTGGAAGAATTCATTTTAGACGAATGTACTTTGATAATCAACGATGTTATGCCCATGAAATTCAATATCATGAAAAAGTTACAGGAACTCTCGTCATTTCAAATAATATTTTCGATTTCAAGTTTCCGAGTGACATGAAGGGTTAGTGCATGGCAACATTCCCTCATTACGCTCCGGAGAGGAAATTACGTTTCCAATGATATTGTGCCCGTCGCTTTTCATCATAGTATGGGGGCTTGGTAGGTAATTTACTATCATCGCCCAATAATTTCCTGGTGGACTTTCACCCTATACTCAGTGATACGGGCCGATATTTCATCATGAAACCAATATTGGCTTTGGCTTAGAAGTTATAGGATAAGCAATGCTCATCTGACGCTCTCGATCAAGTGGTATGCTGGGAAGAAACCTGACTGAATATGTCATCTACAAGGTCCGCATTGCAAACAAAAAGCTCGACCGGAAATTAACTAAGCATTCAGAACAAATGGATATCACAATGGTTCTTGTATTTCCCAGTCAGTATTAACAAAAGAGCTGTCATTTCTTCAATGTAGAGATAAAAGCCAAAGCATTAACTCTCATTTCATCCGGACGAGAAAGGAACACTGATAATTTAGGGATTGAAAAGGAAATACCTTTGGCAAGGTTTGGAGATGGTTTGTAACTATGTGGTTATGATGTTGCCTCTCGCCCATCACTCGGAGTGATTCTGATTGCCTCTAATACCTACTTTTATACTACTTCTGCCGTGTCCGAAGGGCATTGCACTCTCTGTTACAATCCCCGCATCAGTCTCAAAACCAACGGAAGCGGATGTTACGCCTTCTGTAAACTTTGGATGCCCCGGGCTCACGTGGGCATGTGGTTTTAACTGTATTTCACGTACCCAACAGCAAAGATGTGATGTGTATTTGATAGCGATGTTTATTAGTGATGTAATTAAATCCAATTCGTTCGCATACCATTTATAAAGTTTCGATAATCGACGGTTTCATAGAGCCGAAGGAAAGAAATCTGGTCCCTACACGAGTGTATCATAGTTATTATGGAGCTTAAAATTTGAAAAAAATATTTAAGCTAATACCTTAATATCTGAAACAAGTGAGCGTTATTATTGACACATATATTTGTTTTGATAGACACTGGCGTCTGCTTCCCCCCGCAAGGCATAAGGAAAGCCATGATTTTACCAAATGTAATATTCAACCCTGTTTGCCTAATTGTGTAAACTTTTGATGCACGTTCGACTTCAGTGGGGGATTACCCAACCTCTCGAGGAGCTGTTTAAGGTTGTTCACTGAATATAGTTGTTCTACAAATAGTGTGGTTTGTTGTAATAATCTAGCAACTACATTGCAATTCAGTGCAGTATCACCCGCCAATCGCTCTCATGTATCATTGGAAAGCATAGCCCTGGTGTCAATTAGGGATGTTCTCCCTACCTTTGAAAGCATCATTAAAAAAACGCTATTCACCACATCGTAACCTCAACACAAAACATTAATTTCATCACGCTGACCATAGCCACATAATCACAAATCTAAAAACGCATCAAAGTATGTATGCATTTTATATCATCTTTCATTCAGGAGAAAACAGGAAAAGTTTTTTTTGTACGATTGCTAATTTATAAAACTGGTTGTGTTTATCGTGTATATTCATATTTTGGCGTTTTCTAAAGTGTAACTTTTTTAACAATAGTTAAAGCAATTTACCTTTGACTTTGTCAAAGTCAAACCTATTGACGTCAAACATTTTAAATTCTTACGTTTTCTTCCCATGTGTGATTCCGCTGATGGAATGCGATAAGAAACAAGGATCAAAGAACTAATGGACATCTTCTATAGGTTAATCAACGTTATCGTCTGGTCACGTGATCAAATCAAGCATATCAAAATAGGCTATTCTCACATGATCATTGCTAGATGTAATTGTGGAATCACGTATTGCGTGAATAACTTCAATAAAGAATGTGAATTGCACATCGATGGTTTAGATTTCTCTATGATGTTCAAGTTTCTGACCAGTAGGCTCATTAAAACCACTTTTCAATTATCTTCAAAGTGTTTTAACCATACCAGCGTGCTTACGTGCAAGGAAATCTCTTAAGTAGCACGAAATTCTAACGATTTTGGTAATTTTTATCAATCTAGAGACTGTTGAAAGTAGATATTTAACATATATTGTGTAAGTAATAGTTCTGATCAATAATGGCAATTATCAAGGCGTTTTCTTTGTGGGAGACTTCTAAATTCAAACAGATTTGATTTTGAATTGGCTATGTTTTCATTATCGGATTTATTGGTTTATTCAGTTTCGCCTAGGAAATTATGAATGCTAAACACGTTTCAATTGTGATAACATACATGTAGTGCCACAGGGTCACAACAGCCTTAGTATAGCCGAGTAAACCGTATTTCACCTCCTCAGCGTAGACTTGATAGATTCAGTTTAACGGACAGAATATATGTGGGGCGAAACTAAAATCTGAATGCACTGAGAAAACAGTTAAAAGCTAGCGAGTTTTGTAAACTGTAAAGTTTTGTGAATAACAAGCGCTACTTGTGGGGTAGGACATGCTCATCAAGTTCGTATCGGTGTCATTCATATGTTCTTATTGAAGTTACTGCTTTATCCACCACAAACCTTTATTCAGCTGATCGATATATGTAATCAGATTAGTGTTGCTCGTCCCTATTTGTTTTTGAGACTTCTATAAAGGTTGGACTCTAGTCTTATTATGCCTCACTTTGACTATGTAATTATGTACCTGTGAGATATGCAAACCCCTTCATTATTAGGTAGTGCGTGTTAGAATGTAATTAAAAGTATGCACGTAAATGATATATTCATACATTCTGTTCTCAAGATGTCACTGCCGTCATACACAAGCATCAAATGCAAATGAGGTTTAAATACAAGTATTGACTTTGTTGTTTGTATTGACCATGTACAAGTATTGACTTTGTTGTTTGTATTGACCATGTACAAGTATTGACTTTGTTGTTTGTATTGACCATGTACAAAAATGAGACTCAAATAAAGTTAGCTCTCTCCTATGCGAACATCACACTAGAAATTGACAAACGTATTCAAAAGCAAAGGAGAAATGATAAAACGATCTGAAAAGTTCCATAACAATACTTTCAAAGCAGATAACAAGTACGTGTTGTCAGGTGAATGTACCACGGCCTTTAAAGTGACAGAATACGTTATACGAGAACGTAAAGTATTCTTGTAAATTTCAATAAATATTGTTCTCCTTGAAACACTTACATGTATTCTGTCGTATCAAGCTACACAACCAACATCTATGAGATGCCAATGCCAGGTGAAATGCAATCGTGGGTGACAGAGGATCTATAGGAATGCACGTTCCTCCCCAATTTACACTGAAATGTCATCCACAGTCCTCTTTCTATTGGCTTGCTGTCAACTACTTTATGTAATTGTGTTCTTCTGAAGGCAAACGAATTCAGGAGTAAGTGATTTGCATGAATACGAAAAGGCTTGAAATGAACACGCATCTAACATCCCAATTAGTATGTGGCCCAGCATGTGAGATGGTGTCATTGCCGTCCGCCAAATGACGGTCTTTTAACCAATCTTGACAGGGAAAATTTCCGAGTGATTTGCAGTTGACATGATCGAGTTGAAATGTGATAGCTCTATTGTACATGATTTAGCCAAATTAAGTGCAAATGAGTTGCCTGAAATGCATAGACTACAAAAGACGAGTGATTATCTTTCCTTTTACATTGATTTCCAACCTAAGACGTACGGGGATGAGGATACTGCTAAGAGCTGCAAGCAGACAAACCAGATTCATTTTGTTCAACCATCGGGACCGAATGAAATGGTTACAGCAGCATTCGTTTAATTTCTTCCACTCGAAATGTTATAACTGTAGCTCAAAATTTAGGGTATTCCCGAGTAGGCAATTCTGTGAAAGTTGAAATTGAAAAATGACTTAAAGACCTTGTTTCGATCTTTCCAAACTGGCTATTGCTTGTTTGGTAAATTCGCCGTGAAATGAAAGTTTGTGCATTTCGTTTTTTTCAAACGAAGTCAATTTCCCCCTATCGCTACACGACTCCATATTTACATAGGGATGGATATGTGAGCTCTCGCAGTCGATATCACAAGGACTGGGTACATAGAGTCAAGTGACTTCCACGTAACAAGCCAACATCTTATCGTCCGGGATATTCATTAAAGTTATCGACATCCTTTCCAAACATCATTTCCAATGCGATCTGACATTAAGTAGCAAGTTTAATATCGAAGAGAATATAAACCTTTCTCCTCGAGTGTTGACTCACCGTCCATTTCCTATGCTTGCTTTAAAAAGCAATAATGAATTCTTTTCTTGTATGATTGTCAATTCCAGTTATCATATTATTGATTTTGAATATCATGGAAATCTTACTTTTATCTCCGTCTTTAATGATAGGGGACGTTTGGGAAAGGGATATTTTAGGATTCCTAAATGACCATGAGAATTTGATGTGTGGACGCTTATGCTGAGAGTTTGGATAATCAATGAAAAGTCAAGCCAGCAAACACATGATGGCTGGAAGGGGTCAGTCAGGGTGATAATCAGGAGATTGGGAAGGAACCCAAAGCTAATTACCTCGAGGATAATTGCTTTCTTAGGGTTTTACAGCGACCTCAAGGCAAACGGTTCGTCTAAAAAGGATGACAAGAGCGTTTTTTGTGGGAATAAATTCAAGCAGAAATGCTCATCAATTGGCATCATTGGTGATACGTTTCAAAGGGGTGGGATAGCGCAGTGGTTCGGCATCTGATCAAGAAGTCCAGGGTTCGAATCCCGCCATCCCTTTGTCTGCAGTAGATAACTGTTTTACACGCAGTAAGGTTTGGGTGTAATGCTACACTGAATTTCAGGGTAGTACCACCCATGGTTCGCTAGTTCCAGCCGATGCTCTCAGGTTTCACTGCAATGCATAGCCTCATGGCGTTGCGGATTTTTTCCTTGCCTTAATACTAGCAGCCGCGATATAAGTTTTATGTTAACATGCGATATCTGGAATATACCCACAAGTTTCGTTCCCCATTAAGAACCCTTGTCTACATCATCAAATAGCTTACGTCAAAGCAACGTTGGAAGAGATAGAATATCATGTTTATGATCAATTATGTTAAAGCAATGCCTAATTGTGGCAAACTTAACACTTATCAACACCATATTTAGCAATGAAACATGGAATTACTGAACAGTCTATAAAGCAAATAAAATGCTTTATATTTCTGACTGTACATAATTACAATATAGTGAGAGTGCATGGTATATCTTAAATCTTTGAAACAATTTAACTATATGATCACTATTAACGATGCTAGTTCACAAACAGTTACAGTCCTTAAATGTATATATTTTAAATGGTATTTCGTAAATATCACAAATTTAATCTAAGAGTCAGTTGAATATTATCAGTAATTAAATAATGGGAAACTGACCACCATGTTATAGCTTCAGCAGCACTTTCAACTGTGGCGGTCTTATCTATTACTACTGAGAAGAACGTGTGTTCAATGTCTCCTGCAATGAGGCGGGCGGTATATCATGGATCATTTCCACTCAACGCCTTGTCTCTGAAACAAATTACTGCTGTAAGGAGAAGCAACAACACGTCCTAATCACTGCTGGCATCAGCCATAATAGGCTAATTTTAAGGGAAAAAAGAAGCCCAATTCATGGCCTCTTCTGTCTTTTGGGCGGTTGATGGAACTGAATAGTTACCATTTGCAAAATCTCCAGAGCGATGGTAGGACATCATCGATAGTCAGTACTTTATGTTCCTTTCAGAGATAATGATATCCTAGCGCATGACTGGCGATAACACTGCCATGTTTGAACATCCGGTTTAGCCGGAAGTGTAGAAAATGGAAACAACAGAGGCTTCGGGATTGGTAAGGCCACATCTGTCTTTTAGCGTCTTAAAGCGGGTAATTACAGGAAATATAGTTTAGCGAATAAAATTGACCATCAGTGTGCCATGATGAATGTTGCAATTTCTTTTAAATTTCTTACGACCTGCTCTGAATTGAATTATTGGATGATCTGAGCCCATTATGAAAAGTCCCAGATGGATTTTGCCGTCACTTTCATATAATTGGTCATTCTGGTTACTCTACCATCGGGGATATTGGGTAGGAAACAGTGATAATTATATACAAAAGAAAGGATTTATCAAAATGAATTCCTTTGTAAAGAGTCCATTTCGCCATATAGGGAGTTTTTAAATAATTGCTCTTACTTCATATAAAAATCAATATCCGTTGATTGAATTTGAACTTTTTTTAGTGAAATTAAAACAATTAGCATTTGCGGAAATAATTCTAGTCCAAAGAAAGGATTATATTTTACAGATTTTCATAATGGAATTTTCTCTTACGTGATTGAATAGCATTTTCATTTTTTCAACGTACTTTTAATAATATCGGGTAATTTGTTAGCTTTTCTTTTTATGTGACACGTCCATTTATTAATATGAATGTCACACTTGTGTGATTATGTAACTAAATGTATAATGAACAATAACATTTTAACCTCTCAAACACCAATAACTGTCTCTTGAAAACTAGAATGGCATTTATGATATGTTAAAAATCATTTTGAAATTGTTCTCATCAGTAATCATAATAATCACAGTAATCATCGGTCATCATATATTCGAAACTAAATTATCATACTTGGAACATAACTTCTGGATAGAGAGAATATCTTTCTTATAAATGTAGCATCTAACCACACTAGAAATCCAATGAACACATCGCAATGGAATATATAAGGTATTCGCATGTTCCAATACATGTCGCGCCATGATGCTTACACGTAATATCATTTAATATCAGGAAATCCTTCTGTCCTAAAATAACAATTTATTACCATACCTGGTATTACCAGAAACACATTAGAATAAGGGTATTAGAGAGCAAATCAATCAGTTATTCCGTTACTTGTTAGCCTGTTTTCATTTGAGCCGGTTTAAAAGCAAGAAGTCTTTATATCGGATATTCTTTGTGATGAATTGTATGATCTGGAAATATGGCATGGTATTCTGCGTTTGTTGGACTTCACTCACATGTAACAGTCATATGATGTTATAGTTGTGTTACATTGTTTGTAGAGCAGTCTTCAATGTTTGCCACGATGTTTCTTCTGGCTTTGCCGTGCCTCAAGGGAAGCTGTCAGTGTACTGTATCGGGGAAACCAAAGGTTCATGATAATTCAGTTGGCGCATATGGACAGTTAATTATCACGTACATTATTTCTGACAATACTTAAAAATAAATTCATGTTACCTTATCCCAAATGACAAATGTAAAACGTTGCTCATGTCACGTTGTGTTGCGAGTTTGAAAGACTAATTACCAAACCTATGCTTAATATATGTCAGGACAGGGAATACAGTGCAATAATCCGTAGTTAATGGACTGTGATATTACTCATATCGGATCTAATTAAGCGAGAAAGAATATGAATGGAAAATATTTGGTGAATATATTTACATGTAGGCATGTAAGTTGCGTGTTTTATGAAATTAAATATAATAAAATCATCATGATCTGTAATGTAGTGGTAGTTCTATCGCTAATTTGTGGCGTCGAGTCTTTGTTCAATGACGGCGGAGTATTGATTATTGATATCATTTAGCACAAAACATACCATAATACTCAAATGTATTGTTGCAATTGTGCAAGGTATTGAATAATAAAATGCATGACGATTACATTCAATGCAACCATTCACGGCAACGTTAATCGCTAAATAAAAAATTTGTCATTTGAGCATATCTTGGTTTAGATACCCTATGTTTTATCTCAATTACGATTATGATAAACGAAACTTAACGTAAGCATCAGTGTTAGTGTTAATGTGGTTCCTCAACTTTTACGAGAGTTAATTGGTGTTAGGAAACAAATAATTTTCAGATAATGATTTAGACGGGCAATTGCCAACAGATGGCAATGTGTTTGTTAATATCCTATTAAGAGCCAATTAATATTGGAATTTATGATCAATTAATACCTTACTAATTCCGTTGATATATGGTTTGTGTTATTCTCAACTGCCAACACTTAACGCCCCCAGATTCGCTTGTTTCGTATTATAAACCAGAAATGTTGCCATGGTACCTTTGACTCAACATTACTCGATAAATCATCGAACTCGATTAATTATGTCAAAGGAAGACAAGATCTTTTATCTTTGATTGGCACAGCAGCAATGCAAACTACAATAAATTTACTTGACAGATCTCTCAAAGGGCGGGTTTCCTTTCACCAATGTCAAAGGTATTACAATATTTGTTCATCAACCCAAAGCTTAATTGGACCCCTTCATGGCTCTAGCTTTACCCTCATCAGCTTCATAATTCTATCTGTACAACTCAATGTTGAGTAGAAAGGTTGGGAGACGCATGATCAAACAAAGATGAAGTATTCCTATTGAGTCAGGTTTGACAGAAGTCAGATTTGCAGAGAAGAGTCCACGTTGATTCATCACACATCAATTTATCTTTGCATGTCATTTTTAGGCATCCTTCATAATAATTGTAAAAATCAGTCAACGTTGAATTGAGAACCTTTATTCTTTGTATTCCATGGTCAAGCGTTAAGGGTTAGACTAAGTCTGGAATTGACAACCAAGAGATGCAAAATACTAAAAAAAATAATGCTTAATGTTAAGATATGTCATAGTGTTAAAATATAAATGACATTGATCAAATAATGCAAAAGGTTTGCTTTTACTAACTTTTCTTTATGTCATGACAATAAGTCAGTAAACAATCTTTAACGTCTTCTTACAACCAGTTTCGCTACAGAATTTAATTGTAAAGTTCAGCCTCCTTGAGATAGAACTTGTTAGATCTGGATACTATCTGACCGCTCATAGGGTCAAGAGGATCACAAATATATCAATTGACCTTTCAAAACACATTTAACCAGAAGAATCATGAAAGTGCTTTCCATCAACTGCACTATGTATACTCAAACTGTCTTTAAAAAGTCAAAAACACTTCCAGCTACACTGAAGAAATGACATGAACGTTTGTCGCCAAACCGGAAATGGGAAGGGAAGGGAGATAACTCCATGTAGCAAATCCTTTCATTGATCCAAGTTAGAGTTCGAATTCAGGTGAACCCTACTAAAACGTTTCTGACCCAAAACCAACAAACTTAGTTATTTATTATTAATAAAAGAAAAATACAATCTCATAACATAAAAGACACAATCTCTGAAATCTTGTGTTCATGTCCCTCTGTCGATGGGAACGATGAATGAAAGACATATGATGGGCCAAAACTATATTTTGATCATTTCTCTCAACTTCTTGAACATTCAGCTATGTGCATGATTGTACGTGATAATTTACCATTACCAATGTTAATGAGCAAATAAATCAGAGTTAACTGCGCCATGGGAAAATTAAATAAGTTTCATCTCCATAATGAGTGTGATTATTGGAACAAAGGTCTTGGAGTGTGTCAAATGCTATAATCAAAGTCAGTATTGATATAGTCCGACTTTATCATTACGTAAATTACTTCAGAAGAGACCAAATATACACGATTTGCTTTAATTATGAGATAAACATACTGTGTTTGAAAATCAGCGGCATATAACTGAATTATTATAGCCCTCAATTTAATTTAAAGTCGAACGCGTAGTATTGAACTATATTCAGACGCATTGAATCGGTAGTGATTTGTCATTCGACACCGTGCAGAAATTCCACGGCCTGACAATTACAAAGATATGACGTATTTGGTAATCTCGAATGACGTAGCTTGTTATAAGGCTTCGGAAAACAGCGAAAGTTTCCGAATGCATTAAAGTTGAGGTCACTCTTGCAACCGGCGTCAGCGTTCGGGATCATTTCTGCAGTATTTTTGAAACTGACATAGTTATTATTCCGTCAATTTTGTAAATAAAATTTTAGGTAAGTTTATTCTACATTCCGACAGTTTCCGGGTGATATTCAGTCCGGTTTTAACCCTTTTGTCATCCGAATTGAGTTTATTCAGGAACGTTTCTAAAATGCCAGGTTGCTGGACGACAGATTTTCAAAACTGCATTGTTCATATTTTTTACCGTTTCGGGTCTTATTTTGATCAGTTACAGATTTATTATCAACATTATTTTGATCAGTTTCAGATTTATTATCAACATTATTTATTTATGTCATTTTGTTCATAGCAACATCTCATACAAAACATATTCGAACATGCAAGTATTCGGGGAATAAATGCATTCGCTAATGTTGCCTGGCAACAAGCGTATTCTTGCGCAAAATACAAAGTAAACAGAGCACTGTATAACCAAATTATACCGTCTCTGTTTTTTCAGAATAGCCAATCAGAAACGACTCTTTCGCAAAGTTATGGTAGAATATCAGTTTTATACTATACACACGTTTTTATTCATAATCTTTTCCTTTGAGAAATCCCGAGTTTTATATTTCGCGAAAATCCTTCCTTCAACAACGTAGTGGACATTTAAAATGTAAGCAGTGAAACAGATATCCAGTAGTTTCAACTCTCCCGACACTCGAAATACATCATCTTGCCTCTGAATGCAGTTCCAAAAATATCAAATTTAACATGAACTATTACTTTACTTATTTTAGAGACATTTCGTCTGAGAAAATCAAATCAACACGGGATTTAAATGAAGAAAACACACTCGGCGGAATTCGTTTCCCGTTTATAATCCTTTATTAAAGATAGCTATTAATCAATGTCAAAATCTGGTAAATATTCATCATCGTCCTTGTGTGTCATTTTAGAGTATTGAATTTGTCCATAAAAATAGCACATACTATACAACATGCATGTCACACATACCAATAATACTAATTGAAACATACATAGTATACATGTACATGGAGTTGACACCAAAGAAACACCATACTTGATGACAAATCGTGCATGCTCTCGTCAAACATACATACAACAATGATAAAACCAAATATCCTTTTTTTTTTGTCATTTGTTCAGATATCCAATTATCACAACTGTGATATTATATATTTTCAGAGACCCAGCATTCTTGTGGACGATGACTTCAACTTGTGCTGGACTTATCCTCAGTGTGTTGCTCTTATCAGGAGTTTTGGCACAAGGTGTAGTACCACAAACCCCGGGGCGTGTTGAAGCCGACAAAGAAAGTGAATTCGTAGATGCTGCCAGTAAATTAGTTTCTGACAATGACAGTGATAACCCGCAAGCAACAGATGACTTGGGTTACGATGAAACAGTTGAAAAGCGTGGTATTGACCCAATACTTTTTGGTGGAAGATTGGGCAAAAGACCAATGGACAAATTAGGATTTGCTGCACAGCTTGGCAAAAGAGGAATGGATAAGTTTGGATATTTCGGACAGCTTGGCAAGAGAGGAATGGACAAGTTTGGATATTTCGGGCAGCTTGGCAAGAGAGGCATGGACAAGTTCGGATATTTTGGACAACTAGGGAAACGAGGAATGGATAAGTTTGGATATTTTGGACAGTTAGGGAAAAGAGGAATGGATAAATTCGGATATTTCGGACAACTGGGGAAAAGAGGTATGGATGGTTATGGCTACTTTGGACAGTTAGGCAAGCGCGGGATGGATAAGCTTGGATATTTTGGACAACTTGGCAAAAGAGGAATGGATAATTTAGGATTTTCGGCACAACTTGGCAAGAGGGGCATGGATAAATTGGGATTTGCTGCACAACTTGGCAAACGAGGAATGGATAAGTTTGGATATTTTGGACAACTTGGTAAGAGAGGAATGGATAAGTTTGGATATTTCGGACAGCTTGGGAAAAGAGGAATGGATAAATTCGGATATTTCGGACAGCTTGGTAAAAGAGGCATGGATAAGTTTGGTTACTTTGGGCAACTAGGAAAACGGGGAATGGACAAACTTGGTTTTGCTGCTCAACTTGGAAAGAGGGAAGATTCAGAGCAGGATGATAAACGGGCGATAGACACGATGTCATTCAATGGTGCTCTGGGAAAGAGAGGCCTTGATACGATGTCGTATATAGGAGCTTTGGGAAAGCGACAAATGGACTCAAGGATGTTCGGGGCTCGACTGGGAAAGCGACTGGATACTAAGTCCTTCATCGGGCATCTTGGAAAGAGATCAGCAGAAACACCTAACGCAGAGGTTGGTAGTTTTCTCAATTATATTTCAGACATATTTATCACAGGTTTCGAAAATTCGACTAATTGTCTTACGATTATTAATGTCGTTTGTCAAAACATATTGCTAACTTACGATCTTTTCGTGACGACTTTGACACAAGAGCAACACTTGTGCTTTCCAGGGAATTAGTGTATTTCTTCTCATACGTAACATCCGTGTGGCATTAGGTGCAGTCGGTAGCCATGCGGTCTGCTACATGTAGCTCACTATAGATGCACTTCCGGTGATGTCACAGGCAATCAACTATGCATGTATACACATTGGATGGATAAACGAGGTGACTGGTTATAGGTTACCAATACGTTAATAGGTTACGTGAAAGTTCGATCGTCCGGCGTCCTTCCGTCTTCAAGAACCACAGGCGCTAGAAAGCTTTACTATTGTTTATAGGTACCTTGCTTACCGGGCATTCTCAATTGTGAGTGAATGAGTGAGTGACGATAAATTTGATTTTAATTATGTAGTGATATATAGAAATATTAATAATTACAAAAGCAATTAACACTAGTCCATGCCGTTACTCGCAGGTTTAACTATTGCGGACTCTTTCCCTGCAATAATACTGGAAGCCATGATGTAAGTGAAATACTCTTAAAAGTGACATAAAGGCCCAATTCCCTTACCTCACCCTAATAACAGCCCCTGAGCCCTCTACAAACTTCGTATTCGTATTCGTCTTCTCCAGACGCCAAGGGCTTAGACAACTGAAGCATTTTGTATTTTGTTCCTCCGTTAATGAGGATTATTAATCATAGATATGTAACCACAATAGAATAAAAATAGACAACATCATGACACGAACAATTTAATATGTATTTGTATATATTGAACAATGGAAATTAAATCGTAGCAAGCTGCAAAGTCTGTGTCAGTCGGTCTTTTCAACATCTGATCCGCATGGAAAGTATAGCTAAGCATGCGCAATGCTATCTTTAATTACACAGAGTAGCTCGACTGTGACAGCTTATCTGATCAACCATAGTGAGAAGACTGAGCCAGCCGTTTGCATTTGAATAAACTGTTAGACATAGCAGTGGGTTCATACAGGGTAGTAGTATACCGTGGAGACAATTCTTGTTGGTTCTTGAGCCATGGTCGAGTGGAAGTAGAGGAAAGGGGACGTCCTAGTGTGAATCTCCACAAACAATCTTACCGTGTGGTGTCACCAAAGGAAACCCTTGATGGGACATTTTAAAAAAATAGTTTTTGTTTGTCCTATGTTGCAGTGAAAGACATTCCTGTTGCCTATCTGAATGGCACTGGACGCTCTCAATCACACATGCCTTAATATTCAAATGTGTTCCCTTATAATTATAGTGTCGAGGATAGGAGAATGAACCCCTTGGTAACCAAGGATTGGTAGACATGAATGTACGCAAAATACCAGTTTGCTTTCACCTGATAGTTAGTTGTTATTAGAAATACACAAATATTTTTTTCTGAATTAGGTTGTTCAGAAGTTGTTATTCAAAAATGAAAATTCTTTATTTCGCTGTATAAACACCATTCTCACCACATGATCGACAAACAAAGAAATTGACCATCAAACTTTCCTTCGTAACTTTTGTCATCAGGTTACTTATATAAAGCATGTCCGCACTCTGGACTGAACAAATAAATTCGTATAGTCAAATGAAATTATGACTTTATGTAAGGCCAAAAAAAAAAGAATTTGTTTCTGGTTTCCGCCCGCGTCAATTTCAAACCCACGCCCCATGTCTTTTTTTCTAGGTTTTAACTAAAGAAAGGGGCAGATAACTCTAATTCTTTAGCCTCAAACATTGGACAATATCACTCGTTTCTATTGAGATGGAGTGTTGGGGTGAGATTATTTACCTTTTGGAATAGTAGCACATATTTCAGAGGGTTTGTGCCTTATTTATACAAATAATTGTTTAAATGGTGTCCTTTAATCGGTGAGAAGTTTGTATCAAATGGAATTTATCTCTTCATTCGAAAAAAATGTCGTTAAAAAACAAATCGGGTCATCGCATCATTTTTGTCAGCCTGTAAAGACCAGAAACATTTCTTTCCGGCCTAACTATGTTGCTCATAATATGTTGAGGTCTACTATGAATGGAGACATCTCTCCACACTCTGTTTGGCCATTTACACGGCTATTACCCCTCAAACCACTGTTATGCCAACTTCATAAGAAGTTTTCCTTTAAGGCTAAATGTCAATATTTACATCTTTTGAAATCTCGAAATCTTGTTTGCTCCATAATAAAATATATGTGATGTGTTTCGCCGCATGGATAAGCAAAGACGATTTAGTTTGTCTGTACCCCATGTTTAAGCTGCAGGCTCCTGGAGTTTGTTACTCTCAAATCACTGTCAGGTTACATCTGTTTAAATTGCAAAGAAAACTTTACCTCGGGCGACCTGTTATTACATTCTGTCCGGTTATATGAATTTCTATGAGGTAAATATGAAATTAGCAAAACATGGACGTATTTCTTTTCGGCTCAAGGCATTCAAATAGTCCGATATCGGATGTAATTATAAGATCAAACCGTTCATCCCATCCGGGAATAATCTGCCAAGTTTGTGTTAAGATACAATTTGTAAACCCTTTGTGTACCATTTAGAGTGTTATTGCAAACACGGGGAATGAGAAATGTCAAAACAGATCCTCCCCAGTTGATGGCGTAAACGTCTGATTCAATATATTTGACAAGTCAACATCATGTATGAGATTACACGTAGGTTAAATGAATTTTCAGTACTACTTTATACATGAACATAACATTGCATTTGTATTATGCGAGTATCAAGGGAACGTAAACTGATATATAGTTACTATATTCTCAATGCAAACTTAATGGACTAACTTTCAATCAAATCATTGTAACAATAGGATGACGTCATGAGATGACCCTGGTCATTTAAGGCGATATTTCATGTACGTCATTTACGAACTCCGTAAACTGTAAACTGCATCCTTTTATATGTATGTTTACTTTATTAAATCTAATTAATAGAACATTTGACATTTCTCGACGAATACCATGTTTATAGAAACAAATAAATAAATAGCAACTGCTTTGAGTGAATCTGATTCGCTGAACACTCTCACAGAGATTCAGTTCATACCTGCATGAACTTAATTTCGGGACGTCACATCACATATAGCCACGCCCCCATGGCGTCAGGTTCATGGCTAGTTGCGTTGGCAGCATTGGCTGATGAACACGTTGTAGTCGGGGCTAATATTTGGTGTCTTCATACGCGTAAATAGTACAGCTCTAATTTTTGCAAATGTGTGTATTTGTAGTAATGAAACCATTTCAAAACATCAGGTACGAATATTTGTTAAGTTCACGGAGGTATAAACTTAAAAAACGCTGTTCAAACTGTGTAAATCCGCTACGCAGATTTACACAGTTTGCACAGCGTTTTTTAAGTTTATACCTCCATGAACTTAATAAATTGTGTAGTCAATTCTTAATAATTATTTTACTTCACTCGATAAGATGAAGATGGTGTTCGAAAAGAAATGTACAGTTTTCCGTTTTTGTTTTTGTTATTGAATGTGTATAAAGATGAAATGACGTTTTATGTTCCTGATATTTGGGCTTTTTGTTTCAGAATTTCGAGACCGAGGAGACATAAATAGATGTTTTTGACCTTCAGGGGTCAAGGTCAAATCTTCGAATCAAGTTTCCAAACTTCAATTCCTGCTCTTTACTGAACTGCAAACTGGGACCAAGCAATGACTCGTTTCGCCTTTAGTCTATTCTGCAGCTGTTTCCCGAGTCCTCATCGAAAGATGGCGTGAAGTGATGAGGGGAAGACAGCTTACCATTTGCCCTGTGATTCTTACAGATATAACTCATTTTAAATAACAAATTATGACAAATGTCACCACTTAGTCTACAACAGTTGTGCCAGTATAATACTTTGCATATGGACGTATGATAAATCGACAAATCCATACCTGACATACAGGCGTAATAATTGTTATCACTGGAACACTTATGAGCTGAAGACAAAGCATCCACTATAATCTCCAAGGTATATGTTCCCATATACTTATACTCGTACCATGGATTCATATTCGGCTAGTATATCAAGAACTACCAAACTATTCTTTTACCCAATCAGGTATCAGCGCTGGGAAGTTCAGAGTACCAATCAAAATGCTTCTTTAATAACTCACGTTGTTTCAGGACATATTCGCGTTTGATATCCCACAAAAACCGAGTCCATTTGTAAAGATTCATCTGATTGGCTGTGATGAGGCATAGTCTGATAAGGTAATTCATATCATCCATCAGAGCCTTGAATACACACTGTGAGTAGAGGTTTATATGAATGTATACCTTGGAGACACTCGAGGAGGATTAAAAGGAAGAGAGACAGAAAACAAGTCCTGTTTATCAACCCCATAACGATGTAATTGCATTGTTTCGCAAATATTTGACAACAATGCTTTATGTTGGGGAAATCAAAAAGCAATGACATTTTTTGTTGAGTTTTCGTTGATATTACAGGTTTCGAGTCAGCGAATGAAATGTTAAAGTTTCCTTTATGTTTAGTTTCAGGTGGTTTATTTATTTGAAAATAACTTTATGCCTTAGACAATGTATATATTACATGTAAATACTGACGTGAATAAAGTAATTTTGAATATGATATTTTACCTACGACTTAAGAGTAACTTTATGACACAGTTAATGATGAGGGTTCCAAGCTATAATTAAACCTTAAGCATGCGAATTTATGATATGAGTTTTTGTTCTGTGTTCTGTGTTTTGGGTCGACGATATAACCGTCAGCACTTACCAACTATGATATGGGTTTATTAATCTGGAATGCACAATGCACCATTATTCAAGAATGTGAAATAGATTTTTCAGTGAACTTACGTTTTCCCTACAATCGTAATTCTTCTGTACATGTAATTCCAACATTTTACATGTTAACATTGGAGTTTGCAAAACACGACCGAATCTGTTCAACTTGATTATACTTGCCGGTGAACACAGAAGGCTATAAAAACAACCTGTGTAAGAAGTCACTACTGAAACCGAAAATGAAATGTGTTATTAGTTTGACATACTTTGAACAATGAACAATGTCGTGATGTCACGTATGGCCTAAGTTAATTGCTGGGGCGGTGTGTTATTCTCTGTCCACATACAAGGTACAGTGACTGGATTTCTATGAAAATAGTACTATTGAAATAATCGTGCATCTTGTCATAAAGTAAATATACCAAACAGAATATCACTTGCGGCTATACTTTTCCTTTAAACTTTATCGACGTGAGAAAGAAGACCGTGTGTGGTTTGCCATGTGCGTTATACGAACCAAAATTCTCTCTAACTTTATGGAATTCCTTTTACGTTAACTTGTGTTATTATGAAATGTATTCTTCATACCATATGTATGTGGACTTATGAGCATACTGCATATTCTAAGCAGAGTCATTTACACGGACTTAATAACCATAAAAACAAGTTTCAATAACCATGCGTGAATGGATGTTAGCCAGAAACAATCTCTCCGATAAATCTGACTGAGTGAACTTTCTGTCTAAAGCTAGCTTTTTGACTGTACTTCTCACTTGTAGAACATGAAAGGTTGCAAGACTACACCTCCATATACGGCTGCTGTTGGTGAGAGGGTGGGGATGTCACCAACTCTACAGTTGAAGTTTACGTCATAACCTTTTTTAAGCTTCAACCACCAACATTACCTTGTTGTGGGTTACATGTAACACGCCAATGAGAGGCCAGTCAGAAACAAACACCTTACCGTGCTTCATTATCTTCATTGTCAGTGATGTGGACAATACTTATCTTAAAATTAGCTATTAAATCAATTGATCTAAAATTTAAAACGTAAACTACTGTTAATAGTTCCATTTCTAATTTAAAATGTATATAATGCAAGGTCATTGTAATGCAAGGTTTAAATCTTAAAATGTTTCATTGATAGCGCCAATCGCAACCCCGATGTAAAGCAAATGAAGTTTTCCCATTATACATAGTTTACAATGTTCTTGGATCGCGCGGATTTCATTTCACTTAATCGGTATTGACTTTATAATTACAATTGACTATAATATAAGTCAGGTAAGATTGGAACCAGATTCCTATTTGATGTTTGCCTTCGGTTATTTATGATGAATCAAGTGAACATAGTTTATGATACAGTACGTTTATGATGATCAGTTCAGAGATTCCTATCTTTCTTTGTTCCTCGCAACATTTTGATCCATATTGGTTCGAGACACATTTATGTAATCCGGAGAAGCAGTTTATTGTTTATGCAGTAGATCTGAATGTCTACCAATCCTCGACAATACCCATGGTACACAGACAATGTGTTAATAACTCGCCAGGCAGAGCCGTATATCAACCTCGGATAGGTGATAGTTACCGACTGAGACCGGCGTGTTCTAGTGAGGTGAGACGGAGACCGTATATGAAGCTAGAGTGTGAGGGTAACCCCCCAAAACTTCTACATGCCAAAACTTCTACAGACTAAAACAACACAGTTCGGGGTCCACTGCACATGGTCATTACCTCAAGTAAGAATGGACTAGTAACCAGTGTGAGTGGAGCTTTATAGAAACTACAGCTGTCGTTTCATGAACATGTGCAGCTGCATACTCAAAGTTCGTTCCCCTGTGACATGTGAATCTAAAAGTTAGTGCAAATACCATGTTAATTGAAAAGGACACCACTTACAAAGACGATGAATCATCATATATCCATGAGTAAAACAAACACACCCAAACGTATCTAGCAATCGTTACGGCATTGGTGCATGAGATTTGACATAATGAAATAGACAGAAGGGGTCAAGTTTTGAAAATTAAAATTTAATTGATTTTCGAATGAAATGATTCATATTGACAACATGAGAAGAAGTTCATCAGACATACACTCTATGAGTACAGGTATAAGAGGAAATATACGAACTCTGCTAGACCAAGTTGATCACTTACTATATACTTCACAGAAGAAAATAAAAACGGTAGTTTGAAAAAGATTGACCCCTGTTCACTTCAAGAAGCTACCAAACCGTAAATGTTGACTATGAGATATCAAAACACTTTAAATTATGGAACACTCAACATTCTTCTTATAATACAGGAATGCAAACTGATCCATCTCGTTTCCGCGTCCTTATAGTGATTCAAAGATATACCAAATTACATAATATTAACACATGTAGGTGAACAAACTTTCGGTACGCAGCTTATATCCTGGAGATCGAGGATGGTGTCGAGCACCGTACACGCATGTCCTGCAAACACCGTTAAATACCTACGACGACAGGACATAAACACACGGAATGTATGATGAAAGTCAACATCATTAATGTGACATGTTGCGTAGTGCAATCCACCCTTTGTGCATGTACTTCTATAACTTCAACATAGATCACACAGGCGTAATATATAATTACCTACGAGGTTACTTTACTTCAGTTCACAGTCTAGAACATGTTCCAAAGCATGCACTGAACGTAACCGGAAGAGTGGAATCTTTTAATGGAAGGCACGGCGGTTGCCTTCATTGTGTGTTAAAGCATACAGATCTGTTATAGTCACTGAAGCGTAACAGAAGAGCAGTCAATATCCATCAGCGTCGTCATAACGGATGTCTTCTAGTGATTTGTTGCTCCCAGTCAATTAGAAATCCATGCAGACACGCCTATATTAGTTAGGATCTGTACTGGGAGAAACATTCCCTTGATGCGTTAAAACACATGGATTTGATGAGGTCGATAGGTCTGGCGTGTCTGTTACAACATATCTAAACATGTATACACATTCTAATAATCGTTTGGGCACCAAAAGTTGTCACTGTACTAACTAACGAACCTCACTATTATGAATATAAAACATACCCAGAAAAATTATTTGGATTATGATGTCATTGAACAATGGTATGGCATCATATACAATCTGCTGATGTCAACGGTACCTTGATGTTTGGTACTTGTTGTCAGTAAGAATCATGCGTTTGTCATCCATTAGTCCCGATATCAATCCTCTAGATCTCTGAGATAACAATATACAGCCCAGAAGCTCAACTAACTGTAATATCCGCAGGTAGAGAAATGCTTTTCAGGACCAGGACACTCGTACACATTCTACCAGCAATCAACATACACGGAGGACACACATCATACGGACTTTAGACACTTTTAACATCTAGGTTTCTGTTGTACAGCGTCCACACCTCATACAGGATCATCAAACATGTTAAACTAACCAAGTGTTCCCTTATTCACATCTATTACTGTGTTTATAGCTTTGGTGCTTTTGTGTGGGTAAAAGTATAAGTTTATGCAATGATATGAAATGATGAACTTGTGTGAAGACATTTATCATGACGTACAGTTATGTGTTTTAAAACTTGTAAATTTGATGACTTTGACCATATTAGAGGCCACATTTACACTTAGAAATATATGCCATTTAGATCGTGAACAAATCTAACATATACCTATATAGTAATCATTTAACATAACATATTCTTTAATCGAAGAGAAAACGAATAATATATAGCTCAAAGAATTACAGAGCCAATTGGCTATATTTTCGTAGAACAAAATACATATATATTTTATGTATTATACATTGTTTGTGGTTAAAAGCCTTTAGACAAAAGAAAGTCAGAGTAGATTTTTTTTAAAAACAACATACATTAGGGAATATCAAGTGTCAAAAAGTAAAAATATGAATCGCCTACTGCCTGGAGACCATGCCACCATGAGAGTCAAAGTGTACGCCTAAAATACAGTATTATGTTCCTTCTTTAAAAAGTCCAGCAAACATTCAATACGGAAGTTCATTACCCACCCACATGATGAAACATAACCATTGTTATATGTTTGACGCATGCATATGTACAAACAAGCAGCTATGTGCACCATTTATCATATTGTGTTGTCTGTGAAAAATGCCTACTGCAGCGAGTCATCGCAAGAAATGTAGGAAATTACTCTACCGCTTTTCTCGATTCAACTTGAATCAAATGGGTAAAGTAAGTTCTCAAAACTGTACAATATGACTTTTGCAGGGTTAATAATAGCTTTAATCGCAAATAACGTTCCAGTAATCCACAAGTTCACAATCGTTTCATATATCTTATGAAACAATTGTTTGAGTAAATATCTGAGTCTAGGTGCAGTTTTGGACAAAACTTAAATACAAAATATAGTCGCAAGCGACGATAAAATGGTTCAGCCCAAGTCATTGTCAGTAATGTCTGTAACTTTGTGATGTATCTTAAAGGGACACTGTGTCGAGGATAAAAATGAGTCTCACTTTTATCTACCTTTGCTGATTAACGCGCCTGCTAACGAGTTACGCTTCGCTTCACTGTTAACATGCACTAGTTATTTATTACTAATTACTTCGATTGTCTGAAATTGGGGATCTGTGACTCGTTACCAGACACGTTAATCAGCAAAAGTAGATAGGTCAGATCTCATATTTATCCCCGACGCGGTTTCCCTTTAAAGGTGCATTGGATGGGAGAATTGTTTTTCAAACTTTAAATTTTACAAGGTGTAAAAACGAATATATGGCACCGTAACCGTTAGACTTACGCCCTCGACACGAATGTATCTTTTGATGACATAGAGATTGCGTATCCAATATCGTTTGGAGTTGTTTTGTTTATTTTTATTTTTAGTTATTTTTTTTAATGTTTTCTTCAAGATGATCATTAAGCCTCCTTTTCTTCTTCTTTGACCTCTATTCACTTTCATGTTATCTAGCAGGCCTGGAAAAATCACGCATTTACAGATTCACGTTTTTGAGTTATGTCCCCTGAATCAAAAAAAGTTACAGAAAACCAAAGTGGCAGCTAAACCACGTGACCTACGAATTTGTCATGATTTACTCTTTTGCTTGTATTGTTATCATGTATCTTCTAAAACAGGTTTCAAGTCTCTATGTGGATTTTGGAAAAATTTCCCCATTTTAAAAATCGGAAGCCTTATTTTTTTATCATTTTGTGACCTTTCTCACGACCGGAAATGATTGTTCACGATCAATGCTACTACTGATTCCTATACACCAAACTTTAGTCTAGTAATCCTGGAAAAATTCTGTAATTGTCCAGGATATTTTTATATTCGCCTTCGTTCAAAGTCACCATCCTTTGGAAGGTCATTGTGAAGAAAGTATTAGAATTTCGCTCAAAAAATAACAAAATTGTTATTCCCCAATTGAATGACTCGGGGTAAAAAGTCAACAACCCACACATTGTGATTTTTTTTAGATAATCCTTTTTTGTGGGTTGCAAATGGCCACTTTACCATATTTGAGTCCGTTATCTCCTCTGAATTTAATAGTAATTGAGTTGCATCATTCCCATATTTAGGATAAGGCACGTCCTCCTTTTCATTTGTGCAAGAGTGTGATAAGCCACAAAAAACATGGCGTCCAGAATACCCTCTGACGAGAATGTATTGCCGGAAATTTCATCACTCACCTATGTTTATGACAGTAAAAGTTATCCAAATTATGGCAAACCACCACAGGAATGAGATTATGAAAGTTCTGACGATATAATTTTATAAAGACTATATTTTTCATCATCGATTATTTTATGTGGTTTATCCTGTTTTTGCTAAAGTTCAATATTTAAACAAATTTAGTATCCCACAAAAAACTTTAAACTAGATTTTCTCAAAAGTAACTTTTTGTGGGTTATCGACTTGTTGCCCCGAGCCATTCAATTCTTTAGCTATACAAAAATGCAAGTCTCAGCTCTTAGATGCAAATATCTTTGGAGTGAAGCTTCCGCAAAAGTACATGGGGTCAGAAAATTTGAAAAAGTTAAAAAAGGGCTGAATGCTTAATTATAAAAACTATATGTGAAACCTCGTATGTGCTAACATATATACACACTGTATACTATAAAGGTTCGATAACCTTCAAGGCCATATCGAATATCCAAAACAACAATTAATGTTGTAATTTATTTTGTCATTTAATAAAAATTACATGTTAAATCAGAAAAACACGTGCTTGTCCTTCACGTGTTTGCCTTGACGATGAAAAGCACATGTTTATAAGAGAAAATGTGAAACCCCATCAGGTTTTACATTATTTTAAACGGAGAAAATATCCAAGTTTTCGTAATTAAGAAATAGATATTCGAAGATTGCATTTCCTTTATCACCCGTTTTTATTAAATAGGTTCAGGTTATTATCCCTGTCCTTGGAAAGGACTCTTGTGACATAGATTTAAAAACAGCAAGGCGCAGAATATTGTGAGATAATCGTAATTGTATATTCGATTAATGTCCTTCGGTGTCTCAAAGTTAAAAGGTTCCTCAGTGGCCGTCGTTCTCACAAATCCGTGGATCTGTACATCTACTTTTAATTTCCTTAGATAAACCATCCATCTTTCAGTTCCATTGAACGTCAATTTCAGCATATTGATAAACGCTTTTTTAAAACAATTATTTTCCTTAGTGTAAAACGTACAAGTTTGTTGTGCATGATGCCACGTATGTATCAACTGAACAGAAGGATAATGATTGTTTTACAAGACCATAAACTATGATAAGAATTACCAGGGGATTAGTTCAATAATTAATCAAATGTAAAAGAATATGACTAAGTTAAAATAAGACATTTGGAAACATGATTCTTCAAAAAGTAAAAAAAACAAAAACGGGAGTCATGAAACACACGTATTACACGTACATGTGAACAGTATACAATGTTGTGGTTAATGTCCAAGTAACTCTCCATTCCTTAGAAATAATGGAATGTTAAGGAATTGAGAGTGACGAGGTCATTAACCTACTTAAATTTCACGTTACAATTAAACATTAAAGACATTGAATTTCTAAATAAAAATGTATGCTGGGATGTGCAACAGTCGATTACTGGAAGTGAAAGAACGTTACAAGTGTAATTTAAAAATATAGTCGCAAGTGACGATGAACGGATTTAGCGCATAAAAAAATCAAATGTCATGAATGAAGCCATCCTTCTATTTTAATTGCGCATCTTTTGAAGAAAGTTGCAAGTCTCTAATATGTCTGTAGGCATCAGACTATTTTGTGAAAAATGAGACCCCCCCCCCCCCCCCTTTCCTATGTTTTCCTATATTAAACTAAGGCGACTTAAACATTGCATTGCATTTCCACCGGCCCGCGACAAACGAAAAATGGGAAGGGGCTTAGAGGGTTGGACGATAACCGGAAGTGAAGTACGTGAAGGGATGGGATGTAAACATCCGCTTACTATTTATCATGGCAAACACTGGGGAATCGGTCAGTCGATCTGATATGTCAACACTTTGCAACAATGCCACGCCGCTGTTCTGCTGTAAATTGTTCGAGTGATCCTGGTTATCAAGTTTAACTTCACAAGTTTCCATCACGCAAAATGGACCGATTCTGTTCGCGCAAAGAGAGCGTTTTTTGTTTGCGGAGAGGCTTGGCCTACTGGTCACGACTTGTCGTTCAAGCGCGAATAGGAATGCATTTAAATCGAAACAAATACTACTGATAAAATGATAACTTTTTTGTTTTACATGGTAATGTTTGTTATCATGATGAAAAAGTGGATCGTCTTACCCGCCAAGGACTTACATCTATGTATCGCTCTCCAAGAAAACATACATGCGACGTATATTAATATAATTTTGTAAATAAAAAAAAGTACATATAATCAGTTATAACCAATGTAATGATAGTGCAAGCATTTCGCAGACGAATAGCAACCTACCATGTGACCAATGATTATAATAACGAACCTGTTTTCATCATGAGCTTGATAACCCATGTATAACGTCCTTTATCGTCGTAATCGCACAACGATATGTTTTTCTCCAAAAAAAAGCCTTCAGAATACACTATCATCCTATTCCTAATTTCCGTTGGTTTAACATATGTTCCTTACTTTAATTGACTGACACTATCTAGACTGAATGTCGTTTTAATGTGTATTTCCGGTTTCCTTTGTGTGACAAAGACAGGACGTTTGACAATGGCCAAGTCTTCTATTCGCACGAAGGCCATCTGCCCTTTATACAAGAATACATATATACAGTAGTAGATACATAGCATATTAATATATAATAATATAACGATTGACATACATGTATAGGGCATGATAAGACACATAGTCACTATTTATCTATTAAATTATTATGTCTTAATTCAAAACTTAGACATTAATATTGGCATAAATTGTTCAGTAACTTAACAGATGTAGAGGACATTAATTGATTGAATTTATAGATTGATGGGTTATCATAATACAAATGTGGTATATAATGGGATCTTTTATTGTCATAAAAACTACATATATATAACTACGACATTAAACATATATGACATGCCGGTCTGTATTAATCATAATGTATATGTGTGCGTGTTGACCAATCCAGTTCATGTATTTATTCATGAAAGTGAAGTGAAAATGGTTTGCATTTCATTACATCATATATAGAATACTTTAATTGAAAAACTTCAAACAACAGTAATCTTTATATTAAATGCACAATGCTATTTATAAATCTGCAATGTTGTCTCGGTCGTTAGAACAACCAATCGTTCAGTGTATATGAAATAATAGCTACCAGATTACTTTATTAAATAATACATACAACACAAAAATATAACCTATCGATTATTTAACGTACTTTGATAAAAATTCTCCTTCAAATACCGGATTCTCCAAACGGAAAACCCCTATCAAAACCACGCCCAATCTTCGTTTTGTAAGGGTGATGGCGAATGAATGATTTAGGGATTACATCTTTATTCTGCATACTCAACATAAACATTTAAGGTCGTTCACATCACTTGTATAAGAACCAATTTTGTCAAAATATTTACTTTCTAAACATATACATGTACCAGCCCCTAACCGTCCTGACTGCTTATAATACCACCCTAGATATAATGCCATATTTTCTATTGAATTTAAGAATTTATAATATTGTTGTGTTAAAGTAATATGTATGTTATTAATTTTGTTGCAGGATTGATTGTCATTGAAAATGAAATTAAAAGCAAAATAATATTAAGTTTTTATAAGAAAATATAGCTGATATTAATTCGTGCCATGCCAAAGACAAGAAAACCTAAGAAGTGTTTAGGAATCATATCCACTTGTACAATACCTGCACGTGCATCAAAAACGTTCATGGTCAGATTCAAGATCAACATTTTTTTAAAGAAGAATCTACTGATTCTGAAAAAACTTAATCGTGTTCTGGAATTAAATAAGGCTATTACAGGTTTGAGTAAAACAGAAATATTTTAAGTATCTTTCTGTTGTGCCTTATATATGCCCGCATATTGTTGTCAGTCACGGAACGAAGACACATCGCTTTAGAATTGCTTCGATATATTAAAGAGCCATTAGAATATCATATTATTGTACTTAGATAAAGCACCAAGTTGTCTTACTTCTGTCATGTAACTGTTGACCTTTCTGTACAACGTTTCTTGTTGCCACGTGTTTTTATGTAAACAGATGCTTACAGGTATAATATGTTACATTATCTCATTTCACCTTGACATAAAACAATGATTTGATTCTCGTTACGTATATGCTTCACTTAAATTTACCAGTTCTGGTTATAAAACTTAATTTATACAGAAATGTACATGAACATAGAGAGTACGGATCTGACCAGGACGAACCGCGTTAAGCTGCATGTAAAGTATAATACCGCCAGGTAAATGAGTACAGCTTTTGAGAAGTATCTTGAATTTTGGACTTTAAAATTGTCATTATTGTTATGATAAAAACATGATTTAAAACATTCAAATGAGAATCCTAGTTGTAGTTTGGTTGAAAGTTTAGCGGCACTGTTGAGGGCGGAGGAAAGCGTCTGATCTAAAACAGATGCAAAACAGGTAAATGTTGCTTTGCATCATTATTCTACTTTTCATTTTCAATTTTCTTTACGGATTAAAACATCCCAGAAAGCAATTAAAAGCCATACGAACAATAGCTTTTAATACGGTGCTACAGTCAGTGATATTAGAAAATATGAAATAATCTATTTTCAGGCATCATTGACAAATGTATTATATGCGGTATCGGTAATTGTACACGAACGAAATTAACACATTTTCGTATAAACAAATTATATGACACAGGTTGTGTTTTACCATGTTGACAATAAAACATAATGCGATATGCTTTTAAAAAAACATGACCAATTCAAATTTGATTAAAAAAAAACGTCGAGGCATTGACATAGTTCGAGGTTTATGATAAGAACGTTATAAAATGATAAATATATGTATATTATCTCACATGCACGCCTATCATAATACAGACGTCACCAATGAAGTCAGCTGGTGCGTTTGACAAAAATAGAACTATATCCAATGATTGGTATCGATAGTCTCCCTTGACTAGTCGGTACATCAATAATATTATAGATTCATAACCGCCCTCATACCATACGTGTACATGGGATGTCTTACACGTGGTAAAACATCCCGAGTAAACTCAATATGACAAATTACATATAACCATAATGCACACATATAAAACAGATACGAAATGATTTTCTAAGATTTCTAGCAGTAAATATCTGGCACTGTCTTGGAATTGTGTTAGAGATTGTTACACGAGTAAGTATGGTATACGACATTTACAAACAAGTGAGTTTTGTATTATTCCCTTTTCCATTTTATAGTCGTTAAACTTGCCTTCAAGTGTAAGTCACTCACATGACTATTCACTTCATTTTTTTAATTCTCAACAGAACATAAACTATGGGAAGTTGTGCAATGATATTTGCCATTTACATGTTTCATGTTTATTCGGACTGTAGCGATTCTGCTGCATATTAATGCTCTTAATTACTCCCCGGTGAAATATACTAAAGTGAATGTTATAGTTACTACTGTTTGTCCGAGAGGCCAGTAGGAGGCCCCAAACCGCCCTGGTATTTTCCTGATGCAACGAGGCAACTATGGCAGTAACTAACTTACATCTCACTTATTCAGAGTGGAATTAAATATAAAAAAACGAATAGTTTAACATTATGTAAAATACTTAAACCTGTTTATGGTCCCTTTTTAAGTGTATGAATGAAGTGAGTAGTATTATGAATTTGTAGTCCTGAGCGATTTCAGCACGTGATTCTCGCGTGTCAAATTAAGCGGACGATTTAAATGTTCGAAAACCATGCATTCCATTCAAGCCATTGGCATTTTGGTTTGTTTGCAACAATGTTCAAAATGTGTACATTTCGTATTAGAAATCGAAGAAGCGAGGACGCCTCTGCTGTGTTGCACTGCACCAGTGACATTTCGAAATTTCGAAAGTGGATTCTTAATAGGAATATATTCGCTCGGACTGTCAATATTTAGGTAACTTCATTAAATGTGTTACTATTATTCGTAGTTATTACATTTATATATAAGCTAACATATATGATATTGCGATTGATGTAGTGCAAGGTTTTACAGAGGCCATGTTTATGGGTTGGTTTGTTTCTTTCCAGCGCAATATCTGCCAAATACAAGTTGTTGATTCAAATATTATTATTTCGATATTATCGGCAGATGAAGCATTACAATCCCGTCCTGCCTCATGATCTTATTTCATTTAACATTCAGCTCATTGTTGATGTATTGTCGTTGAAAAGTTGAAGTTAACCTTGTTTAAAAGTGTTAATTAAAAGTGTCCACGTATCAGATATCAGGACTCTTTCTTTCAAAAGAGTGCCGGTATCGATAATCAACAGGTCGCTTTCATGAATGGTTGTCCAGATAACGAGCTTTAAGTGGGATGTAAATGTAAAGTAAGACGTAGAAGTAGATTTTTCTTGAACAAAGGAAAACACATTTTCCATGACTTTTAATTTTGTTGATTTTTGCGATTTTTTCTAACATACAGATGTATTTCATGAACAATTTATTTCGTGAGATATCATCAACGTAACGTTTTTTAATCGACAAAGTTCAAAGTAGGAACTGTAAGAACACCATATTGTCTCACTAGGCACATCGTATTGAAATGTCATCTCGTTAATTAATTATTTTCTTTGAAACTTGAAATGTCATATTCTCGTATATTAACATAAATGTGACACCTTAGCTCATATCATCTCAAAGTAATCATTATTTACTAAGGAGTATTATTTTTATGGGAATACACTTATTATATTTCTATTGAAATTTTCAATAACCAACGTTAACCCAATAACGTTAAGTTACTTAATATGAACGAAAAACTTGTTTTTAATAAAAATGGCGATAAAACACTACCCAAAGCAGTTTTTTTTTAAATCGTCACGCCTACACGCAGTTGCAAGACACACACAACCAGGAATATATTTCTTTTCATCACAAAGTTTAGAGGCATACGTCCAGCAATAATTTGTGCTATACATATATTACGCATGCTTTGTTCTGACACGGAATCCAAAAGAATAAAACATCTCTGAACTGAAAGGTTACCCACTTTTACATGCCTGCGTACGCAATACATTTATATAAACTCAGACATCGAATGCTTTATATTACACTTCATATAATACAATATACCAAATAAGTACCAGTGAGCAAATGAAATATACTCCGTTGTTTCACAACAGACAACAATCGATTGATGAATTGTAATAAAAGAATTAATAGATTGTATATCTATACATATACGCTATTGTCTGTTATAAACACTTTCAGAAATAAACACACACAAAATTGTAATTCGGTATTTCATCATTGATATTCTTCTAATGACCACTGAAAACGCCTGTGAAGCTATGATGCATTCAATGCTGCATAATAATGTTCATAATGATATAAGTCCAGTCATTAGCACAACCGTATGAAGAATGCAGGGTGACACTGAAACCATGGTCTTTACTATCGTATACAGATACTATCTTCCTTCTCTATGTATAGTTTCAGGGTCGCGGTGTCCCTTTAATAGTGATTAAAACCATAAATTCATTCACATACATGTTTGCAAGTGTCATCATGTAACATTGTCAGGATAATTTATTGGGAAACATGATATTGATACCGTTGTGTGCAGTGCAATTATGCTCATTATTACAACATATCGTTTCGGGATTATAGAGCCACATTTATATTATTGGGATGTTTTGACTGACAATGTCACAATGATAATAAATTCTTTTCAGACATTCATTGAACGTTTTTATTAAAAAAATTTAATACAAAATGTACCATAATGATTATACAGTGCCTGGCATTACCATGAATATATCATATTACCGTACATGCATTGTGTTTTATAAAACAAATACATATGTTCATATTTTGTATCTTGATGTAAGATTGAGATCATTTTATTTTCATGCAACATAAGGAATTCATTCCTGAATTGGGTAATTATATCAAGTCTCAAATGGTATAAGGTGTAAACCTGGTAAGTAAAATATCAAGGGACTCGTCAAAATGTTTTACTTATCGGGTATGGTACTTATCCAAAATTATAAAAACATGCGGATGATAATCATATACATTGTACTGAACATTTGTCGACCTAATATAAGACAACATTTGTACGATATGACATGATTTATAAATTACATAATTGCATTTGTACATGTATGTAATACTATTTATTATTACAATGCGTCATTTATTGCATTGCATTTATTGGAAGTCACAGTCAAATGCAAATCTCATCAAACGCTGTCCAGATAACGTAATGTTTTCATTTCTTACAATTTTTAACCACGCCAGTCAGTCAGATGATTCATAATGTAGATTGGATAAACTCACATTGTGAAACCTTTGTTTAAATAATCGAACTCGGTAAATCTTATTAAGCCATTTCAATTGTACTTATATGTTTACCTAAACTACGAATTAATTATGCTCATTTGAATCAACTGTTCATCACCAACCCTACAAACCATTATTCTCATTAATGTACGTGTATTAATTTCTATTGAAAGTACATGTTAGTGTTAACAAAGTTCATTAGGTGAAAGAGGTAGAGAAATATTTATTGTTTTCTCTTAACACTTAATTTAAACAACCTTTTTTTACAATCTGAAATCAAGTTACATGTATATACTTACTATGTTGATGAAGTGCTTTTCCGAAAATTGCAATGAGATTTGATGTGACTGAAATGGTTTCATTGCGATCCAGTGTACTGCATGTTACCTATGGTCTGGTAACACAATTCTGATCTCTGTAGTTGAAAAACATGTACGAATATGTGGTGACTATCCCCATGGAATAATATAATCAATAATGGTGAGATTCGACTGCCTTTCAACCTGGCCAAATGTTCCCTTCATTCTGGTAACATAGCTGTGAATGTTTCTGTAGTTTTGTAAACAGTTTCTATTAGACGCAACCTAAGAAATCTCAATATATAGATTTTATGATAGGATTGAAGCCAATGCCCTAGAGGAGAGGAGTGTATATTTCCATAAGTGTAGGAACTACATTGGTTAATCCAGTGATAAGTAGGTAAACACAAAAGATTCCAGCACGTTTGTCACTATTTCCTGGAGTTTTTCAAAACGTTTTTCTTACTTTTGGTTCTTCTTTCTGTGTGAGTCGACCATAATAAATTATGAGTATATAGAATTTTCAAAATGTTCATATATTTTATGAATATACTATATGTCGCTTTAAAGGCGCTGTAGCATGCTGTTATTACTGAATAAAGTGCTCTCACAACAGAAGGTAAATGAGTGTTATGAATGACTAAATAATACTCCTAAATAGAGCTCTTAAACGAATTTACATGGCTTTGTTAAGCCATGAGAGACCATTTCCCTTCGAGCGGTCATTTTAAGGTGTTCAGAAATCAAGTGAAGTCAAATTCAAAGATGTATATTGTATGCCAGGCCTCCACATAATGTGGGCATACAAACGCAATGTGATTTTCATCTTCTATAGCAGAATTGCATAATTGACATACTCTCAGACTTCTTTCTACAGAAAATCGCCTGCCTTTGTTTACTTGTAAATGTATTATATATGTCTTGTCGTCAAAACGCTTTTTAATATATAAAAAAAATTTGAGAAAAGGATAATATGCAAAATTCGTGCTACAGCGCCTTTAAGTTCGATGGAAGAAAGTCAAACGCATTTATGAAACATAAGTGAAAATACAAAAGTAAAAGAGCAATGAACTAGTCCGTCTAATGATTATATATATCAAAATGGTTGTTTTGAATGTACAGTGAGAAAAAAGTCCCACTTGTGAAAATTACCTTCCCGCATTAAAAAAACATTTATATAAATGAAACACATTTTGATTTCCATGAAAAAAGGCTATATAACGTTAAGTTCATATTCTCTGATAGTCTCAAAGAAAAACATTATTAACTAATGCTAACAAAGACTATCATGGAAGCCATTGGCGGATGTAATTAGTCTTGTAAGAAAACAGGAAATACATTACTAAAGCGGTCATTAGCTTTATCATGGTCATAAATAATGTAAGTGATATGCCACTGATAGCCAATGTTTACCTTCTATCGATTATGACAAACAGGAATTGTATTTTACATTCGCCTTTGACCGGAATGCCACTTTAGATTTACCTTGAGAGTATTTTATTTAACGCACTGATCATGTCCACTGCATTCTCAATTCATTTGATCAACTGAAAGAATTCTTAACTTTCTGACCATGTTTGAATTAGGAGATAAGAAATGTTATAGAAAAGGGAGTAAACTGAACACGAATACTACCAGTATGTAGAGTCATCGGTCTGAATGAAAAATGAGTAAATGTTCACTTATTAAATTGTCAAATAGATAAAACAACAAATACTTCCATTACCAATGATGAAAATCGTCTTTCGCGATGGAACTGAGAATGACGATGTTTTGGTTGGACTTTCACCTGTGCATGATCCATCAAACTAATCTACAGGTTTATCAAGTACTAATGTTTAATCGACCTTAAAGTAAGATCGATTTCGGCTTCATTCATTCCCCAGTCGTTCCCATATCATACAGATGTTGACAGCAGAAATGATGTTCTCTTGATATGAGGTTTGTATCGTGACAGCATTGCTAAAATGGTCTGTAAGATGCTTTAATACACGACGGTATTAACTATAATAGTTAACTTGTTGGTTGAAGATTTATTCTAGTCCTTAATGCAAACAAAACAAGGCTGTTTTCAAGTACTACTTAAGTTCATGTCAGCCGTGTTGACATCTCATATTAAAGAAAGTTTCCTATGCATTTGTTTTTACATAATTCAAGCAATATTTATCATATTATATTATTCCAAAACAAACATTAAATTAGTGTTCTAAAAGTGTCAAAAGATAAAGAAAGAGTCGTATAACGAAGAAAATATGTTACATATAACTGACGTTGTAAAAGGCCTGTAAGATTAAGAATACTAAGAATAAGTCATTGTCACTAAAATGACATGATCCCTCATAGAAAAATATCAATTTAAAATTAAAGAGAAACAAAGTAAAAATAGTACATTTATATGGCGCATACATCGATGCGTTATGCATGCCCAAAGCGCGCGTGGGTAATAACGTCAGTTGGGAAAGGCATGTTTTTAGAGCTCTTCTGAATTAAAAAAGTTCATGTATGTCTCGTCGGTGTTGAGGGAGATTGTTCCACACTGAGGCAGCTAGGATGGAGAATCTCCCAATCAGGAGGGGTGCTAGGTTTTGATATTTTCAGTAATGGCATACCGATAATATTTTTCGTGACTGGTGTGTTTTGTCTTGGTGTTTCTGAATAGGAACTTAAAATATCTCAATTATGATAAATTAATTCTGTAATGTATGAAACCGGATTCGAAAGTGCAACCCTTCGGTTGGTAGTCAGCGCTGTTATCCATTAGGCTACGAAGAGCTGTTAGAAACCATAGGATTCTTTGTCAGGAAGAATCATGCGTTCTCTATTAGACAGATAACGCACGGGGACAGTATGGAAAGGCAGGATTTAGCTGTCGATCACATCGCTTAATTCGCGTGGTAGTTTTGCGCTGTGGAGTATTTGTTTAAAATATAGTTTATCCCACTGCATTCCTGCTAGTAGTGCTCCTTCAATTGTGGGGAATCTATCTTGAAAATCATGAAATCGTTCACATGTGTCAGCATGTAATATTGTCTTGATAAAATATTTGGAGTTATGAAATTGATAGCGTGGCATATGAGAAATGAATAAGTGCACCTCGCAAAATATCGTTTTAAGGTTATAAAGTCATATTTATATTATCGGATATGACTGGAACTGTCAACATCAATGATAACTCATTCCATATAACTTCAATGGAAATTGGTTAGGTCTTTTTTCAAAGAAGATGACTTTAACAGGATTAAATTAAATATTTTATGCATAGAGAACATCTCATGTAAAGTGTTGGTGTTGGTGTTAAGAACTGTATATACTTGTATCATTGAAAGTATCCCAACTAAAATCTGAATAACCTGTCTTTGTTTAACACCGGAAGTGACATCAAGATAATGATACATTGTAGGTTATTCCACAGAGCATTTTGTACTTGAGACATAAATCCCAAACATGCAACAATTTGACAGTTTAAACTTATCTAATTTAGTGGAGTTTTGATACTTCTGGGCAATAGTTTTGAACTAGGTTTGATTAGAAATCACTATCAACACTTATGTCCCATTCGTTTGCATGTTGCATGATATTTCAATCATTTGAATGTTGTTTGGGTAGGTTTATTAACAGTGTTTCAGAGCTCAAAGTGTCTCTCAAGGCACATCATAACGAACGGTCTTAGGGGGATGCAAATCCAACTACTGTATACCGTCCAAATCTAATCCATGATAATTGAAAAGAAAACCAAAATTGGTACCTCGAAATGCAAAGTTTCAGAAAGATGTAAGGAACGGGGTTTTAGTAGAAACTAAATGATCATGGACGGACGGACAAAATGAATCATACCATTAGTATATATTCCATAGGCAGATATTGTTTGTTGGATAACCAGGATACTTCATTGCATGTAGGCCTGAATACACATTTGGAATTATTCAAAATAAACTTTCAACAAAATCTTTGTTGGCCTCTTCATATTTTGGAAAAAAATGTATGAACAATGAACACAGCTGTAGCAAATTTTTAATCACATGACCATGTGGGTTATCCGAAATAATTATCTCCTTTTACTGCGAAAAGAGATTTTGTCAAAACATCTCAAATTTAAACGACTGTTGTGTTATTTTGAATCTGAACGTTAGTTAACATAAAAAAATTCAATTCAAAACCATTTTACACCTGCATTAGTAGACATGTACCAATTCAGTGCATAATTTCGCACTGGAGTTTCGGAAACCGCGCTACGCAAGCATCCTAAAAACGATAACATTTGCGGTCAATCAGCTAGCCGACCTTCCATTCAATTATCAAATTTTTCAATGCCAGTAAGACTTGCATATGTATTGTACTCAATGTAATGATAATGTATTCATGACAGTGAAGCATGTACCTGTATAACAAATATTGGATAGAACCACATTAACAAATATTGGATAGAACCATATTTATGTCAAAACTGAAAGCGCCAAACATATTTAAATTGACTTTTAAATTGAACAACTAATTGTTTGATTAGTTATTAAGCTCAATTTTATTTTAATGTTTATCTTCGGACCAGATCCAGACAATGAGCAAAAACGTTGAACTTACCGGTTACCATGCCTACAGGAACCTTTACTATTCGTGTCAGTGAGATATATCGCATGTGTTCTTCACAGGTGTACGCATGTAAGTATATACTGATGACTGGGTCAACTCGATCCCGTGTATGTACCACTTGTATGATTGGGGTAATGTGCTGATGAATCCATGACATTTGGCGAAACGTGTCCAATTGCTTGCTTACACGGATTGCTTATGGTGTCTGCGAGACAATGGATCAATAAAATCGAAATGCTTGATAGATATACACAACTTTAATGAACCTCCAATGACCAATTTGATGTTTTTCTTAAACAAACTGTTGGGTCAGAAACGAAAATAATGGACGCACACACGGGGTTAATTTCTTTACCATACCAACCTCATGTGACAGGGGATAGTTACATACTTAAGAAAAAGCTTTGTGCAATTGGTGTTCTTTCGTAAATTGTGAAAATCATACATAAGTAATTTAACCACTTACGTGAACATCACGTTAAAAGGCTTTGTAAGAGATTTAATGATTGGTGCACCGTAGGAAAACTTGAAAGGCTATGAACCCTCATGTTAAGAGCTTGCAAAGTACAACGATAAATATAGTGTTTATTTGCTAAAAACAGGCTAAGATACATTGACACCTTCTCCTGGGGTTATCCTACAATTAAAACATGAACAGACTAACTTTATGTATCCAGGAATTATGTATCAAATTCTTTTTCCAAAATCAAAAAGCATATTTCGAGGAAAACACGAGAGAACATTTATCTTACGTTTATTATCATTATGACGTGTCATTGGCAAACGTCACTTTAATAACGGCGTCGTTGATTGCACAACTAGATTCAATTGCAACCAATCAGAACACTCCATTTCTGCACTCGGATTCAGGCGATGAAGAACAGGGTTTAGACTCGGAAATCTGGAGGGAGTAACCTCTATGGGAAGAGAATGATATTGCTACCTTACCCGGACAACCCGGCTACCGGAAAACTCAATCGATGAGATGCGTTCAGGAAGGACATATAACTTATCCATAGCGAATGTAAATATTTCAAAGTCGCGTTTCAGTATGTTGTTAGATTCGGTACTGTGGCAATCCTTCAATAACGTGTCTCACTGTGAAGAAAATAGCTGAAGCACGATCAATAATTTTGATTTTAAGTACGCTTCACTATATTTGATCAGGTGCATACATGCAGCGCTCCATTCAGGACTATTGAAGAGTCTTTCCACATGTTCCTCATCGGCAGACGCCTATCTAACAAATTAATTATAATGAAATAAGCTATTTGGTCATTTGTATTTTCATTAGATTTTCAGTGAAATATGTTACCAGAGTTATTTAGAAGTTGGTGTGATGATACATTAACATATTTTATCACTTGTTTAATATGTGTGCATTTCTGTACCTGCCGAAGATCTCAAATGACAAAACATATGAAAATAGCCATAGTCGTTTTAGAATGTCATTAATGGATAAATGATTAATAGACACGTATGTTTAATGATTAGTTTATTGTTGAGGTTATTGGTCGGATTTATAAGACACACTGCAAAATGCAGGATATGAAAAGAAGCAGAACTATGAGAAAAAGCTCCAAGAAAGGTCGAGTCATGCCAATCTTGGAGATGGCAAATGTGGATCATGACAGCGGATGTGTCCCCGACAGTATCACAATTGTACAGCTCTCGCCATACGTCAGTACTCAGCGCAGAACCATCGAAATGGGTTTAATTTTATCAACGGCTTTGGAATGAATATTACAATGAAATCACATTATATCATGACATAATATGAGTCTTGATGTTAACATGTGAATTTAAGCAATTTATAATAACATACTTTTTAATTAGGGACCAATAATATTGATTTAATGACACGTGCGTAAAACAATTGTTTTTATTCAATCACATCCGTTCACACGTTTGTATCACGTTAATCCGAAATCTACAAAGTGCTTTCAACTAAACTTGAATAATTTATGTGATGTGACTGGAGTGGGTAGGTATACACTAATTCAATATTTCAGGATTCAATCATATTTCAAAAGATCACTCACAATAACTCCTGCTATAACCTTTTTGCATCTTGAATACACTAATTGAGTTAACAAAATCAATATGAATCGAAATTAGCAATAACAAGAACACGGGAAACTGTTAAATGTTCTCTAAAGTTCTTCGAGACTTAAAGACTAATATTTCCAATGTATATGTTCGTGAAGAAATCACGATTACATGTACTCGTCAGCCAGTAGTCATTGAGAATATAAAGAAGTTTGGCATTTCACGAAGGGGAAAGGGCAGGTGTTTCAGGACAATTTTCATTCAACTTCAGAAACGAGAAATTCAACTTTTCCCCATAGAAAACAAGATGTTCTGGATAACAACTTCTGAGTGCCCCTTACAGCATTTCCGACCTTGTTTTTCGTTGAATAATTTTCGTTCACAATGATTTATAATTACCACAGAAAAAGGAAGGAAAAATCCTTACATATTCACAGACTGGTAAATACGTTTATCCTCCACACCTTTTACAACTTTGAACAATGTTTTGCCTTGAGCTGTTTAATTATAAAACATGTATGATGATTCATTAGGTAGATTTAATTGTCTTTATGTCCTGCACAGCAATCCCATTTACAAAGGTCTCATAACAAAGGTTTAACCTTATATACATAGGTCAACACGATGTGGGAATCGGTCAGTTGCCCAGCCGGTCAATATAATTACTCTCTTTTACAAGTAATGCTGCCCTGGCATTTAATGGAAGCAGATGATCCCTCAATATAAATTATGAAGAGAGTTTATTCCTGTAGAGGTCCCACGTGTTCTTTGAAATGATTCAGTTAATCGCGCTATTCATGTTTCATATTAATCATACTTTCCCGAGGAAGTCAGGTCTGGAACACATTGACGTTTGTCTTTCTAAACATTCTATTGCTCATAATCAGATCATCTCATCAATTAATCATTAATTAACATTGCCACGTGCATATTCCCAGGGTAATATATGATATGTTGAGCTAATTTCTGCTGTTTGACATCATGTGCTTTGCGTGTGCTATCGGTTGGACAAACCATCTGGTGTCCTTCCTGATTATGTCATTCATTGCATGAGTTTCATTAGTGGGGACTATCATGTTGTTGCACTTAATGAAATTAATCCACATACATTCCATTAAAGGCTTTAAAAAGGGTTTTTTTCAAAAAATACTTATTTTCAACATATGTAGAACACCCACCCACAATAATACGACATAAACCTTCTCACGGGATATCAGCCATTGCGCAAAGAATAACGAATTCTTGATTAATCATGATGTCCGTCATTAAACATGTATTTCTTAATCGTAGCACCATGTCAATGTATATATCCAGCATTGTGACATTATTATGATGTGACGTTAGAGATAATTTGAGCATTCTCCCAGAAAAAAAATCGTATTTATACACACTATTGATTTTCAACTTACTGTGGCGTTTACTTTAAGAAACGGCATCTAAAATAAGTGGTCAATATGATGTCATTTAAAAATGAAAACCGAATTTCCCTCCAAAGAAATAAAATTGATTCATTTGATTGATGACAATCCAGATTGAAGATTATATAAATATAAGTGATTTGTATACGATATTAGAGATATTTCAGACTTTGAATCTTCAAGTTTATGAGACCAAACATGTTCAACTCAATACGAAGAACCCTTAAATCCATAAAACGCAAGGCCGAACGGCAAATCCTAAATGCCATATATCGATCGTCATATTTCAGCAAGGACCTAATTAATGTGCAATCTGTCAACTACCATTGGCGATATTGAGTGTAGTCTCTTTGATGGCCACTTTAGCGTTGTTGCTAGACGTTAGATATAATTGATTGGCAGATGTTCCATTTGTTCCTTAATGTAAGATTATCGAAGTTCCGTCTAAGCATACTGGTATATCAATTTTTAATTAACCAAGTGAGGAACTGAAAGCTTATAACATAGGATGGTTAGTAAGGGCCATCTTCAAGGGGGAATATTGTTTTTGACAAAATGACTTTTCAAACTTACTTTTAATGGTGTTCCTTGGCAAGACCAAATATCCTTTACGATAATTTATCGATGGAACATGTTTGATGTGTAAAACATGTAAAATAATCCTTAAAGAGGCAGTTCTGACTGTCCGTCATCTTGCTTTTTTGCAAAACGTGAAATGAAAAACGCTGTATTTCCACTAATTCTATTTAAAAATAAAAAATAAATCATATGTGTCGATTGAATATTCACAAAATAGCACATGCTGTATCCTTCAACTAATCAACAATGTCTTGTTTTGCCGAAGCAAAGCTTTCCACATTCGTAGCGCCGAGAATGGCTTCACTTCTTGTTTTTATGTTTGAATAAATGTGCGCTATCCTTTATCAAAAGTTTAAATTTAAAGTCATATGAATATTACCTTTAGTAATATATTTCAACTGGGCTGTGCAATAAGCATATTAATAACATATATGTGCGAACGGGAATGCCCTCTCGAACTTCGTTTCCACAAAAATACACCAATAGAACCCTCTCTTTAAATGTACATAAACAAATGAAACTGGAGACTGACATAGGTCAGTGTTGTCTTCAGTTTTATCAATGTATGTGCATCCATTTCCTTCCTTGAACTTCAAAACATATCCTGAACATAAATAGAAAATCATTGAACTGTCAATAAGGTACATTTGCATGTATTGAAAGCGTTTAAGAAAAGAAGATGAACGACACACTTTCATCTGAAGTGTTGCTGGAATGAGGCAAACATCTGAACATTTTTGTCTTTCGATATTGCCAAGAGAAGGGTTTCTAACTGTTCTTAGTCGGATTGTACGATTCCAATGAGTATACGCAACTCGTTTGATAGTTGAACGAGATGTTTACTGTTACTTAAACTGTGAGTGCCGAAGATATTGCCTCCTTTCAAGTAGGTGTCTGGCAGCATAGTGGACTTCAAAATGAATTTAAAACTTTTAGTTTAATAAAACATTGACGTAACCAGTCGAAAAGTTGCAGTCATTATTTTAGTGTTGTCGAAAAGGGGAAGGTATTCGTATTTTTTTATATTAATGTTACTACTCCCTTTCGAGTTATCTCCTATATTGTTAATACTGAAAGAAGTTATACAAATTTTGTTTACTTTTAGTAAAGCTACAGTTGTAATTTGTCATTCCGCAGATTCACAAGCACCATGGAAGTGAACGAATCTTCGCAGTTAATGATCTGGGTAAAACGTATATGATAAGCACCACGGGTATATGAGTATGGATGTGTACTAATGTGGCTCGAATAGGTGCTCCGTTTCGTCGATCACAACAACAATTAATGGGTCATCAATACTAGTTTTATACATAAAAAACCCGCCAATGCATCTAAAGAGACACTAAAGCAACGAGAGCCAACTTGGTACATATTAATCAGGTAATGAAACGTGACAACCCCCTTTGTGGGTTGAATTTTGTTTTCATTGAGAAACATTAATGATAAGTTAGTTGGACCCCAAGCACTAAGCACCCTAAAGGACTTTTATATATAGGCATGCGTTTGTAGTAGAAACTCACAATCGGGAGTGTCCCTTATCCCCAGTTACCCATGGCTAGGTGCTATCGTCTATATCTTTAGTACCAGTTGATGACTATGTGGCTCGGTAGGGCTAGGTTTCGTGAGCTGCACCTACATGTATCAGTTTCTTATATCTTCAGAGAGATGCACTTTGGGAATGTTCTCTATCCTGTATCTTACATACGAGGGGCGTTCAATAAGTGTTGCAACTTCAATATAAAACCAACTCGCGTAGTCAATTTTTTACTTTTATTTTTCAATATAGTTACCCTTCACCTTAATACACTTATTCCATTTCTCTTTAAGACTTTTGATGCCGCTTTTGTAGAAGTCTTCCGTTTGCCCCCCTAACCACGCCTCTGTGGCAGCTTTGACGTCTTCGTCATCCCGGGTGTGCCTTCCACGTAGGGCGGATTTCAGGTTTCTGAACAGGAAGTAGTCACTGGGGGCTAGGTCTGGGCTGTAGGGTGGGTGGTTAAGCTGTTCGAATCCACAATCACGTATAGCGGCCTGTGCAACTCTTGACTTGTGGACTGGAGCGTTGTCATGCAAAATCAGAACACCACGTGTCAACATTCCACGGCGTTTCTGTCGAATTGTCTTTCGCAATTCTTGCATTAGGTTGGCATAATATTGACCATTCATTGTAGTTTTGGTTGGCAAGTAATCAATTAATAATATGCCTTTTGCATCCCAAAAGATTGTCGCCATAACCTTGCCAGCTGATGGTTGAGTGCGAAACTTCAGGGGAGGCGGTGAACTCGGGTGCTTCCATTGCTTGGATTCCAGTTTAGTTTCCGGGTCCAAGTGGTGGATCCAGGTTTCGTCACCTGTCACCAGACGAGACAAAAACCTGGCTTCATCCGCATTAAACCGATCCAGGAGCTCCATGCAATTTTTGGTTCTTTTCTGGCGATCTTGTGCTGTGAGGTTTCTGGGTACCCATCTTGCAGATACCTTGGACATACCAAGATGGTCATGAATTATTTTTTCAACACTTCCAACTGATATCTGGAATTCCAAAGACAGTTCAGAAACTTTAAAACGGCGGTCAGCTAAAATTCGTCTTTCGATAGCGGCAATAACTTCCGGTCGGGTGACTTCAGATGGCCTGCCTGACCGTGGGTCATCGTCTAAGGACTCCCTGCCCCGCTTGAACTGAAGAGACCAGCGACAAACTGTTGAAAAGTTAGGAGCATCCTTACCCATCACATTACACATACGATTATGTATTTCTGTAGCTTTGCATCCCTCTTTAGTAAGGAACTTGATCACAGCGCATTGTTCATGTTTGAGAGAATCCATGATTATGGAGACCCCTAGGTCAGCGCAGCTATTATATCTAAATAATTGTTATGTCTAGAAATTGTTTTGACATGTGTCAATGTTATGTTTTGACTATAGTCACACCTGCTATAAGCTGACACTGTTTATGTAAACACCAATGCCCCGCTTGCAACACTTATTGAACACCCCTCGTAATTCTGATTGAAGAGATATGACAAATCTGATTAAAATCGACGGTTTTCCGAGGAATAAAAGTTGCAAAATAGTGCATTTACCGTGATACGAGCTCGTATCGTTCGGGGGTTTCCTCGCCAAATCGTCTGATAACAGCCCGCATGCTTGCATGATCTGAGGAAATTCAGTTAACCTATCACAATACATCTAACAAAAGCTTTCGGTGCGAGAACCAAGGGGCAGATACACCCAAACAGCTATTCTTTCGTCTTTTCGAATGCTTTCAAAACGGCGACCGTTCAAAAGCTATGATATGGTTGGTCAGCTATTTGACTGCACTAGAACTGGCATTGAACGCGCACCTTTACGGGATGTCCTTAGACATTGTGGCGAGGGAATCTACAGAAAGGTGTTCGTATCCCGGTAGATGCATTATTTTGCAAATGCTATTCTTCGGAACAAGGTCAATGATATACATGCATAATGAAGACCGTTGACTGTTTTCAATTGGCAAATAATGAATACTTCTTCTAAAATACATTCTGGTTTCTTTCATGTACATGTATTGTACATATACACTGAACTGTTTATACTCTGGATCCAACAAACAGGCATTTATCCTATGAACGTTTCACAGTTATCGTCTATCGTCTCATGCTCAACAAAGCCAATAACAACACATACTTTAAACAGTGATGAAGACCCGCTCAAAACTCTTTCATTCTCTTTTACTCTTTAAATCTCAAACATTCTCTTATATACTATAGCAATGCCGTGCATTTCATGATTTAACAGAAGATACGTGACCTTTATGCATTAACAGATATATTTAGTTTGTCGAAGTTTTGTCATTGGCCATCTGTTATAATTAACGATCTATTCTTATTATCGTGTATCCAATTCACAGTAAAGGTTACCATTTGATAGCCTGTTACTTTTCAATAACAGCAGTGTTGCAGTATTGCCTGAATGTTACATATATTGATGTGCAGATGGCCCAATCAGTCTTCAATGGCCATTATACCGTCATGAAACTGACAAACGCTGATCTGTCTGTAAATATCAATTATCTGTTTTCCTGAAAAGTACTATCAGGTCAGTAGAACATACTATACATATATAGAACATTATATTTGTGCATTTGGATAGTTCCAGATGCTCAAGTATGATGTTCTATATTTATTATATACCCTCTTTCATTAGCAAATTGGTAATCAAATAAAGGTGCATAAATAAACTTTACCGACGTGCTGCGCAGTAATACACGGAGGGCTGCTTGATCAGCACAACTCATGAGTTGATATCTTAATGATATCTTTATTTTCTCATTTGTCAGCCAAGTAAAACTTTAAATGAAATGTTTTTCAGTGTGTTAACATAATTAAAACATAAAATTTGCTTTAGAATAATTTAATTACAAAGAACTGAACATTCAGGCTTCCGTCCGTCGTGTTTCTTTTGAATGACGTTATCAAGGTTATGACGTCACAAAAGTAAGCGGTTGTGGCATCACATTGACGCAGCATCGCTAGCGAAGCTTTCGGCAATTCTTTCAATTCCACTTATATTTTGCGCTTTTCTGACTTTTTGCTTTACATGATTAGTGGACCTAGATTCCACAACAAACATTCTGGTGGCTAACATGAGACGGTGTGTTGAAAATGTTATCCGAGTGTGAGATATTGAGTTTACCAGTTATTATGGACCTTGATAATAGTCTTTTACTTTATGTAATGTGAATTGTCTTGTGTGTTTTTAACGATCTCAGCAGCCTTAGTTATTCACCTTATTATTTCATTGATCTTATTGGATTTCCGTTTGCTACAATTCGGTCTTGTGTTGTTACTGAACCTTCACATGAGGCCATTTAAACAGTTTTAAAAGTTTTTCACAGTACCAATTGTTTGAGGTTAAATATTCAGTTTTACTTACTGATCAAAAGTGGGTGGTGAGATATTTATGATGTCACCTGTTTTTACCTTCTGTGTTTGCTGGAAATGACATACATTTAATTAAAGATGTTGAATAATACATAACATGTTCATTGCAGAACAATGAAAATGGCATTTTCGTGATATTCATAGAAAAACAGAGATTTTTCTAAGCGATTTTAACTTTATTAAAACTTGCAAATCACTCCAAAAAAACCGATAGACTTGAAGGTAGCTAAACTGCATGTTCTAATTAAGAATTGAGTAAAAACAATCATAATATGAAGATAAATCTGCGTTAAAAACAAGTCTAACAATGTCTATTGGCCTAAATATTTTGACATGATATAAAAAAAAAGATCATAGATGCCAGACTTCTTAGAATCGAACGAGATATCCGTTTTCTGACCTATTCTCTATTTTCACTCCTTTCTGGACACTCTAACCATTGGGATATAATAGAACATGACAGTCAAACTAAACGTATTATAACAATACCAACTTAGCTGGGATCAAATAAACCAGAATATACTCATCATCGGAAAGGTTTACCAAATAATGATACCAAATACAGAAGCCAAAAGCGTCTCCTTTTTATGATAATTAAGGCACTGTTTCACCACTCGTATCCTTTCTGTGGCTAACAGTAGTTGATAATTGTTTTTAACTCATTTTTATCCTGTTTGATTGTGGATTGCGCTGGTGCAAGAAGTAATGTCGCATACAAAACTACGCCACAGCATGTTATTCCAAATAATACTTTTAATCGACTATGAATTCCACGACGCTATAGGCATACTTTTCTGGGAGTGAAAACGGTAATTTCTTTCTTATATTTTGGCAACTTTGAAACTATCGTGTTGGTGATTGTTCTTCTGTGACAGATGGTTCGGATGCATATTGGGAAACTCGAGAATAATCCAGAAGGATATGTATAGGTTAATCACCTCTCAAGGTGGTTGTTGAAATCAACTCTGCGAGATTTCAATAACTACTGCAGTGAGGGTGATTAAACGACTTACACCACTTGGGCAAGTTATGTCCCGGGCGGTTATATCTTTGCAAAACAATTTCTAATAACTTGCCCTAGTAGTGTAAACCTAGTTAATTACAACACGGACTACTGATGATATTACAATCAGTATCAACATTGTTCTCTGTGTTACAACTTACGAAATAAATGGAGAGCACAGTGATATGTTCAATTAGTCCTGTATGTTATCGACACAAATGTGACTCTCAAATCAAATAAGGTTTGGAATCTCTTTCTTCCAAATGCAAAAAAACTAAATGGGCTTCAAATTCAGGAATCGATGTGTAAGTGGTCTTAATTAATTTCCTACTTCAGCCCCAGTATTTGTATCTGTGTATCAAGTGAGGCCACTAGTCTAATACCTCATACTCATACCAACAGGAAAAGGATTAACAAAATAACGCATTCATTTTGAGGCTTCATTTCTAGCTGAATATCAATCATTATCAAATCATGTCTTTGTACATTCAAATATTTACATGCTTGTGAAATATGTAATCTATTTTGTATATTTTCACTTCTTTCGCTTTCGCACAAGGAGATCAAACACACAAGCGCTGCTTACAGGTCAGCGTATACTTCCATATAAAGTTGATAATACATTTAGTTCCATGTGCTATTTTATTCTGCATGTTCATAACTTGTCTGTTACCCTTGTTGATATACCCATTTCATGTCAAACAGCGCAAGATTAATCGTCATTAATTGCATCTAAATCTGCATATGCTACATTTTAACTTTTCATAGGGGATCAAATTTCCATCTCAATAACACTTTTAAATAGAAACATGATAAATTATATCAACATTTTCATATGTTGTTGAGACATAGTGACATGTTATTCAGGAGGAGGTTCCTTTTCGATCTTCCTATATCTTCAATTCCTCCATACACTTAGTTACCGGGTGTAGATATTTCGAGCCTGGTGAGTGACGTGTCTCGGGCCGAAAGCCTTTTCATCACTTCGCGGAAAGTAATTGCCCTGTAACAGTGTCACGTTTTAGTAAAGATCGATCATCAAAGCTCCCGACTTCAGAACAAATAGCTTACAAGACATTTTCGTTCCTTACATTTACTATCCAGACATTGGTAGACCTTCAATTAACTAAACCATACGTAAAGAGGATCGCATTAATAGCGTTTGTGGATGTTCTGCAATGTCTGGTAAATATACAATCTGCAGAACAACCGTTGAAATAGTTTGTACGTAAGTTTTGAGAAGCAAGGGTCAAACATTAGATCACTTTCCATCAGAGTTCACTAAGGAACATCCATATATGAAACTTGAATTATTTGCGACGAAGCTTTGCAATTTAGATTTCTTCGAGAATATGACAAAATGACTTGGTTTTGTGAAATGGGAATCCCTAGTTTAGAAAAAGGAATTCAAAACACAATGGTTAACTTAAAATTTTAAAGGACAAATATGACATTTGTTCCGGTAACACACATTCAAACAGGACCAATATGTTACCAAATGCCATATTCTAACTACCCTGACAAAGTCCACTTTCAGAAGGTTGTAACGACTCTTAATGAACACCTGCTGAATCAGGTCGCTGGTGTGAAAGAGAAATAGCTTACCTAGATACAATTATATCATTAGTATATCACTTCACTGATAGGAGATGGTCTTGCTTTCAAATAAGCAGAATCGACCACATTTCATCCCAGTAGTTCATTCTGTCTAGAATGTAGGAACCCTTGAAATTAACTTCAATAAATCGAAATATTGGAACAAGAAAACATTGTATAAACTGACTGTACAGTTCAGATTAACAATTAAAAAGAGCAAGAGAATAAATAGTATTATAATGCAGGCAAAGAAAATATAAATGTTAACACTGTGTACACGGAAATATATAGGTTTACATCGGAGAAATGGTTCTAGAGAGGCTAGTAATGGCCGTTTGAATCACCCGTCAAAGCGGTCTATCTCCCGTTCTTCGTTATCCTGTCAGCTTATTACAATTTGAGTAGTACAGTTGTATGGTACAAATCAATTTCTGAAAGACATACTAATTGAACTTCAGAACAGTCATGTGTACAGATAGCAAGTATGTTACTGACAACAGGTGTCAAGGGGAACAGGTATCTATGTATTTGGAAGCGGTTAAATCCGTTTGATACATACAAGATAAACTCTTAAATGCTATTTGATGGAATTTGACTACAAATGACACCTAACCATGATGCGTATATCGTGTTTGAGCAATAAATTGTAGAGAGGGATCGTGCATGTTGCATACTGTAATTCTTCTGGTACTGTTGGTCTAACGAAAAACGCTCATTATCTATACATTGAAGCATCTAATTTACTCCTGCTACATGTATAACCGCATTTTGAAAGTCAAAGGGAATTAACCCACTTTGACAACACTTTGAGCACATCACCGATTCCGACATAATTAATAGTTATATGTACGCACCTGGTATACTTAACAATATAAATATACATTTTACTAACCATGGGTGCTGAAAGAGTCGACCAATTATGGATTGTTAGAATATATAGAAGTAATATATAATCATACTTTCTATATGGGCTCCTCGCTAGTACATCTCGCTAGTACATCTCGCTAGTACATCTCGCTAGTACACGGCATGGTCTCTGGTTAATGTAACATGACTCCCTTCTATTGTTGTAAGTAATTCGATATTGCGTAAAGTTATTTCATATGCCAAACTATGGATAACTTATTATAACACAACACAACACGACATAACATAACATAAAATAATATTATGGTTTTATACGATAGAAATAGTAGAATGAGTGCCATGACTACAATCAGTTAAGAAGTTATTATTAAGGTTATCAAATATTATGATTTCGTTTCCAATGCATTTTTATTTTCCCTCTGAAAAAGTACGGTCTATAAAAAACGTTATACGTTAAATTAGTAAGCGAATATAACTATTAAAAGGTAAAAGTTTACTAAAACACAACACATGACGCAGTTGTCGCAACTCCTGCTCGTGAACAGATATCATTTTGATTGTAAAATGAGAAGTTAATTTATAAGAATAAGACATAAATGATAGTAAATACCTGGATGTGTCTATGCCTTAATAGGTTTACGACCCGAGAGCCGAATACTAAGTACTGACCGATGTTCAGGCACGAAAGTCGTAAACATAATATGACAAAGAATACGTGTCCTTATTATTAACGCAGTCATGATTTTGAGGAAAATAAGCTTAAATATTAGACTGCCTTCAAACATACATGTAGGTTGACTGCTCGGCGTCGCTGTATATATAACGCAACGTCATGGAAGCATGGCGTAACATTGTTCATGACGTCATTGTTACCAAGTGGTTTTTGCCCTTGGTCATCTTGTAGAAAATGTGAACCCCTTTATGATTTCCCTCGTAGTTAATAAAAATAAATTCCTTAATATGAGATACAATTTGAGATCGGTTAAGCCATTACTTCAAAAGATGGAGTTGAAATGAGAACGGGGGATGTTAGTGACTGCAACCAAATAAAACAGCGAGAAATATAGTATCAAGTGACGAACTCCATCAAAAACAATGTGAATGTAACACTGTATAATAGAACTGAACAGTGCAATAAAGAAAATATTTTTAAAAATATTTCCAAATGTTACCTTCATGTGTAAAATGTCCTTAGTCACAAATCGTTTGACCTTCTTTGTGAGAACTCTTGAGTTAGTGATCTATATTTAACACTTCTGGTCTCGTAATCATATCACATGTTCTGGTTTTAAATAAGGATAATTACATCTACAACCCAATCATTTATATCTCAAAACGTTCCAATTATAATGGACATCAATTTTCCTGTACACCATCTTCTCAGACCTTTACATGCTACAAGAGCGCATTGGGCTATGTGCCTGCCTTCTTATCGAATAATGATCCAGAAGTGCCAATTATTGGCTGCTCTCAAACGATGTCATGGGTGTATAGAGTAAGGTAAGGAGACTATTATCATAGAAGTAAGTAGACGAGTTGTTGCGTATCTCCCTTGTAAGATCCCGTGTAAATTGAGGTTTCATCTGCAGGTGAACGCTAAGACCGTCAATTAATGATTTATGATATTTTGGTAAAATGTAAAGATAACATTTTGAACAATGAGACATGCAAAGACCGTGGACTCTTAATATCCCTTTGGTTGTGTATAGTAGCAGGGGGTGATACAAGGTAAATTTAAATAAAACTTAAATTGTGATAATTGCAGCAATTTGTAATAAAGTTGACGTGAATTGTAAGACGCAAATTGTAATTTTTGAAAAGTTTTGCAATCAGCATAGCTGTTTTAAAGGCGATTACATGTACTTGCCAATGGAAAGTTAAACATCTGTAATGATTTATAGTTGGAAACAGAAACATTAGATAAATGTGTCCTCGTGCATTGTGTGATTCTCGATGTATGTTATAGTTCGCTAGATCCAGCCAAAGTTCGCAGGTTTCAGCGCAATGCATAGAAAGATGGCCTTGCGGGCTTTCTCCCTGCTTCGTTACTAGCAGCCGCTATATAAGTGAAATACTCTTGAAAGTGGCGTTAAACCCCAAATCACCTCATCCCTCGTTTCATCATGTACCACAACCAATTCATACTGACGATTATGGTGAATCAGGTTAAAATGCACAATATATTAATGTAAAAGGTATGTACTTCATGTCAACGGTACAACATAAATTTTTCTTTGCGTCAACATAGACATAACTTATGGCAAAAGAAGAATACAAATTGTTTATCGGGTCATGATGAACTACAAATGTAACATAATGTACATGGAACATGTACTTTAACTATAACCTCGAGTCAACATTGAAAGACACTGCAAATACTAAAAAAAACGAAAAATGTTATTCAAAACAAACACGCATAAGATTCGACATGGAAGTAAACATTTCCAAATATATGAAACTCCAAGTGATGTCAAAGATTTGTCTTATATTAGGGTTAAACAAATAAGAATTAAAAATCAAAATGAAAAGAGTATTACTAAAATATCTATATCGGAAATACTTTCGATCAGCTGAAACATTTGCATGCTCATAATCTATCATGAATCGGTTAATGTCAAGTTGATTCGAGTAACCTCTGTCACGGACAGAGAATGGTCAGTTTATACTTTCACTTGTTTGACGCTTTACATTGGTATATGAGAGTGAGAACGGGTCCGGAACAATCACCTTTGGTCCCAGAATGGTTGGAAAATAGTGTCAGTGTAAAAAGTAAAATGTCTTGACAACACAAACGTTGCTCTGTATGTTGCAGTAATGGTTCTTTTACAAATCAATGAAATAATACTACGACTGCTTGTATTCATGAGCAAAACCTTGTTATTGTCGCTTGCTTATTAATTCAATTTGAAACAGATGCTTAATCAAACTGGCCTGTGGTGTTCCGTTTGATATACATTAAAAATGTAATTATCATAAGTAATAAGTATATTATAAGTATTTATGTGAGTGAGATACTCGGTTCTATCAGTGAAATAAACCCTATATCAAGCTACAGTGGTGATAGCCTTTATCACCACTCTATTGAGTGACGATAAACTTTATCACCACTCGCGTGACGTCATCGGGACAATGTTATGACGTCATATTGTCAGCCTCAATGGTTGCTTCTTCTGTAAATACGTGAATCCTTAAATTCCTTTATAGCCCTGTAACATGTGTTCTTACATTCTATAGTGTAAATAGATAACCATAAAATTATTCAAATAATTGAGTGATTGAGTCAACGCCAATTCGACAGTATTAGCGGTGAGAAATGCTACCGACTGTGTTTTCTTTATTTCCCAAGGCAGAATTCGGCCCGGAACGAGGAGAGGTTTTTGGGTGCGTTTCTTCCCTTTATGTATTTATATGGAGGTAGCTGTCAGAGGAGGACGTTTTTTTTTTATTTAGGACGTATTGTTTTCAGAAATACCAGCCCCTGTGGAAGTTGGTTCAGCCACATTCTGTACACCTTAACACGAAGTTATATCAGAATGATTTCATGGTCATGTATAGTATTATAAATATGTGTCGTTACATGATCGACAACGAATGAGTAATTGGTAGCCTATAGAACTAATGAATAAATTGTAATTAACTATACCAAGTATATATGTATATTGTCACTAATGAGTTTCGTTTCTTGCATATCATTTCGTTTTAGGTTGACACCAGTAGCAAATTGAATATTTGTTGTTTCTAACTAGCTTTACAGTGTCATACATTTGCAATACATGTACGTGGTATAAAGGTGATGGATACTAAAATGATATTCTTATCCCTCTAAATTGCTATAGATAACACCCTATGACAATTTAAAAAATCTCATTTGCATCCTTTGTGTAGTCATTCATACAACCTATGCTGCCTCTGTTACAACTTATATAATTTTCATTGTGTATACCTTCTCCAAAATCCATTAACATCATTTTAGTGTTACAGATTTTTCAACTGTATTTAGTGAAATCTAAGTGAATGGAGTTACTATGGTATCTTTCCCGATTCAGGGTTGAATTCAAACTGACGTTATTTGGTTGAATATTAACGTTTATTCTTTTTCACCTCATAAGTTTTACGGGAAAGATTTCCCAGGCCGATAATTATTATATTTTTATGACTCCAAGAAAGCAATTCTAAATAACAATTGACATGAAACACGAAATATGTTTCGTGTTCAAGGTTACATTAAAGCTATTGCTGCTATAGAAAACCTTGGGAACATGAACAGAATTAATTTAATTCTCGTTTGCCGTTTCTCGTTCACCTTCAAATGTACAGATATCGTTAGGTTTAAAAAATACCCAAACATATTAACACTGGCAAATCAATAAAACTGGCCTGAGGCCAATATATATTGAAGTTGAAGTTGAACTTTACAAATATAGCCGAATTATATACAGCTTGGTCATAAGAGTTGATTATAATATGACATAACGCTAGAGAGCTACGGGAGCGTAACAAAAAGAAACGATACCATACAAAATTTAAAATATTTCAATCCACGAGTGAGACATACGACTGAATTACGGTTACATGTACATCATGTTTTGCGGCCTTCGTGCCGTCTTCTGTTTTTCAATTGCAATTTTCTTTTTTAAATTAGGCAAATAAATTAAATATCTCGCCGCTAATGGCTGCAATACTGCCGAAGCGGCGTTAAACAATAACTCACTCACTCACTCACTCACTCACTCACATGTACATCATGTCTTCAGACGTCAACTAAACTAAACTTGAATTTTTAAGCATTATCTGACTGTTCATATTTATGAGAAACAGGCGTTTAAGAAAATCGTTTTCAAATATACTTGATTGAACTAGACGAGATAAGAGAGTCAGAAAGGGGTTTGGGCTTGTGTTATGACGTCCTACAGTAATTATGCGTCAACAAATGTCCATGATTCCATGAAGTGCATTATTATAATTGCAATATTCAAAAAATGTTACCTTAATAAGCAAACATGTCCAGTAAACCCCTTTGAAATAGTAATTTCAACAACCCATGTGTTTTTGATCAGACACAAATTATAAAGTACAAAGCCACTTTACGTGAAATTGCCTCCTCACAGACATTCAAAATCATGATGATAGTGAAATGGCCTTTGTAGGCCTGTTTTATGACGTCAAAAGCAAAGATGAGTCAACGACCTAAAGTCCAAGAAAGTACACAATGTCGACAACATGTTTTATTAGTCGTAAATGCAATACATTTGTTTAAATGTTAAAATTTTAATGCAAAGCATTATGTTCAAATTCCTATTGAAAACAACGTTATTTCGGCATCCACAATGTGTTGACCAGACATGATAAGTACAAGTACCATGCCCTGAATAATGAAAGTGCGTAAACTACATATCAGGCATTCAACGTTATCCAGGAGCAGTAGTTTTTTTTATGCCAACGTGAAACCACTTTGAATGCAAAAGTTATCTAAATATGGATTTTGAATTGTTGTTTTAGATTGCGAGATTTTATGTCATGCATTTCACTAAAGGATGGTCCGACTTGGCTGCCATACACAGACATTTGTATAAAACCGACAATGCAACCACAAATTATTCAGGAGAGTTGTTGTAGCAAGAGCTGTTGAAAGATCAAACCTGTGGACAACTTTGGTGAGATAATTTCATTTTGTTATATATATTTCAATAACATTGTATGTCATTATGAAATACTGTCTTGACTATTTGAATCGCTGAGTGAGTTTATTTATTTATTCATTTATGATAAATTAAGAAATTATTTATTCACAGAAAGTATGTAAATTTACTATCTGGAATATACATCTAATAGATTGTTTGTGTATGTTATACTTTTTTTTTTATTTAGGTAACCATAATTGAAACCTGAGTAACCGCTCATCATCTGGTAGCATTTAATTAGCATCTCGCATCTAGCATCTAGCTATAGCATCTAGCATCTAGCATCCAGCATCTAGCATCATGGTAACGTCTGGCTGGCATCTTGATAGCGATGAGAATCATCGTGCTCATATCTGCCCAGGATATTTAGAGTATGTAAGTCTGTGTGTTAAGAGTAAACATACACTCCGAAACGTCATGTATCCAGAAGAAGTTTTTTTTTTTTATAAATGAAACCCATCATGTATACGTTTATACGTTTTCCAATTCAAACATTGTATCTGCTCAGTATTTTAACATCTACATGTACAATGCCTCTGAATTACATCGCGAAATTATCTTGATAACATTAATTGAGAATCATGTTATATAATATGATTTATACCATAGTTCAGAACCTACATCATTGACATCTTGATGAGTCAAGTAACTGGCAGTATACAAGGGTTGCCTTCTACATTGCATCGGTTTAGCATCTGATTGGCTTCTAGATGGCATCTGTTGAGCATCTCATTGGCTTGTAGATGGCATCTGTTGAGCATCTGATTAACAACTAAATGACATCTGTTGCGCACCTGATTGCCTTCTATATGATATATGTTGCGCATCTGATTGCCTTATGGATTGCATCTGTTGAGCATCTGACTGCCTTCTAGATGACATATGTTGCGCATCTGATTGCCTTCGAGATGTTATCCGTTGAACATATGATTGACTTCTAGATGGCATCTGTTGAGCATCTTACTGACTTCTAGATGGCATCTGTTGAGCATCTGACTGACTTGTAGATGACATCTGTTGAGCATCTGATTGACTTGTAGATGACATCTGTTGAGCATATGATTAACTTGTAGATGACATCTGTTGAGCATGTGATTGACTTCTAGATGACATCTGTTGAGCATCTGATTGACTTGTAGATGACATCTGTTGAGCATCTCATTGGCTTGTAGATGGCATCTGTTGAGCATCTGATTAACAACTAAATGACATCTGTTGCGCACCTGATTGCCTTCTATATGATATATGTTGCGCATCTGATTGCCTTATGGATTGCATCTGTTGAGCATCTGACTGCCTTCTAGATGACATCTGTTGAGCATATGATTAACTTGTAGATGACATCTGTTGAGCATCTGATTGACTTCTAGATGGCATATTGTGAGCATCTGTGTAGCAAGTGTTTACCATCAATTGTTAGCATTGGGTACACATTTGTTTAAATTTGTCTCTGACCACATGCATCGTGTTGAATTGGCATTAAAAATGCATCAATTAGTAAGCTGTAACCATGTTTCACATCAAGTATCCGTCCAGCATAATGTAACTATTTTAATGCTATACACATGTATATGTATAGAACATCATATTTGTGTATTTGGATCGTTTGTATTTAACGAGAAGATGTCATGGAAGCGAAGGAACAACGAATTCGAAGAACGAGTTGTTCCTCCGCTTCCATGACAGCTTCGAGTTTAATACAAATAATCTAAATGCACAAGTATGATGTTCTATATTTATTATATACCCCTTTTTATTAGCAAATTGGTAAACAAAAATAGTTGTACAAATTTACTGGGACGACGTGCTGCGTATTGATACATGGACGGTTGCTTGACCAGCACGACTAACGATTTGATATCTTAATAATATCTTTATTTTCTCATTTGTCAGCAAGATAGAGCTTTATGTAAAATTTGCTCCAATGTGGTAACATAATTAAACCATCAAATTTACTTTACTATCATTTAATTACAAAGAACGGAAATTAAGAAACAACGTTAACATTCAGGCTTCCGTCCGTCGTGCCTCTTTCGAACAATGGTTATGACGTCACAATAGTAAACATTTGTGACGTCATAATGACGCAGCATCGCTAACGAAGCTTTCGGCAATGATTTCAATTCTCCTTATACTTGGCGCCTTTCTGCCTTGTGAATGATTTGAGTAAGATTGTACCTGCTTGTGTTGTTAATATTAGGTCTAAATCCAAGCTGATACTTTAATCAACTGAAAAAATACAAGCAGTATATTAAAACATAAATTCCGGAGATTGAATTGGGACAACATTGAAAAGTACGAAACGTTCCGAAAAGTGCCGAAGTTTAGAGAGAGTAGAACCGTCAGCCGTGCAATACGGAATTCACTGTGCAATACGGAAATCGACCACGGAAACCGTATTGCACCCCTGTATTATTATCTTAAGTTTACATGGGTATATAATAAAACCATATTTTTTTTTTCAAACATCTACGTTATCTGTTTCACTGTTTACCCCACCTTGTTTTCAGCAAAGATGAAGCTATCCATTCTGTTGGTATTGCTATTCATAGGCCTAAATAGGGCTTTCAATCACCATCGGGGTACAGATGTAATGTCAGGTAAAGAGTCTTGTCAGATTTGGTGTTATATAGTTTCTTTTCGTTATCGAGCGTATATCCAACAAATAGTGGATAGTACTCCTGTAGTAAATTCCCTTGATATTGTAAAACATCCAGGCAACTGCAAAAATGAAAGCCTGTGCAATGAGATAGCAAGTAAAAACGGTTTTAAATCATTTCCATACAGTTTTTTAAAAAAATTAGACCGGGCATTTATAAACGTGATTTATTTGCTCAGTTTAGGTACATGTGGTGTAACATAATAGGCTTCATATACGTTGATAATATGAAAAAAAATGCTATGATTGGATTACAAATCTCATTATACTAACACTAAATTTGTTTTTTTTTTATCTTCAAATATATTAATAACGATGAACTTTCTGAAGGTCGTGCAACTAAAGAAATAATTGGAGGAAATGAGGACGAGAATGGAGAACCGGGCGAACCTCCGAGTATGGGCGGACCTCCCGGAGAAATGATGGGAATGGGCGGATCTCAACAGGGAATGATGGGCGGACCTCCCGGAGGAATGATGGGATCTCAACAGGGAATGATGGGCGGACCTCCCGGAGGAATGATGGGAATGCGCGGACCTCCCGGAGGAATGATGATGGGCGGACCTCCCGGAGGAATGATGGGAATGGGCGGACCTCAACAGGGAATGATGGGCGGACCTCCCGGAGGAATGATGGGGATGGGCGGACCTCAACAGGGAATGATGGGCGGACCTCCCGGAGGAAGGATGGGAATGAGGGGATCTCAACAGGGAATGATGGGCGGACCTCCCGGAGGAATGATGGGAATGGGCGGACCTCAACAAGGAATGATGGGCGGACCTTCCGGAGGAATGATGGGAATGGGCGGACCTCAACAGGGAATGATGGGCGGACCTCCCGGAGGAATGATGGGAATGATGAGATCTCAACAAGGAATGATGAGCGGACCTCCCGGAGAAATGATGGGATCTCAACAGGGAATGATGGGCGGACCTCCCGGAGGAATGATGAGAATGGGCGGTCCTCCTGGAGGAATGATGGGTATGAGAGGACCTCCCGGAGGAATGATGGGAGCGGGAGGACCTCCAAAAGGAACGATGAACATGGGTGAACCTTATTTTTATACTTGACCTAGTGTGGCTAGTATTGCTGTCAAAGAATTCGGGCATTGTTTAACATCAAATCCAGGAAACTGCAGAACGTGGAAACGTGTGCAATGAAGTAGCAAGTTAAAGTGGTTTTGTATTATTTTCCTACAGCTTTTGTAAATAATTATTACTATAATTATTATCATATATATCTATCAATGATGTGGGGTGTTTTGCATATGCGATAGAGCTATGGACACGCCAGCCATATTGCTGCCCGGTTCGCAAATCCATATCAATCAGCCCGGGTGACGTTAGGTGAGAGTAGTTCGTTTCAGAAAAGTCACCAAACAAGAAAGTTGTTGACGATTTCAACTTATTTTGTATCAACCTACTTAAATATAGTCTTTCTTGGAAAATTGAATAAGAGGCACGGCTGACATAATTTTTAACAAACTTATTGGATGGTTTATTCATCTTGTAGACCCCTGATAGTAAATTATATACTTTTCTGTCAATTGTAAAAAAACAAATTGTGCAATCATTTCCAATGTATACGCCAGCCAGGGTGGCAATATCGATGTATACCATATTGTACATATTGTAAATAAAAATAATTTTTAAAAAAAGGAAATAAATAAAACAAAAGTTCTGAAACAATCTGAAAAGTTGATTAAAAGGCACGGCTTACATAATGTTTAACAAACATATTTATAATGGAGGGTAGGCCTATATTCACCTTCTAGCCCCCAAATAATAACTTTCCGCTTAGAAACATCATATTCTAAATATTTCTGAAGACATTTGGTCATGATTTAGAAAAAAATGTATGTATATGATAAATATGAGCCATCTGCGGCCCTCGACTGATATGCGGGTCTCGGGCGAATATGAGGTATGGTGTGAAAAACGACACGTTATTTCAGTAACATAGGCCATAAGCGATAATCTGTTATCAATGAAGTGATCAACCTCCAACTTACTTGTTTGTAGGCTAAAGGCTCACCACAGAAGATAAGGAAACTTGATTGAAAACCGTACAATGCAGAAACGTACATAGAAAAAGAAAAGAAAAACATTCCATTCCTTTCTAAAGATTTTGTCTATAATTGTCGATGCATGTATATTGTAGGAGACATTATTTATATAATTTCCGTTGGAAAGAACAGACTTGAATTATTAAAACACATCTGAGTTAAGCAGGCAGCTTGCCCAATCGGCCTTCCTTTGGTGGTAGACCATAAACATATATTTGTAATTATATATTTTGAAATATAACTGAGGATTATTTCACCAGTTTTATTATTAAGCTCCCGATTCGTGGGTAGAACCTAGCAGCTGGGGTGGGACGTACTGGGACGTACTCCTCCAGAGAGCTAGATCTCTCCCTGTGTCCGGTTAGAGACTTGAGGGGTACATCGAATGCTGTCACAAACAGGGAGATGGCAGACGTTGGCTTTTTGTCTCACGCTCTTGTTGTGTTGTGTTTTCTTATTTCTGTTACATCCTCAATGCGTCGGAGTATTCATAGGTTAGCTTAACCTCTAGGCTAGTCTCTTGTTTTGTGTCTCCGGTCCCCGAGGAGCTGCTAAGAGTTCCTCTCACTCCAACCCTCATGAGATACGAGCAGTCTCGGCCATGATGGCTTAGCCTTGCTGCTTCGCTGTCTCGGATGTGATGACAGGAGATATACAACAACCATTACCTGCAAGATGTCTCTACGGCAGATCTCGAAGTTTTTTAAGACTGTGTCCATAGGCCTACGATCAGGCGAAGGTTGAACTCCCCTCAGACCTAGGACGGTACAGTCCTCTTAGGAGGGTGGACTATTTGTTTCTGAAGCCTTCGTTTTATGATCGTTCGTCTTCTTGTGTTGTGTTTATTGCTTCTGTTATGCCTTCCCCTTCCCAAGGAGGGCCTGGGGATGTGTTAACTTGAAGTAGAGTGGTCCGGTTGTCTCTTGGACCCGCTTAGCCGATAGGACTATTTTTCTCCGATGCCTTCATTTTATGCCTTCGTATCATATCGTTTGTCTTCTTGTGTTGTGTTTATTGCTTCTGTTATGCCTCCCCCCTCCAAGTTGGGGCCTTGGGGTGTGTGTTAACTTGAAGTTAAGTGGCCGGGTTGTCTCTTCGACCCTCTTAGCCGGTAGAGATAGCTTTACCTTGTCGTCACCCATGACGTGTCGGAAGACTTGTAGTTTAGCTTACAATCAGGGCTTGTCTTCGCGCTTTGTCTGTCCCCTGTATACTTGCCTTCGTTCTTGGAATTCTAGGCATATTAAGTCTAGTCAACAGATAAGTATTTAAATAATGGTACATTTTTTATTAAACATAATTATTTATTTATTATTAGTCCCGCCCAACCTCCCCCCTTTTTGTCTGCACTTTGGCCTATTCGGAGAGGAAAGATCATGAGATTCACGTCACGAGACTGCGGGTTACTGCCCCTGGGGAGGGTTTTTACCATCCCTGGCACTTCTTTCGAAGTTTCGTCTGTGTTTATTGGATAAGCCCCTGTCTGAGTAGACAAGACATAGTAGGTATAGTCAACAGGCAAGTATACATAAATACGTTTTATCAAAAACGTACCATTATACTAACAATATCTTCAGATATTTGATTCGTATTATATAGTTTTCTTTTCTACTTTTTACAAAACATGTTTTATGATACAGATAATGATGAGCCTCGTGGAACAAGTGCAACTCATAAGGAAACAACAGGACAGAATGATAACACTGCACTGGATTCCTCAGCAACTGACAACATTGGAGAACCTTCCTCTGCAACTGACAACATTGGAGAACCTTCCTCAGCAACTGACAACATTGGAGAACCTTCCTCTGCAACTGACAACATTAGAGAACCTTCCTCGGAAATTGACAATATTGGAGAACCGTCTTCGGGAACTGACAACATTGGCGAACCTTCTTCGGGAACTGACAAAAATGTCATTGACAACATTGGAGAACCTCCAATGGATGATCCTCACGAAAGAATGATGGGAATGGGTGGACGTTCCGGAGGAACGATGGGAATGGGCGAACCACAACAGGGAATTATGGGCGGACCTCCCGGAATGATGATGGAAATGGGCGGACCTCCTGGAGGAATGATGGGAATGGGCGGACCTCCCAGAGGAATGATGGGAATGAACGGACCTCCCGGAGGAATGATGGGAATGGGCGAACCTCAACAGGGAATGATGGGAATGGGCGGACCTTCCGGAGGAATGATGGGAATGGGCGGACCTCCCGGAGGAATGATGGGAATGAACGGACCTCCCGGAGGAATGATGGGAATGAACGGACCTCCCGGAGGAATGATGGGAATGAACGGACCTCCCGGAGGAATGATGGGAATGAACGGACCTCCCGGAAGAATGATGGGAATGAACGGACCTCCCGGAGGAATGATGGGAATTATGGGCTGAACCTCTAAGATCAGCCAGAAATGATGGGAGATTTCATTGGATGAATTGAAGTTCACAGATCCCACTTTATTTTCAACCAAACAGGTATGACTTAGTTGTGGTATCCTAAAAGGAAACAAACTGTAGAATATGACTTTTTGTGAAAACAAATATTGGCGTTGGCCGTTAGCGCAATAAATACATTAATCCTACCATCATGAATTTCACCATTTGTATTAATTTTAACAAATGAAGATTCACTGTAGAAGGAATGTCGTGTACCTGATCATTTAACAAAGAAGCCAGTAAATAATCCCCACTATCAGTGGGATACGTGTACATGTCTACCACATGAGATGATAAAGATCTTCTGAGCTTTAAAGAAAGAATAAGTCAGAACCAGATCTTAATTGTACTTCCTAACAACTGAATTGGTATTAATAATAATGATATAATAATACATAATCTTGTATAGTGCACTTATCAAACTACTCAGTAGTTTCTCAAGGCGCTGATATTTTATACCCTGACGGAATTGTACTTTCGAAACCACCAATTAAGTATGAAATCACAGAAAGAAAGGTTGAACATTGTAACCTTTTGTAGGTGCTATGCCTACACAGTGCAGTGTGAACCCCAACCATGAGGCTGATTAGACAGCTATAAGAGCCGAACATATCTTAAACTTTGTTATACCATCTTGGAATATAAAAATATTCCAATATGGTATAGGCCAAATCTTAAAGGTACATCCATTTTGTTGTTGGGGTCAAATATGCCAAACGTTATAAATGGCTTATTTTATCGAGAAGTACCAACTGTTACAAAAAACTACCGTTTTGATGATACTCGACTTAGTTTATTGACGATATGAAGGTAAACGTATTGATTTCTGATCGAAAACCGGACAATGCACCGCGTGTGGCGCGCGCCAATGAGTCAAACGTAATTTTGGACTCTTATTTAAACCACACACATTAAGAAATTTTGGTTTATAATGTTTGATAGGTCATATAGTAACTGTGCATGTACATAGAACGTGTAGTTTCGGTTTCTGCACGTGCATGATGCTACTCGATTTTAATTGGAAACTAGAATTTAAGATATATTTGGCGATTGGGGATGAATATACAGGCTGAGTGCATTTGTTTGTATTGTAAACATCACATATGGTGTGTTGGAACCTATTAAAGCCAAATAAAATTTTATGAAACACAATGGATGTACCTTTAAGATATTTGTTCTTCCAAGATTGTATAGAAAACCTCGACTGGGATTGCCATAGTATATAAATTATGCCATGAGGTCTACAAATCTGACATTTTTTTCTATTTCCCAATCAATGTATCTTTCCTGGAAAATAATTCCAAATTGGATCGATGTAGTAGTCGATCAAGAGAGAGACTGTGTGCCTTCGGGAGGCGCTTCAAACAGTTAGTTTGCCGTACGGGTAGATCATCGAAACTGTCGTGGCATACTAACATCGCCATGCTTTTTTCCCACTCTTCTCTTAATTCATGTGGCCTGATAGCATTCCTATTATGTTTGTTTCTGTCCATAAAAATATACTGCATCGACACCCGCTTGGAGCAGTCTAAAACATTAATAAACGAGGCATATATTGAATATCTATATAACCAAAAAAACGACTGATAATATTTTTTCAGGATTCCATGAACATTCTAGAAAAGAATTTCCTGTATGCATTATAAATGTAACATACACCGACATATGTCATCTATATAATGAGAACATATTGAAACTCAATATACACATTTAGTAAATACACGGTAATTCTAGACTAGCACATTACAACTTCCAAATGTGATTAATGGGGTCACCAAGATGCTTATAACACATATCAGGGTGAACATGATACCATATTCAACAGCCAAAACTGAATATATAACGGAAACTGCCAGGCTTTATTGTTATTGATGTATTTTACGAGGTCGATTAAGTAGTCATGGATGATGTGTTTATAATCTTAAACTTTAACCCTATAGCATTATGTTATCAAACAATCAGTCGTAATTTACGAACATACGGGTAACTTGGGACAAAACTTCACATTTTGTCAATTTCTAGTTTGCTTTGGAAGAATAAGGTCGTCTTATTAGCGTGGCAGTGCGACAATGGAAATTGGAGGTGGTTTCTAAAAAGGATTAAAACGGTTAGATCTTTAATATTTAGGTAACTTGAACATTCTTATAAATTGTTTATTTTGTATGTATATATATATATATATAATAATAATAATAATGATAATAATAATTATTGATTTGTATTGCGCTTAGTTTATTATATATATATATAGATAGATATATATATATATATACATAATTTTCTATGCTTCAAATGTTATTTATCATTTCTAACATAACTTTCTAAACATTACGGTTGGTGTGAATTTATGGTAGAAAATTTATCAGGTTATGTTTATTTGTTGGCTCTATTCTTTCTAGTTCATTTTTGGCAGAAGTCAATCAATCGATTCAAGTATTGTAGTCTCAACCGTATTGAAAATTGCATCAAACGAATTCGTTTTCTTACTTCTTGAACTTAGTCAATCAATCGTTTAGCTTAATGTTCTAGTCATTGTCGTTGATAAACTGTAACTAAAGTTGTTTAAAAGTGGTTTTGGAAGTGTCCGTGTATCAGATATCAGGACTGTTTGGACGAAACAGTCCTGATATCGATAATGAACAGAACTCTTTTATGAATGGTCGCTACGGGCAACGAGGTCTAAGTTGGATTAAGACAATTCGTTATTGCAATTCCAGCATAACACTTGATAAATATTATGAGGAACATTGACATCTACTAAATCCTTTCCGATTCTTCATACTTTCACTTGTCAGGCTTAAATTAACCTGGGATGTGAGACGATGGATCTTTATTACATCGTATGCAATAGATAAAACTGAGCCTGTCATATCAAAATAACAACGCAAGTTTACATTCAATAAATAATACATATCACATGTTAAACATTCTTAAATGAAATAGTAATCACATTTAATCAATAGGCAATGCGATACATTTAAACATCTACCATCGATACATTATTTAAGAAATAGTTTTCATAATGTGTTTGTTCACTTGCTTATAAACGGTTTGAAAGGTGGAAGTTAAACCAGAGCTTGTCGACGGCATTAATACTACAGTTTAACTTGAATTTTCAAACCGTTTATAAGCCAGTGAACAAACACATTATTAAACCTTTTCAATTTAACTTTGCAATTTAAGCGATTTCTAATCAGTAAATAAACTTTTCAATATGAAAAATCTCTGCAAAAAATGTACAGTGCATGATAAAACAAATGTTTAGTATTGTCTTAGATCAGGCGCTAAGCTCCGCCTACAATAATATAATAATCAAGAAAGGAACATGTGATAGCATTGGCATAATTGCGCAATGATACAGCGATAAAGTATAGTAGTAACGCAGGTTGTATTTTTGTAAACGTCAGAGTATGAAGGTTATCCTGTTCAACTGTCAATCTTGTTTTATGAGAATATATACCGGTCACATGACCTTGTTTAATCCAATCAGCAGAGAGCATATAGCTTAAATTTCAAAGTCAGAATTTATAATTGCTTTAATGCCTTAACTCATGATCAGGCGACATGCGCAACTAAGTAACATTTGTGATCTCACAATCACTTCTGTTACATGTCTATCAACATTCTCGATGGCTATTTTTAGAAATGTGCATAATCGACCTCGATTTGCGGCATCGACTCGATCAGCTTCGACAGGTATGTTTGATTACTGATTTCTGTCTCTTTATTTCCTCCAGTAAAAACCGAAGATTACAAAATCAAAATTACAAACACAATAAATTGATATGTACGGTATTTACATGATAATACAAAACATTAAAAAACATGGGTACAACACATTCATTCAGTTAACAGTCCAGGAGATATGGTTTTAGCTCATATGCGTACAGTGAAAAGCGTAGATGAATACTTTCATACAATGATGAATCTGTTTAAGAATGATACAATTGGTTTTTGGTTCCGAAGAAAAATGTCTACTTCTTCTTGCATTTAAAAAAATACATAAGTTTCCACGTCAAAGTTGTCTATTAAAAATGTAAAGAAATCGTTTCTTTGTTGTATTAATTTTTCACAGTAGAGAAGTATATGAAAATCATGTTATTATTGCAAAGAGTGCATTCTTTTGATATTTTACCTCTTGAGGAAATTTTTACACAGAATTGCAAGTTATATTTATAATCAGGGTATTTATATGCTAGTTGCCATAAAACATGATAAGATAGTGTAGTATGAATTAACGGCGATGTCATTGTATGTAAACAGCTTGTACGGGGTGTAACTCGTGATCTCGATAGATCTTCGCTGCTTCGTTTCACAGTTTTTGATATGTTTGAGGGCAAGGTACAAAACGGGTAGAGATCTCGATATGTGTTCACCTTGCCGTGGGAAGATAGGGGCATCCTAGATGTTCAGCTCTACCAGGAACAATATAATGATTTGTTTCAAGCCGAAGCTCAACCCCCTCGGTTCTTCTACTTTTCTCAACTCACCTGCCTATGAAATCCAGACTTGAAGACTGCAGACTTGAATCAAATCCATGTCTCTGTTGATTTATACGCTCTCTACTTCCTATCTGACACAAAAGGGATATTACATAGTAATCGACCAACCAGCATTTTGTACTTCTGGGCGACTTTACTTGGGAAGAAGGGGAATCCACTTTTACGGATAATGTCTGAGACGGTGATTAACAGGGGAATTGATTCCTTTAAAATCCTTTACATTTCACACAACGTTGGTATGATATGATTCGGTTAGTAGGTCCAATAATATATCTTGCTTCAAAATAAGAGACCAGTAACACCAAGATGTAAACCTCATGCCATTCAACCATTATGCTGTTAAATATATGTTGAATTACCATTTCAAATGTCAAGTTAAATCCGTAAAAAAATATTAATATATGATCTAATATAAAACTTTTAAAAACAATAACTTTGTAACTGCAAACAAATCCAATCTGAGCTGAAGGCAAGATGACATTTGAAACTGACCACTAGAACTGCCGCACCTACGAGGGACGTTCAATAAGTTTTGCAACTTCAATATAAAACCAACTCGCGTAGTAAATTTTTTACTTTTATTTTTCAATATAGTTACCCTTCACCTCACTACACTTATTCCATTTCTCTTTAAGACTTTTGATGCCGCTTTTGTAGAAGTATTCCGTTTGCCCCCCTAACCACGCCTCTGTGGCAGCTTTGACGTCTTCGTCATCCCGGAAGTGCCTTCCACGTAGGGCGGATTTCAGGTTTCTGAACAGTTAGTAGTCACTGGGGGCTAGGTCTGGGCTGTAGGGTGGGTGGTTAAGCTGTTCGAATCCACAATCACGTATAGCGGCCTGTGCAACTCTTGACTTGTGGACTGGAGCGTTTTCATGCAAAATCAGAACACCACGTGTCAACATTCCACGGCGTTTCTGTCGAATTGTCCTTCGCAATTCTTGCATTAGGTTGGCATAATATTTACCATTCATTGTAGTTTTGGTTGGCAAGTAATCAATTAATAATATGCCTTTTGCATCCCAAAAGATTGTCGCCATAACCTTGCCAGCTGATGGTTGAGTGCGAAACTTCAGGGGAGGCGGTGAACTCGGGTGCTTCCATTGCTTGGATTCCAGTTTAGTTTCCGGGTCCCAGTGGTGGATCCAGGTTTCGTCACCTGTCACCAGACGAGACAAAAACCTGGCTTCATCCGCATTAAACCGATCCAGGAGCTCCATGCAACTTCTTTTCTGGCGATCTTGTGCTGTGAGGTTTCTGGGTACCCATCTTGCAGATACCTTGGACATACCAAGATGGTCATGAATTATTTTTTCAACACTTCCAACTGATATCTGGAATTCCAAAGATAGTTCAGAAACTTTAACACGGCGGTCAGCTAAAATTCGTCTTTCGATAGCGGCAATAACTTCCGGTCGGGTGACTTCATATGGCCTGCCTGACCGTGGGTCATCGTCTAAGGACTCCCTGCCCCGCTTGAACTGAAGAGACCAGCGACAAACTGTTGAAAAGTTAGGAGCATCCTTACTCATCACATTACACATACGATTATGTATTTCTGTAGCTTTGCATCCCTCTTTAGTAAGGAACTTGATCACAGTGCGTTGTTCATGTTTGAGAGAATCCATGATTATGGAGACCCCTAGGTCAGCGCAGCTATTATATCTAAATAATTGTTATGTCTAGAAATTGTTTTGACGTGTGTCAATGTTATGTTTTGACTATAGTAACACCTGCTATAAGCTGACACTGTTTATGTAAACACCAATGCCCCGCTTGCAACACTTATTGAACGCCCCTATTATGTAAGCTGAGTGTAATTATATAAAGGTTACTGCGAGCATTGTCTTGGGATTTATGCCTATAATGTATGGTGATTGATATATGATCGGTGAGAAATATCCTAAATGTGATATGATTAAGCTTTTTAATCAAAGTGATTTTAACATAGTGCCATTGACACATCCTACCGACACATCCTAACCATCAATATATCCGTTGTCTGTTCAGTGTAACACCAGCCAGTTATTTACTATATTTCAACTTCTATCAGCCCAACTTTTATTGCCTTGGGTATTACCTGGGCGTTCTGTGTTTCACATACCCATTTAAATGTATAGGTTCATCCAAATAGTGGATGGTTTTACTTTATTTCAATTGCTATTTTAATCCTCATTGCCGAATGAATCAGTATATACCAACTAGCACACTGTCAGTGGGCCATTGGAAGCTGCTCTCGTGGCCCACCAGTGGCTGCTACCAGTGGATGCTACCAGTGGCGTGTCTGGCAACATGTGGTTCAGACCACTGGAAAGTTCATTTTGAACAGCACAGCAATATGTATTCAAAACTATAAACTTGAGGAATGAAATGGAGAAATATCAATTACAACATAACAAATTAAAGTTAGTATTATAGCAAAATATATTATTTATAATTTACCTGACATCGTAAACATTTATCACGATGGTAGATTGATTAAACACAAGAAACTGGTAGTTTGGGCTTAAATATTGAATAACCTCTGGGCGTTACACTCACATACTGCAGAACCGTGAATATAAACCAATGATCTGCATTCAAGATACACTAGTAGGCAAGGTGTTCAAAGCACTGGACGATTCGCCCTTTCAAACAACACAAGAGTGGATGCAGACTTGATTGCATCACGTCTATGGGAGATAAAATTTTTAATGTCCGATGTTAACAATGCGCCAACATTGACTACAGTTGATTAAAGAGGGAGTCCAGACTGTCCGCACAATATTAATAACTATTGAGACGAGACAACTCGAGAAACTGGCATGAAGTGAATCCTATATACAACATATCTCGGCCCTGGAGTGAACAATAAATTCAGAACAATCTCAGACATGACGTCAATCAAACTTCTACTTGAATTTCTCACAAAGCAAACGTTATAATCCATGTCGGTATTCATGCATGTTCTAACACTTTAGTTATCTGCCATTTAGTTTATGATTTTATATGGGTAGGATTGATAATGTGAGATGTATGGAAATTGAGAGTTCTTCATCTCATGGTGACATGAGTAGAACAAAGCTGGTAACCTCCATTAAATTTCTAACTGAATAGGAAACGCTCATGTGTACACTAGTTATTTATTGCAGGCATTTCAAGCTCACTAAACTGATACTGGATAAGAACCAAGTGACGTTTACATAAAAATTTGAGCTTTTAAAATATGTTAATTAAAACTTCTTTGCAAGTGTCTCTTGTTTCAAGCCTGTGAACTCGATGCATTGGGGAAATGGAAATCTCTCAATATCGAAAATGCCACGTGCCACTATTTTCGGACTACATGTTAATGCTATTCATGAATATGAAAATATGGACACTGAAACAGATTGAACTCATATAATATCAAATTTATCCAAAGATCTAATGAGTGTAGGCTTTTTTCAATAATTTAAAAAAGAGCTGAAAGCTTAATGTCTGCCTAACGTATAATCGTGCATAATAAATGTTCTTTAGGTGTATGGCTGGTTATGAACGTTGCAATTGTATAAAAAATGCTGTTAAATACTTAATTATTCAGTTTGTAGTACAGTTTCGGCACATGACAATCGCCATTTTGGAAAAGAATTCAGTACTGTCACATGTTCCCTAACATAAATTTAATAACTTTTGCCTATGATTGATTTTTATTTCACTGAATTAGTCAATACATAAGCACCTGTTATATCTTAATTAATGTACAAGTGTTTAACTTTCCGTGACAAACTCATACTGCCTACTTATTTTTCCATACCTAATAGAAAAAAATTTAAACACACGTTTCTGTTTCTATATGATCCTTCGACCTTCTACTGTATAGTGCATATTAATTTACAGAAATTTTTCTTATAATTTCGAATAGAGTTATTAAAAATGTAGCAGCATAGCTTAAATGTTTTGTTCTTTTAATATGCAAACACATTACTTGATACCAATGGACATTGAACTTTTATAGACTGAAAAACATAAACTTTGCAATGAAAATATTATTTCACTTGCACATGTAGACGAATATAATGATGAAAATAGTAAGTAAAATGACGTAATTTCTAGACTTAAAGTTTAGATATCATGCCAAATGGTCATATTCGGATTCATTAAAATGGGATTTCAATTTGACAATTGCTAGAGTTTTATTTCTGCATACCGTTTGTCTGTTTACCTGTTAACAATAATCAGACCAAATACCTGTACAGTTCATCTCCAACAACCTTGGTAGAAAGTTTGCAACTTTCAAGTTTTCAAATTTTGTCAATATCGCGTCTTATCAATCTCTGAATCCTATAAATTTGAACTAAAACAACAAGTTTTGAAACAGGTTGATATTGTTTACAAAATTCAATTAAACATTTCGGGACCCACCCTAGTTGGAAAACAACTGTCTGTCGTGAATAAGGTTGTTGATGACTGCCAACTTCCGTTTTAGCATAGACAGGGCTTACCCCTGTGAAGCAGATGAAGTGGAGTTGATTTCCCTTTTTGATTCCGATGGACAATTACAAGCCTAGCTAAAATTGTGAAAGTTGGAAGTTTTTGAATTGGTTAAGTGAAAAAGAAGAAGAAAGTTTTGCTCTGATTAAAGCAATGGATTTTGGAGAAGGGGAAGAATTTTGTGAATGAAATATGATAAGCATTTGTATTAACTGTCTTAGTTTGGATTCGATTGTTTCTTCATATCCGAGTATATATTGATTGATGAATTGATACTTCTAATCATCAAAATATGACATTAACTTCAGTGTGAGACATGTTTACATTTTCCTTTAGGTAAGGTATACTAAGGTATTAGTTACTACACTTCATAGGTGTGTCTTAATACTTATGAACTAATTGTTAGTAGTACTCAAAAAGAACTCGACACCAGATGCATACACATTGTATTTGTTTAATTCGCCCTTCTAGCAATATAACATTTTAATGATCAGTACTACAGTCTTTAGTTACTGACATCGAAAAGGTACAATATGTTTTTTGGATTTCAACTTTCAAAAACATTGGAACAACATTAGTGATTCAGTAAATAGAATGTCATGTTATAGATTAAAATTAGTGAATACAAAATTTACACCAAATTGATTTTTGCTTGAAACTTCTTAATTCAATACAAAGGGATGATTATCTACCGCAAGAAGTGATAAATATGTAGTTGATTTAAGCCTCGATTTGGAGAATTGGGAAGCGTTTTGGTAGGTGTTGACGATATTCACGATTTTCTTCAAGTGTTCTTCTCAGTGTTTAAAAGATTGGTTGAAATACTTTCTAAAATAATGGATCATGCTTCATGTGCAGATAAGAATAATTCGCTCTATTGGAATCAATTGCTCCCACTGGAATTGTGTAACTTATAGTGCAGTGCGTGCAATTAGTTACCCTTGTTATGTGATTCTAGCAGAAGAAGATGTTGGACAGCACTAACGTATCAGATTATATATAATCAAACTCTCCATTCGTAAATTGTAACTACATCCATAATCAAGAAGCTGTTTTACAGATCGATGGTAGGTTTGATTGAGTGTGGAGCGTGGTTCTTCTGAAAAGTCTAGCCTCTTATTAAACCTTTAAGAACAAGTTCTCAAGATTGAGTTTTGTTTTCTTCACTTTATGGGATACTCGTTCTGGTGACTCAGTCCTCCACTTTATCTTTCTGACACTGTGCATACGTTTTACCAACGTACGTTGACACTTCTGAAATAGAGGTAATTTTTAGTTTCCATGACAACCATTAGGATACATTGTAGAGACAGCTTCTAAACTACCTTCCAAAAGAAAGTAAACCTTAACTTTGAGAGGTAATTAAAAAACATTAAAGACAAGTTAGAACAAATGATTGAAATATTTAATAAGAGCTTGTAATTCTGTATAAATCAAATGTAAACACATTACATCAATAATAAACAATAAAATGTAAAATGGACGGAGACACACTGGGGGTTGAACATGGGATTTAAACATGTATCCGTACAGGGAGGACAACTGGCTGCGGAATCCCATCCCTGTACCTCTGCGCATTCAGGTTGCCATGGATTCCTCCACACACCATCACACCCCCTCTCCATACTCTCGGACATGCTGAACACAGTTTGGAGCTAGCCGTTCCCCAGCACGTCCGTAAACATGTTGACGACCATCAGCTCTGAACAACCGGAATCGGCTCTCATCAGAAAAAAGGACACGTGACCTGTTTCGGACTTGCCAACGTCGAACTTGCCTTGCCAATCGGAGCCTGTTACGTCGATGATGCTGGGTTCGCACAACTCCCTGGTATGGACGGCGTGCCCGGATACCATGTTCCCGTAGACGCCTTGACACAGTCTGACGACTGATGTGATGTCAGAGTGCTGTTGCTGCCGTTTCTGTTGCAGGGATGAAGCGATTTCTTAGGTGGATATCCCGGATATAGCGGTCCTCCTGGGGCGTGGCTATCAATGGTCTCTCACTTCGCGGCCTGTCTGTCGTAACTGTCGAAGCAGTCTGGTGATGCATACAGGTGTGCCGCCGAACGTTCTTGTGATGTGGGCACATGAAGATTTTTCCTGGTTCAATTCCTACGGCTGTCTCTCTATGAATTGTGGTCAGGCGTGGTATTTTTCGCCTGTGTTTTTTCATACTGCGACAATGACTGCTATATCTATACTGTTTGTAAGCGCGTGCAGTTCGTGGAATGCATGCATATCATTTTTTCAAAAATGTGACTTCTCGACAGTTTTCGCAGTTTCAAAAACTTTAAAAGAAGAAATTAATAGGTAGTAGGTTTTCTCATGTTCCTGTAAAGTTTTATGAATTTCCGTTTACAAATAATGTTAAATATCAGTTTAGATGAACAAACACGAAAAATATTATATAATACGCAACCTTAAAATAGTTGAATGTAGTTGTTGAGCCTTTTATTTCAATAAATTGAAATCCTTTATAAATAATTCCTCGGTAATTTACATAAACATATGGATAGATAATGAGTTACATATTGAAACTATATATATATATATATATATATATATATATATATATATATATATATATATATATATAGAGAGAGAGAGAGAGAGAGAGAGAGAGAGAGAGAGAGAGAGAGAGAGAGAGAGAGTCTCATCCAAGTGTGTTCTGATATCAAATATATCAACACGAGTTGATAAAAGTTACAAATATCCGAGGCTTGCCGAAGATATTTTGACTTTTATTAACGAGTGTTGATATATTTGATATCAGAAGACACGAGGGTGAGATTCCATTTATTATCCAAAATCATTCTTCATTGTTTTTTTAATGAAAAATGAAAATATCTGAACACAAAACTGCCATTTGGCTTCCAGTGCTGTAATGTCATAACATTGTGACGTCATCGTGATTATGACGTCATAGCATATTGTGATGTCATTACTTGATGATGTAAAATCATTGTGATGTCATGTAACTGACCCCAACAGGGCATTGTTCAAAATCTACTGCCAAAACGATATCTCCTAGGAGACATCGCTTGATCTCATACAAGCGATATCTCCTGTGGAACTCAGTTTTGGATGATAAATATATATATATATAAAGTTTCAATATGTAAATAATGTCTCGACATAGCACAGTTATGAAAATCCACCAAGGATGATAATGTAATCAATTTAGGGTTGTGTTCTTCATGTGAATGTTTTTCGATTTTCATTACAGTAGAGCTTGTTAAATAGTTGCATCGTAGGTAAAAGGTTACAGAATGTATGTCTTAAGCCATCAGTGTCCTAATGAAAGAGACTGGTACTCGTTCCTTAAATACTTAACAGGTGATACATCAAGCACATAATATTTACACTAACCGTCCGGAAACGGCCCTTAAATGAAATAAGAGTAACAATATTTGTTATTGGATCAAAGTCAACAGAAAATCCCTTGAAGAAGATGCATATTAGAGTTGCTCTGTCCAATAATGGCAAAAAAATGGCAAAAATATACAATCCTCTCTGGTCTGTCTTCTGAGATCACAGTCGGGAGCATTGCACGAGACTTGGGATTCATATGGTGCTGAGATACATCTGCTGGTTCTTTGTCAGTTCATTGTGAATCATATGATAGATAAATAAGAGGAAAACAAAAGTGCATGGTTTAATACAAATTTCGGGAACGCAAGAGGTGATGAACTTAATGTACTATTAAATGAAAACACCCTTGTTTAAACATTGCAGTTCTTTTCAAGGAGAAAAGTGTCTAGACAGGTGGATCTTGTAAGATTTCATGTAGTTTGACATTCTGCTTGGGTGTACTAATGATAGTGAAGTGAGAAGTGTCGTAACAAGGCAAGGTCTTTCTTCCAAATATTCTGATGAACAGATGTGCATTAAGCCTCCTTATAATCTTCCGAAGCTTAACCTTATTCAGTGTGTTGACAACGTGTGAATGATTTAATAAGGTACCATGTTGGCCATTCGTCCTAAAAATTCTAACCCTGGTTTTTGAAATTCAGTTTTGTAAACCAAGGTTTAAATTATCTCTTCAATACCTTCAGTACCGGGAACAGAAACGATGCCAACAATACTGAAATGTATTTCAATTTGGTATATTGACACCTTCTTGTGTAGAACTAACTAATCCAATTATAGTGCTACATATTGGATGGTCATCAGACAGTATTTCACAAAATCCACAAAACGTTTAAAACGTGCTTCTCTTTTCTATAATTGAAACGTCTACCAGTTTCTGAATAGTACATCTGTGGAACGAAGGAAGGAACACCTGTCTTATTAGTTACACGTTCTGAAGTGCAGACATCGATTTCGATCGTCACCAAAACATGTCATTGCTATAGGCCAAGTGCGTCCTCACTGTTGATAAAAGGGCCTTCAGTTCATGACATGTCACTCAACTGGGTCAAAATGGCTGCGTCTGTAACGAGAAGAGATCGAAACTTTCCATGTATTCAGCTGTATGTGTAAAGCCTTAAAATAGCATCATAGATATGCAAACGCATTAAAGTGTTGGTTTGGTTTGAAAAGGTAAATACACAAGAGAAATTGTACATTTTATGTTTAATTGAATTTAGACACACAAAATATAATATGAAGTTTGAGTAGGATCAGTTCACGGTATTGGCACATACAGGCAATAGGTAAGGAATTTGATCCGATAGTTTGGTCTCAACGAGTTATTGGTGTTGACTAACGTTTGTAAATGACCCCCGAGGTATTCTCGTACCAGGCTTACTTACATGATCTTAATTAGATGTATCTGCGAAACCTCGTCCAGGGTCTTCATAGATTAACGAATGTAATCAATTAGGATGCCATGTAGGAAAACAGCTCGGCCCAATGGCTGCAGTCTTAGCAAATTCAGTTGGATACATACAGTATAATATATTAGCAGTCATATTGAATAACTCAATTACCATGCTGACATATCTCTCAAGTCATTGGATGCTTTATACATAATACTTATCAACTTTTATTTCAGGTTGGTAGTTAATATTCCTTTCAGTAATAACAAGATTCACAAGGTGTAGATGTAACAGATAGATCTAATCCAAATGGACATGTTGGTGGTTGTGGCGTGCCTTCATGTCGTCCTGTAGATTACTCTCCCAATTTAAAGTTCAGTAACACAGAACGAGACTCTCCTGGTGGGTGGCTGGAGACCCTACGAGTTTGAAATGTGGATTCCCTGCTCCAAACTGAGACAAGAATTTGTGGTGTCACCTTATCTACTAGATACTCAAACACTGTCTCTCTTCTCTCTTCTAGTGTAGTACATTTGGATGCTTGGTTAGTAAGTGATAGTCATTAGTATCAGGTTTTGAAGAATTAGTATTGTTATTATCTTGTTTCATGTCATTGATATGTGTATGTATTTAATATGTATATTTTAGACACAATTTTTATTTTCATGAAATGTTCATGGATGAAACAATGGACTGAGATGATCAATGGACTTCATGAAACTTTGATTTTTGATCTAAAAAGAGGTGGTATTGATGTTAAATACTTTAACATCAATATCTAGAAAACAGTAACAGATAAATTCAAACAAAACATATTTACTTGTAGGCAACAGTCTTCATTGATCTGCACCATTCAGCTAGGTTTCGGACTTAAACATGGAATGTGGAATTAAAATGAAGTGTGTGGTTTCGACTGTTCCTGGCTTCAATTTCTTAACCACGACAATGCATATAGCAAAGAACTATAGGTCATTTCAACGTTGAATAAATGTGTCTTTGAAGAGGATTGTTACATATTACTGAACACAATAATTTTTAGAAATAATTATAAACAATCGAATAAGAAAACATATATAATATCGTTCGTTAGAGTTCGTTAACTTCAACATCAATCCACATTGTTTTAAGCACACAAGTTTTGTTTGTATGGGTTTACAAGAATAACTTGATACTTAAGGTGTGAAATTGAAACACATCGTTTAGGGTTCCACAAATTAGCATGTATGATTTATTTTATGAAAGATCCTATGATAGTTCCTTAAATAAAAAGGTAATCGATATACATGGTTCACATCTGCATATGTAGCCATTTAAGCACAAGTTATTGTGTGGGCTAACTTATAGATAAAAAAGATGATAATTAATCAGGAAATGTTACAACGTTGTGTAGGGTGTCCAAAAGTGTTTGATTTGAATTAAAACTTAAACTGCTAACTTCACCATAAAAGTATAAATACAACAGTCTTTTCTTTAACATGATTTTGGTTGTTCCTGATCAAACTACAATGGCTTCGAAAGTTCATTTGCATCAATAAGAATAATGGTACGTTACAATTTTCTGAGATATCAATTGATCACTGTTGTCCCTTGTGAAATTACTGTTTTGGAAATTGATAAAATGAGCATAATTTTCTCTCTGTAAGGATTTGTATTTTTATTTACGTGTCCAGTTCTGGAATTTAAACTAATCATCTAGGACGGATTTCATGAAATGACAACGACTTGAATTTGATAAGGAACAAATTGAGTTATGATCGAATGAATTTTTCGAATGGATTGAAATAGTGTCATCAATACAAATATTGAGGTAGAAAATCATTACCGACGGCTAACTATTATATCATGAATGCTGTGTTTGTTCTCTGTCTAGTTTCGATTCGAAAGCATGTCCAATTCCATTAAGGTCCAGTTACCTTTATATTTGCTAATGTTTGAAGTAACATAAATCATTAATAAAATACCATGCTTCATGCGTAATATATAATTACCTGAAATTAATTTGAAAGATTCCTTTCTTATGGTATTTTAAGAATCATTTTTTGTTTTTGTCATGCGTTTCATTGGTAATGCTAAACCTAATCAAATGTTGATTCAATCATGACGATTATTGACAGGATTCAGTTCAAACAAAATATATGGTTCATGTATTATACCACAAGCATGTTAAGCTGTGTGAGCTTAGCACACATGACTATTTATCATAGAAAACTATAGAAGATTGACCTTATAACAAACACGTCACAGCTGACATCACGTTAGGGCTTCTTCCCCTCTTAAGTGCGCTTCAATAAGTTTTGCATCGCACTTTTCTCGGTTGTTGTTGTGTTTTTAAGTAGTTAGTTGGCGACCCCTATGTGGAGGATAAACATGACCCTCACGCATTATTTAAAAGTATGCCCGATTCCCGCAGGCATTTCCAAAGGGAGGAGGGTATACTTTTAAATAATGCCCATGGTCCTGTTTTATCCAACTTATAAACCGACAGAAACAGCGGATTAGTTAGAGTTTAATCAATTATAAACTAGGGGGACAGCTACAGATTAAAATTTAGCTCTGTCTATAGATACGTTTCATCCATGTGGTTGCCGGTTGTGAAAAGCATCATGCGAACGCAGCTGGGCATGTTCTGCACCTGCAGCTAAGATAAATCGAATAGTTATTGCCAATTAATCAAATTAACTGATTACCTGATAAAGTAAAATAGTCGTCAGTAAAATATCGGCGTTGGTTAAAGGCTGTAGATATAAAAAGGGGCTTATTGTAAGCAATATTGGATCAGACTTGAGGGAAATAACGAGAAATAGTGTCACCAAAGAACAATAGAGTGACGTCACTGAAGGTTTATAAGTATAGGTTAATCACCCCATAAGGTGGTTGTTGAAATCGACTCTGCAAGGGCGTCAGCCCGAGCAGAGTTGATTTCAATAACTACCGCAGTGAGGGTGATTAAACGACTTACACCACTTGGGCAAGTTATGTCCTGGGCGGTTATGTCTTTGCCAAACCATTTCTAATAACTTGCCCTAGTAGTGTAAGGTCTGGTACCGCCGACCCCAAGGGGCGGGGGTAGATGAACCCTTAGGGTTAAGGTCAGCTCCCCGTCTTGTTCCTTGTACCTTCTCGGTCCCTCCAGTCGCCAGCCCTCTCTTCGGGGGGAGAGTTACCTCTTCTGCTCTCGGGTTGTCTTGCAGCCCGCCTCCTTTAGTGGCATGCTGGCTACGGTGGGTTATCATCTAGAGTCTGAAAATAATATTACGTTTTTGATAAATGTCATTATTTATACTCACCGGCCTGTATAACCCTCCGGCCTTCCCTCTTGTGAGCCTGAGAGCTGCCTGTGTCCAGGCTCCAGGAGAACGGAATGACGTCACTTGGTAAGCCATCTAGCCGGGAGCGAGGTTGTGGGGAGGTAACTCTTTATTTTGCTGTGTTATATCTGGTCGAGTGATTAATTGAGACTCAATTGGCTACGGTGAGTTATCAACGGCGAGTTTAAATAACGATATTCATACAAGTCATATACTTGATCTGTAAATATGTATGAATAAGAAACCATTACATAGACCAAATGAAATAGATATACCCTTACCTTTAGCATTTAATATAAAACCTATAATACATCCATCATACACGCATAATCCTAACGATGAACACATTCATACTTAAATAGAGATAAGAAAACTAAACTGTTGGAGATGTGTGGGTGATAGAAGAGACAATGAAGAACTGTCCAATCAACTTGTCTTCACGTCAGTAAAAACAAAATTGGCTTACAGAATGAAACTTGACATCCACTAGGAAACTTGGTCACCTGGCCGCCAAATTGCCATTAAAATCAGTTCTGAGCCAAATAAATAATTATATGCATGAATTTTTAAAATAAAATAGAATGAATGTGTACAGGATATATGAACTTCAACATACAAAATCCCTTATTTGGTTTATTTTATTGCATACAAGTATTTTGTAGATAGGAAGACAAATGTAAGGTTTTATATATGTTTGGTTTTAGCTTTTAAATTTGTTTTTACTTTATCTGCATGTTGGAAATGCTGATACACAACATAGGATATTAGCGGTTTGATTTTACGATATCTGATATTTATTAAATATGTACAGTTACAAAGACATGGCTTGTAAATTGCCTACAACGAATTAATAATTACTTTCTTCAAATCGGTCCCTGTAATTCATTTTTGCAGCTTATCATGTCTTTCACCACCTCAACAATTATATCTATCATAACAACTGCGGTCTGATTTCTTGGAGAACATGTATTATGTTTTGGTTATGCTGCAGAGACTCTAACCAATCTGATACTCCTCCTCTATTCGAGAGAAAATAAAAGTGTCACCGAATTACACCAATTTTAATGTTTAGGATTTAACTATGTTTCAGGGCGAGATGTGCTTTTTGCAAAGGCCGGTGTCAATACTAAAAAATGCTATAATTTTCGACTTATTCATCAGAACTGCTTCACATCCTACATTAGATGTTACAGAGGACCAACTCTGAAAACTTTAAAGAACTTCTCCCCAAGAACCGTTATTTAGGGAATATGATCTTTGTTGGATGGAGCAGATGATTTGTTAACTTAATTGCCTTACTCCTGAAAATAAGGGCGTAGCAGTCGTGTACTCCTTTGATGAATAAGATATATCCGTTTGATGAAATAGCCATGTATGTAGCGATTTGGAAAATATAGTAAGTTAGTGACTGTGACATCCAGGCATTGCATATTCATGGTAGCTCGGTAACTGACAATCAAGAAACAGACTTCTTGTGTATTGTATATAGAATTGGATGTGTATTAGGGGGACAGGATCATTGCGGGGGACACCTGAGTTGGGTGGGTTGAAAATACAACTGATTTGTTTGCTATTTATATTTACACCACTTTCACATCATTTTAAACAATGTATCACTTTAGATGACTTTATCTATATTTAACCTTAGGTCATAAACGTAATACTACAATTGGTAAACCTAATATTAGCCTAAACAATACATTAGGGCTCTAAAATAACAGTAGATAGTTATCTATGAAGCTTATCTGGTATTATGGTTTGGACAGTCGATACATTTACAACATATATCCAACATTGGTCAATATGTGTGTACACAAAAGTCAATTATTCAAAACCTTTGCAATCTAAGAAAGAAGTAAAATATAGGCTTTAAGGGTGTGATCTGTATTATTTTGGCCTGTATCAATGCACTCGATGTGCTAATTACGTGAAAACGGGCGCCTTTGGCGATGGATTTTCAACAGAGGGGCCTTATTTGGGAGTGATACATGGTTACTTTGATTAAGAAATAACAATATTGTCGGTAAGTTCCATCCATTAATGTATGCTAAAGGTGGAACTCACAGTACTACACTGGTTTAACCAAAGCTGCCATACATGGTGCTACAGAGAATCATTTCCAACACAACCCTCTATAGTTAAGTACCATCTGAGGCCTACTTCTGGTAAAAAGAGGCACATTTTGGCACCAGTCTCCAGCCAAAAGCTACACTAAAAGTCTATTAACTTATGTCTCAGTTCCGCACATGAAATCACCCTTCAGACTCGCAGATTCTCCAGCCATGAAGGGTGTCATTGTTATTGAACTTGTCAACTGAGTTGCATACAGAGTAACAGGACTACGTGCCAACACATAAAAGTGAAAATGTATCTTTAAGGTTTAGATGAACTTGAAAACTTATGCTCCATTCAAAATTACCATAATGCTACAATGAGTTGGGGTCGTCAGTCGTTGCTTCGTACAACAAGGTAACACTAGTACTAAACTTGATATTGACAATAGTCAAAAGAAGATTGACCTTGACCATGACCTGACCCATTCAAATTTCCTCAACATTTCCCTTTCTTTTTGTGGCATACATTGTATATGTCAAATACCTTGAATATGTTTGAAGAAGACATTGCCATAAGGGATATAACGATAAAAATATATGTATGTCGATGATCAAAAATCTATGCAATAAAATAAACCTATACTGCAATACTTATTCTGTTGACATTCACTTGAAATTTAAAAAAATCTTGCTAAACTCAGGGATTAATTATTCATATGGCCTAGAACTAATTTTAACGAAAATTTGGCGACCATTGGAATTTAGTTCATGTGACCACGTTCCCGCGGTCAGAAAATGTGGATCCTAGGCAAAATGAATACATGCTTGCCTAATGATCATTCATGCCAAGTTTCATACTTTAAGCCAATTTTTTCAAGGTGCCCCAAATTGAGGCACTTCACTAATATCCTCATATTACAGCAAGTCGTGTTTAAGTATACACATGCTATTTGCAAGGTAACATAAAATGTTTATAATAAATAGAAACTCACTATCATTTATTCCGATATCAAGTTAACACTTGTGCTTATCTTATCAACTTGTTTATATATTTGAAAGCAGAAGATACTTGGTTAAGATAAAGCGACATATATACATACATATATGTCTTACTATACCAACGAATGCCCAATATACGATAATATAACATTTCTGTTTAATGTAGGCGATAAAAAAGAATATGTTCTAACGTGTATATAAACCAATGATCTGAATTCGAGATACAACGGAAGGAAAGGTACTCAAAGCAATGTTATCGATTCGTCCTTTCAAACAATCGAAGAGTAGAATCGGACATGGCTGCATCACGTCTGTGGAAGATACGATTGTCAATGTGAGATGTTAACAATGTGGGAAAAATGACTACAGTCGATTGAAGAGGAGTCACGACTGTCTGCACCATATTAATAACTCTTGGGACGAGACAACTCGAGAAACCGACACGAAGTGAATCCTATATACAACATATCTCGGCCCTGGAGTGTGAACAATAAATACAGAACAATCTCAGACATGGTGTCAATCAAACTTCTACTTGAATTTCTCACACAAAAACCGTTTTAATACATGTCGTTATTCACGTTGTAACACTTCATTTACTGGCATTTAGTTTATGATTTGATTTGTGTATGATTGATAATGTGAGATGTGCGAAAACTGAAACTTCTTCATCTGGTGATGACATGAGTAGAATACTGGTAACATTCATTAAATGTCTAACTGATTAGGAAACGCTCAAGTGCACACTGGTTATTTATTGCAGGCATTTCAATCTCACTAAACTAATACTGAATAAGAACCAAGTGACGTTTACATCAAACGTTGAGCTTTTAAACTTGTGTTAGATTAAATTTCCTTTGCAAGTGTTTCTTGTTTCATGCCAATATTAAACCAGATATAAAGAGAGTAATTTCAATGCTATCATTATGAATGTGGTCAATTTTCTCAACCACGTGGACTTTCAAGCTAATATGTGGTTGTTATTTTTTGATAGATGATTGGTTCGCTGTAGGTCAAATTGTTTGATACCTTCGTGTGGATCATAAAACCTGTAAACGATGACATGTTGGCACACATTGGGAACCATAAACTGCAGGCCGAAGAAGCTATCACACGATTAAGTGATAGATTTAATCATCCTCATTTACTACCACGAAGCGCAATCAAGTTTTCAATTACTTATCTCAAAATATAAAAGCATGTGTTAAGAACGTGTCAACTTTACGCATTTTTTTAAAACTCAAAGTTCATTCACTTACTTTCCAAAGACAGTAAGAATCCTAGTCGCGACAACATGCTTGTTAGTATGGATAACTAATGATACTAAACTTACATTTATGCCTTAATAATAAGGTTAAATTGGTGCACATTTCAAGAGTATTTCGTTTATGAATCAGGGCAGCTAGTAGTATTAAAGGGATACGACTATTTTAGTTTTATATGTTGGGTTCACCTGCAAATAACAACTGAAGTAGCAGACTATTGATAGTACTGCAGTTAAATGTCAATTTGTTTTAAATCCACAACTGAATGCTTGACGGCATTAATAGGCGTTGTTGAACCGATCCTCGACTTCCTGAACCAATATCCAACACGCTTTCAACGGTGCTTTTCTGCCCGTCCTACTCATCACATTTCTGTTTTTAGGATGATATTCTTTGACCCTCTACTGTCTCGTGCGTATTTATTTACAGAATTGTATATTATCTATCGAATAGAAGAAGTTGTTATTTAAAATGCAGCACCATATGTTAAAAATTATGTTCCTTCATAAAACAAAACATTGCTTGATAACTGCTTGGAAAATAGTTTCACTTGCTTGCATATAAAGTCATTTTGATTAGCGTTTTGGAGGGTAATTACAATTTCCTGGTTCGTTTCCGTAGCTTGATGTTGATCAATGTATATGTTATATATTATATTCCTCTTAACGAAGATTAGTAATGAAACTGACAGATGAAAATATGAATTAAAATCTTTAAAGAAATCCAGGGCAAAAATAATTTTCTACAATAAGGATATTCTAATGATTACATGCAGATACTAACGGTGCCCAGGCGGCAAATTATATTCTGTCATAGGGAGTGAAATCATGGCACAAATAAATACTAACCTAGAGGCTCAAGTATCAATGAGACACTTTCCAAAATATAAATCAAGCTGTTTATGTTAGAAACGCGGCCCACTTGACAGAGTCGTCATATATATTATACCATTATAATACCAGCACTGCAATCTCTTAAGTACTGACATCAGACAAGTGTAGAGGTCAATTGTGTTTGCCTTTTACGCTTACATTATATGATTTAAACAATAGCATTACAATGTTCCTGCCAGGGAATGATTCTCGTCAAATATTTTAAAATATTTTTTTTTATTTCAAGAGTCAAACATTGGAAGACAATTAGTGATCCATTAACCAGAATGCCAAGTAAGAGAATAACAATTAGTGGACACAAAATTTTCTCCAAATTGATTTTTGCTTGACATTTCTTCAATAGAAAGTACTGATTATCAAAGACAAGACGTGATTCATATGCATTTGATTTACGCCTCAGTTTGAAGTATCGGAAAGCATTTTGGTGGGTGTTGATGGTGCTCACAAAATTCTTCCAGTGCTCTTCTCAATAACAATTATATAACAAGTGTTTACAAGATTGGTTCAAAATACTTGTTAAAATCCTGGATAATACTTCATGTGCAGAGAGGAATTCGCTAGAATTGCTTTCACTTGAATTGTGTATTTTATAGTGCAGTCGGTGCAAATTATCCACCCTTGTTATATGTGATTCTAGCAGAAAAAGGTGTTGGACAGCACTAACGTATCAGATTATAATCAAACTCTCCATTCGTTAATTTTACTACATCCATAATCAAGAAGCTGTTTTACAGATTGATCCCAGGTTTGATTGAGTGTAGAAGTCGATCTGCTGTGCACATTTCAGTTCAACATGAAGAGCGTGGTGCTTCTGAAGTGTCTATAGCCTCTCATTAAACCTTTCAGAACAAGTTCTCATGATTGAGTTTTGTTTTACATTCATTATATGGAATACTCGTCTTGGTGATTCAATCCTGCATTTTATCTGTCTGACACTGTGCATGCGGTTTACCAACGTACGTTGACGCTTCTGAAGTTGGGGTACTTTTAGTTTCCATGACAACCATTAGGAGTTGGACATATTGTAAATACAGCTTCCAGATGAACAAAACTCGAAAAATATTATATATAATATGCAACCTGAATATGTGTTAATGTAGCTGTTGAGCCTTTTAATATAATTACCTACCAGGTGATACATCAAGCATGTATGCTGCACATAATCACACTGCCCTTAATTGAAATATGTAACTTGTTTATACAACTTGTATAATTTATTGCTCTACTCTATGTCACTAATGTGAATTATGAGCAATAAAATTCTGTTCGGTTCTGTCCTATTCTGCAATAAGAGTAACAATATTTCTCATGGGATTAAAGCCAACAGAAAACCAATTGAAGACGATGCACCTTGCCAATATTAGAGTTGCTCTGTCTAATGATGGCAAATAAATGGCAAAAATATACAATCCTCCCTGGCCTGTCTTCTAAGATCACAGTCGGGAGCATTGCACGAGACTTTGGATGCATATGGTGCTGAGATACATCCGCTGGTTCTTTGTCAGTGCATTGTGAACCGTATGATAGATAAATAAGGGGAAACCAAAATGCATGGTTTTATACAAATTCCATGAAAGAAAAATGTGATGAACTTAATGTACTATTAAATGGAAACACCCTTATTTAAACATTGCAGTTCTTTTCAAGGAGAAACGTGTCTAGAGAGGTGGATCTTGTAAGATTTCATGTAGTCTGCAAGAAGTCTGACATTCTGCTTGGGTGTACTAATGATAATCCCTGTAGTGAAGTGTGAAGTGTCGTAACAAGGCAAGGTCTTTCTTCCAAATATTCTGATGAACAGATGTGCATTAAGTCTCCGTATAATCTTTCGAAGCTTAACCTTTTTCAGTGTGTTGACAACGTGTGAATGATTTCATAAAGTACCATGTTGGCCATGCTAACAATGTTTAAATGTATATTACTGTAACATATGACATTTGTGACATTCGTCCTAAACAAATGCAACCCTGGTTTTTAAAGTTCAGTTTTGTAAACCAAGAATTCAATTATCTCTTCAAACCGGCAACAGAAACGATACCTGAAACTGAAAATTGTATTCACTCCATGTGACAAGGTAGCATAATGAAATTTGCAAGAGTTCCTATAACATGAATATATGGACAATGCATTTTATCATCAAAATTTACTTAAGACGTGCTGACAAAATATGGACAATTTCAATAGAATATGGACATTTTGTGTTTGAAATTGAGAAATCATATTAAATATTGAAGGCTTTGCAGTATATTTTTAAAATAAACGTTTCCCTTAATTTTAAAAAAAAATCACAGTGGAATAGGTAACGATACTCATCTTCTATTACATTTGAAGCGCATAATGATTTTTTTTGTATATATTCATAATCAATCTTAGACCAAGTTTCAGTTTCCATAGGAAGACGATAATTTTGACAGTCTAAAGTGTAACATATTAGATAGATATTTTTCAGGCAAGTGTTGTAAATAAAAGTCAATATCAGTGTTAGTTTTAATGATTGTATTTTTAAATGATCCATTTTTGTATAAAGAGGTTTGAAAGACTTTTCTTGACCGAAAATGTTATCCAATTGGTATTTACCAGTGGATGATGTATCCATACGTCATTATTTCCCGTCTTTATAATCAAGATTTGATACATGCTAGCCATTTGTTATCTAAAATATTATTTGATAAAATGTGAAGTATAAATAAATATAATAGAAATAGATATATATAATATATATATATAGAATAAATATAAATAGAAACTCACTATGATGTATTCTGATATCAAGTTAACACTTGTGGTTATCTTATCAACTTGTTGATATATTTGAAAGCAGAAGATACTTGGTTAAGATAAAGCTACATATATACATACATATATTTCTTACTTTACCAACGAATTGCCAATATACGTTGATATAACATTTCTGTTTAATGTAGACGATAGAAAAGAATATGTTCTAACGTGTATATAAACCAATGATCTGAATTCGAGATACAACGGAAGGAAAGGTATTTAAAGCAATGCTATCGATTCGTCCTTTCAAACAATCGAAGAGTAGAATCGGACATGGCTGTATCACGTCTGTGGAAGATACGACTGTCAATGTGAGATGTTAACAATGTGGGGAAAATGACTACAGTCGATTGAAGAGGAGTCACGACTGTCTGCACCATATTAATAACTCTTGGGACGAGACAACTCGAGAAACCGACACGAAGTGAATCCTATTTACAACATATCTCGGCCCTGGAGTGAACAATAAATACAGAACAATCTCAGACATGGTGTCAATCAAACTTCTACTTGAATTTCTCACACAAAAACCGTTATAATACATGTCGTTATTCACGTTGTAACACTTCATTTACTGGCATTTAGTTTATGATTTGATTTGTGTATGGTTGATAATGTGAGATGTGCGAAAACTGAAACTTCTTCATCTGATGATGACATGAGTAGAATACTGGTAACATTCATTAAATGTCTAACTGATTAGGAAACGCTCAAGTGCACACTGGTTATTTATTGCAGGCATTTCAAACTCACTAAACTAATACTGAATAAGAACCAAGTGACGTTTACATCAAACGTTGAGATTTTAAACTTATGTTAGATTATATTTCCTTTGCAAGTGTTTCTTGTTTCATGCCAATATTAAACCAGATATAAAGAAAGTAATTTCAATGCTATCATTATGAATGTGGTCAATTTTCTCAACCACGTGGACTTTTAAGCTAATATGTGGTTGTTATTTGTTGATAGATGATTGGTTCGCTGTAGGTCAAATTGTTTGATACCTTCGTGTGGATCATAAAACCTGTAAACGATGACATGTTGGCACACATTGGGAACCATAAACTGCAGGCCGAAGAAGCTATCACACGATTAAGTGATAGATTTAATCAACCTCATTTACTACCACGAAGCGCAATCAAGTTTTCAATTACTTATCTCAAAATATAAAAGCATGTGTTAAGAACGTGTCAACTTTACGCATTTTTTTAAAACTCAAAGTTCATTCACTTACTTTCCAAAGACAGTAAGAATCCTAGTCGTGACAACATGCTAGTTAGTATGGATAACTAATGGTACTAAACTTACATTTATGCCTTAATAATAAGGTTAAATTGGTGCACATTTCAAGAGTATTTCGTTTATGAATCAGGGCAGCTAGTAGTATTAAAGGGATACGACTATTTTAGCTTTCACATTTCTGTTTTTAGGATGATATTCTTTGACCCTCTACTGTCTCGTGCGTATTTATTTACAGAATTGTATATTATCTATCGAATAGAAGAAGTTGTTATTTAAAATGCAGCACCATATCTTAAAAATGATGTTCCTTCATTAAACAAGACATTACTTGATAACTGCTTGGAAAATAGTTTCACTTGCTTGCAAATAAAGTCATTTTGATTAGCGTTTTGGAGGGTAATTACAATTTCCTGGTTCGTTTCCGTAGCTTGATGTTGATCAATTTATATGTTATATATTATATTCCTCTTAACGAAGATTAGTAATGAAACTGACAGATGAAAATATGAATTAAAATCTTTAAAGAAATCCAGGGCAAACATTATTTTCTACAATAGGGATATTCTAATGATTACATGCAGACACTTACTAACGGTGCCCAGGCGGCAAAAAACCAGTGGATAAGCCTACGAAATTGCTTGACGTGTGAATCAAATAAGACCTTTATTGAAACCTCAACTCGTGTCTATTGAAATTGTGTCTGATTTCAAAGATCCGTCTGGTTGAATTTAATCTCTGGGTTTAAAGTCCAATGTCAAAACGCCCTTAATGGTCACTAGCTTTAGCACTTGCTGTGTCATACTACAGTTGCTTCCCTGTTAATTATACATAGTTTCAAACTAATCTAATATTCTCTAAACATTGTTTTTTGTCTGTTACATTTCTGTGAGTTTATATTGGATTCACTTTTTTGGGGGAGTGGGGGCTGGGGGTGTATTAGTTGTATCAAATATAGTTATACATAGTAGCTGACTAGTGCTGCACCTCAACTTAATAGTCCGTGCTAACAAGCGGCAACATTAAAGTTTACATAATGAAAGATTAGCAAGTGATGTTGTTTTAACTATTGCATATCAAATGAATATGTCGAGCAAACAAAAAAGAGACTACGCGTTTCAAGGAAAGATAACTGTAATCTGATTGATATTTTCAAAGTGAAATTGATGGAGTTGACTTTCAAAATTATGTCCACTTACCCGACTGAAAGAAATGAACCATAATTCGAAGATGTAGAAACATCCCCGAGATAATAAAGTCCCATGGCATTATGAAGTACAATGTGGCAGGCAGTATAGTGGAGTGACGTCACTGGAGGTTTGTAAGTTTGTTTAAATACCTTGTCTGCAACGGAACACGCTTCTATTCTGTCATAGGGAGTGAAATCATGGCACAAATAAATACTAACCTAGAGGCTCAAGTATCAATGAGACACTTTCCAAAATATAAATCAAGCTGTTTATGTTAGAAACGCGGCCCACTTGACAGAGTCGTCATACATATTATACCATTATAATACCAGCACTGCAATCTCTTAAGTACTGACATCAGACAAGTGTAGAGGTCAATTGTGTTTGCCTTTTACGCTTACATTATATGATTTAAACAATAGCATTACAATGTTCCTGCCAGGGAATGATTCTCGTCAAATATTTTAAAATATTTTTTTTTTATTTCAAGAGTCAAACATTGGAAGACAATTAGTGATCCATTAACCAGAATGCCAAGTAAGAGAATAACAATTAGTGGACACAAACTTTACTCCAAATTGATTTTTGCTTGACATTTCTTCAATAGAAAGTACTGATTATCAAAGACAAGACGTGATTCATATGCATTTGATTTACGCCTCAGTTTGAACTATCGGAAAGCATTTTGGTGGGTGTTGATGGTGCTCACAACATTCTTCCAGGGCTCTTCTCAATAACAATTATATAACAAGTGTTTATAAGATTGGTTCAAAATACTTGTTAAAATCCTGGATAATACTTCATGTGCAGAGAGGAATTCGCTAGAATTGCTTTCACTTGAATTGTGTATTTTATCGTGCAGTCCGTGCAATTATTATCCACCCTTGTTATATGTGATTCTAGCAGAAGAAGGTGTTGGACAGCACTAACGTATCAGATTATAATCAAACTCTCCATTCGTTAATTTTACTACATCCATAATCAAGAAGCTGTTTTACAGATCGATCCCAGGTTTGATTGAGTGTAGAAGTCGATCTGCTGTGCACATTTCAGTTCAACATGAAGAGCGTGGTGCTTCTGAAGTGTCTATAGCCTCTCATTAAACCTTTCAGAACAAGTTCTCATGATTGAGTTTTGTTTTACATTCATTATATGGAATACTCGTCTTGGTGATTCAATCCTGCATTTTATCTGTCTGACACTGTGCATGCGGTTTACCAACGTACGTTGACGCTTCTGAAGTTGGGGTACTTTTAGTTTCCATGACAACCATTAGGAGTTGGACATATTGTAAATACAGCTTCCAGATGAACAAAACTCGAAAAATAGTATATATAATATGCAACCTGAATATGCGTTAATGTAGCTGTTGAGCCTTTTAATATAATTACCTACCAGGTGATACATGAAGCATGTATGCTGCACATAATCACACTGCCCTTAATTGAATTATGTAACTTGTTTATACAACTTGTATAATTTATTGCTCTACTCTATGTCACTATTGTGAATTATGAGCAATAAAATTCTGTTCGGTTCTGTCCTATTCTGCAATAAGAGTAACAATATTTCTCATGGGATTAAGGCCCACAGAAAACCAATTGCAGACGATGCACCTTGCCAATATTAGAGTTGCTCTGTCTAATAATGGCAAATAAATGGCAAATAAATGGCAAAAATATCAATCCTTCCTGGCCTGTCTCCTAAGATCACAGTCGGGATTGGGATTCATATGGTGCTGAGATACATCCGCTGGTTCTTTGTCAGTTCATTGTGAACCGTATGATAGATAAATTAGGGAAAACCAAAATGCATGGTTCTATACAAATTTCGGGAACGCAAAATGGGATGAACTGGGTGTACTTTAAATAATTACACCCTTGTTTATACATTGCAGTTCATTTCATGGTGCCGAGTGCGTAGACAGGTGGATCTTGTAAGATTCCATGTAGTCGGCAAGAAGTTTGACATTCTGCTTGGGTGTACTAATGATAATCCCTGTAGTGAAGTGTGAAGTGTCGTAACAAGGCAAGGTCTTTCTTCCAAATATTCTGATGAACAGATGTGCATTAAGTCTCCTTATAATCTTCCGAAGCTTAACCTTATTCAGTGTGTTGACAACGTGTGAATGATTTCATAAGGTGCCATGTTGGCCATGTTGGCAATGTTTAAATGTATATTACTGTAACATATGTCATTTGTGACATTCGTCCTAAACAAATGCAACCCTGGGCCCATATTTTCGAAGCTCTCTTAGTGCTAAGATAGTCGTAAGTGCCATACATTAACATTGACTTACGACTATCTTAACGCTAAGAGAGCTTCGAAAATATGGGTCCTGGTTTTTAAAGTTCAGTTTTGTAAACCAAGGATTCAATTATCTCTTCAAACCGGCAACAGAAACGATATCTGAAACTGAAAATTGTATTCACTCCATGGTACAAGGTAGCATAATGAAGTTTGCAAGAGTTCATATAACATGAATATATGGACAATGCATTTTATCATCAAAATTTACTTTAGACGTGGTTGCAAAATATTGAAAATTTCAATAGAATATGGGCATTTTGTGTTTGAAATTGACAAATCATATTAAATATTGAAGGCTTTGCAGTATATTTTTAAAATAAACTTTCCCCTTAATTTGTTGAAAAAATCACAGTGGAATAGATAATGATACTCATCTTCTAGTACATTTGAAGAGCATAATGAAAATTGTTTATATTCATAATCAATCTTAGACCAGGTTTCAGTTTCCACAGGAAGACGATAATTTGGACTGTCTAAAGTGTAACATATTAAATAGATATTTTTCAGGCAAGTGTTGTAAATAAAAGTCAATATCAGTGTTAGTTTTAATGATTTTTTTTTTAAATGATCCATTTCAGGTCTGAAAGACTTTTCTTGACCGTATATGTTATCCAATCGGTATTTACCAGTGGATGATATATCCATACGTCATAATTTCCCGTCTTTATAATCAAGATTTGATAATTGCTAGCCATTTGTCATCTAAAATATTACTTGATCAAATGAGTTTGATAGCTTTGATTTTTTTTCTGTGATCAATCTTGCCTAGTAAGATATACTTTTCGTATAGATAACTATAGAGAGTGGCTTACTTCCTGTGTCTGCATACATCATATATAATGGTGTACTTACCTTGATCCGGGGCAGTTTCCTCAAAAAGTTTCCCACTGAAGAAAATGCCGAGGTATTTGTATTCATCAACATTTTGTGAGAATGGATTTGATAGTGCACATACATAAGAGTATTCTCTCTTTGTGCCATTAAATATTACAACATTACATTTTTCTAGATTGAGTTTTACCTTCCATTTTTCACAATATTTGTTGAATACATTCAGTTGTTCCTGTAGGTTACATCTACTTAAGCTTGCTGCTAAGATGACAGTATCGTCAGCGTAAAGCAGTGCAAAGAATTTCAAGTAAATACAAAGTACACTGTAATTCAGAACAACGCCTTCACATGAGAACACGTTAAAACAGTACATACCAACACAACTGCAATATATTTCATTTTGGTAATTTGACACCTTCTTGTGTAGAACTAACTAATCCAATTATAGTGCTACAGATTGGATGGTCATCAGACAGTATTTCACAAAATCCACAAACCATTTAAAACGTGCTTCTCCTTTCTATAATCGAAACGTCTACCAGTTTCTGAATAGTACATCTGTGGAACGAAGGAAGGAACACGTGTCTTATTAGTTACACGTTCTGAAGTGCAGACATCGATGGTCGATCGTCACCAAAACACGTCATTGCTAAAGGCCAAGTGCGTCCTCACTGTTGATAAAAGGGCCTTCAGTTCATGACATGTCACTCAACTGGGTCAAAATGTCTGCGTCTGTACCGAGAAGGGGTCGAAACTTTCCATGAATTCAGCTGTATGTGTAATGCCTTAAAATAGCAACATAGATATGCAAACGCATGAATGTGTTGGTTTGGTTTGAAAAGGTAAATACACAAAAGAATTTGTACCTTGTATGTAGAATTGAATTTAGACACACACAATATAATATGAAGTTTGAGAAGGATCAGTTCACGGTATTGGCAAATAAAGGCAATAGGTAAGGAATTTCATCTGATAGTTTGGTCTCAACGAGTTAAATGGTGTTAACTAACGTTTGTAAATGACCTCCGGGGTATTCTCGTACCAGGCTTACTTACATGATCTTAATTAGGTGTCTCTGCGAAGACCTCGTCCAGGGTCTTCACAGATTAACGAATGTAATCAATTAGGATGCCATGTAGGAAAACAGCTCGGCCCGATGGCTGCAGTCTTAACAAATTCAGTTGGATACATACGGTATAATACATTACGAGTCAGATTGAATAACTCAATTACCATGCTGACACATTAGATGCTTTATTATATATCATAACCATAAACAAATTTAATTCAGGTTGGTAGTTGATATTCCTTTCAGTAATAAAAAGATTCACAAGTAGAGATGTAACCGATAGATCTAATCCAAATGGACATGTTGGTGGTTGTGGCGTGCCTTCACGTCCTCCTGTACATTACTCTGGCACTTTAAAGTTCAGCAACACAGAACGAGACTCTCCTGGTGGGTGGTACATTTCCTGGCTGGAGGCCCTGCGAGTTTGAAATTTGGATTGCCTGCTCTAAACTTAGACAAGAGATGTAAGAATTGAGGTGTCACCTTATCCACGAGATACTCAAAACATCGCCTCCCTTCTTAGTGTAGTACATTTGGATGCTTGGGTTAGAAGTGAAGGCATTCAACGTTTTAGGCCATTGAGCCCCATTTGGAAAAGTAACACATATTTAAGAGGGTGTGTGCTTTATGTATATAAACAATTGTGTATATTGTGTTTTTTAACCGATGAGAAGTTTTATAAATTGGAATGGAATGTTTTGGGGGCCTTATTGTTGTATGCCAATAAGGTTGGCATGTGTCGTTACCAGGGGAATAATATAGGATCATTACTATCAGGTTTTGAAGATTTTTTATTGCTATTATCCGGGTCATTGCCAATGATATATGTATGTATTTAATATGTTTATTTTATTATAAAATAGGCATAACTTATTTATGATATTTACATTAGTTGAGGACATCAGATTTAGAAATATATATAAGGCGACCCGATTTTATTATGGAAACCCGAGATTCCATAACTGACCAACATAAATAACATAAGTGAGAAGTTCAAATTCTATCAAAAACCTATTTCTATACCTTAACTAAGATATTGACGAAAATTCCAACTTTCTACCCCGCACCGTACGTGAGATACAGACACCCTTGCCCATGGGTATGCCCATGGGAAAGTTCGAGGCTGAACATGGAGGCTGTTCAAATTTGTGTTACATAAAAATTATTTTCTAATTTTTAATAATGGGTCTAGCAGTAACATATTTTAGGTATTTATGAACTCCCCCCATGCAAAGGAAATTGTTTTTCCCATGGGCGAGACCTCGCCCATGGGCCGTTTTCCCATGGGCTAGATTTCCCATGGGCCGTTTTCCCATGGGCTAGATTTCCCATGGGCCAATGTTGACTTTGGCAAACATATAATGTTTGTGAAATGTTGACTTTGAAAAAAATTTTTTTGTAAAATGTTGACTTTGGAAAAAATAGAATTTTTGTGAAATGTTGACTTTGGAAATATTGACTTTTAAAATATTTGTTGATTTTGGTGGAAGTGTTCTATGAATGGTTGACTTATGAAATATTCATTTTAGTGAAATGTTGTGTAGTTTTAGTTTAACTTATATAAAATGTTAACTTTGGTGACATGTTGACTTTGAAAAAGATATTTAGATAGTGAAATGTTGACTTCAATCACATATTGACTTTGATGAAATGTTGACCTCGCCCATGAACCAGATTTCCTAATTTCTAGATTTCCCATGGGCGAGACATCGCCCATGGGCTAGGTTTCCCATGGGCCAATGTTGACTATGCAAATATATAATGTTTGTGAAATGTTGACTTAGAAGAAAAAATAATATTTGTGAAATGTTTACTTTTGAAATATTTATTTACATTGGTGGAAGTGTTCCTTTGATAAAATGTTAACTTGGATGACATGTTGACTTTGAAAAAGATATTTTGAATTTTATGAAATATTGACTTTGATCACATATTGACTTTGATGAGATGTTGACTTATAAAAGATAGTTTGAGTTAAGCGAATTGTTGACTTATATTAATTATGTTATGTTAATTTATTGTCTTCGGTGAAGTATGCTTATATCATGAAATATTAATGCCATAATGATTCCATTGTATTGACTTTGGTGAAGTTTGACATGTTGACTTTGATTATATATATTGAGTTTGGTGAAATGGTGATTTTGAAATTGATACCACTTTGGTGAAATGTTCACTTAAATTTTTTATAATGATGGTGAAATGTTGACTTCGGGAATATTGGTTGACTTTTGTGGACGTTTTTCTTAAATAAAATATTGACTTGGGTGAAATGTTGACTTTGAAAAGATATGTCGAGTTTGATGACATTTTGACTTTGGAACTATTGGTTGACTTTGGTGAAAGTTTATCTTTAATGATATGTTAACGTGATGACTTATTGACTTTGAGAAGATATTTTGAGTTTAGTGAATTGTTGACTTTTAAAAGATTGACTTTTGTGACATAGTTTGACTTTGAAATATTTATTGGCGTTGTTGAAGTTTGAATTTAATGGGATTTTGAAAACACTATGGTCTGCGTGAAGGAGCGCGTTTCAAACAGTAAGTATTAGACCATTTGACTACGCTGTTGCCCACAATACACCAGTCACCGGGACTGATGATTTATATACACAACCAAGTGCAGGTTACAGATATATGATATATTAGACCTGTGTATTTGTGTGTATCAGAACATCATGTCTATGTAACGAGCGTGCCGTGGTATTACGTAACATGTCTATTCGGTCAACTAACCCATTGTTGTCAATTACGAAAATAAAACAGTCCATTTCTTACCTCACTTGTTTGATTCTATTTCGAGCGGTTTTAACCATTTAAAAGCACAGAACATACATACGTATATACATACATGTATTTATGGTAGTGCTCAGTTGTCCCTAGCGTCAAAATACTGCATTGCCTCTTTTGAACAAGGGAATACTTGGCAAATATTATGAACACTGATCTAATATATTCATTATTCGTTTGTATCAATAATCAGCGAAAGTTTTACTTTTAGAAATGTAGTGATGTAATGTATTCAGAATGTCCTCATTTTTTTGCGTTATCAAATTCGCCAGTACCCTACAAATTTTAATTAATTCGAACTCTTGCAATTAGTTTCCAATTTAGATATTGGGATGACCCACTCACTGTTAGTCTGTTGACAGCAGTGAAGGGGTACATGAAAAGTCTATATAAAAGGTTCTTAATCATTTGATTTGTTTACAATTTCGGCCGCTTTTTCAATACGATACAGGGATTATCAAAGACATCTTACGATTTTGACGGGTATTATTTATGAAAAGCCTTTTCACACAATTGTCCTTCCCCTAAAAATATATATATTAAGTTTATAGACATGTAGTCATTTTTTAAACAGACGTTTCCACAATATACTCTCCGGTTTGCATTCAAATGAAAATTATCAAAAATGAATATACCACTCTTTTCTAAAATCTCAGAAAATTCCTTAGTGTTTAACCATCAAGTCAGTGAACCGTTTCTCCTGAACATCCCAATGACCATGTGTGTATCTCTGAGTCAACTACACACTCGTCAAAATACTCCGATTGAAATAACAGTATTGGCGACAATACACATATTTACGTATTTTTTAATTGGTTTATGGTAATACCCAAACAAACTGCCCCCTTGCAATACACACTTATCCCAGTATATCCAGGCTAGCATATTCCATTTAGCTCGTTAAGAGCGCGACTTGGCTCCTCATAGGATGACTAGTGATGGTGATTAGATTATATAGTACTGTACTGCATACATACTGGTTCATTTCAAATTTTATTTGAGAGCTTAATGAACAATTTACATGTTTTTTATTTTTAATTTTAAGTTGACAATGTTGCATAATGTAAGCGTAAATACAGCGTGGTAAAAGTTTGCTACAGGACAGTTTGAAATTCAAGTAAAATAGACAAGCAGATGTCATGACATTGTTTATGATATTTAACGGTTAACAACATATATTATGTTTCAAATATTGTACATGTGTACTGTTGTTTGAAATGTGATGATATCTAAATGTCCATGTAGTTACATAAACATTGCTTCCTACTCTTTGTATTTTGTATTCATATTGCAATAAATGATTTGAAAGCATATATATTTTCAAGTTATCATACAATACCGAGATAAGTTGAACATGGTATTTGTCAAGAATTGACAGATATTTCTATTTATTATATCAATATTTCTGTGAAAATTTCTATGTTGAAGTTGACAGATTTAAAAGTACATCCATTGTGTTGTTGGGGGTCAAATATGACAAACGTTATAAATTATCTTATTTTATCGAGAAGTAACAACTGTTACCAAAAACTACCATTTTGATGATACTCGACTTATTATATTGACACTATGAAGGTAAAAGTATCGATTTCTGATCGAAAACCGGACAATGCACCTCGTGTGGCGCGCGCCAATGAGTCAAACGTAATTTTGGAATCTTATTCAAAACAGACAAAATAACAAATTTGGGTTGATAATGTTCTATAGGTCATATAACTACTGCATGTGCATGTAAATAGGACGTGCACTTTCGGTTTTCGCACATGCATAATGATGTTACTTTTAATTGAAAACTAGTAAATATGACATGTTTGGCGACTGGGGATGAATATGCAAGCTAAGTGAATTTGTATTAAAGCCAAATAAACATTTATGAAACACAATGGATGTACCTTTTAATGACATCATACATCACAACCTTACATTTGGAGCTACTAAATAACTTTTTCCAACAGCGTATGTATGTGTTTTCTGTGTTGATTTATACAGAACACAATACGATAATCATGTATGATTGCCTATGTACATTGATACGATAATCGACAAACTGTTACAGTACGTACATATACATGATAATTGAAGTTTCATTACTGCCTTTCTAATATCGCATGTTATATAATACTGTGCGTTAGATCTATAAGAACATTTGAACGAATGTTGGCCACCCCTAATGTTCTGGTGGGAGATACACAAACAATTAAGTGAGGGTGGGGACATGATAATTAGTTAATGGTCATTCCCGCCACCTGTAATTACATCAACTAGCGAATTCCCATGGCCAGTGAAGGGTGGCGTATGTAATACCAGGGACTTTCTAATACACAGCACACTTAAAGACCGTTAAATCATTATATTATCGCATTAAATTAATTTTGTTACTTCATTTTTCAAAATTACTCCATGTCTTTTGCTTGGAATATGTCTAATGAAATGTGATGTTTATTCAATATTTCAGTATGCATCTGATACTCATGAGAGGTCTATAACTAGTTAATAACTGTCAAAGCTGTGACGATTGTTTGGGTCTCACATAGAATGCACCACCATCAACCTAGTTGTGATGTCCATGGGTTTGGACATATTGAAACAATCAGCTTTTGATGTCCAGTTGAAAGTGTTAAACCTTACAGAAAGGCAAAGACAGTCACAAATTTAGATGGATTTAGAAACATGTTTCCTTCATTATATCAGGATATAAGCCAATGAATAGTTTCCAGTCACCAAAGTCAATCTCTTAAAAGTAAGCAATTCCTACATGATTATTTTAGGCATATTATAAATGTTCGCCTGTAACAAAAAGAAAATAAATTCATTATCTCAAAGTTACATAATTTACGTTTGTTACATTTACATTCTCAATAACTAGCGCTATTTTTCCTGGTCGAGAATGTCATCTGATCGCAGATGAATTTGCAGTGTAATGCACACAGATCGGGGCAGGGGCATTGTACCGGTAATTAATTACCTGTCGGCCTTAATAAGTTGACCGAATACTCGTGTTACGTAATACCGAGGGGACGCTTGTTCAACAGTAGAGTATTCCGAGAGTCAATACAAGTCTGATATATCACTTAAACCGCAGTTTCATGGTTATATTGCAATTGTTCTATCTTTATATATCTGTAACCTGCAATCAGTTGTGTATAAATAATCAGTCATGGTGACCGATGTATTGTGGGCAATAGCACTTACACTAACCTGTACTATTTGAAACACTCGCCTTTAGCCAGACATTAGTGTTGAAATTAAAAAAGTCATTAGATATATACTTCAACAACGCAAATAAATATTTCAAGAGTCAACATTTCATTAAAGTGACTATTTTATAGGAGAGTATAATGTGGAAACGTCTATCCAAAACGTTACTTCATATCTATAAACTCAATATATGTATTTAGGGGAGGGTCATGTGTGTGAAAAGACTATTCATTAATAACATCCGTTCAAAACATAAGATGTTTTGGATAAACAGTGTATCGTATTAAGAGAGCGGCCGAAATGGTAAACAAATCAAATGATTAAGAAAATGTTTAATATAGACTTTGCATGTACCCCTTAACAGCTGTCAACAATCTAACAGTGAGTGGGTCATTAGAAGAAAAATCATAATACTATATTAACGTGTCACATGTCGTATTATAAATAATATTGACATAAAAAAAACCATGATTGTAAAAAAACAGCACCCAGTCCTCAGGCTTACGAGACACGATAATCATATATCAACATTTTACTAATAGTAGCGGCTAAAGATTTACTGAGCTTATCATTTTGCATTAAGTAAATTACTTTATCAGTTGGGCTAAGTAAAGGTAGTAGAGAGTGCCTGCAATTATATTAGTAGCCGTACCGCCCCTTTCTGTTAATTAAAAAACCGTGACATTCCAACAGTGTTTATAATGATAAATGCAACGTTGACACCAGAACAGAGCACATATCATCTCTGTCACTCTCTGATTCAACCAGGAGCACAAAATCAATCAAGCGTGAGTCTACTGGTCAGCACAGTCAAGTTTTAAACATTCGACGGATACCGGACAAATTCATCTTCACATATCAGAAGCCGCTGTGTGTATTGCATTTGCAGTAGTCATTTCCACTTCAACTCCCCAACCCCGACCTCTTTAAATGAGTGATTATAAAACTGCAAACATTATTATTGGTGTTATTTTAACTACTGACCATAACTCAAAGTACCATTGTAAGAGTCATTGTGATAATGTGACAATTGGATTCATCGGTACGTAAATAGTTCCCATTACTATCACTACACAACACGAACATGTATGATACTGATTTCACTGAATAGATTTAGGTTTTTGAAGGGCATTTAGAAGTGGTATACATAAGGACAGGATGATTTTCTGGATGCCTTTAATGTCAAAATACACGACGTTTCGGAGTACATACTCACTCTTTCATCACGTACATTCCACCTGATGAAGGAGCTAGTATGTGCTCCGAAACGTCGTGTATTTTCACAATCAGAATTTGTTATCCAGAAAATCATCCTGTTTTCTGAATAGATTTGTTTGAAATTAAGTTTAGTCAAACCAATAACTTTTGATTTTTATTTGCTGGAACAATAAACAGGAAATGGATACTCAGGGCACTAGACCATATGATTACGCGTTGACTACGTCTGTGGACATATTAGGTGTGTATTCGTTCGGATCAACGCTAATTAACGGATGGGCGAGCTATTACACAACAAACCGGTCATTGCGATTACGCAATAGTGAGAGAGAGAGAGAGAGAGAGAGAGAGAGAGAGAGAGAGAGAGAGAGAGAGAGAGAGAGAGAGAGAGAGAGAGAGAGAGAGAGAGAGAGAGAGAGAGTATTAAAGTGTCACATGCTTCTGTCGTAAAACTGGAATAGAAGATTTGTCTAAAAGTAGGTGTCCCTCAAGGTCTAACGATTTACTCAGTTTCTTAACTCTCTGTTCCCATGTTCTGCTCAGGTTGAGTGACCACTTGAGTACTTCGTGCGGGAGTCTTGACGTACTCTCATCAACATCCTGTATACTTCCAGGCGTTGTTTGGTAACACACGAGGTCCAACCCATATCTCTCGTGGCGATATTTGAAAATTTACTGTTAGTTCGAAGAAAAAACAGATAGGCTCGATTTTGAACAGTAATAATTACTTTACGTTCATAAAGCCTCCATATTGCCGCTCCGTAGCTGAGAATAGGATGTATTAATGAGTTGTACCGGGCTGTAAACACATCATATGCCATTCCACCTGCATCACAAAACTAAGTACAGAGAGCACTCAGAGCTCTACCGGCCGATTTTGCCAGTTGATTTCTGGCTAATTTAAAATCAAGGTGTTCATCAAACCAAAAGCCGAGGTACTTATAGGAGTCTCAGTTATGCAAAGAAATATCCCCACATGCAAACTTGAATTGGGAACAGCCTAAAGTGTAGGATTTGACTAATAGCTCGACCAATTGAAGTAATATTAGTCATTGAAATTATCATAGTTCCAACAGAAACCTATGCAGAAAATACAAAAGGTTCATATCTCCCATTCTCCAGACAGTCATTTGTCAGCCAGTTCTTAGACAGTAAAGAATCATCGCATTAATTAACGTAACACCCTTGACTGAAATGGAACAATGAAATAGGACATCCTACTCAATAGTAGCTTTTACTGATACGGTCTGTCCTCGTATCGACTACACCTATCGCCTACGCCACAATCAAAACAAATTCTACATTCTACTTCTAGAATGGCCATCTAAGATGTCATTCTACGGCCCGGGAACGCGTTTTTACAAAACTTGTTTGAACAATGAAGGTGATCGATACAAGTCAAGATTCGGCGATTACAGAATATTGTTTTAACGGTCCATATACATTCCTTTTATGTGTATATATATATATATATATATATATATATATATATATATATATATATATATATATATATATTCCTTACATTAAACAAAAAGACTTAGTCATGCAGTCGGATGCATGTACACATTGTATGACATACATGATACCTTTTATCACATCCTTGTTTCACAATAAATATGACATCAATAACCAGAAAGTAAAATAACATAAGCGTGAGATTGTAATTGCATTTTTACACTCCATTTCGAGGTAAGAAAGTGCCAAAGCATAATTAACTCTGACTATTTAGGTGAGAACGTAAAAGAGAAGCAGGAAAACACCAAAAGGCATACCCTTAAAAGTTTCTATTTATATAATTACTCCAAGTGCAGATTTTGCTATTTCGTCAGAAATAAAAGTGAATTATAATTACAAATAAAAATTGTTATTCTTTATTGTGTAAAAACTTTACACGACGCTGAAATACACTTAACAAATGTGTATGTACTTGATATAAACGTTTATACATATATTTACTTTACTAGCGTATTATTAGTGTGTCATTGACACTCATGTGTATTCAATTATGTTAATTGATGCACATACTGTTGACTAACCAACCGTTGTAGGTATTTCTTGTTTGAAGGGTCAGTGAAACCATAAATTAATAAACTATTATAAAAGTCAACATTTCAAACTAAACCAAAGTCAAAAATTAGAAATATTAATATTTTATGATATAAGCAAACTTCGCCAAAGTTAATACATATTTCCAAAGTCAACTTAAGTCAACAATTCGGTTAACTCAAAATATCTTTTAAAAGTCAACATTTCATCAAAGTAAATACGTGATTAAAGTCAACATTTCACTAAATTCAAAATATCTTTTTCAAAGTCAACATGTCACCAAAGTTAACATTTTATATAAGTCAAACTAAAACTACACAACATTTCACTAAAATTAATATTTCATAAGTCAACCATTCATAGAACTCGAAATATGTATCAAAATCAACATGTCACCAAAGTCCATATTTCATCAAAGTAACACTTCCACCAAAATCAACAAATATTTTAAAAGTCAATATTTCCAAAGTCAACATTTCACAAAAATTCTATTTTTTCCAAAGTCAACATTTTACAAACAATTTTTTTTCAAAGTCAACATTTCACAAACATTATATGTTTGCCAAAGTCAACATTGGCCCATGGGAAATCTAGCCCATGGGAAAACGGCCCATGGGAAATCTAGCCCATGGGAAAACGGCCCATGGGAAAAACAATTTCCTTTGCATGGGGGGAGTTCATAAATACCTAAAATATGTTACTGCTAGACCCATTATTAAAAATTAGAATTTTTTTGTGTGTAACACAAATTTGAACAGCCTCTCGCCCATGGGCCGGCCCATGGGCGAACTTTCCCATGGGCATACCCATGGGCAAGGGTGTCTGTGTCTCACGAACGGTGCGGGGTAGAAAGTTGGAATTTTCGTCAATATCTTAGTTAAAGTATAGAAATAGGTTTTTGATAGAATTTGAACTTCTCACTTATGTTATTCATGTTGGTCAGTTATGGAATCTCGGGTTTCCATAATAAAATCGGGTCGCCTTAATTATTGTGATATGGGGTATTTCAAATATTTACCAAGAACTGTACGTAGGTCTAGTTGGGTTTTACAGTTGAAGGAGAACATGTATTCATCTTCAATCACAGTAAGATTACATAATTTACAAAAAGGGAAAATCTTAAAACAATGTTATATCTACCAGTATCGACCCCAAACGATAACCCAAAATGATTCAATCGACGACTGATAACCACGACTGAAGCAGAGATACACCATGTTTTCAGAAGCCAACTATACTAAATGTGTAATTTAAAATGTTATCTTGTCATGTTTCTGAGAAACACGTTTTTAAAAATCGTCGCGTAAGCATCTCCTTTACAAGGCGAGATTGGCAAATCAGTAATAACTTATTTGCTTGTTCTATGACGTCCTACAGTAAAGATGTGTTAACAAATGTAAATCCAAGAAGGTTATTTATGTGGACACAATATTTTGCTAAAATTCTACATTTTATGATACTTAAATACTAAACATTCTGGCCAAAAACCACATCGAAAAAGCGATTTAAATACCCCAAGTGTACTTGAACACATATAAAACTAAAGTAAAAGTATTATACTCTTATGTATGAAATTGCGAGTCTCTCTTTACAAATCATGTCCCTATAAAAAAAACATTCAAAGTCGACTTTCTCCGGCAGCAGTATTTCGGTGTTTTTTGTGGTGACGTTTCTTTTGTGGTTGAGTGTAAACAAAGTTTAAATTTACCACGAAACTTTAGATTCTCCGGAAAACGAAAGCGTCACTTCATCATTACATGTACCAATGTTGTTGTTTTTTATGGAGAATCATTGCTGATACTTTTTTCTTTCTTTTTATATTGCATTGTTGGTGGTAAATTCATGTGTCTTTTTAAGTAAAATACTGTTTAAATTACATCGATAAAAATATGAAATATGTATCTTTTCCATTTTCAATTGAAATAATTGGAACTATAGAACTTTAATCAACTCACCATACAACCGGTACAATTCCGAATGTGCAAGAGGAGGCGTGCATTATGGGTATAAAGTTGCTGATGATGGTGCGTGACAGTATGTTGTTATATAACATTTATAGGGGTATAAGCTTTAACGAGATGACAACCCTTTGATGTCATGAGCACATTGACACGATTGAATTTGTTTTACGAAATAAAACTAAATTGGTAGACAAGTGTATTCCATTGTTTGGTATATGTCAAACATTCGTGAGATGAGCATGTATTGGTCAAAGCAAACAGCCGATGAAATTTCCAAAGTGCAGACAGTCCATAGAAGTAAGTACAGGATATGTCCGTATTAATCATTGACAACGGATTACCATTGAATGAGAAAGTAACCTTAACATTAACTTACCTTAACTTAGTATTTTTTGTATTTCTCTTTCTTACAATTGTCAAGTTAATTTTATTATGCCCAGTACGTGTTGAGAGTCGCCATTGCCATAGTTTTACATCGCAAGTTTCACTTTTAATGAATCAAAATACTTTGAGATAGTATCATAAAAATGATGAAATGATGAAATAGATAAACGTGAGACTTAGAAACAAGATGTGTTTGTGCTAGCAAGATGAAACCATCATTTGGTATATTAACTTGTTCAAAGAGAGATCTCATTGCTAGAATCAGAATCTGACAAAGCAGAAAATGATCAGTGATTAACGTACGCGCACAGTTAGGCTATGGAATTGGTATTGACACTTGAAAATGAAACAGAAAAGACAATGGCGGTAGATTTATGCTTCGGTTTATTTGAGATTAAACAATCAAAACACATGTGTACAACAACCAAAGTTAATGAACGTCTTAACAGAGTATGCCGACATTGTTTTTAATAGCTTTTATCAATTTTAGGCTCTTGACAGGTACAATCAGTGCAAAATACGTGACGGCTTGAGTCGAAAATGTAAACAATGACATAAGCCAGATACTCGTAATGGTATTGAGTACCATGGCACGCCTCTCGTTAGCAGCTGATTGGCTAATGAAACGTTTGGCGGCTGTGTTAATGAAGTATTTTTAGAACGTTTTTTTATTCTATTGAGGTCGATTTGAACCCAATACTTTTGCGTGTTTATTCTTAACTGCTGTTCCTTATCCAGAAGTGCTATTAAACTATAATGGCTTCAACAGTTCAATCAATCATAAGAATAATACGCTACAATTTCCTGGGATCTCAATTGATGACTATTTCCCCTTGAGAAATTACTGTTTTTTGAAATTGATAAAAGGAGCACAGTTTTCTCTCCATAAGGATTTGCATTTTTAATTTACTTGTCCAGTTCTTGAATTTAAAGGACTGATCTGAAACGGATTTCGTGAAATGAAAACGACTTGAATTTGATAAGGAACAAATTGAGTTATGATCGAATGAATATTTCGAATGGATTGAAATAGTGTCATCAATACAAATAGTGAGGTAGAAAATCATTACCGACGGCTAACTATTATATCTTGAATGCTGTGTTAGGCCTCCCGTCCAGTTCGATGATTCGAAAGCATGTCCAATTCCATTACGATTCAGTTTCCCTTGTATTTGCTAATGTTTGAAGGAACATAAATCATTAATAAAATCACATCCATTGCTTCATGCGTAAATATAATTACCTGAAATTAATTTGAAACATTCCTTTCTTATGGAATTTGACAAATCTGTTTTTTTTTGTTTTTGTTATACGTTTCATTTACAATGTTAAAGCTTAACAAATGTCAATTCAATCATGAATATTAGTGACAGGAATCAGTTCAAACCATGTGGTTTGTTCCTTTGTTATATTGTCAACACATGTATGAACTTTGCACACATTACTATTTATCAACGAAAAGTATATAGATGACCTTATCATACACAAAGATGGCATCACACTTGGCAAATATAATAGTTAGAATGGGAAAGTAATTCACTTAGATACAACTGTACATCATTCGGTCATATTGATTGATATTCCTTGTTGCCATTCAGTGTCCCATCGTAATGGTAGTACAACATATGTACACAATATGTCAGAACCCCATTTCTACATTGGTTGACGCGTCAGAACCACCTGCAGGCTTGTATTCGAGGACACCCATGTCAGTGACACGGACTGCTCAGACGAAGTTCATAAAAAGGTTTATGAATTAGTAAAACGGGTATCAAGTTGCACATATGAGATTAAGGGATACTATATATACTTGAATTGTTATTAAACAGAAGACAAAAAGAAGAGGCAGCATGATAGTTCATGGTTTGCCTTGTTGGGTGAACAAAACCTGGTCTGAATCTGGAAAATATGTTTAAGACTTCCAAGGTGATGAACTCGTCACTAAAAATAGCTGTGTGCCTAAGATGCGTTAAACTTACTTGGTTATGAACATTGTGCAATATTATTATTTAATGGATGCATCGTTAAAAGAGGTCAATCTTCGCAGAACCCCTTTTAAGTTACATTCATTGCGCTTACAGACAAGATGCCTGCGCTGGCAGCTGCCAGAGTAATGCTGAATGGAAACAAAAATCTCCGTGTGTCACAAGACCCCAATGTATAGGTCCTAGACGATAGAAAATCACGTGGGAAGCCAGGGAAGATGGGAAAAGAGTGATTCCCCCATATGATTAAGTGCTTATCAATGTTTGGGTTGGAGTTAATACCGCGAGGAGAGTCTTCCCTAAGAGTCAGGCACCATGACTGAAGCAAAGGACAAAGCTTTGGTCCACGAACATCTCCAACCAATAGGAATTTGCACTTCGATCATATAGCTAAGCTCAACCAAAATAATTTGAATTCGATTCAAGTGTACCTGGAATGTTCAAGGTCTTATTTTACATTTTTTACTTTATTTTAAATTACAAAATACATTTTGATTTTCTGGCCAGGTTGGACATTATTAATAGGGTTGAATCATGTCAAACCATAATATGAATGAAAATGATCCCCTGCCACAACGAAGTTGGCGGGGGATATAGAAATGAGCTCCGTCCGTCCGTCCGTCCGTCTGTCTGTCTGTCTGTCCGTCTGTGCGTACTGGCTTTTTCATTCCGGCCTCAACTTTCAAAACTATTCAATATATTTTGCTGAAACTGTGTACAGGTATCAACCAAGTAGTCTAAATTTGCCTTTTGCTATATAGAAATTTGAGAATATATATACATATTTTTTTTACGAATGCAAACAGTCTGGACTTAGAACCAAATGCAAGAAGAGGGAAAACCAAATTCCGGCCTCAAACTTCAAAACTATTCAATATATTTTGCTGAAACTTTGTACAGGTATCAACCAAGTAGTCTAGATGTGCCTTTTGCTATATAGAAATTTGAGAATATTTTTTTTTACGAATGCAAACAATCTGGACTTAGTTTTCCCTCTTCTTGGTTCTATATTCCGGCCTCAAACTTCAAAACTATTCAATATTCTCCCTGAGCGACGTCTAGAAGTGTAACGATACAGAGCGGTTGAGATACAATACATACACATTTATCAACGTGTTCAGGTTAGAACTATCACTTATGAGTTATGAGTTATAACAATTTTCAAGAAAGTAAATGCATTATATATTCAAAATGCATAAATATATTCAAAATTCCTACATGGCGGGGGATATGGCCGACTCTGTCTGCTTGTTGATCATATTATGGTTCCTGTCACCTGTCAGTAGAGCTATAGATTTTTGGTCGGTTTTCAGGACGAGTGGCGCTGTATTCCTGGAACTCCTGTGTTCCTGGAACTTCAGTCAGAAACCACTACGGTCCTCCCGAGTGGATACTACCTGGGGTCGAACAAATAAATGCCAAGTTGCATGCATTCCAACTGAATATGATTAGTTACTTGTATTTGACAAGTAGGTCGTTCTGACAAAGTGATTTTGCTATTTTCAGATTATTACCATTAACCTGTTTCTTGCCAGTTCTCATTTTGTCTATGCCAAGATGCAAAATGCCAAGTAGCCACCCGATAACCAAGTATATATTTGGTCTAATAAAGGTAAACACGTTTATATTGAAAACTTAAATTCAGGACAAGTAACAGATATCATCGATAATTTCCTAGAATGTATAGATATGAATGGAATCGAGTCTGTTAGCTTCCTAATTAAAACCATACAAATATCCTTTTACAAATATACATTTTCAGAAAAGTTATAAAGACCCTGATCGCGGTCATGATGTTAATCAACAACCTACATGGTTTAGATGTTTTGACAATCAGTGAAATATCTATTAAAAGTAAGACATAAAGGAAAACGCATCACTCCAGAAGTTTAAAGGTCTGCTTAATCCCGAGACTGAAACCTATGAATTTGAGGAAACCATAACAAAGAAATGTGCGACAATATATATATATATATATATATATATATATATATATATATATATATATATATATATATATATATATATATTTGGTAAAGTATGGATCTGCATCATTGAATGTAGAATGAGAGTTTGGTAAGAATTAAACAAGAGTCATCAGAAGATGACATATCCCACCGGTTCCACAAAATTTGTAAAACACATCTTTGAAAGATACTTGTGTATCTACTACCGTACTTCAGTTAGTGGGTATTACAGATGCTGAGTTTCAGGTATGTTAAGGGTTTTAGAATTCTGCTCAAGCAGTCAAAATCAACAACAACCAACATCCCTCTCATGTTTCTATGGAAACAGAGAAAAAAAACAATTTCAGAAAAAATCTGAAAATATCAAAAGGCACCACTTCAGTTTGTGGATAATACACATGCAAAGTTTCAGGAAAATATGATGAACGGTTTTGGAGCTGTGCTCCGGAAACGAGCCTGTCTCTGAACAAAGTCCAAATTCAACATGTTTCTATGGAAACAAAAAAAATAAAAATTTCAGAAATCTGAAAATATCAAAAGGCACCACTTCAGTTGGTGGGTATTACACATGGAAAATTTCAGAAAGATATCATGAACGGTTTTCGAGTTCTGCTCCGGAAACGAAATGATTACGGACGGACGGACAGACGGCCAGGGTGATGACTATATCCCACGGTATTACATACCGGTGGGATAATAATTACCCTCTCTCGGATGGTCAAGCCGATTTTCGGCTTGACTATTCTACAGCTGATAATTTTTTAACTTTTATTGACTTCCGGAAGTTATTTGATTCTAAATTAATAGAATTAATCTGCTTTATCGCGAATTTATGGTACATTTTTACAATGTCTTGGAAAGCACATACAAATAATACAAATATGTTTGCGCACGTTTTAGAATTGGCGATTCTTATCAGCGATACATACATCAAGTTGAGTTCGACAAGGCTGTCTGCTAAATCCTCTCTTTTATATGTTATTAAACAGGTTAATGATGATTCGATAGAGGCATATTTGTAGTAGTTGTGAATGGTCTGTTGAGAAAGATGGTCCTTTCAAAAGTAAGGGCAGTGAACTTTCGTAAAAATAGGTATAAGAAATAATGTTGTAATCACAACTGTGCTCTTAAATAGCATGACAGTGAAACTCTTGCAAACTTTTACTTTATAACAGCGAATTCTGATATGAAAATTGCACCCATTGCATACTGACATTTAAATGGGGATTAACTTTCGTGAAAGTATAGAAAAAGTTCAAATATCTTGTTTTGAATATTAAGTTTCACCAAAGACGCTTCTCTTTGAGGGTGGGTGTTTCCATAAATTATATTACTTGGCGGGTGTATAAGATACTGGTGTAGGCAGGCTTTGAGTGCATTAATAGAATCTTATTTGTACGAAGTGGATATGTTACCATTTGTAAAATGATCATCAAAATTGTTTGAACCCCAGTCGACTTTCATTGTTACACCTTACCCTTCTGATATGTTATGTGATACTAAAAGTGATATAGTTATACAAATTGATGGATAGCTATGATAGTAAACTATACACATATATATACTATACAACGTGCATGATGTATTCCATATAAGAGTCATTTAAGTTGCTAGGATGGCTGTCGTAGGAAATTCGTTGTGAAATTTTTGAGTTGTTCAAAATGTTGGTCTTATCTCCTCATTAAAACGTGAACTTTTATTGCATGCTACGCCTTCATCAAGTGGGTTTTAGGGAATGCAAAATTGGGATACATATTCACGCTAAAGCATAAAGAAAGAAGATCTTCAAATTTATGAGATTGTTATCTATTTTTACCCCTGTGAACAAAATAACCTTTACATTAATAATTAATACATGAAATGATATACAGCCTGGTTAGCTACCGGTTCCATTACATTTTGTTTTGTTAATGGTAGTAAATTATTGAGAACAATTAAATACTCGTTAAATTCCAGACATTAAAGTTTGAATTCGTAAGTGAAAGTGTACATTAAAACTTAACGTTGAAACATTAAAATCAACTTGAGTTCCCTTGTGAATGTTGATAAAGACCACCTGTGACATCGTGTATGGATTATATAATCGTTTTATGAAATTAAATATATTGTTTCTCTGCCTACGTGTATAATTATACACTTTTTTCTTGAGAAACTTGAGTAGTAACTCGAGTAAATGAAATTGCATTCGCAAACATCAGATAGTTTAATCAATGAAATATCGAATTCATTTTTGTGTTTGCATTTTGATTAAATAAGGTGGTATAACATTGAAACGTACAACAAAGTCATCTGAAATCGAACATACCACCTGGCGTAAAACAATGAATTGTTTGATCTTGTTACTGGTAAACCACAGCGAAACATCAGTTTACTGCTGAGATGGACATGAAGCTTGCTATCATGTTGCTCCTTGCAGGACAAGGTATGTGTTATCTTCTATTATCAATTGGGCAAGTGTTGTATAGCATTTTATAGCATAAACATGTATCGTCGGTAATGCTATAGCAACGTTAGTAGTCAAGTAGTCAAGTATGTTTATTCATGTGTTTAGGCCATAGGCCCATGTACATGTACAAATAATAATACATTCCAAGTTCAATAATACAAAAGTTATAACCCTAGGGTTGCATGCCTTTTAAGGAGGCTGTGATACACATATTTACAAATATTAAACATCATAGCATCTTTGTCTGTCATTATGAGGCTTTTAAACTTAAACATATTTGGGTTAGTACAAAAATAGGGTGGAAAATATTGTTTTCTAAGATCACTATATTTTTCACATACAAGTAAAAAATGATATTCATTTTCCACGTCTAAATTACAAAGTGGACATATTCTTAAACAGTAATCAATATTGGACCATCTGCCTTCATTTGCTTTTAGTCTTAGTAATCCGGCTCTTAATCTTATATATACATTTCTATATTTTCTCACGGTTATTGCAGTTAAATATTTTTCTGGAGACAAAAGGCTTTTATACTCCTTATACAATCTATATCTTGTACTATTATGTAAAACACTAGTCCATGACTGATAAAACATATTTATAGCAACATCCTTAAATCTTTTAAGAAATAACAACTTATTGCCAACTGATTGACTAATCCACACAAAACCAAATCCATGGTTAAATAACAACATTCGCATTGATGATACATAGTTTGAGTATCCATAGTTGTCTAAATTTACCAACATATCATAAGATTTCTTAGGTATTCTACTATCAGACATTTCAATTAGTTTCAACCAATATTTAACAGCCCGACATAAGGCGTTGATATATAATGGATACCGGCCGCATTCGCCGTACGTTATAGCATTTGGCGTTTGTTTACCAACATTAAGAAACATTTTACATGCCAACATATGTACACTTTCGATTTTTTCAAATCGTTCAAGTCCCCACACCTCGGAACCGTAGAGTAAGATAGGTTGAACCTGTGAATCAAATATTTTAAAAAACACAGAAGGGTCAACTGTATTCAACTTATTTAAATTATGTACAATTTCCACCAATGCGCGTTTGGCCCGTAGGGCTAGATCAGCTGTACATTGATTCATTTTAGAAGTATAAGAGAATATAATACCAAGATATCTGTATGTATTAACAGTAGAGATGTAAAATATGACTATGGTTTCACCGACGCTTCGTGTCGTATTCTCGGGGTATCGACAGGGCTTTATGTTTGTGTATCTTTGGAAGATTACCTAGCTATTAATTAAGCTTAGTGCCTTGAATATGGCGAGATTTATTAGTTGCTGAAACCATGACCTTTATAGTCAATATCTAAATAAACTAGATGAACAAATGGTAAGCTAAGTCAATGAGATGAACCATGTCAATATGCAGATATTCTATATGAATTGTTTACAGGGTTCGTGATCTACCAGATCCCCAGTCTCCTCAGCATATTTAATGTGGAGTTACAATTAGCTACGAAAGTAAAATTATTTAAGTAAAAGTGCACGGATTTCGAAAAACGTTATATCACCCGTCCAATAAATGCATGTTGGTAACACTCTCTCCTTAAAGGCAGTAGTGCACCATATTCACTTAAATCTAGCGACTCCCGAATGTTTCGATTGTTCATAAGTCTGACTTCAAACAGCCATCACAGGGAGGCATGAATCATCCTGGAAACCAAACTTCTTTGTTTCGCTTACACACTGTACTGTTTTCCATTCAAAAGTGTCGATTCAGTAGATTCCCAAAACAATTGAGAGTCTCTTCAAAACCGATGAGAAAACGTCTCTCATATTTTATCGCGGCGTCACGAAAGGGAAATAAAGGCTACTTTTCACAGAGCCAAAACAAAGCTCTTAGTCTTTGGTTCAGGCCCCGCAATTAAATCAGAACATAAATTTAAATTGGTGAAAAGAATCTCAGTTTAGTTGATAGTTACGTATATCTAGGAATCAAGTTGCATGGAAATAAAAGGATGGTATCAGCCATCAAAACTATGGTTGAAGACAACAAATTTAAATTTGCCTTTAGATTGTTTATTATCTGCATTTGATGTACTGATAAGGCCTATTCTAACTTATGGATCGGAAGTATGGGGATTTGAGAAACTTCAATTAATAGAAAGTATTCATTTAAAATTTTTGAAACTCGCATCTGGACTAAGAAAATCTAACCAACATTTCATGCTTTACGGTGAATTTGGGAGAATACCAATTTATGTAAAAATATACCAGCGTATGTTATACTTTTGGCACAAACTTATATGTATTGATACATTTAAATTATCCAACGTGTTAAATCATTATAGTTTGAATAAATATAACGAAAACTTTCATTCGGACCCATGGATTCACTTTGTCAAAAGTTTATTAGATAGAATTATCACATGTATTTGGAAACTCCTTGGTAAGTTCCACGTCTTTTCTAGTTTTGAAAGCTGGACAAATTCTCAGAGATCAATTCACTCAAAATTGGAGAGAAAATATCAGATCAAGTCCAAAGGGAATGTATTATCAACACTATAAACAAACATTAGTTTTCGAAAAATATTTACTTTCTCCTAAACATATTTATATTCCAATTTTGAAATTTAGAACCTTAAATCTCAATTAACAAAATGAAACTGGAAGATGGCAGAACATACCGAGGGATAGTGGATATATTGTAAACTTTGTAACTTATGTGTAATCGGTGACGAATTACACTATATTTTAAACTGTCCAATGCTAAATTTAAATCGCGAACGATATCTACCCACAAACAAATGTTTTAATAACACTATATCTAGATTAGTATACGTCCTGTCGCCAACAACCAACGTACAATTCTTGTCAAGTTTTATCATACAGCTTCAAAATATGCTAACAAATATTTAAAAATGAAACGGACACCGAAACAGTTATTCTTAGATTCAAAGAAAGAAGGCACGATATTGTGAATCTCTTTATTTTAACATATACGTTTATATTTAAAAAAATGGCAAACAAAGTACCTACTCTCGCAGGTTTGAAACCAAAACTGCAATACAACTATCAACTACATAAATGCATATTCACAATGCAAATATGATTGTTTTGTCACATTTTGGTCATCTAGCAACAACCTGTTCAATTAGATAATATTTGACTTGCTGTGTTTACATCATTTATACATATGAAAATGCTGTGACCATATAAAAAAGAAATAAATTGATAACAAAAATGGGATACATATTGCGCTGCTCTCTTACTGATCAATTCTGATGTTCAAAGAATGGTATATAAAGATAGCATGATTTCAATTACATATCGATTTTTACCGTTCAATCAACATGAAAATTTATCTGTAGACAGATTGACATAATACCATTCTTTTAGGCATTTTCTACGTAATTTATCATATAATGGACACGCCATCAAAAATGTTATTCACTTAATACGTTATAGCTATTTCATGTAATCAACATTATAGTTGTTTTATGGACTGGGAAAAAAATGGTATATTCAGACAATACACATCAATCTTAAATTAAAGCGTATTAAACACGTAGGATAATACAATAAATACGCCAAGATTTTAAAAGTGTGAGTACAGTACTCAAAGGCACTGTACATCACACTTCCGGACAGTAATTTGGACAGTCCAGGAATTATTATGCCTTGTGTACCCCTTTAGGCCTTCTATCGATGCAATAAAATAATCAATTCGCTCTCATTAACCTGTAATCGATAATTAAAACGTCGAAGCGGACAGCTTCAAAAGTGATGAAGTTGTCGCATTATGGAGTGTAAACACGCCTATCCGTACAGTGAAAACTGTAGCACGCACTGTTATGATGACTGTCAATCTGGATACATTCATAAGTTGCCCGTATAATTTTGCGCTTGTATCGTTTGGTTGTCATAGTTTTAATATAGTCATAATCTGGAATACCATTTATGATTCACAATAGTTGTTTTTCTTAAATGAAAAAAAACGCGTTTGGCATCATATTTCGATTTAACAGTCTCAAATATTTAATACTGACCTACATACCGAATATACAAACTGTATAACTTTATTTTTCTCTTTCGCGATTTCGCTTCTTTGCGATTTCGCTCCTCCGCGATTTCGCTCCTCCGCAATTTCGTTTCGCGGACGTTTCGCTCCTTCGCGATTTCGTTTCGGGGGCGTTTCTCTCCTTCGCGATTTCGTTTTGTGCATATTTCTTTCCTTCGCGATTTCGTTTGACTTTTTCGCGATTTCGTTTGGCTGTTTCGCGATTTCGTGTCCCTATTTCGCGATTTCGTGTCCATTTTTCGCGATTTCGTTTTGATTTTTTCGCGATTTCTTGTTGGAAAGTTGACAGGAAATCTAATGGCCCCTCTCAGCCATCATACGTGTCTTCAAGATCCGCCAATATTTTGGAGAATCCGGAAGGATCCGGCAAATGGATTCAACCACTTTTTGTCCTGTGACATATCATTGTATGCCAATTTCCATATATGAAAACAGATACAAATGTCCGTATTTTCTTACCTCATGTCATGTCAATATTATGTTTCAATATACATGTTGTATATCTATATACTTATATGAGTTGAGGGGATTGAGATATATCCATAGACACCTATTTTGGGAAACAACTACATTGAAAGAACATGTATGACAAAATAAATCCTGAAACACGATGATAAATAGAGAAAACAAAATCCGAGTGAAAACCTTAAATTTTGTTGTTGAATCTGTATGAGACAAAATCGGTACCCGGTATGCAAATTAGAAAGACCCCCATTTCCGCCAAAGGTTTAATCATTTGAGTAGATCCTATCATTTAACTGAAAGTATGAATACGAACATGGCATCATAATTCTTACACTGAATTATCATATCCAAACACATAGGAGATAATGCAGTTGATTGCAAGCTTATCCGCCTTTGTAATATCATAACAAACACAATTCAATAATAATCAATATAGAGAACTTTAAGTAAAATTATAAAATTCCTGTTAATAATGTGTTTTCCTAAGGAATTTCAACGTCGGTTGGTGGTTAAAAAAAGGATTTCATATTATTTTTCCCAAAGTTGATATCACCAGAACTACCAGTAGGCTGCCACAATTACTCTTTGTTGTTGGTATATTAATGTTTGGATAGTTATCCTCTGACAGGATATATGTCAAAATAGATGTTAAGTTGACAAAACTGTCACAAGATTTTCATTAAAGTCACGTAAATGCATTTTTCTCAAGAATGACAGATTATTTCCTCTATGTACATTATATACAAGATTCAATTGAGCATCAAATCGAGACAATATACACTTGCAATTGATTATTAAGACTATTTTATTTAAATTGTTCCACATTCTGGCCGGCGGGGCTAAATTAGGCTTTTAGTCCATTGTCAAATTGAATTAACTCCAAGCTATAGCAAAGTTTTGATAATAAACAAATCATCCCTTGAGCAAAATAGATCGGCCGTTACTCACTCATTGTCACGTTGAAGAGCTATACTTGTTATTCAATAATCTAAACACTGGCACAGTGATGCAGTGGTTCGCATGCCAGCATTTCGGGTCAGAGGTCCGGGTTATTGAACGTTAGGTATGGACATATAATATGTTAATGCAACGCATATGGTTAATAAATTCAATAACGTAACATGTGTAAATAATTTGACAATAGTCGAAATCAATATTATTCAGTTAACTTTGTATTCTACACACATGTTGACAATTCTCTCCTCATTGGTAACTTGAGTCAGTTCTCCCTACGAAACTTCATTTATTATCGGTATTGGCTTTAAGATGACATTTAAATAGTACTGAAAATAATAACAATAAGGATATGATTTTTGGCGATATTATAAAATAGTAATTATATTAATATGAAAACATATTTCGATTTACTTACATATAAACATTTAAATGAATTAATATTATCGTGTTTATTGATTTACGTTTTCTTACATATAGAGTGGTAGAATTTTCCCTTGGTATTTTTCTTAAATCCTTCTCTTTTATTAATGCATATTTTATCATTATTTTCTTGAAAGTGTAGGGAAGCCAGATGGGATTTGTAATTGATCGTGGCGTAAAAGATCATACCAGACGGTTGTAACTTAATTAAGTACAGTATAGAACTAATTTTCATTTCTTCTTTTAAGTAAAGAAGTGTTTTTGAACATCAACAATAATTGATTGTTACTGTAACTGCTAATCTAAAAATATTTGACTTTCCATGCAAGTATGTATCGAAGGAACAGAAACTCATGTATAGTTGCATATAATTATGTAACATATCATTGTATGCCTAGTTTCATGTTTGAAAACGGATAACAACGTCCGTATTTTCTCACCTAATGTCATGTCACAAGTATGTTTCATTTTCCATGTTGTATATGTTTTACTTATATGTAGTTGTTGAGGTGATTGGGATGTATCCACAGACACATATTTGTTATATGTAGTTTCGTTTGTTTATGTGTCAGTTTAGTGTCCCTAACGCGAAACATGATGTGTCTCGTTTGTTTATGTGTCAGTCTAGTGTCCCTAACGCGAAACATGATGTGTCTCGTTTGTTTATGTGTCAGTTTACATGATGTGTCTCGTTCGTTTATGTGTCAGTTTAGTGTCCCTAACACGAAACATGATGTGTCCACCGAGTTGATATCGTCATTAACATACTTCAAATCAGAATTATGTTTTGAAAATGATAACACTCAATATCTGCCAATGTCGAGTTTCTCATGATCAATCTCTGAAATTAATTCTCAATATTGCAATATCATGTTGCTTATCAATGTGAACATACCACAAGGATGATGATGATGTCATCTACTTAATTTGACATATTATTTTTCAAGCATATTTTCCCGGCTATCTGGTCGGTCAAGATTGTTTTCCGGGGTCCATGAAACAGGTATTAACCTCATCACCAGATTATTATTGTATAATGTTAATGATTACTCGGAGCCTGTGCTCAGTAAAACACTCATGAATGTACACACCATACACCGAAGCAAATATGGACAATAGCTCATGGTCAGTGAACATTTAATACTAAACATTTGTGGATACATAGAGAATATCACCCAAGTGTCAAATATCAAATATACCAACACGAATTGATACTAAGTGACAAATATCAAAGTCTTGCCGAGAATATTTTTCTTTTATCAACGAGTGTCCTGAAATCATTTTTCATTCTTCTAATGAAACATGTAAATCTTTTAACACAGCGTTGCAATTGTTTGACGGTGACACGGCATTGTGCAACATCTACTGTCAAAGCGTTATATCCTTGGATATATCGCTTGATCTCACACAAACTGTATCGTCTGATGAACTTTGGTAATATGGTTGTTGTACATGTTGCCGGAAATGCTGACCATTTAGTCTCTGCTAATACCTAAGAAGAATACCCTGCCGTACCCATAGTTCCAAACACAAACATGCTGTGCTCCCAATCAAGTTTACTTCTGTTCAATATTTCCTGAGATATGTTTCTGTCAATGTCTTAGCGATATCAACCTCTATTCATATAAATTTAGTGTGCGTTCAAACAGCAATGTTTCCCTGTGTAATATCACGGCAAACATACAAATATGATTACATGACCTATCCAACCGATAACAATCTCTATAAACGTAACATGCTCTTAAACTGTTTAATCTCTGTTCGAGCAGGTTGCGCCTTCATTATGCTCAAGTATAAGCCCTGTGGACTGAGCTTCTGTGTGGATCAGAAAGGGGTGACATGTGACCCCACACTTGGCAGGTGTTTGTGTCCAAAAGGATGGATCGGAAATGCCCGTAACTTCTGCACAGACAGACGTAGGTGTAAACTGAAATAACACTTAGGTTATTTTAGCTTAAAAGGCAAATACTAACTAAAGCATACATTCGTCCATTATTATTTTCATTAAACGCGTTAATGATTTGCTATCAAATTAGAAAAAGCGAGATTAAATCAAACAATTCAAATCAAATTCATGAAATTAATATTCGAAACGGTTCTAGTAATGTCTGTTATGTATGTATGTAATGTCTCGACAATATGCATTGAGAGAAACGCCTTTGTGTGATGACACTTCGATTTCGGGCAAAATTATATTATACCACTGTGACGGCGGTGTCCGCATTGTGCTAACTGTGAACCAGTATGGCTTTATGTTTTTATATGACCATTACTTCACGAAGTTAACCTCTTGAAAATTAACCTTTGAGTAGTAAAACATGTAAGAAAACTATTCTCAGTATCCCTGCTCACCCTCTGCTAAATGTTCAGATATTCAATATCATCCCTTGGACTTTTCATTACCGCTACGCTGGTCGCTACAGCACAAAACATACATCTCAACATATATCTTACAATGCGCTGTGTGTTGAATTGCAACTACCTTCGTAAGTCACAACTCGCGCCAGTCTCGATCACTACCTAACACAAACCTAGCTGCATTTTAATAATAAAATAATAATAATAAGCATATTTATATGCGCGCCTTATCCACATCAATAGATATGCTCATGGCGCTACAAAGAGGGGATGACATCAGATAAAAATATATACAAAGGTATGCAAGGGTTACTGGAAATACACTGAGAAAAGATGGGTCTTGAGATTGCGTTTAAATGAGTCCAGACTGTCCGTAGTTTTCTGGTGGTAGGGAAGTGAGTTCCACAGAGTCCACATTTTGTTAACTTATATCTTTCAGTCAAACAGCTGACAAGTTTGTCTATGCATCTTTAGCATGCGCTGAATAACATGATTTTAAAGTTACGCGATACCAGGTCACGTAATTCCACCATCGCCTCAACACCTTTTATAATTTGAGATTTCCTCATGAAATGTCCAAGGGTTTAAATAATTAGACTCTCGAAAATCAAGCATTACTGTTAGGTGCCATCGCTTTTATTCAGTTACTAGAATACGAATTATCATTATGACTGATGACATTATCGATCTGTTTAATCAAGCAAATCTGGCATTTTATTTTACAGGTAAACACTACCTTTGTTTCGTACACGATGATCCCCACATCGAACGCTTCAATGGAATCAGATTCCACCTCCCGCTCCCGTGTGCTCACTTGGTTGCTGATTTGGTCACGCCCATCACATTCATGACGCGTACCAAATGTAATTTAATTGTTGTTGGCCGTGCTAACTATGCCCGACAGAGCAGCAGCACTTCGGTTACGTACGAGAACGGCATCGATTTAGAGGTTAAAACGAAACGAAGCAGCTTCAAAGCTCGTCTCCGCAAGAACAGCCAGCCGGTGAGTAACGGCCTGAGATTCAAAGGAGAGGTCTGACGTACGGTATTCAATGAAAATATTTAACTTTTGTTAGTTTTTAAATACCTTCAAAGATATTAAGAACGAATAAAATGTATCTTTATCATTTTATAATATCCTATTACGTTTCCTAAGATGTCATTGTTCATGAATCGTTGTCAAAGTTATGCATACCAAAGCTCTCTAGATAGGTCAGTATTTCAGTAATATATTTAAGCTTTTTTAGCGCTAGGAAAGCTCCAAAAACTTCTCTTTGGTACAGACTTCCGTCTTGGTATGTAACATTGTGTACTGTTATACAGGAAGTTTACGAAAGACGGGGCTATGACGCGAGATATATACACTTGACGGATAACGGAGGCTTCTTCCTGTTGAATGTGGCCGCGTGTGGTATACTGGTTAAGTACAACGCTGCGAAGGGGGATTTGGTCATTTTGACTCCTATCAAGTAAGTCGTTACTTTACACATCTTCAAACATAGCTTTCGTATTCCACACGCATCTTCAGTCACCAAGGTTCCCATACTCTTGCATAGGTATATTACCCAAGAGACTTTTCATAAAACAAAACTAGAACTCAATGTAGATGATTTGAGGTTTTTCTTTTGGTGCATTGCATGCTAGATGACGATTTAAGTACCTACCCAATAACTGAGTAATACATTGATTCCCCAACGAACTTGGTTGAACTTCCTCCTACACATTTCTTATAAAGTATTAAAAAGGAATGTGTTGCACCTTCTTTATTTCTCAATAATGGAGTGTGTCCATGCTTTGAGTAGAACATCCTCGATTATAGCCACGATCCGATAAACTCTCTACTCATACCCTGAGTTCATCCATGGTTTAGCCAGGTGAGAACTTGCTTAAGAACGGTACTAGTTAGATGGGTTCAACTTCCCAGCGTAGACTCCTGAGTGGATAAAAAACCCAACCCATCCCAGGTCTCAGATGAAGCCAAGGTATGGGAAGAATTAATCGGAATTAATCCATGGTGATGACGTCAATCTATTGTGTTAACAGTGGATTATTTTTAAGAATCTACTGGTCATTGACTAATCAAGTCAGGAGGGGTGTCAGGTTTTGACATTTTCGTAATGGCTCACAAAGTAATTTTTTCAAGAATGATGTATTTTGTCTTAGTATATCTGATTAGATATTTTAAAATATCTGATTATTTTTGTAATGTCTGACCCGGGAATCGAACATGTAACCCTTCGTCTATTAGACTATCAGGCCTGCTGACTATCATCACAAGACTGGTAAAGTGTGAAACGCATGGGGATCGTGCTGAAACACATGAATGCAGGAGTTTGGCTGTCAGTCAAATCGCTTTGCGTGGAAGATTTGCGCCATGCAGGTGCGTGGAAGAATCCATTTCATAAGGGTCGAAGCTACGTGTACCATATCCGATGAATGGGCACCGAAATTTGCAAAATAATATTTGATTAGGTTACATAATTGAAATGTATTGTCTATAATGCTAGATAATCACATATGTATGTTTCGTGACGCCATACATGGATTAAGATTGAGAATGCATTCGGAGCCGTGGATTCGTTAAAAATAATCAACTCGCCCCTTCGGGACTCGTTGATTATTTTTAACGAATCAACGGCTTCTCATGCATTCTCCATTACCGCATACCTGCATGGAGATCATCTAAATTATAAATACGTTAGCTGACTAGAAACCTGGACCAATTGTTACGAGTGTATCTCAAGTTTCCAGAGATCTTACCCTGAATTAATACGTGGATGTTACTTGTTAACAGAACTATCGAGACTACGGGACTCTGTGGACACACCAAAGGTTGTGAAGGACGTAACTATTACAGAAGAAATCTCCGTGGCTACAGACGTGCCATTCGACTTGTTCTTGGTACCCTTCGCAGCAAAAGCCCTGTAGATGGAAAGGACATCAACATTTTCCCGTATGTGTAATCTTTATCCCCCGCCACAAACTGAGGGGGTGTAGATTTGAGCTCCGTCAGTATCCGTCCGTGCGTTCGTTTGTCCGACTTAAAGGGGAAAACTTTTCTCAGAAGCCATAAGACAGGTTTATCACCGTGACACAGTTGGGAACTTTCTCACGAACTGTTAGAAACCAAGTTTGGTGTGAGGCTTCAGTGCATAAATACCGGAAGTACCCTGTATATAGCCAAGTATATATGTAAAGTTCAACATCACCGTGCCATGCTCAATCTCATCCTCATACTTAATAGTGAGTTAATAAAGACGTTCGTCTCCGTGAATTGGGTAAGGAAACAGGCAATAACCAGTACAAGTAACAACCGAACCATTAATATATAAAGTATTACTGATATTGAATTCGAAGGCAGCTTGTTGAAATCTAACCTTAAATATAAATCAATTGTGTTGTTGGGGGTCACATATGCCAAACGTTATAAAATGTGTTACTTTATCGGGAAGTACTGACTATTACAGAAAACTTCCATATTGATGATAGTGGACTGAGTATATTGACGATATGAAGGTAAAAGTAGTGCTTTCTGATCGAAAACCGGACAATATTGACGCGCACCAATAAGTCAAACGTAATTTTGGAATCTTTATAACAGACAAAAATGCCAAATTTGAGTTGATAATATTAAATAGGTCACATATCTACTGTGTATTTAAATTGGACGTGCAGTTTCGGTTTCTACACATGCATAATGATTTTTCCCGATTTTAATTGGAAACTAGTAATTATGATATATTCGTCGATTGGGGATGAATATGCAAGCTGAGTGAATTTATTTGTACTGTAAACTGCACATATTATGTGTTGGAATGTATTAAAGCCAAATCAAATTGTATGAAACATAATGGATGCACCTTTAATTGAAATTGAATAACAATTAATAAGAATATATTGTCATCTCATCTCATCTGCTTGTTTATCCATGAATAAGAATGAATGACTAGTGATAGCACCAGTTCCATTTGTCATTGAAAATATATACATGTCCTTTATAACCGCTAGCCCACGTCACTCATGTATGCTTGTTGACTTATTAGCGATAGCCCGGTAGATGCTAGCGAAGATGTTAACACGTATGGCGCTACAGTTAGCGCTAAATTGTCACTTAACCTTACAATGCATTCTTGTTTATTCACCAGGGCCTGTACTCGCTTGACAAACAGGGTCCGGACTTGCAAAAGGAATAGAAAAGAATTGGCAGGTGATTTCTGCGGATTAATGGTGGTTCATGGCGCCACAAAGCACTGCATGAAAATTAACTACGACCATGATACCGTACTTGATAAATTCGCCCAGTGTTATGACAACGCATGCGGCAAGAAGCTGCGATGCTCAGTCTATGAAGAAATCTTTGGTGCATGCGTGACCAAGAGAGTGAGCAGATTTTTGAGGAAACGAAGACTTTGCAAGCCTTGAAGCAAATATAAAATACAGTTTTTCTTAAACTGACAGAAATAAACTGTAAACAGAAGTTTCTTTGTCATTCATAGATTTCAATTGTATACATAGGTTGTAATTGATAGTATGAAAACGTAATGTGCATAAGGTAAACTCACTATAATAATAAAAATAAACTAGGATTGCCAAGGCAATACTTAGGTCTTCAAGACTTTTGCTTGACCTTGAACTCCATGTTGGACTCTCGGTTATTCATCAGTTTCTCCGCTTTAAAATGAGATATGAAACATGTCTCTATCTTCAGTAGTTTTTTTACAAAAATTCCCCAAAGACAATGACCCTCTGAAAATTGAAAAAATCGCTTATTAATGAACCCCTACATGACCTTTCTCACGATTAAGACAAAATGGTTAATATTTTCATACTAAGTTGCAACATAGAAAATGTTGTGCTTTAATTTCCACTTAAGTAGATGTAATCACCATTTAGATTGCATACATAATTAATGCGTTATCTTTTTCTGAATATTCAAGAAAATACTCTAAATTGCTTAAATTTGGACCCCTTGAGAACGTTTGCGATGTTCGGAGCTTAACTATCAACTTTTTGATGAAAGGGTTCAATAGAAACGTTGTTGCTTTTTAAATTATGCATAAAGAGGTATGCACAGAATTGCAATAGCTTCATTAGTTAAATACTTATGATTGTTTGAACCTTGCTGAAAATGGTGATTTTCGAAAAATGACAATCTTCTTTGACTCATCATATGTAAACTATGACAGATAAGTGCTTGGCAATTTTTTTCTTCATAAATGACGTTTCTAATTGAAAATGAGCTATTAAACGTCTTCCTATCTTCAGTAGTTTACGATCAAAAATTATCAAAAGGATGGACCCTTCGAAAATGGTAAAAATCACAAAATTTTACTTTTTTGGAAATATGTCGAAATTGTAAAGAAACTATAAACTTTTATATGGTAATGATATGTTATGGAATTGTTAAGTTGGTTATGATAAAGAGAATGTCATGAACAACATTGTCATAACTTGATTTAACTTTTTTTTTTAACTTGAGTTATGTCATTTTGAACAAGGAGCCTAAAAATAAACATTTAAAAAAAGGACCATTTTCAAGGGCAGATAATTTAAGTTTTAGGACGAAATTCAAAATTCGGTCTAGAGCATTCTGTGGAGCAGTTATTCAGCTTTAAAATGAGCTATTACACATAGCTGTATGTATTGCAGTGAATTAGAAGAAGATTTTCAAAGACGCGTACCCTCAAAACTGCGAAACTTTTTTTTAAAAAATCAGTTTTTTTTAAATAGAAACAAATCTATTATTACGGCCGAAAATAGCTATAGGCCTAATCGATGAGGAATATTGTTGCCATGATAGTGGTGAAAGTTTTGTGCTAATATATTAATTAGTTCCCGAGCTATCAAGGTTTAAAATGTCAACTTCAAGGGGGGATCATTCGGGAAAGAAGTAGAAAATCCAAAATCGGGCTTCTTAGTGCAATGCTTCAGGACATAAACTATCACCACTGAAAATTTCATGAAAATCGTTTAAGCGGTTAAGCAGAATTCCTTAGCACAAAAAAGGTCAAATAATAATATAAAAAAACACGATAATAACAATAGGTCTTCCAGACGTAGTCTTGAAGACCTAATAAAAAAATAATAACACGATAATAACAATAGGTCTTCCAGACTTAGTCTTGAAGACCTAATAATATGTACACTTGTAAAGCGCTGACATCCAGGCAGCAGTGCCCACTCAAAGCGCTACATGAAAATTGAAAGTCACAGATAGAGTCTGAAAAGCCAGGTTTCTTGTCCGGATCCCCAACATGTGTTTAACCCAGGTACTTGATACCTGGTACCTGATATTGAGAACAAGTGGACTGTGACTAGAGGTCATATACATGTGTTTCGTGGTTCTCGTCACCAACATCATATATATAAACTTTCCGGTAGAAATGCACGTTAGGGTTTCAAGAAATCATAATCAGTGTCAGTGTTAAATTTTCAAAAACATTGCTTACATTTTTAACTTAGTTAAGGGAACGTCTTTGTGTCGGTTTTATCAAACATGAAACCGTTTAAGTGCTTTCGTTCAAGAGAGTCTGAGTTCGGATCCAAACCATGATACACACCAACGGCTAAATGCATTTTGGTATTGATGAAACATCGTATTGCCAGTTGAATAACCAGCTGTCACTGAAATACATAATAAAGATGACTTACTCCCAAAGTTTATACCAGTTGTAATAAAAGTGAAACACATATTTGAAACCACAAGTCACTTCAACCAGGCATTCTAGGCATTTAGAAAATTGTAGCTAAATATTAATTTGATTGATGATGAACATCGTGAGCCTTTCTTACAATATACATGTAGTTTATCATAAAGACATCCTTTTTCTCTTCAACCCGTTAAAAAGGCCAGCCTGTATAATAATGTAATGTTGTACTACACATATGCCTCAACGAGATGATAGTTTATTTATTGTTGATGAAACAAGGTCGATTTATTCTGCACTAGGAAAATACAAACGGCTAACCCTATAGTCATCCTCGGCCAGGCAGGGTTTAACGTTCCCCTACTCTTTCTGGATTGTTTTTATTCATAAGAGCATTTAAATATTCAAGTTCCGAGGTGAACGATAATTCAGCGCAAATAATACTAAGCCATGAGCACAATAAAACCATACATAGAGGATACTAAACGACCTTCTATTTAATGTCATTTTTATTAAACGAGTTAATGATTTTGTATAGAATAATTAAACGAGCGAAAGCGAGTTTGATACCAAATCATTCACGAGTTTAATAAAAATAGAGCCATGGGCTCTGTAGCTCAAAAGGGTTTAAAGGATCTAAAGTTGAATATTTAAGTTATTTAAGTTATTGTTTACAAGCAAAAAATAGGTTCTTAGATACAATTTAGAATCCCCATTGGCCAAGGAGTCTGCACACAACTTGTCAACTCTCTAGACCTTTTGGAACTGGAGAAGAAGATGAAAATAGGTTTTTAAGGATGTGACCCCTGTGACCCCAGTTGGGGTCATGAAATCTACAATTTAGAATTCCCATTGGGCAAGGAGTCTGCAAATAACTTTTCAGCTCTTTGGAACTGGAGAAGAAGATGAAAATAGGTTGTTAAGGATGTGACCCCTGTGACCCCATTTGGGGTCATGGGGTCACGAAAGCTACAATTTAGAATCCCCATTGGCCAAGGAGTCTGCACACAACTTTTCAACTCTCTAGACCTTTTGGAACTGGAGAAGAAGATGAGAATATTTTTTTAAGGATGTGACCCCTGTGACCCCATTTTGGGTCATGGGGTGACGAAATCTACAATTTAGAATCCCCATTGGCCAAGGAGTATGCACACAACTTTTCAGCTCTCTAGACCGTTTGGAACTGGAGAAGAAGATGAAAACAGGTTTTTAAGGATGTGACCCCTGTGACCCCATTTGGGGTCATGAAATCTACAATTTAGAATCCCATTGGCCAAGGAGTCTGCACACAACTTTTCAGCTCTTTGGAACTTGAGAAGAAGATGAAAATAGGTTGTTAAGGATGTGACCCCTGTGACCCCATTTGGGGTCAAGGGGTCACGAAATCTACAATTTAGAATCCCCATTGGCCAAGGAGTCTGCACACAACTTTTCAGCTCTCTAGACCTTTTGGAACTGGAGAGGAAGATGAAAATAGGTTTTTAAGGATGTGACCCCTGTGACCCCATTTGGGGTCACGGGGTCACGAAATCTACAATTTAGAATCCCCATTGGCCAAGGAGTCTGCACATTAAATTTCAGCTCTGTGGAGTCAAAAAGTCGAAAAAGCGAAAAGTTTACGGATGGACGGATGGACGGACGGACGGACGTACGGACGGACGGACGGACGGATGGACGGATGGACGGACGCCGGACACCATGCCATGCCATAAGCCCATCGGGCCTTTCAGGCCTGATGAGCTAAAATGGTATTAAATCGAAGGAAGTTTAGTAATATGTTTATTACTCACCTACCTATAATCCAGCGAAATAGCCGACATAGCTCTGAAACTATGATACCATTGTGACGACGTTACTCCCATTGTGACGTCATAACCGCAACTATTGTGACGTCATACGTGCGGCGGTCTTACACTAGATAACTATTGCCGTATTATTATTACACTGCAGTATCTTACGGGCGAGTTATAAATTGCATTATCATTGTATCTGTATCCGCTGCTCTAGGGTTTTCCTTAGGCCGAAAACTGTCGTATTGGTTACACATAACCAGCCAATGAAAGAACTTCCTATCGAGCAAAAGAGACTGTACCTGGATGAGAAAACCGACGAGCGATCGTTGAAGTTCAAATTACGACATGTCAGATCATGGGCTGAAAAATCAATGCTATCATGCTATTTAGCGATGAGTATATCAGGGCATTGTTGTTGCCAAGTGGATTCAAATACAGAGAAGGATGGTATTGTTTTATCACTGAACTATATTTTTGTGGCGTTATCCTTGGTGGCTTCCAGGCCCGGGTGTTCCAATTCTCTACACATATCACCTTGGATATATTTGTGAAAGGACTAACCATTCGCGTGATCCGAGATACGAAAGTAGGAAAAAGAGAATCCAGTTCAAGTTAAGAGGCACAGTCAAAAGAAATTCAACTCTGAATGAGTTTGTGCCTTTCTTGCACCTCGGGTTCGATTAAAACAGTAACTGTAATACCAGTGAACCTTCGGAAATTAGTATATTAGAGAGTTTTTTGCATTCTTGCATGTTTGTCTATACATAAACTTTTACTTGTTCGATTAATAAATGTTTTAACGTTAACATGTATGATGATATGTTAGGCCTAGGTCAGTCCGAAGCATGCTTACGAAATGGAACAACTCATAAGCTGTTCATTGACTTACTTTCATAAATTACATATACATGTACATATAGTTTGTCTTACCTTTAGCTTCATTTCAAGGTCACAACTTTTCCATTTTTTTCGGACGGTGATTATCATAAAGAACTGAGAATACCTAATTGTATCTCATTGTAAATACAGGTTTGGTTAAAACAACATCGCTCCTCTGTACCGATGGTCGCATCCCGATCGGTCGAATTTCTGATTTCAAAGTAGGAAAATCCATTCGACCGATTGGCACAGTGGTATTTGCTGTTAACTAGCTTATGTAACATTGGATCGTACCAACAAATGACAAAGGTTTTTTTTAGTCTCTCTTTATGTTTTATTATGTTAGAGTCGCATTTCAACGCATTTCTTTGAACGCCACTCAGTTGCATTTCATTCATTTCATTTCATTTGTTTGAATTATAACATGAATGTTATGCATTTCAATATATAATATGTTGTATATTCATTTATAAGTTACTGTACATTTCATATATCCACATCACATTCAAATATAGTCCCATTCACCACACTCAAAGCAATTGTCCAACACAGTCTACGTATCCCATCACGACGTTTCGGCTCTCGTGGATAGCCCTCAAGCTGTGCTATCTTCACTTCAGTGACGGACTGCTCTCTCTTGATCATGGCGATGAAGGTGAAGATGTTGGGATGTGACGATGTCTGTTGGTTCGTCTTGTGATGCCATCATTCCAGTTTGTTGTTGGTCCTGTGGGTGGTGTTGTCGTAGTGGTTCCAGGTCTCAAGTCGCCATGGGCCTTCTATCCACTGTGTAGTGACGTAGTCCATATACTTAGTTATCTGCTCACCGCCAGGACCCTCAGCCATCGTGTCAAGCCAGACATCTTCTACGTCTACGTTCTACGAGTGCTAGAGCCTTGCTGGAGAATGTTGGAGAATGTTGGAGAATGTTGGTATGTGCCGCAGAATATCGTCCGGTAGGGCATCAGCACTTCTCCTGACGTTGCAGAGTTCGTCCTCGTAGATCTTGCCGATAGACATGGTTTCATCTCTGGCTCGGTCCATGAGACGTGTCCTGAAGACGTCAACTTCGTAGGCGTAGGGAGTGGGAGGATGGTTGTGGTCCGATGTTCTGGTCAGCCTGTCGTCCATGACTTGAACAGCAGCGTTTGCCATATTGACAAGTATGAAGTGTTAGACATGTTATACGTGTATTTATATATGAAGGGATACTTTAATACTTTAATTTTTTGCTAATACCCTTACTCCAAGTTTTATCATTAACAACATAAGAGAGCTTGAAAATAAAACCCCTTTACTCACTAGCGAAGAGAAGAACACCTCATTCATGTCTTATAAAAACATATAAACAACCATCTCCCCTTTACTCACTAGCGAAGAGAAGAACACCTCATGCATGTCTTATAAAAACACGGCCACCCCTTCATTAGTGAACTTAGCTTCTCCGAGTGTCTTATGCACGCCCGGTGAGCACAAAATCACTCAAGCGTTTTTCGACCGATAGGCACAGTGAATATTTTTATTTTCGACCGATAGGGCCGGAATCGTACCGATAGTCTAGAGGATTGACAGCGACCATTTGGTTTCGCTATTTAAAGGGGCAGTAGCACGTTTTTTGCAAAACATTATTTTTTCAAATTTCCCATTTATAATGATAGTTTATGTCATTTAAATTAATTTTAGAGGGTAAAACATCTTATTACACAAACCAATTATCTGTAGTGGTAAAAACTATGTTGCGTATAAAGCACAAATTGCATGGCGGCCGTTTTATTGTGAACACAATTTATTATTTTGTATTACAAAAACGATTCCCATGGCTTAACCGAAACATATACACTCATTTTAAACTTTATTTTCCGAAGAGAGAACGATGTTTTACTATTGGTGAACATTTTTTTCAATTACATTTCATCAACTTATTTGAGCGAAAAAACGTGCTACTGCCCCTTTAAGGTCTGACATCATTCAATGCGTGCACTTTAGCACAAAACATACACAACGACATATGTCATATGTACCGCCTGTGTACGGTGTAAATCTCATACTGGCCACACCGTTGACCGTCCAAGAAGTGGAAGACCTCGAATGACCACTATCACACCTTTATTGTAACACCGTATAACATAAGTAAATATTAAATATAGCCACATATAGGAAATATTAATGACAACGTTACAGCTATTTCTTTTATCCAGATGTCGATTTTATAAGAAGACGTTTGGATGGAATAAGGTCACAGGACAAAAAGTGGTGGAATCCACTTGCCGAATCCTTTCGGATTCTTCCGGATTCTTCGAGATCCGGCAATTTTGGAAATCGGATTCCACCACTTTTTGTCCTGTGGGTTTCTATTTGAAAGCAATTAACTGATGTTCGAGAACTTGGAAATAACACTATTTTCCAATTAATGATGAAATCATGATGAATTTCTTGCAAGTAATTATGTAGCCCATGTTTGCAATACTATCTTCTGATGTAAGTTTTTTTTCTGATAAACGCTTATTAGCTTGCTCACTTCATTAAGTGAGTTTAGTTGCAGTCGAATGAGAGAAATTGTGATTGTTTGCTTAATGTTCATGAAAAAATATGAATTCAGGAAAACATGTTTCTCCATCTGAAGGAAGACTTGACTGTCCTAACCTATCATAAAATGATAAAAAGACAGTAGTTAACAGAAGGCACATGTATTATTGAGCCATGGGGAAGATACAGTCAGAGAAACTTTTGTGGAATTATCTATTGGTCATATTATGGTTTTGGAATACTGCCCATTCCCATCAATGCTTCGGGAGGTCTGTTCTCCATGAGGTTCGCCCATCCCACCTTTTCTTCCTGGTCCGCCCATCCCACCTTTTCTTCCTGGTCCGCCCATCCCACTTTTTCTTCCTGGTCCGCCCATCCCACCTTTTCTTCCTGGTCCGCCCATCCCACCTTTTCTTCCTGGTCCGCCCATCCCACCTCTTCTTCCTGGTCCGCCCATCCCACCTTTTCTTCCTGGTCCGCCCATCCCACCTTTTCTTCCTGGTCCGCCCATCCCACCTTTTCTTCCTGGTCCACTCATCCCACCTTTTCTTCCTGGTCCGGCCATCCCATCTTTTCTTGAAGGTTCGCCAATTCTCATCATTCCTCCGGGAGATCCGCCCATCCCACCTTTTCTTTGGCGGGGTGTGCCCTTTCCACCATTTCTTCTTGATGGTCTTTTCATTCCTATCATTCCCCCGGGAGGTCCGCTCATACCCATCATTCCGCCGGATGGTCTGCTCATGCCCATCGTTCCTTTTGGAGGTCCGCTCATGCCCATTATTCTTTTTGGAGGTCCGCTCATGCCCATTTTTCCTTTTTGAGTTTCGCTCATACCCATCATTCCCTCGGGTGTTCCGCTCATACCCATCATTCTTTTGGGAGGTCTGATCATGCCCGTCCTTCCTCCGGGAGGTCCAGCCATCATTCCTTGAGGACCGCCCATTCCCATCATTCCTCCGGAAGGTCGTCTCTTTCTCATCATTCCTCCGGGAGGTCTAGCCGTCATTCCTCCGGGAGGTCCAGCCACCATTCCTTGAGGACCGCCCATTCCCATCATTCCTCCGGAAGGTCGTCTCTTTCTCATCATTCCTCCGGGAGATCCAGCCATCATTCTTTGAGGACCGCCCATTCCCATCATTCCTCCGGAAGGTCGTCTCTTTCTCATCATTCCTCCGGGAGATCCAGCCATCATTCTTTGAGGACCGCCCATTCCCATCATTTCTCCGGAAGGTCGTCTATTTCTCATCATTCCTCCGGGAGGTCCACCCATCATTCTCCCAGGCGGTCCACCCATCATTCCTTGAGTACCACCCATTCCCATCATTCCTCCGGGAGGTCCACCCATCATTCCTTGAGGACCGCCCATTCCCATCCTTCCTCCGGAAGGTCGTCTCTTTCTCATCATTCCTCCGGGAGGTCCACCCATCATTCTCCCAGGAGGTACACCCATCATTCCTTGAGTACCACCCATTCCCATCATTCCTCCGGGAGGTCCACCCATCATTCCTTGAGGACCGCCCATTCCCATCCTTCCTCCGGAAGGTCGTCTCTTTCTCATCATTCCTCCGGGAGGTCCACCCATCATTCTCCCAGGAGGTCCACCCATCATTCCTTGAGTACCACCCATTCCCATCATTCCTCCTGGAGGCCCAGCCATCATTCCTTGAGAACCGCCCATTTTCATCATTCCTCCGGAAGGTCGTCTCTTTCTCATCATTCCTCCGGGAGGTCCACCCATCATTCCTTGAGGACCTTGTACGAAATAGAACATAACACTTGGTTAAATCGCTGACTCATTTCATTATGACATTTGAAGTATGCAAATATTCGAATTAATTGAAGACTAAATTAGAATAAAGTAGAATTGATTATCTACAATATATCCATGTAGCTACCGAAACTGAAATACGAATGAAAGTGAAAATGACAAAATTCCATCATTTTTAGTATTCTTACCTTCAGTTTCAGCCCTGTTAATGCCTACCAATAAAACACTTAACAGAAGGGATATCTTCATCTCGGCTGAAAAACAATAAAAATCATATTAATAAACATATGCCTACATTTCAAACTGAACGATAATAGAAAAATCATACGGTAATGTTTGCCCAAGGTGTCCTCTGAAACTACTAATAAATCACTGAAATGTTCAATATATTTAATGTGTTTCTAAAACTTTCAAAAGTGACAATGCTGTGAAGTAAGTTGACTCTGTTACGTGAACCAGGTTTAATCCATGGTGATGACGTCACTCTATTGTGTTAACAGTGGATTAGTTTTAAGAATCTACTGGTCATTGACTAATCCAGTCAGGAGAGGTGTCAGGTTTTGACATTTTCGTCATGGCTCACAAAGTAATTTGTTCAAGAATGATATATTTTGTCTTAGTATATCTGATTAGAATCTTAAAATATCTGATTATTTTTGTAATGTCTGACCCGGGAATCGAACATGTAAACCTTCGACTGTTACGCAGCGCCCTATCCTATTAGACTACCAGGCCTGCTGGTAATCATTTGATTGTTTGTCAGTAAGATCCCTACATTCTAAGCAAGACTGGTAAAGTGTGAAACGCATGCGTATCGTGCTGAAACACATGAAATGCAGGAGTCCGGCTGTCAGTCAAATCGCTTTGCGGGGAAGATTTGCGCCATGCACGTGCGTGGAAGAATCCATTTCATAAGGATCGAAGCTACGTGTACCATATCCGATGAATGGGCACCGAAATTTGCAAAATAATATTTGTTTAGGTTACATAATTGAAATGTATTGTCTATAATGCTAGATAATCACATATGTATGTTTCGTTACGTCATACATGGATTAGGATGGAGAATGCATTCGGAGCCGTGGATTCGTTAAAAATAATTAATTATTATTTTTAACGAATCCACGGCTCCGAATGCATTCTCCATTACCTATTCCAATGCAGATTTGATGCCAAACACATGATCTGCAGATGCTCTACATCTTCGGGGGCTCGTTGATTATTTTTAACGAATCCACGGCTCCGAATGCATTCTCCATTACCTATTCCAATGCGGATTTGATGCCAAACACATGATCTGCAGATGCTCTACATGATAGTTAAAGGTTACTCGAAGTCTGTAAACTGTTTAAGACATCCTGTCCTTTCAGCTGACAGAATAACCCAACGTCAAGGGAGTAATGTTTAATGCCTTTCGCAGGGCCACGTTAGGTAAGATGTCACAGATAACATGTTGCTAGCGAGATATTGTTTAAATCCTTGCCAGGTGAGAATCAAACAAAACGACGCAAACTATGTATTGTTTAAACGCTATGCCTACGCACATCAGATACAAAGAAGTTTTCTGGATATGGTGAAAACCAGAAAGTTTATATATTTTTGTGGATTAATTTGTATTGCTCTGTGCCAAAAATCTAAATACATTTAGATCAACAGGTATATTATACGACTGTTTTTCCATATTAAAAGACAGTCGATCTAAAATTTTTTAGATTGCGCTGTGCCATACTTGAATAGGGCTCAAAGGTCACATTCACTACGCCTTACACTAGGTACCCACTTATGCTGGATGAACGTTTTTTTAATAAAGTCACTTACCCAGGATGACACTATAAGTCTTTTAACTCATGTCTCAGTGTGGAGTAGGGAATCACCCTTCAAACTCTCACTTGCTTCAGCAATGAAGTGGCTCCCCCAACAAGGCGGTGAGCCGCGCCAATTGTTGTTGAACTTTCACTGACAGCGGTCGACTGAGACCACATGCCAACACGGTGCTTCAAATATTATCCGTTTGCTAATCCAATTTCTATCAAAACCTAATTCGACATCAAACTAATGCTAAACGGGTGCTCACCGCGTAAAAAAAAAATGTATATCGGTTAATTGACAGAAAGGTCATATTTGTTAATTGACATATGGTAGGCAGATGTTTATCAGATCATCAGACGATGACGAGATATAGTATACGATCCTGACATGATGGTGCACAGATCTTACCAAATGATAAATAGGTGCTAAATATATATAAAAAAAAATTTTAAATCCCTCTAAAAAGTTGTAAATACTCCCACTTCAACAACTCATAATGATATCCGATGGAGAAGAAATCAAACAAAAAACAAAGACATTTTATTATATAATTTAGAGTGAGATAATGGATTCTATAATTTTTTTCAAGAAAGGCGATAAGCACTAAAATTATAGACCAGGACCCATATTTTCGAAACTTTCTTAGTGCTAAGATAGTCGTAAGTCAATGTTAATGTATGGCACTTACGACTATCTTAGCGCTAAGAAAGCTTCGAAAATATTGGTCCAGATGATTTAACTAGCTGCGTAGCAAACGTTTTCGAACGCTGCGTTTATAAGTATTGGTACAACTACCTAAGAGATAACAACATTACTTCTTTTCACTCAGGATTTACTCGAGGTGATTCAGCTGACCAACTTTTTATCTCCAATGCCCTTGACACTGGTAAAAAAGTTAAAGCTGTTTTCCTGACATCAGTACATCTTTTCATAAAGTATGGCATGAAGGTTTGATTTTTAAATTGGATACACAAGGCATCTCATGTTTTTTTTATTGAATAGGTTCAGGAGTTACTTGCAAGACCGAAAACAACAAGTTTTTATAAATGGATATCAATCAGAAGCGCCATGTTTCTTTAAAATAAATTATTTCATTGACACACGTACATCTTTGTGCGGTAGAGTTTGTACAATAAACTAGACTTCCTGTGGGTTTGCGCTGCGCACTTGTCATAGTGTTATGTGAATACGACTGATTAAAAACCCGTAGTGACAATAAAATACACTGAAATTTGATCATGGCGGTGAATACATCATATTTAATATTCCACCAGTTCTTCAAGGCTTCTCAGTTTGTTTAAATGAAACTTTCACGTAGCGTAAGTCTTATTCGCGCATGCGTATTATAAATTCAAGCACGTACCATGAATCTAAGACATTAGCCTCAGTTACAAACTAAAATAATATTTCCAGATATTTCAATGGATAAAATTAGTAAATTTATCAACTCGGCCTACTTGAGGTGCAATGAAATGTTTGTCAACGTCGAGAAAGAAAGCTTGACATTAGTTTTATTTGCATTCGTCGACCTGCAGTTTGTGTTAAATACCTGAGGATGGTTTTTATTCAAAAAGGTTAATAAAAAATTATTTTTGGCTCATTGAGCAATTTATTTTAAACGAAACAGCGTTTTGATTATTTATCAAATAATACAACCTTTCCTAAGTCGTAAGAAAATTATAATTATATGTATAGTTCAGTCATAATCATAATGCATTTTTGTAGGATTATAAAATTGTTTGATATAAATAAATCATTGAACCTGCTTCAAGTAACTGTACTTCAATTAGTATATATCTGTAATTAATTCCAAATACACAATTCCACACAATAATATGTGTATTTAATTTGTAAATTGTTGTATGGGGTAACGATCAATTATTATTTAGCTTCAAGATTTTCAAAATGCGTTGTAAAAAGTCATATTGTTTAAATAAATATTAAAATTTAATCCCATCATTTTCAATCACAATTCAATGTCACTGTTCTTCCCTGTGGATGTTTATTTTATTGGAATGATCTCCTTAATATGTTCATCTTGTCAAACGTGTGATGATGAATTACTCCCGGAAATATATATCCTGTCGTTAAAATGAAATACCTGGATAATTCTACAGACAAATATTTCTTAAATTTTACTTGCACATAATACAAGTGTTTGTGTGGGAACCAGTGATTTCGTAGGAGGGACCTATATCGTGGTTTCGTAGAAGTGTAATCATATAATCAAGTAATTGATTACGTTTTGAAAATTTTCTTTTGATATTTTGGGAGTTTTGTTTAGACATGGTCATTGTGCCATTTTATGTACGCCTTTAGTTTTAGCATTGATATTTGGTACCTCGGTAAACTACGACTTTCTATAACTCAGGGGTGTGTTGAGATGTGTTTATTGTCCATTACTTTGTCGGCTACCTACCGTTCATCTTCACCGGCATCTGCTAATCTTCCAATCATTGCTCATAACTCTTAAACGGTATACACATGACATCATACTTACCCGTTTATTTTTGTTGATACAAAACACACAGAATCGGTAAACGCTGAGATCATTTGGCATAATATGTTCGAAACTCCCCCAATAAATCATCGAAATTTACTAGAACTCACAGTAATGTTTACATATTCTGCTGTCATCCATTTTCCCCAATTACACTTAAACTGCAGATGCTAATTACAAATATTATTCCTAAATATTGTTAATAAGATATTTCATACTTCATCGATTCATTTCAATAAGATAATTCATTAGAATTTGACTAAAATTAGTATATTCCTGAAAATCCATAACAGTAAGAAAATCTTCATAATTTATATCAATTGAAATGATATGTTCAAATAGTAATGCCGAAATTATAAATCCTAAAACAAGCATACATCACTCAACATAATTCGTAATCAAATTGGTCTCGTACGAACAGTGCTATAAACTTTAATGGAAGACAAATAAATCATAACTAAGTTTCAGATTAATGATGATTGGTTAATAACATATTAAACAATTAGAATATAATACACGCAGAAGGAAAGGCAATTTCTGGTCGAGTTAAATGTATTTTAATACGTACATACGAATTAAATTTTGATTACGAACATTTCACAATACACAGAGGCATCGCTTAGTATAAGGATTCGCTCTGACTTGCAAGCGAAACATCGTTACGAAAATCAATGTAATTACTGTTAAAATATTTGTTATTTTACTTATGAATATATTTCAACAAGGATATTTAAGTAAAAAGTAAATTTAAATACTTATGAAATGGTCTAGAATAGGCCTATTTTTATAAAATTATCAAAATGTTCAAACCTCGCGTCGCCCGAACTTGAACAGCTGACAGCAGTTGCAAATCTTAAATGTCCAAGCATACATTTGCCCGATTTTGTGCAGCAATCTACTATTAAAAATCTTATATTTATTTGATCTTGGGATCGGAAATTAATACTTTTGGCCACCGTGGGCGTTCATACCCCGGTCGTTATGGTTTTTAAAAAAAACCTTGACAGGCCCGCATTTCTCGCCATTGAAAACAGCGGCGTCTCCTAATTTCGTGGTGTGTCTTTCATAGCGTAATCTTGTCGTTTCACGCTCTCGTTCTGGCAACATGGCGGCGCCCTGTGAGCCCGATAATTGCGATGTTTTTCTCTGTTTGACTGTTTATTGCAGATGTTGCAAATTACTTAAAATATATTGGATAGGATGTATCGCTTGCCCAACAAACATTCTTTTATTAGCTTTTTTTTTAATTTGCGATTGAATATTCCTTTAACCTTGATAGCAATAATCGTCTATTTGCTGATGATACATCTCTTTATATTATTCTTGACAACCGCAATGATACTGTTTCTTTCCTCAATAACGACTTAGAACTAATTGTCAAATGGGCTAGAGATTGGAACGTCGTTTTCAATGCTAGTAAAACGACGGGAACGTATTTTATTTTAACGTGCAAGAACACCTAATAACCCCCCGGATCTAAATATGAATAATGTTCCAATAAAAGAATTTACTCATCACAAGCATCTTGGCTTGACACTGCAAAGTAACTGTAATAGGAATGAGCACATAATTGATATCATTAAGAAAGTATAACCAATGATCAATTGTTTTAGATCCCTGAAATATAGAATATCCAAAAAAAAGCTCAGATACCGTTTACAAACAACATATTCTTCCCCTCGTTGACTATTGTTCTCACATTTGGGCTGTAGCAAAGAACAAAGTAATTTGCTTGAAAAATTGCACAATATGTGGCGCTGTTCGCGGTAATTGAAATGAAACATTATGTTTAGAAAATATCTTTTATCCATAAAATGAAAGAAGATATATTCTAAAGCTTAAGTTGATGCACGAACTTGTAAATAATGATACCCCGGCTTACTAGCAAAACTAAATCCCATTCAATTTACCAAATGGCAATTATACTCTGAGAAACTCGGGACATATTCGAACCATTTATTGCAAATCAACACTGTATGATAGACAATTTATACCTGACGTACTGCGACAAAGGAACGATTTACCTCAATCTACAAGCTCTGTTACTAACCAATCTGAATTTAAACGTTTAGTTTCTACCTGAAAAGGCGCATCATTTTTCTTTGACATAAACTTTGACAATAGACTATGCCAAATTATGCATTCTCGACCTACATTCCCATAAGTTTGATAGACACATATCTTGGAACCGGACCTGTCCTTGCGGCCATTGGAAAGAATACAATGATCACTACTTTTTAACTTGTCCTTTATATGATAACATACGATTTTCAATGTACGTTTATCAACATGGATATGACTTACATTCAATAGTATATGGTAACCCTAATGTTGACTCTGAAGCTAACAAAGAAAATAATTTCCTCAGTTCATTATTTTATTCAATTTTCAAAACGATTCGACACGACTTAAGAGTCCTTATAAAGTTCAACACTCAAATTATACCATATAATAGTCAATGAGCAAGCGTGTGGATCCAGCATTAATACAAGTATTTGCAATTGATCTGCTTAAAATATTGTGTAACTATGCACGTGTTCGGGAGCGGCATTGATATAAACCTATTGAGCTTGTTTGCCAATCCCTTTTCTTTCTGAAATAAAATATGTTTAAACCAATTCTATCAGTGAAATATACCCTTTATCCAGCTACATTGGCGATAACCTTTATCATCACACCACTGAATGATGCTAAAATGCATCGCCATTCGCATGACGTCACCGGGACAATGTTATGACGTCATAATGTCAGCTTGCGAAGGTTGTACGTTTACCGTTGAAATCATTCCCCGTCAAAATAAAACACATAAATAATTATATAATAAATAGAACATATGTTTTTCCTTGACAAATACCAAGTTGATCTCATCTCGTGAGGTATTATGTTATATTTCACTCATGACTGCGCCAATCGTGAAGTATCTTCTTTTCTACCTCACGAGATGAGATAAACATGGCATTTGTCAATAAAAGACATACATCCTCTATGCCTTACCAAAGTGTTCCACAACGCTCTCTTTACAGATAAATGTTGAGGTTGCTGTGGTTTTATAGGAGGTTTTGTGTATGGCAACCAATTGGAGCTGTCTTTGAGCGAAATACATCAATCACAATTATGCGTTCAGAAAACCTATTTCGAAGTCGATTCTCTTATAACTCAACATTGCAACATCCTTGTAGAATGGTTTGAGATGATTGTATCTCAGTAATGCTGTTTTTTTTCTCTCACGGTTGTGGCTTTGTGTTCAATGCTATTGTGTGATATACATCTTTTGGGCAATACATATTTTATTCAAATTGGTATTCCCAAGGTTTTTTAAAAATAAAATTAGATTTTTAAACCTTGAACGCCAACAAATATTTTCGAGTTGCATGTTATGTGTTATTAAGATCAAAGTTTATTGAAATATAACTACATTTCGGCCTTAGGATTCTAACACGCACCACAAATGTATTTAAAAACAATACAATATGATGTGAATAATACCATTAGCTCCTTTATGTGATATGCGATATGTGATAAGATGTCGTTAGTTTAGTTTTACATGTTCTCAGGTACAGTATTCATCGATTTTTCCGATGTATTCCAGTTTCCAAATTATCATTCTTGTATCTTTGTTTTGAAGCTTACATTTGTCAAATCACCCCCCACGATGCTCAATGTCTATTCATCATAATTTGATATTAAGGTTGAGAACTTTTAGGCTTACGTTATTAGAAATTCAACAACCTTTAATTACACGTATGTAATATGTTTCTGTATAAGATAATACAACGCTTTATTATTCAATAGGGAAATAATATTTACATCAAACAGAGGATTGACATGATATCATTTATACATACATAAATATTATATTTCTAGCCACTTTTACACCAGTTACAACAATTTTACAGATGTCATCAACATGTCAACAGTTTTATTTAAGAATTGAAATACTAGAAACAATAATGTATTTCCTGGTTCTGTTTGACTTATGACAGGACATGTTAAAGGAGCAGTAGCACGTTTTTTGCTGAAATATGTCGATGAAATGTATTTGAAAAATATTGCCACCACTAGTAAACACCCTTCTCTCTTCCGATAATCAAGTTTGATAATTAATAATGATTCAAGTTTGATAATTGATAATGAGTTTGCATGGTTCCGTAAATCCATGGGAATCATTTTTTGTCATTCGAAATAATAAAATGTTTTCACAATAAGTTGGCCGCCGTGCAATTTTTGTTGTTTACGCAACACCGTTATTACCACTAAGGATAATTGATTTCTGTAATAAGACGTGTTACCCTCTAAAGTATAAATGACTATAAATAAACTATCATTATAAATGGGAAATTTGAAAAAATAAAATTTTAAGAAAAAAAACGTTTTCAAAATGGCAACAGTTCTGTTCTGAGTGTAACATGTTTTTCATCATTTATTGACTATGGATGTCTGGGATGTCTGTTTAACTTCTATTCACAATCTTGGTTAGTTTGTTTTTATTCTGAATACTGAAAGAACCATGCCAACCTTGCATGCCAAAAGACCAGACGCTTGGAACAAGGCATGTGCAGATAACTACGTGTGGTCACTGGGGACAGTGTTACATGTAGTGTTGGGTCAGTGCAGTGTTACAAGAGTATTCAAATACACGCATGTATCCGCACTCAAATGTAAGCCATAAACGTTGATAACTGAGGCCAAATGCATCAATGTAGTTCCTAAATTTGCAATTGTTTTTATTATAAATTATGCAAATGATGGCATATGACCTACTCCACAGGGGCTTGCATTGTATAATCCCTAGGTCAAATACGTCGATACAATACACCTTATACTAATAAATATTGGACATAGGAATTGTTTTTTTTCAGCAATACAAGCCCCTGTGACCTAAACATACAAGATACGCATAGTACATCATAGTATACTGTAATACGGTGACATCCAAAGTCATTGGCAACATCGTTGTTGGTCGACCCCATCTGCAACATCCCCAGAGCTCTTTCTCTGTCTCCACTTGTCAATCGCGGCATGATTTCGTACGTGTGTCCCATATCATGCAAAGGAGGCACCTTTTATACACCGTAGACGCATTCAGTTCATGCAAATGCTCCATGAATTTGGCTACATTTGAGTGATAATGGGTTTGGGTGATAAAAGGTGAACAGTTTTCATTTTCAAACAAAAATGTTCTCATAAATAATCGTCTGTGTTCCTAAATACTATTAAATCATTTGACAACACAGTTAACTCGTTTCCACTAAGGTTAATTACGAGCAAAGATCTTTAATGACTATAAAAATATATTTCATAAGTTTCACACTTATACTTACTCAATAACAGTATTTTTCATCGTTTAGGGGTTATGATGTAAATCATACAACCTTTTTGTCTAGTAACAAAAGTAAAAGTCTTCTGGACATCTAAATCACATTTATATATATCGAAAATAGCCGTTAACGTTTTCCTGCCAAGAGAACTAACCAGTGTGTGATAAACTTCTCAATGTCAAAGACCTTTTTAAAAATAAATTCATTAATACCTTCAGTATATGTTATGTGTTTTGGCGAACAAGTTATAGTATTATGTTTGGATAGCAAGGCGATTGCTTTCATTCAGAGTTTCGAATAATAACGTACTACAGACACATACAAAACAAGATTATTTATTCAACTTCTTTATTGTGCAAGACACAGCGTTTCGTAGTATAGATAGATTGTCTTTATTTCCTCCAATTGTGAAGATAACAAAGTACATTTTTATATGAATAATAACAACAGGTAAGGAGTTTCATGTATTCAATATTTATATTAGAAAATGATGTGAAAGTAAACGATTACAGTTATGAAGTTTGAAGCGTACAGCATGATTGAATACCATATTTGTAGATCTATAGAAGATTACAAAGTACATGTTTATATGAATAATAACAACAGGTAAGGAGTTTCGTGTATTCAATATTTGTATTAGAAAATGATGTGAAAATAAGCGATTACAGTTATGAATGAAGTTTGAAGCGTACAGCATGATTGAATATTACCATATTTGTAGATCTATAGATGACAAACATTTGGGTAGTCCCTCCAGAAGGCCTGATACGATTACATTATTATCCTGTGACCAGAGGTCAACAAAGTTATCCACAGGCATAATATCACATATTCATATTTGTTCAAATAATACATTTTCTCATGTTTACAGTTCAAAACATAATGATATGTAATACACATTTACAACAACACCACATACACATTCAGCAGATTGGATCCTTGATGTATCAAGCTTACAATATTAGCAAGAGATTTAGTTTTGTCTTGATACATACAACACATTTGCCAAGTTCGATTTTGGGCCTCGGACCGTATAGCTCTGTACCTGAGCATGTCCTGTCTGCAGAACAATTGTCTCTCTTTCTTTTACAATATTCATATTATCGTATTCGTTCATTTACAGGGGGTACCAGGCAATTCCAGAAAGCACATCATCAAACTATTGAGACAAGTCAGTTTTATGTACAGTACATGTTACATACATGAGACATTAAACATTTCCTGACAGATACATTGAGTATGTACATGTAATACGTACATGAGTATTCAAATACACGCATGTCTCCGCACTCTAGTGTAAGCCATAAAAGTTGATAACTGAGGCCAAATGCATCAATGTAGTTAAACAAAATTGCAATTTTTTTTAGACATTATGCAAATGATAGCACATGACCTACACCACATTGGATTGTATTGTATAATCCCTAGGTCAAATACTTCGATACGGTACACCTTATACTAATAAATATTGGACATAGGAAGTGTTTAATATTTTCAGCAATACAAGCCCCTTTGACCTAAACATACAAGATACTCATAGTACATTATAGTATTTACAGATAGCATGGGACGTATAACATTCAAACACTTAGTTTCGCAAGGTGTCAGAAATTTTAGAGGAAGAAAAACTTGACGGACGGACGGACAGACGGAAGGAAGACCGGACTAACCCGCCACTACATACCCCAAATCTACTTTGTAGCGGGTTACAATGATGGCAGTATGAGGTCAGTTAGGTAATTTGAATATAAAGAAAAACGTAAGGAGGAGAGACATTTTACTCTGATATGCAAAGATTCAGGAAGTCACATACATACGGAGACAGAATCCTGCATTAATTACAATACAATATACACACATATACCATGTGCTAAAGTATTGCTTATCTAAATATATGCATGTACGCACCAATTTGACAGACGGGTGCACATGTCCTATAGACATCTCTCCTGAGGTCAGACGGAAACTCCTTTGTGTTTTCAGATAAAATGAGTTACTCTTTCACCCTGATGGAGGGTCTGTCTGAATAATTAGTCTACTCATCCTGCAATGTGTATCACGTTTAGGAACGCATTCAGTCATTGTCGGCGACTTCACACCTCCAGTTTTATCAGGTTGTGAGCATCCCTTTCTCGATTTTCTTTGGCTCAATGATTCTAGATATTGTTTTCGTTATGTAGAGTACCAATATGAATATATAAATGATTTATTACTGTAGCTGACGTAGATGACTCGGCTGTGGATTCACGGTTGGATCCAGTCAGTAAACAAAGTTACTTTGAAAATTAAACATTTAAACACAGACGAAGATACATTTTGTAGCTACATGTATGGGTCAATTATTGGTGATATATAATCATGTAACTACGTATTTGTCTTCTGAGTAGATATTAGTACATGTTCGATCCACCAAAGACTTGTGACTTGGTTCGAATTTTGTGTTGTGTCCTTGGGCAAGACATTTCATCCACATTTCACATTTCAGTCTACCACGCTTTACAAATGGGTACCTGAATACGGGGAGTACTGATAAAGCGCAGTAGCAGAATTGAAAGTACAATTCCTTCAGGGTAATAATGTAGCGCTTTGAGCATACCTTAGATTGTAGAAAAGGCTCAATATAAGTACGAATTATTATCATTATATTGTTATATCTGTAAAACTCAAACAACAAGTTTCCGCAATGACATATGCTTTAACTTTGACCCAAAACCACCGACAGAATTTTATTACAAGATCTTGAAGTTACCAATATTGACCCTGAAGCTTAAATCATATCGGCAACGCGACCTAGAACTGCCCAGCCCATTGATTTTGTGAACTGAATGTAATTGATACCAATTTACTTTCCAGTACATTGATCCGTCTTCGCTCTGGGCTATATGGACACTGCAATGCAATAATCCAATTGCAGCATGAATTCACAAAATTTAACAAATAGGTATTATTTCTATCTAGTTATAATTTCATGTTCAGGTAGATCCGGAACGTATGTAAGGATATTCAACTTTGATTTTGAAATATCACTCATATATCGTATATTATATCACTGTACATTACAAACGATATATTTCTCGTCTTAATAAGCTACTACACCTCATCCTTATAGTGATAAAGAATTTGAGGTCTCATAATGTCAAATGTTTCAGTTGGAACTTGAATCAAATCCATCTTCTCTACTTACTTCTCCGTTCGGCTCCCTCTTATCTAATTATATACAAAAGAAGCTCGTTACATCGTTATAGAGCACCCAATAATTGACACTTCTGGATCATTTTCACTGCGAAGGGAGGGAAATTACCTAACGTGTACCTTTAGCCTGCAAAGATTTGAGGAGATACTGTACAAAAGAATCGATATCCGTTAACATCGGAACGACTAGAGGATGAAATGATTGGCTTGTAGATGCGATCATCCTTAATTGAAACATCCCCAAAGTGGCCAAACGTGACAAAAAATAAATCTCCAACTCAAGCATTAGTACTACACATATCAAGAGCACAGATGATTACAGGTTTAGAATATGAACTTTTTGCGAATAAAAAAATACTTTTCAAATTCATTTCATTGATTTCTGACACGAAAGAAGTATTTTATTCCTGATTACGTGTAATTCTAAATACTTAAAGCTACACAATTCAATGAGATAAATGTCATGCTGAGGATTGTTAAAAAGTTCAATTTTGATTTTTAAAGTGGTATAGGTAAAGAACAACTTCATATTGTTGTCAACTTTTCTTTATCTAATACTAATTTCCTTCCCTTTAGATATGCATTTTAACATACTTATACAAATAGTAAAATATTAGTGATCAAATCGGTGAATTTCGTACTTAAATTACAATGATACTATATGTAAAAGGCGCATTTCCATACACAGTGCATGCTCAAATAATCATGATGGATATTATCTATCAGAGGCAAGTCTGTAAAATTAGGTTTTAAGATAAGATCAGAAGGAAGAATAGTCTTGACAGAGTCTACCTTCTAGGGGTAGAAATAATCCAGGCAATTTCAGCAGAAAAAACTACTTACCTTTACCACAAAACGTTTGGTACGGACAGGAAACAACAAGTATTTGCTTGTTCAGAGACCTTAGAGTGGGCTGATATACATCACCACAATATGGTTCGTGTTACATAACAAGCAAGTATACATTTCATACGTAAACGTGATTAAAGGCTGAATAATGTACATTAATTATGATAAATGGACACACGTGTTTCAGCTGAAATTTGTGAAAATAAGAATAGTTTGTTTTCGCCACAAAATTTTAAGATTTGATTCTTTTATTCAGTTCTTAAGTTAGATCAATAATGTACAATTTGAGTCCAATACAAGTTGAATTCCTTTTATTCTTTATGTATCTGTTTGATGACATACATGTAACATGAACATTTTATTCAAACATATTATATGGTTATATGGTTATATGGTTAAATGGTTATATGGTGATATCGTTCGTCTTACATGTATACAATGTAAAAACCCGTTATCAGTACCACAGAGTGCGTTCTTTTCTGTGTCATTAGAGGTACTTTCAACTGATTGAGTCGAACATATTCCTTTTACGATTCATTTGAAAAGTTCTAGTTGAGGTTGAACTTGTTAAACATTTTGAAAAGTGTTTGTTCGTGTTAAATTATTTGTGTTTACTGGTAACGTAATTTTAGTAATGCATCTATGAGTGAAATGATACATGTATAAACATTGAAAAATACATTCTTTTTTTTAAAAAGGCATGACAATTCATAAATAAGTTGGATGTACTTGGATGTACCAGGACGGTGTAATAAGGGAATTGATTAAAAAGATCAAACAATCGCAGACAGATCATGAAACTGAGGCTACTTGTCAACACATTCAAAGTCGTAATGTCAATATAAGCCTCGTTTGATCAGTTCCTCAAGCCTGTCAGTGGTCATCACAATTCAGAGACTATTTGCCGACTTGGAACGGTTAGATGTAGATCAGATATTAACCGACTAACACCTTGAGATTGGGCCACTGGGAAATTTGTTTTCGCTCCTAAGTTCTTATATCTCTCAGCGATTCTGACAAATTTAAAATGTTTCAGAAAAAAATGCTCATTTGTCTTAAACTACTTATTCTATCACGTAAATGCATATGCTAATTTGGCATACATACTTCATTTGTTGGCGTCTATATTGCAATTCCGAACCGGCCTTTATGCGAAGGAGAAATCACTGTTCCGATGTTTTCACGTATAGGATTAACCTTAAAAGGGAACAGCCCAGAAAGCGGTAAAACAATAGAATAAATCCGCAATAAATTTATAACCAAAGCTATGAAGTAACCCAACATCATTGCTCGTTGTTGTTTCCGGATGCCAAGTACATGAACAATACGTGTCAGTTATATCAACTTTTATTCAAATACAAATTTTAGTTTTACCGAGCACGGCGTCAATCTCGTAATCTCCAATGCGTTCATCCAACTTTCCACCACTTAATGATATCGCGGGCTGCTAGTCGATACTTTCTAAATATGAAATGGTCAAGTAGATGCTACATGTACACTACGACGTTTGGTTCACGTTTCTAGCAAGCCTGTGTATTTTTATTCACGTCCACGTACCGTCATATGCTGTTGACATTTAATTTAGAAAAATACCTCAGCAACTCTATAAGGCGATATTATTTCGTTGTGTTTACAATTCGTTCCTAATCGGTAACACTTAATGTCAACCATAGATACACGAGTGTTTAATGCATATGCAAAACGAAAATTAGAGACGACTATATGTAGAACATCCTCATTTCTAAATACAATTTCCATTATCTTAAACCTTTATGGAGCTTGTTAATGGTAGTTGTGGTACTTGCGTGTGTGTTGTTAACTTGTATCCGGTCACCAATACAAATTGACACATAAACCAAATGCATACACGCTGCATCTCGAAAGATTGTTCACCTACTTTTGTTTTTAGTGCACATACCATGTAATATGGAAAATCATTTTGCATATTCGAATTCGCTTCTCAAAACGACGGTCGATTGTCCCATAACATACTCTAGTTTTATACCTCATCGTAAAACGTTACAGTTTTGGTAGCTCTTCAGTTTATAGTGTCTTCTCTAAAATAGCCACTAAGTCATCAACTGCGTATTTTGTCTTAATCGAATTTAATGTACTTGTTATTGTTCTCAATTAATCGCCATGGAAACTTTTATTTAACTTTTAATTAAGGAAGTTTGATAATTAAGACATTTTATTGTGCCAAAGTTCTAAATGTTTTATCACTAACGTGACGATCACGTAAACAAAGGATGATTATCTATCATTGTAATTGATGTCATTTAATTGACGTCATAATGAGAGCCAATTTACATGATATTTCTTTCAACACAGGAAGTCATGTAATGGATAGCTTTTGGATACAACTGACTTAAGTACTCTGACATTCTTTAAACTACAATGACGATTCAGACTACTATAATCTTTATCTTAACGGTACACTGTCTACATGTATATGTGAACTCCTCTAGATCGTTATACTTGGTGATTAACGTGCAAGATCAATTTTTAAAATTCATTTATTTAATCAAAAATCATTTCTGACTGAGTAACGTCTGAGTTAGTCGAGAGGAGAGTTGCTGTACATGTTGTATATTCTTGTTATATCACGTACAATATATATATATCCATGTATAGATACATGTTTGGATACTATTTGAACAGTTAACAATATTTACAAAATACATACATGTCCGGCAAGCAGTGACCATGTTCTTTAATGCTACTACGGTCGCTCTTAGTAATAATACCATATCAAATTGCATGGAACTAAAAACGTTTTCTTATTGAGTTTATTAATGCAAACATCACAACAGACCTCCTTCCTCTCCATTGAATCAATGCTCAGTTGCTCGAGTCTTTTCTTTCTTTTATCAATGACTTACATGTTTCAACATACTGTGTATTACATTAATGATAGAATTGAATCTATCAACTTGAATCATCAAACAGGCAGTTTTTGTTTTTTTTTAAATATTTTTTTTATTCAGTTCAATGTTCTTTGTTTACAAAAGGCAGTTGTTACCCAGTACTGTATACCACAAGGGTCACTAAATCGTCATCCAGCAACCAATAATCCCCACTTCTGTATCCTAATCTACGATGAAGGCAAGGCCATTGCCCTCGTTAAGCCTGTACAGATGTTGAATAGCAAAATCTGGCCTCAAATATCAAAGTTGAAGTATTAAATGAATAGTTGGTAGATTAAATCATCACAAGTCAATCATTAAGGGCCAACAATAATGTTAAATGTATCTCTAGTAGACTTCCTCACATATTTGAAACATATCGGACTATTCAATTGATTTAATGAAACCTGCAAAAATTATTAATTTATAGGGGATGAATAAACAATTGACAGGAAAGCTGAAAATGGGATTTTAAGAAATGGGTTAAGTTGATTTGCACACCAAAAGAAAACCAAAAAGCGGACAACATAATATTACAGCATGCTCTTACTTGAAGAAATTCATTACTTTCAGCTTTGGTTCCAGTAACACAAACTGGTTGGTAAAGGTTGGTAACAAATAAATAATACTACAGAGATCATTTTTTCAAGTTTTTTTTAAATAAGTGAAGTGGACACAAGCTGTTATTTTCACTCAGTTGATTTCAAGGTGAGGTGAGGTTATTTTGGGTTTACATGTGTAAGCCCGCTTTCACAAGTATTTCACTTACATCATGGCTGCTAGTATGACTGCATAGGGGATGCCAGCAACACCATTGCCGCAGGACACAGCCTTGAAGTGACAGCAGAACAAGTTGCCGAGCGTCCAATGGGATTAAAACCTCCAAAGTTCAGAAAAATACAATCAGAATTTCGAAAACATAACTTTACTAAAAGATTTTAGTGAAAACGAAGTCAATGTTTTCTTTATCCTTTTCCTGAAGCAAGACACACGGCCGAGAAGTGCTAAAACCATTGATTTACGGATCTGGAAATGATAAACGCCCATTTTCTTTCCAGTACATTGATTTGACTACGCTTTAGGCTATATGCGTGAAGATTTCACTGTATGTGATGGTATGGTATTGCAAATCTTGCTATTCAACAACCTTCAAATTGATTTTATTTTTAAAAAATATTTTGTGGAAGGGAAAATAAACTTTGTGACTCTTGCGTCCATACGCTGTATATTCAAAGATGATAGTGTATTGTTAGAAACACGTAGTCACGTGGTGCAAATAACTTTGACTGATATTTGTCATGTACATTATGTATAAGGTTAAAGATTTATATACTTACTTTCTAACTTAGTTTGAATCGTTCAGTTACACGAAAATTCACGAAGACAGCCTTCACTGAAGTTTATCTCCAACAGCCATAATACCACACTTATAACATTTAATGATTTCCTAAATAAATACCCTTTTACATTATTAAAAATCACACTCAGTGTTAGACATTGTGGCACACTGTTTGTCATGTTATGATCTACATAATCATAAACACACGTGAAGATGTTATTACATAGCAACTACAAATAGCTTCTGCAGCCCTGACTGTACTTATAGTTCTTTGTAAATTAGAGAGGCTTAAATCAATGTGTAATGTAGTCTTAACAGTCAGGCTAAGTTGATCAATGACCAACAATCAGATATCCTATAGCAGATTGGTCAGCAACATTGCTGATTTCTCTTGAAGCTATCCTTCAAGACTTTCACTTATTGGATGGTTCTGTTCCGTGTCATGAGACTACTTTTCAATTGGCTCGAACTAATTAAAATGCTGGTTCATTGCAAACGTGCAGACTTTATATTGTAGTAAATGGACATATATACAGGTTCATTATAAAGAACCGTTTCATCATTTCTATTTCGTTTTAACATATCAAAATATGTTCTATTCACTTCATGAGGCATACATAATTATTCGTGGCTCTTCGTGATAAATCGGCTCGTAGTGAAATGGGGCCATTACAATGACTGGATGTCTTAGTGCTTGCACAGTTGATTCCACGGCCCGCATAGAGACACGAGTTGTAACATGTGTGCTGTTACCATGGGCAAGTGGCTTAATTCAGGTGTGTCTCTGTTCACCTAGCAGCACAATGGGGTACCTGCTATGCACCTGAAGACAGTGTGACAGATAACTTTGAAGCACCTTATTTGGAAGCTTGACTGCGTACTCCAAATGAGATGAGCATAAGAAAAAATAGGAATGAAATATGTCATTACACAGTGATATAATGTGGGTGCTCTTTAAGCATAGTGTTTAGTTCAGGGCAGTATACATATTTTGTAGTATCCTAATTACCCTCAATATCACAAGAACATTTATATTCATGCACGTCTTTGAGCAATCATTTATGCAATATATCTTATGTAAAATTACTGATTTGAATACCAAATATTGCCACTCGAGTCACATATATAGATATTTGAGAATGTTGAAAGTCGAACATATTCCAAGGAGATATTTTCAAATGCTGTGAGTTATACTCGAGAATAAGCGAGAAATAAATCAAAACTTTTAAAATATTGAATTTAAATATTGTCCATATTCACCACTAGTGAGTTATGAAAGATATGATATTAATACATACGGAAGTCGATAGAATAAAAACTGTTAAAACACAAAGTAAGTATAAAATCTATGTAACCAACGCACCACCCTGGAAATACGGCTTTACCCCGTTACTTGTTGATAGATAAGTACTATTACATCGAAACTACCAAATATTCTGTAAAGAATATGCATCAAGCCTTTTATGGTCGGAAATCTGGTGTTTTGGGTGTCAAGATTGCTGAAAATAAAAGTGATATTTGGTAACGTCATACCATTGTTGTTCTGCAAGCTAGGTAACAACAGTTACGACGTTGCAATGATTGTAGAAGTGACGACATACCAGCGCACACGTAACGCCATCCCCTGGGTGATATTTTTTTCACATTGATGACATTTATATCTAATTAGTGGTCATACATGATTGTCTCAAACTCAGCCACTGCTTAGCATAATAACAAATCGAAGTCTTTCTGAGCCATGCATACGATAAATATCAGCCTGTCACCACTCAAACAGTTGATATTCAATCAAGTAGTACAGTCTATTGAAATAGATATTGAATCAGTCAAGAATATTTAATTAGCTATATCAATCCTTCTTTCATCGGGTTACCGTGAGTAACGCTATGTTTCAGGTTTCACTGAAGTATCTACATTTTGTCCTAGTGGTATTAGTGTCTTATACATTCTGGTGGTTACAGGATGTCAAGTGCTGCTTTCGGAATGCTACATGCTTACATCATTTTCTGATTATGGCGAGACTGTTAAGCACATAGTAGGAAAGACGTGGGGATATTTAGATTGCATTTAGAATTAAGGGCTAGCGCTGTTCATTTGAGTCCTACTTTGAATGAACATCGACACTTTTGAACTTTTTTTTATTATCTAGAACTGTGAATGACACTCCATAGCGACTGCAGTCCAGATCATTCGTCTGGTGTAGATGGTTAAATCATGAGTCGGGAGATCAAACAACCCCAGACAGATCACTGAAATGAGACAAATATTCAACATATATTGTCTAAGTATAACTAAAGGTCTTGTTTGATCAGTTCCTACAGAGATTTCGTACATTCATCCAAAGGATATTTGCCACTAGGAACATATGACGGATTAGTAATCAATCGATTTGACAACTTTCGTGATTTGGTGACTGAAATAGTGACAGTGATCTGAGTTTGATTTGATTTTCAAGAGTTGGTACAGGGATTTTGATCGTTTCATAACTGGAAACACTACATTCCTGTACTGATGAAAGTAAGTTCAATAATATATTGAAATCAATGTGTAACAATGTGTATCAATGTGTAACAGAAGTGATTGTGAGATCACCTCCAGTGGGAATCGAACCCGGGACCTCCGGGTGAAAGTCCTGCGCTCTACCAGTTGAGCTAAATGGATAGCCCACTAGCCAGAAGAAACACTTTCATCTCACATTATATTGGTGTAAAAGCCGATACACCTACACTTTTTTCTTATATACCTATACTTTGTTCTGATATATCCACACTTTTTCTGATATACCTAAACTTTTTAACAATTGAGAAATAAATGTAGTATCTTTTCTAAATTTCCAAATCTAAGTGGTCACTGTGTATCATCTTACACCGGAAGTAGAGAGGTGTACAACGATGATATGTTTGTAGAGAGGAGTAGAAAACCAGTATGTAACCGCCAATGTTTCTATTGCTTATTAAGTTTTGTACACAGTAATGAATACATTAGAAAAATGATACATTTTGTGAATGCGGGAAGTGTAGTGCCGCATATAGAAATACTCCAAAACGTGATTTGCTCATCGTCCCTATCGACACTTTTGATGCGATTGAGATGTTTTACATGCAAATTTGACAAAAATAAATACAATTTTTAAATAAAATTCACTGGTATGCATAACTTGACTTCTGCAGAAAAGAACCCATGCCCGAGAAATGGTTTCAGGTTGTTTTCTACAGCGCTATGTTGTTTTTTCCTTTCGTAGCTTGTGTACCGTTTGTATCATAAATTACTGCTTCGCTGTACCGTTTGTAGTTTCAGCTGATGTACCGCTTGTAGATTTACGTAAGTAATCAACATAACCTTTCTGACACACAAAAACAATTCTTTACATAAAACATATTGTTTTGCATCACTTACAGGTTATGTTCGATATAACTGTATTATGGATCTTATCATGAGGTTCCCTCGAAATAGGCTTATTTGATTTTGGCACTTTTGAAAAACCAACAACACACTAATGACTCATTGATGGCCAGGTTTTCACAACGAAAGAATATGATTCGTATGGTTGCAAAATCTGTCCACGACATAATATAATACCAGAGAACATCAGCTATAACAGCAAAAGTGCGATTTCCAGATCGAAACAACAGATATTTGTTTTGTAATTGTCAATAATCTTTTAACTGTTCTGTGACACAAGGGGGCATTTCTGTAATCTGTGTGACATCAGCCTTTTTTAAACATCTGTAACCACTGGCTCACAGTCATGAGATGAGTCAGTGGTAGTATTTTTATTGTTTAATTGTCGCCACTATATAATGAACTTAATTGGATCTAATAAGCCATCATGTGATAATTCGGATATTTTTAAACGTTCACTCTGTGCGTTCTCTGTCTTGGGGGAAACTCGCGTAGGCATCAATGATCTAGAGTTAACTGTGTTTAAATGCATGTTAAAGCTTTTAAAGTAACTAAGAACCCAATTGACCTGTCCAAGAGGGACATGAGAACAAGCAATGCCTTATACTTACATTTATCAATGCTTCTTTTCTACGTAACAGCAATTTCCATTCTATACATATGCTCTCTCTCGCATTCTTTCTGTCTCATTTGATGTGACATTTGATAGAAGACCAATTGCTAGATCTATCCTTTGTTATCCAATGGTATTTTATTATCTTATTATTTTCTTTACTCTTCTGACCATTTGTGTTTGACCTATGAGTAAATGCCCCCCTAAATGTATCGATTTGTATTTGACTAATTGAATCATTCCAGTTTAACACGAGTAACGTATCTATGTTATGACTTCAGTTACTGGAATATTTGCTGCGATGTTCAAAGAATATCTAACTATAACATAATTGTCATCATTTGCGTCAGAATCACCGTGTACTTTGGGTTTTTTCATCATGGCTTGGAGGAGTGTAATCTGCAAACACGGACAGATTCTTGATCTACATTGATGGAATATGTTTCTCCTCTGTTTAGAACATGTTTCTGATATTATTATATAAGGGAAGTTTGGACGCCTCTACTCCACTTTTCCCTGATCACGATTTCTCTTACAGGGCGTGTTTTAAAGGCACGGTTGATAATGTAATAACACGCATATCATCCTTGTCACAGTTCTTAAGATATACATAATGAATATATTGAGAACTGGAAATGAAGGATACGGATGAAACAGATGATTTACGTTATTTCGTAAAAATACTACCAACGGTACACAAAATATCTACAAACTGTACACAAAGGAAAATCCACACCCATGTTTTACAGACTGAAATAACAAACTTGAATAGCATATTGATAGAATTCACACTGTGTTAGGTTAATGTGATGCTTAGTTAAGACATTTCTCGCGTGAGTGTAACAGAATGTAATTATTTTTTTAAATGATTAAAATATGTAAACATGTGTCATTCAAAATGCAACCTCCAGACTGAGCAACTCGAAAATACAGTGGTTTACGTATATATAATAACCCACTAGCAATTTTGCTCTTTGTCTATACGCAAAAGGAAAACATTCAAGGCAAACTTTATTATGATAATTATCCGTCCTTGATGTTATTTTCAAATAAAGCTGAAAATGTAGCTATTTTACTCCTCTCTACAATACAAACATATCATCGATGTACACCTCTCTAAACCCGGTGTACGATGATACACCTTGGTGATAATACTTTATAAAATGTCACATTATATATGAAAATATAAGACACTTACAAAGGTTTCATTTGAAACCTGGGATCGAACCTGTGTCCTGTGGCTTTCTAACCAATACACCACAAGGCCAGCTGAAACTTTGTAGATGTTTTCATGACCAAGTGAATAAGGTTCTTATAATGCGTGATATAATATTACAAATTTATGTATTTCTTTTTATACAATAATTTTGGGTGAAAAATGTCTTAAGATACTTTGGCCATGTTGATATTGTCCATGCAGTTTATGGCGTTAGCCGTACATTTCAGCGAGATGCACGTGCATCTGCGTTCACAATGCCGTCATTGGGCTATATCAATTAGATTTCCAGCTCAAAACATGGGTTGTGCGTTTCATACACAAGCTTGTTTACAGCTGTATTTGTTTAGAAATATGATGAAATAGTATCCGTTTACACTCGACCGTAAGTGGGGTATAAGACAGATATACCCATACTTAACCTCGTGTATCAAATGATACCCTACACTTTTTCCCGTGGAGCCTTTCTCGGCTACGCCTCGTAAGGTCCCGGGGGTAAAGAGTAGGGTATCATTCGAAACACTCGGAAAAGTATTGGTATATCTCTCACTTAATGCAGGTATTATATCATCAGGTTTTAGATTTGAATGTGGCCTCCTGCTTAAACATCTGACGAATCAAAACAACTCTCAAACGCCATGAACAACTCTTGAAACTAGACAAATCCAGAATTGCCATTGAGGTAAGCCATGCAAACAAGGTTATCTTAGTCAAAGCATTAATAGGACAGCTTATAATAAATCAAACGTACTGTGATGTGTATTTCAAGGTTTGGGCACAATTATTTCCTGGTTCATTGTGAACATGTTCATTCACACAGTATGCATCTCACAATCACCCTCGACAATCTCCAGGGTATACGTTCAGATAAATAAAATCTACTCATACCATGGATAATGCTCCGCCTGGTGAAGTTCGTGAACTACCCTCCCTGTAGATGTCTTCTCGCGACAGCATGATAGTTTGTGTCTATCTGGGCTCTATAGAGTGATGACAACGTTTTTTTATATTGCATGGGGTACGTTCAAGTAGCCACCAAGTTTGATAAAAGGACCAGGCAATGTACAATAGGTTGTGCACCGCCAGGCAGAGCTGTAGATTCAGGGTTTGACTGGAGATTTGTTAAAACATAAGTCGATTATATCGTTATTATCGAAGTCACTATGTGAGTGTGTGGTTTAGGACGTTTGACAATGTTTCAGCCAAGTGTTCAAGGAAGACAAACTTATAATTGCATGCTGTTTTGAAAAGACACAGATGACTTTGACCTTTGCACATTCTGTATTTCGTGAAGCGCACCAACTTTGCTGTAATTACATTCCTTCTTGACGAAGTCTTGAAAATGGTTGTGGTGTAGTAGTCAATAATGATGTTTTATTAAATCTTGAAATACTGCTAAGAGGACAGATTTACTAATTCTCACATTCTTATATCATTTGTTTGAAAAAAATGCCCTAATGCATTTCACGAAATATAACACAGTAAATCGGTGATAAAAGGTAATGGGGCAAAGTAAGAGCGAATTATATATGTAGTGTTCTGCTAGCAAGGTCATCACGAAGCGCACCTCTATGAACCAGAGACTTTGAGCGAGTGTCAAATCGATCTTGTCAATTTGTTCCGTGTCATATGTTCTTCTTCACCAATCATTACATCGTTACTGTGGGGCCAATGATTGGGTCGCATTAGTTCCTGATTTCTTACAGAGACTGACAAATTGCTCAATATCTTCTCCTGGCCTATAAGATCTGTGAATAGATGGCCCATTGGCGCAATTAGGGACATTTTACTGTAAGTCGAAGGAGCTGAGAAATGATTAGGTGTTAGATTTGATCATCACTTACGGATACAACGGGTAATAAACTTCTCAATGGATAATTTGTGACGGGTAATCAGGAACAAAACGTTAAGCCAATGGTTATTGTCCCGAGTTCTAAGAACTGTAAATTGGATGTAGGTTTAAGAACGACGAAATATGTTAATTTGAAATCCACTGTCAAAGGGACAATATACACTTGTATATATAATTCTAATATTTATATTCAGGTAAAAGAATAGCCATCTTTTAGTGATGTTAAAAGTTGGCATAAGGTTCACAATGTCGGTTATGACAACAAATTGAATTCCCTTTAATTCTGGTGTCATTTTGACAATTCATCGATCAAATTGAGTGCTTTACCTTGAATGCTGGACTTCATCATAACATTGTTTCTTAAAGTGTGATAAATATTTATTCCAAGAGGCAGGTGATTGTCTACTCATCACCCTGAAAACTAATGCTGTGTATGTAGGGAGCAGACATGCTCACACACGTGATTGGTGTTTCTGAAAACTTGGGCTTTGAGTCGAAATGAGACACAATTCACATTTCAAATTGCCAGTCCTAATCTTATTGGATTTTGGATTCAAGCAATCTTTCTCTATTTGAAGACTGTGTACCGACCCCGGAGTTAAATAGTTTCCAGCAGGAATTACGATGTCTGAAACTGTCAGTAAGAAACTTAACATCTGCTTCTCTTCACAGTACAGCTAACGTCAATAAATATAAAAAAAACCCATATAGAACAAGGTATGCTTTTTCATTCCTCGCAGAAAACCTGTACATACAAATAGGTTACTTACGTTTAGTATAACTATAACATATCCCATATTCCTCTTAGACATGGTGGCATCATAATCAAGAAAAGGAAATGTTGTAAACGTATGCCACTTATATTACTATCTCTTAAAGGCAATAATATCCAAATTGTCGTATCGATATATATTCACCTTGTTCTGTAATTGATCCGACACTGTTCAGATATATTTACGCCCACGTAATACTCTACAGCTGCATCACATCCTATCGATCGTATCGCGGTTTTGTACATGTAATATCTAATCGGAGGCGCCAATAAACACATGTCTGATCATATTAGGCCTTTTAGTATGTCAATCGATGTTGTCACAGAATCTGTCTATCACTTGAAACAGATACGTTTAATGGTAATTACATTAAACAGGTTTTAAATGCATGATGGTTCCAGCAAAACCTTCCTTTAATGAACTGCTTTTCAGAGTCAACATACATGTATAATTTCTGATGTAAATCAATAAGAACTATTTTTCAAGATAAATTGTAACGCTCTTTTGAGTTATATCAGATAAATTGTTGTGTGTAAGTCATTTTCAATGTCCAGCTTGTATTAGTTGTAGTTGTGTTTGTTTGAAAACTTCTTAATTGTTAAAAATTAATGGACGTCTATGACCATTTTAGATTCAAGAAGACATATCTGTAAAATAATCAGCAAGTTTAAAGACATTATTGTCCTATGCATCCTACACATACCTCCTTATATATATATATATATATATATATATATAAATTACTTGATAAACCAAAGACACCTAAACAAATTTTTTTTTTAAACAATAAACCAGTTTTAGTTTGTGATCCCTCTCAATAGAAACCTCACATCAATATAATATACAATAAACCAGCTTCAGTTTGTGATCTCTCTCCATGCAAACATCACTGCAGCATCACGTTGCATGTGATCCTGTGTAGACATTTCCTTCAATGAAACCTAATTAATGTGAAAACATGTAATGAACGATTCAAACGATGATGTTTTCGAAAGAAACACAATGTAGTGCTGACAACTATATAATCTCTAACGTATAGTATTTTCCCTAGACCTTATTGGCAAAATGTAAGCAATGTAATGAGTCCGCTTTTTTCTGCATTGTAGAAACCATCTAATGTATGGCAATCGTACCATTGAGTTATTGTGAAATCAACAACTGATAATTTATTTGAAACTTATACCAAAATCGTCCAATGAGAAGTTCACCAACCAATATTTTGGACAATTACACACTCTGCCGCTAACACATTTGCTTATAGATTTCACAAGTATAAAACACGGACTTACTTACTGAGGATAGTTTTTTTTAACAATCCAGTTTCGTTAACGTTAATGAAATAGATAAACCCCAACGAGGTCAATCTGCAGTTCGAGTATATATTGTCCAAGTGTATCTTCAAATTATTTTTTATTTATGATGTGGGCTTTTGTCAACAATTATTATTATCAGTTATAATGGTTTATTTTGTCTAATTATCAAAGATAAAATGAGGCGTAAAAGGAAAATAAAATAGAAGATTGATATTTCATTTGATTGAAAGTGTACTGTATCGCTGAACTGTCTGCAAATATTTGTGCAAAGGTCGTCTCGAACACGTAGCCTAATATTTCAAGATTGCATGTAACCGGTCGGCACAATGACGGAAAGAGTTCTTTTTAGCGTTCTGCAAACATCGTGTGATCAAGAAAAGTAAAACATTACTAAAAGAAACAAAACAAAAATAAGAATACTTTTCAGAACATTAATTGTATAAATGAACGAATTAACAATGTGTTATTTTCTTCCAGTTCTGTATATGATTCAGCGATTTTATTCTGTGCACGTTCAATGTCTGCTTCACTGCATCTTATTCTCAGCACATTTAACACATGATTTAAAATCAAGAAAAACAACACGAACGTGTTTAGTATAAAATAATATTATTTTCAAATCCAAAGTTTTCGCGAAAGTTTTAATTGAAATTTAAAAGCATATAATAACAGCAGACACATACCAATAATGAAGAATTTTTTTCAAAATTTGAATTGAAAACAAGTTCAATTAAAAATGCTAAATATTTGTTAAAACAAACTAAGAACAAATTTAATCAAATGTTATAGTTACAGTTTTCTCAATATTTTGTTTAATACGGAAATTAATTAAGTTAATTGAAGAGGCAAATAACGAAAATAACTTACAGTATAATTGTGCAAAATACTTTGATTTTTGTCCGTTTTATTCAGCTTTTAATGAGGTTATGTAATTTCAAATGTCTCATGTTACATTACCTTTTGTGGCTTTGTATCATATTCTAATCTTTCCAATATTACGGCCCCTGTTAAATATTTCTATTATGTACACTAATAAAACAATAGGTCAATGTATTTCATTCTCTTGGTACGCATTATGATTTTTTAAAAACAATTTAAGTGTTTAAAATAAACTTCAGTTTCTTTTATAATGAACTCTATGTCAGGTATTTCTCCAAAGTATTGTGGCTAGTTAGATCTATTAAAAAACGTTGAATAATATTGGATAAAACTGTGTAAAACAAAATCTTCATTTCACTGATGCTGAATAGGTTCACACTAATTAGAAATGCATACCATAAGATAAGGGATATTTATTAGAGAAAACCTAAAATGAACAAACTACAAGTTTATACCTCTTCTGAATGGAAATATGCTTTGGTATTCAGTACTGAGGATTGACGCCTGATTCTGGGGTTGTTGGTTACAATTCCTTAATGGAATGATCAAGAAAATGTACAACAATGTCAATTATTGCGGATAGTGTAAATTCACATACAACAGTTTTAGATAGAAAGATTAAGTTATCCCAAAATGTAGAGATATATGTACTTTGCTTTGATGCACAACTTTGAAATATCAATTATAAATTAATTTGTATCTGTACTCTGTCGAAAGCGATTGAACACTTGCGAATAACCCAATCAAATACGATGAAAAAACAGTGCAGTTTAAGTTTATCCTGACTACAATTGTCCCAAAAATCCCCCGCATTACGTGGACAGTTCACGCAGACAGTGTTGCATGTTAAGGTTTATCCTGACTGCAATTGTCCCCTTTACTAATCACTTCACTTAGGGTCACTTGTTACGCCTCTAGACATGTACAAGTTCAAAGTCTGTGGTTGGTGGTAGTGGTTCTCTCTGCTTGGATTAATTTTCACCCAGTCAGTTGTCACAAGTCAACCATTGAGTCCCACATTCTGATCGTTCAGTATGCATGGTTAAGCAAGGAATCAAATCACTCATCTCTAGATATAGATTCATAAAGGTATTATTGGTATTTGAATATGTATTATATTGTTACAAAAGTAAATACGTGCCAATACTGATTGCATCGATAAGTAATTGTTGACATAAAAATACTATCGTTTATTTACGAGTCGCCTATAATAGGCATTCTAGTTCTCAATTTTTCTCATATATTTCGTCCGTCTCATCTAAATTTTCTAATTGTAAACACTGAAGCTAGTTTTACTGTACATGCAATATATCGGCAATGCACGTTCGCAATAGACTATAGCTTTAATTTAAGATGCATTATAGTTTTCATCATTTATTGTATGACATACATGTACTTATATGTGATAAAAAGTATGATCCGTGATCGTGATACAAGTGTTCTTTAGAAAATCGCCGAATATCTTTGAATATATTTAAATGCATTGTCAAATAAAGGTGATACCTCGTATCACAATTATTCTTAAGATCATCTGATTAAATTCCGTATACTTTATAATGTTAACAGATGGTTCAGTTCAACAGTACACGTGAGTATCAGAGAGGACATCGACAGGATCATAAGACCATACGGTGAAAGAGAATGTATCTGGTGAATGAAAGCATTTTAATCATATGAACTCAAACATGGTTTATTGATATTAGTTAAATTTGTTTAATGTACTGAAATTCAAACTAGGTGAGGTAGAAAGTGAACGTGAACGGAATAAGCCGAATAAAGAGAACAGCTGAAGCAGAAGATAAACAGCACGTTGTGGAATCCTGATGAAGTATTTTTTCTCATTTCTATTTACATGTACTGACCTTTCGTAGCTATATATGTAGGATATAATACAAAATACAATCTGCTTATGTGGTCCACTCACTTCAACCTGCTGTTTACCTTTCCCAACATGCAATGATATCGATTCTAAATGAGGTGAGGTGAGGTGAGTTGGGGTTTAACGCCGCTTTCAAGAGTATTTCACTTATATCGCGACTGCTAGTATTATGGCAGGGAGAAAGCTCGCAACGCCATGTGGCTATGGATTGCGGTGAAACCTGCGAGCATCGGCTGGAACTAGCGAACCATGGGTGGTACTGCACTGAAATTCAGTGTAGCATTGCACCCAAACCTGACTGCGTGTAGAACAGTTCTCTACTGCAGACAAAGTTGCCGTGCCCCTGGCGGGATTCGAACCCCGGACCTCTTGATCCGAAGCCGAACGCGCTAACCACTGCGCTATCCCGCCCCCGATTCTAAATGAAGCTCTATGATATTGATAACATAGTTAACGTTCACATCTAATATTTTGCTTCATAGGTTGTCATACCTGCCAAAACATTGTCAGAAAAGACAACATGTAAATTTACAGTTTACCAAATTCTCATGTATTATTTTTTAAAATGTCGCCAGTTACTGTGCTTTCAGACTATTTATAAATATTGATCGCAAGTGATTGTAGTCGGGTCAAAATGGCATGGGACCACAAACAAATTGTAACAAAAGCTTTGTGAATGTTTTTGAGATCGTCAAGTCCTTATTAGTAACCATAAACAAAATCTAGAAAAATCCATCCATGCAAAATGTCGTAAAACAGGAATTTTCAAGATGGCCGCCGTCGCGAAATTTGAGAAATTTGTTTACTTTTGGGGGTAAAGTAATAAAGTTTGGGTCAATTCTATGGTTTTCAGGGGTGAAAAAGCCATTACTGTCAATACAAATGTGATTAGATAAAAATATAATGTTGGTTTTTTGGAAAATATCTAAAATTGTGACAGATTAATTAATCCTGAAATGTAACATTTCATATGTGAAATGGTGTGTTTAACATTAAATCAATATTGCCAAAAAGATTAGAATAATTGCATTTGGATAAAAAAAACTTACCAAAAGACACTTGAGATATTCTCATCTGAACCATTGTCCTCTTCTTCCTCACTATCGTCATCACTGTCCTCAGAACATTCGAAGGCACTGACTGGATTGTCACAACATGTCACCTGGCACAAACCACAAGCAGATGTACACTGGAGTCCATTCTTCCTGCAGCTGCATCGTGCTGAGCTGCAACCTGTTGTGCAGTTGCAATGCACTATCTTCATGAGGCTGTTTGGTGCAGGATTCAGTGAACTCATGACCGGAACACAACAACTGTTTCCACCCCCATAACAAGGAATCAAGGTCACTGTGCAAATCCATCCAAACCATTACCTGGAAGTAGACGCGCAGGCAATGAAACTTTGTGGCTGATTCTGTAGGGGGTAAGCGTTCTGGGGTCACAAAAGATTTTGCAGATACAATTTTCCTAGTGAATTGGGTGTACCGCAGTGCAGCCAGGGAACTAGCAAGATGTCCACCAAATGCTGCCAGCATTGCTTGTCGACCCACTTCTTCCACAGTGGTCTGTTCCAAACCTTCTGTCGTAAAGGTGTCTGCACATTGCTGAAGCACCTCATCCCCTTTCACAAGTCTTTGGAACACTGATCTTTTCCCAATCCCATAAACTCGAGATGTAGAGTCACATCAGGTGAAAGAGTGAAGGAATAGCAATTGGGTGCAAATTCTTTTTCCAAGACAATGCTTCATCAAGTTGATGTCATAGATTTCCAGATGTGATTTTGATGAATTTTTCTGATCTGAAATACAGTAGCTTCCCATCTTCCCTACAGTAATGTAGCAAAAGTATCAGAAGATCAGTGTCCTCTCCAATCAAAGTTGTAGAATGCAAGATTGCACTTTCCACTGCAGTTTTAGCAATGTCAACATCAGCATCATCCCTTGACTGAACTGTGTTACATCCAACCTCTTGTAGCTTTTCACTAATTAAAGTGATGAGGCGTTGTTTATTTGATGGAATGGCTAAGAAGTCCTCTTTCTTTCCTTCAAATACTGTGTCATGGTTGAAGATGAAAGGCTTAAAAATCCTTCATTCCAAACAGTGTTAGTTATGCTGTTTCCTATGTAAACAACCTCTGGATACTACTCACCTATCAACTACCTGTTGTTCTGTGTAGTCATCAGTTGACCTAATGGCTGAAGACATGTTTACTAAATGATCAATTTTAACAATTTTCCCATGGTTGGATTTTTCTAGATTTTTTATCTGTTGATAAGTATTATATGTAGATTTGAAAACACTTAAAAAACCTTTTGTTACAATTTGTTTGAGGTTGACCCGACTAAAAAAACAAGAAAAGATGAACGATTAATCCTTAAAGGAGTTCAATCAAAATAAAACAGATAATATATACTCGTACACAAAACATAACTTGTTTTGTTATTCAACTGACCGAATTGTCAGAACAAGATTGATTTACCCGTAAACACACAATTTTTAGGTCATCTGACCTGGAAGGCCCTTGATGGGTTTATGGCATTGTGTCCGGCGTCCGTCCAAGACACGTCACATGAGCGTTGATGAGGTGAAGCCTGCCCCTCCGTCCTGAGCTGATGTTAGGAGGCCAAACAGTCGCTGCCACATGCGGAGTGGCAGAGGCTCGCGGAGAGCCCTGATCAAGAGGTCCTCGCCTCTCCCCATCAGTTTCCGCATTACAAGGACCTTGTACTGGATGATGTCCAGGTGTACGCCTAGGAAGGTGAGCGTCGTTGCCGGTCGCAAATCTGACTTGTCCAAGTTGATCAACCAACCCAGGCGTCTCAGCAACCCAATTACGAAGTCCCGTTGGCCTCCGAGAACCGAATGGGAGTGGTGATGACTGAACCCGTCGTTCAGATACATCGCAAACTGCACGTCGTGATGGTGCAGGAACTGGACTTCAGGCTGAGTCACTCGGGTGAACAGCCACGTAGCCGACGATATCCTGAACGGAAGAACGTTCCACTGAAATTGGCGACCCGCCAAAATGAAGCGGAGGTACCTGCGGTCGGCAGGGGATGTGCAGGTACGCATCCTGGAGGTCGAAAGATATCATCGAGTCCGAGGGCTCCAGTAATCGCATGATTGACGATATAGTCAAGAGAAGGGACGTGAATACGGAACCCCCGTTCCAGTACGTTGTACATCGTCCATGCCCAACTGTCGCCAGTTGACCACAAAGTGAGCGAGACGGCCCCCGACGGGATCATCCCAATAGTCTACGTCCGGTGGAGGAAGAGCTGGGAGGCGCCACACATCATGATTTCCTGGGGGTGCATCCATAGGCTCGCCCCTTACCTCCTTGCTGCTTGTTGTTGTTGCTGCTGTTGCTCATCTTGGGGCTGGGGCCGGCCTGGAAGCCTCGAGACTTGTCCAGCCGACCCTAGAATAGACTCCGTCAGGCAGGAGAGGAAAAGCGGCTATGCTTCTTCTTCTTCTTGCTACATCTCTACTTGGGCCCACGTGGCTTCGACGGCGAGCGGACCGGAGAGCGTTCGCGAACCAGTGACAACTGACTCTCCTCCCGCACGCTAGGCGGGTCTTGACGAGGTGAGAGACGGGGGGAGTCAAACTCTGTAGCGTCCTCGTCAATCACAAGTTCCGACGGCGAACGAACCAGAGAGGCCTCGGGGGAAGCGGACGCTGTCCGCCCACCCTTCCGCACGGCCCGAGACACGCGCTCCGACCTTCTGAGTGCCACACGGTAGGCCTTGTGTTGATCCTCCTCCGTACATCCTGTACGGCACAGGCGACAATAGGCGTGAGGGTCGTAAGATGACGACAGAGTCAAAGTACGAGTACGGGTGAAGTCGAACACCAAACCTGACGCCCCACTATGGGAAGTCGAAGCCTAAGGTAACAAAAAGTTAAAGTCCCAATGAAGGGACGCTCCGTCCGACTGAGGGCGGATGCCACTGACTACTAGCATTGTAATGTCCGACGTCGAATCAAGAGGGAGCCGTACGACTCGCCGTCGTTACGACTGTACGCCACGGACCGGAGAGGTGCCTAGTCAAGAGCGAGACGGCGTTGTCTCGAACAGGCATCGTTTTGAAACGCTTCCTCTGCCTAAGCGACAGACGACGGAGGCCAACCCTACAAGGCGTCGTTACGAGACGCCGTGGGATGAAAGTGAAGCGAGTGGTCAGACAACGGAGCGCCTGGCAAGAGAGAGACAGTCAGACGACACGCCTCCAGCCGACGCTACGGCGAGTAGCAACAGATCCAATTACGTGGCAAGCAAACGCACGAGCCCGCACATGCTGCCCGAGAAGAAATGTACAAGTCCCAGTCAACACAGCGAGAACCGCTGATCTAGATAACCCGCTTACAGATGGAGAGTGGAGCATGTAAATAATTTAATTTTGTCATTGACTTAATTCAATATGAAGTACCTTTTGTTAACACTGTAATTTGAATTCAGTAGAGCTTTTTTTTAAATGCAACTTTCACTTATTTATTATAACCTAAATGAGAACACTCAAACACTGTAACAATGTACCAATGCCAAGTTCTCAAGACACAAGGAATGAACTCTTTTGACTAAATTAAATTTTTCTGATATTTCCCTTAATTTGGTATTTTAAAGTACATGTGGAGAAATAGCAAATGCTCAAGTACACTATTAAAAAAGTCATCCAGTAGTTACATGTTTTACCAAAAAAATAATCGAAACTGATACGTTACGTTGTTTGTATAACATTTCATTCCTATAACTATTAGGGGGTGTCAACCATTTTTACCATGAGTATATTATCTGTCCTTCTTCTAACTTATATATATATATTTATGTTTTTCTCTTAATAAATTGTTATCGTTTTGTAAACAAAATTATTCTTTTCCCAAACAAGATGTTTATGGCCTGCATAGCAATATTATTACAATTTTACAATGAAGCGGATGCTGTTAATGACCAACATGAAACAGATATATCTTCATTATGGTCAGCTGAATAGAGAAGGTCTGCTTGAGTAATTTGTGCAGCAAACTGAATGTGGAGCATGTCTTGAATGTTGAGATTGAGGACGACTCATTCCGGCGTAAGGTTACAGAGCCAACAGAGTGTAGACGGAAGCCTCTTTTATAGTTGCTAACTGAAGAACTAAATAATCGTTGCATGTTCTTCTGGTGTAAAATGAATTTTAAGCTGCAAGTTCATTGGCGTATTCTATCAGGGATTGTTCACCATAGATATAAGTGAGAGATATACCCGTACTTATCCGAGTGTATCGAATGATACCCTACACTTGTGTAGGGTATCATTTGATACACAAGGAAAAGTATGGGTATATCTGTCTTATACCCCACTTACGGTCGAGTGTAAACGGATACTATTTCATAATATTTCTAAAACAAATACAAGTGTAAACAAGTTTGTGTATGAAACGCACAACCCAAATACGGTCTCATCTGTGACAACTCCCGGGTACACTCAGTTCGCGTTTCGTTGTATGGTTACCATGGTTGGGGCTCGAAATCTAATTGATATGGCTCAATGACGGTATTGTCAACGCAGACGCACGTGCATCTCGCTGAAATATACAGCTAACGCCATAAACTGCATGGCTAATGTCAATAAGGCCAAGGGTTAGAGAAAACAGAAGTAACTTTCAGAATGTTAAGACATTTTGCACCAAAAAATTAAATAACATTCTTATATACAAATAAATACAGAAATTTGTGATATTATATCATGCATTGTAAGAACCTTATTCATTTGTTCATGAAAAAATCTAAAAAGTTTCAACTGACCTCGTGGTTTAGTGGGTAGTTCGTTCAGCCAGAAAAGCAACAGTTCGATCCCAGATTTCAAATGAAACATTTGTAAGTGTCTTAATTATATGTTCATATACAATCATATATAAATATATAATTAATGTATAAATATGTTATTAAACGGAAACGAGTTTAGTATTTTATTTATTACTCACTGATTTAAATGCCACTTCATTCCACAAACTCGTCGATAAATGGGACACACTCCATTGCGACAGCGGCGCTGACATTGTGACGTCATATGCTATTATGACGTCACGTCAATCGGCAGCACGCGATGTTATTACACTAAATGTTATAACACGTAGATTTTTTAAACTGCGATATCTTCAACGGGTGAGACATTTATCGTATATACTTGGAGAACATCTAGGATGATGTCAGTATGATGTCGAAACAATAAAAAAAACAATAGCCTGCCATCGTAGAGGTTTATAAAATCAATTATCTGATAATACAAAGGTGAACAAGACAAAAGGTAACATGCATTGCAAAATAGAAGGGTAGAAAGAACTGTATGTTGAGTTTATCTATCGAAGCAATAACTGTTTTTCAGTTTAATGTATACACAATCAAATGTCAAAATAAGTCACTTAAAAATCTTATCAAAATGTGTTCGTAAAAGCATGGACATAGAGATAAGCTAACATTATTTGTTTTTACCAATTTGAAATTTTCTGTCAGGTCATCTTTTCTCGATATTTTCTGAGCTGTTTCTACTAGCTATCATATTTCTGTTATGCGTTGATAACTTAACAAATGATTTGTGAAAATAATTGAAAAGGTATGTTATTGAGATGATGTTCATGATCATGCATATTCAGCAAAATCTATGACTGGCATAGCTCAGGATAGCCACCCCTGATCAGCAAATTGATGTACATCAAGAAAACCATTCATTTTCAGAGATTGTTGTGTCACAGGGATCCATACTAGAACATGAGATATTTATCCATTTCACTACCAGTCCTTTAGTGACGTTGCCGCAGAATATTTAGATAATAACTTACGAGTCGCGAGTGTGACAGGTTATCTTTCCCCGAGCCATATTAATTACGTAATTCTCAATCCTTGGTAAGTATGTGAATCATGTGCAAACGCAAAACGCCCTTTTTATGTTTTGCATTCGGAGCTTGGTGAATACATTAATACCTTATTGTAATATCATCTTCCTTCATCAAGTTCCAGATACTGAAAGTTAGTAGAAACGTGAGAGATATACCCATACTTTTCCGAGTGTATCGAATGATACCCTACACTTTTCCCCGTGGGACTTTACGAGGCGGAGCCGAGTAAGGCTCCAACGGGGAAAAGTGTATCATTTGATACACGAGGAAAAGTATGGGTATATCTGTCTTATACCTCACTTACGGTCGAGTGTAAGCGGATACTATTTCATAATATTTCAAACAAATACAGCTGTAAACAAGCTTGTGCATGAAACGCGCAACCCAAATACGGCCTCGTCTGTGACAACGCAGTCCGTGCTGCGTTGTATGGTTACCCATGTTTGGGGCTCGAAATCTAATTGATATGGCCCAATGACGGCATTGTCAACGCAGATGCACGTGCATCTTGCTGAAATGTACAGCTAACGCTATAAACAGTGATAACGTGGCCAAAGTTTAGAGAAAACAGAAACACCTTTCAATATGTTAAGACATTTTGCACCCAAAATTAAATTACATTCTTATATAAAAAGAAAAACATAAATTTGTGATATTATTTCACGCATTATAAGAACCTTATTCATTTGGTCATGAACAAATGTTCAGAGTTTCAACTGGCTTCGTGGTGTAATGGTTAGGTCGTTCGGCCAGAAAGCAACAGGACACGGGTTCGATCCCAGGTTCCTTATATGTTCAGTTATAATCTGACATTTCACTTAGAATTTGGAAATTTAGAAAATTGACTACATTGTTTATCAGCTGTTAAAAAGTGCAGGTATATTAGAAAAGTGTAGGTATATCAGAAAAAAAGTATAGGTATATCAGAAAAAGTGTAGGTGTATCGGCTAATACACCTACACTTGTAACAAAAGAAACCATAGTAACGAGACCGGAAGTGGGGTATAAAGAGTATTGAACAAAACAGTTGCATAAATTAGGATGTTCACAAATTCACCACACATTTAGCTTGGTACTTGGGTAGCGGATGACATGAGTTCGATCAAATCAAATTTCAAAAGACCTTTGTCCGAAATTGTGATCTGAACTCAGATGCGAAAGTCTAGTTATTCCATCCACATTATTCTCACTTCCATGTTGTTTCTAGCTTAAAGAACAAAAAGATACATGGCTGTCTTTTGTGATAGGTGATTTAACGGACCAGACTGTGTTGCTCATTTGAATTTGCTCAATTTTCATTGACGATTGCACGTTGACATAGAGAAAACCATTGTGGAAAACCATATTTTTGGGGGCATCTGTGAGTTGGGTGAATGTACTGATTGTAAGTCTTGGGTGACCTCTCAAAGGCATGTGTTGTGGAACTGGCCTTAGTGAAAAGAGCATATTCTTAACACTGATGATAATTTGTCGATTGAATGTGTCTATTATGATCTGATACATGCCCTGTTCCGTCGAATAGATTAATTTCTGGGTACCATTATAAGAAATCATCAGGAGCTGATTCATTGCTGTTGCAAAAAGACATCTTGTTTCGATATCAACAGCAAGGTCAAACATTGGAAATGTTATTGAGTCCGGACGAAACCTGTTATTGATAACTCGTTGTTGGTTGCCCTCGAGAGTCATTCGGTAAATACAAGAACCATAACGGTCAAATTTCAAGGCAAAAATGAGACCTTGTTTTTCATCTGAAGCTAACGATTTGAAATTTCTCCCAGATAAGCGTGTGACACCTTTGCCATTTAGGCAGGTTGATACCAGAACTTTGAGCATTGCAATGAGTAGTCGTTTACTTATCGGCAGATAAAGAACAGCAGTGACATGGGGCCATTTACCTAGAGATCGATATTCCGTTTCCTCCTCTTCTTTGTAATAATGTACAAAATACATTTTCTCCTTTGGTGAACCACCTATTTGACGACGCACCAAAATACCTCCTGTTTTAAAATCCCCAGAACATGTTGCCAATTTTGTCACTTGTTTCAGAGAAGTTTTTGATGATCCATGTTTATACATTGTCCCCTGAGTTCCTGCAAATGAAACATCAGGCTTAAGTTGATACGAATTTGGAAATTTATGACATATTATTTTGTTAAGTGATGTACCGAAGAGAAACGAAACGATAACAAACTATCACGAAGGAAATCCAATCTTTAAAAGTGAGATGTCTAGTTATATATAGTTCTTCCCACATAGGTCACACTGCAGTCAAAGTGAGTGCAATCAGCAAAATCATTTGACAATTTACCATTTACCGTATTGAACGTTGCCTCTTGTAATGTGTGATGCTCGTAGCATACTATTTTAATTTATGATTATTTGTGACAATAAAGCGCCCTTTTGTATTAGATTATACTCTTATATCAATTATAATAATGGTAAGCGTACATAGCTTGTTTAGCCAAAGACATGGATACATCGATTCAACATCGCTAGGATGTAAAGGAGTGTTCAGAATTTCCTTAGAAAACCATTTGTTGCTGAACTTATCGAATTTATTTTGGACATTCCAAAACATTATAGATTAAACATTCTACATTTATTCAATTTAGAATCCCCAATAGCCACGAATTCGGTATATTACAGCTTTCTAGAGCTTTTCGCACTGGAGAATGAGATGAAAATAGGTTTTTAGATCATGACCCCTGTGACCCATATATGGGGTCAAAGGGTCACCAAAATACAAGTGAGAAGTCTCATTGGCCAAGGAGTCTGTACATAAAATTTCCGATCTCACAGGTCATAAAAGAGTATTATTCGATTACTCATATATAATTCCTTAGTATTATTTATAAAAACATGTATTCCATTTCATTCTATGTACTGTAGACACATATTTAACCTCACCTCGTTTATCAGCTTTCTTCACGCGATCTCTGTTTACATGCACAGTCTCCAGAAGCTGTAATTAAAGAACATATCAAACGTTTGTTAAATTGATTTAAATTAGTTTGTTCATATATAGACAATGCTTTCACCGATTAATAGTTAAACTTTGGTGTCGATTGGCACTCTCATTTATGAGATATTAATGTTCAAAGCGCGTAAATATTGGACTGCTGAGTAGCTCAATCGTAAGAAGGTCCTTAACCGGGTGCATGTGGCTGGCTCTAATGCGCATGCCTGAAGTTGGTTGCTTACGTCATAGACCGAATCCGTCGAACTCAGTCTTTACCAAGTAAATGATGGATAAATTGGGATCGGGTGGTGGAAATACGATTCATGAAACCTGATTTTTAAAAATTACTTACACTTACGATAAATATAGATATTCACTCCGATTTTGAGAGTTCATACTGTGGTTGACCATTCCATATCGTGCCTTAATTAAAACTCTACTGAGTGTTTAGGTATCGCTACATCAGTCAGAACACGTTAACTGCCATTAAAATGGCAGCTTGAAGGAAAATGGACTTGCATGGTTTAATCGAACTATGTATATTCGTTTTAAAACTTCTATTTTGGATACAGGAGTGCTATTTAGCCATTGGTAATACTTATTGACATGTCCGTGGTAACCCTAGTCTCTATTTCAGAATGAAGAACGTGCTACAGCGCCATAGAAGTGCTCACTAAGATGCAACGTATGTCATACTTATTTCTGAAAAGCGTCCTCAGAAAACGCAGAAAAGAAAGACTATTCTATACCCGGAATCAGATGTAATATAGATTAAATATATAATGGTTTATACCTCCCAGTTTACAGCCGATTCTTTATGGGGCTTCATGTCAAAATAAAATTGTCAAAATAACCTCATGTATACAAGTCAACATTCCATGTAATACTCGGTAGGCTGCCAATAATGACCGACTCATCTGTGTTTGCATTATATACGTTATACATTAAGGAAAACGTCGGCTTTGAAGTATTGTACAATGCAGAATAAGAAAATAAAGATTAACTAGACAGTTTACCTGGTAATATGTTTCATTCATCTTCTGCTTCTTGAAAGAAGACAGGCCTAGAACATCACTCTGAAGAAAACACCTCGATGTGATGACTTCATATGATAGCACTGTACAGCCCTTCAAGTTCAAGCAGCTAACCACACATGACATAAGATCTATTTTATGGAACGTTATATATGCCCTGTTTGCCTTTTCCCCCTGTATAATCCTTGCTAATTTGTAAAATGTAATCCCTTGACTTACATATCCTTTACAGCAATACGATAGAAATATTAATGGAAATAATACGTTCATGATGGATTACTGTTCGTGTATTCCACTACCTAACAAGACTAAACTTATTTACTTCGAATCTAACCTAAACCCTGGTCCGTCAAGCTACATTAAATCGTGTATATCGCCATGCTTATCACCATATCAAACGTATTGCCATTAGTTAATGGGAATTAATAACTTCCTTGAATAAATAATTCATATTGTCATTTAACATTGTAAATTATATTTTGAAACAGCTCATTTATGATGGCAGTAAATGATTTCCTCATCCTGCTTAGTAAATATACATTTGCAAGTTTAACTTTAGTTAATTGTATAAACTATACTACTGATTATTACCCTTGTTTTTTATTTTGTGCATTCAGAAATCAAACCAACAATTCATAAATCATTATACAAAGGTTAATATTGGCATTCAAGATTACTTTAGGGTAATTATGAAACACACGTAACTAATGATATACTAATGATATATGCATCTCGAAAGTTTGTTCACCTACCTGCTATGAGGCATCATATTTTGGAAAATACGAAAAGATGTGGTTGTGGTTACAATTGAGAGGTGACGAATGATTTTTCCGTAGCATATCCTCTTTTCATACCTCAAAAGTAATGGTAACAATTTTGGCAGAAATGACTGGGGTCAAACTTTCCAAAACTCCAATATTTTATCTGTAAAATATCATATAAGTGATCAACAGCATCAAACATTATTCATGTATTTTTCTATACTCATTCAATGGACAGATTTTTCTTGAAGTCAGTGTTGAACATTTTATTTCAAATTTAAGGAAATCGGAATTTCGAAAATCTTACCACTTCTGTCTATTTCATCTTGAAAAAAATTACAAACTTGCAGCACAGACTCGGCGATCACATGGTGATAGTAATAGACATGGACAAATACTGATCAGTTGTCAGTGCAGTACTTTTTAAAGAAATGCAATTGACGTCCCAAGATATCCAAATTACATAATAATTGCACTTAGATACACAAATAGGTTAACAACCTTTCGGGAACCAACAGTATAAAATGACAAACCATCCCTTTTCAGTATAAACCCATTTGTTAGATGGTATGCTTAAAAATGTTGAGGTTCGCTTCAAGACGTATTTGTATTTGTTCCTCGGGGTTACTGTACTGCACATTACATATATATCATGATCCAACTACACGAAGGTAGGTAAAAGCGTACGTACTTCAAGCATAAAACTTATAAAGCTTATGGTATACATCTGCACAATGTACTAGTTTTTTCCTTTCCTTCTCTGGATATATATCTTAATTATCATATTATGTATCACAGTAGATACATATGAACCGACGTACTTCTATATTATGTATTTAACAATAATTTGTTGATATACAAATAAACATATATATTAATATTGGTACGAGGCATGATCAGCCCTCCATATATCAGGGCGCTCCTCTTCGATAGAATGCCTCTATCTGTGCAGTATTCAAGACTAGTAGGCTTCTAAAACCCCAGATGGTCAACATGGATAATGACTACATCCAACAATGGTCATATTTTTCTTCGCGGATTTCAACTTGCTGAGTGAAGGAAAAGTCGGTGGGTGTCATGCACTGCAATTAACACCAGATTATAACAATCTATTTCTAATGCTCAGTCACTAATGACCGTTTACAATCAAATTCAAAATCTTGCTCATTCAAATTTTCAATTTGGCTTTGAAATATAAGCTCTCTCTTTAGTTTAATGAGCATAGAGACACCTATCTATATATTGTTGATATATTGTTGCTGCACAAATGGACATTAATAATAGCATGAGTTGGTCCATGACTAACACCTGTTTCGTAGGGGTAATGTGTTTGGTGTCATCTTTGTAACAATGTAATTGAAGCCAGGGAACGGGAAGAATAAATTTGTTTTCTACCACCATCAAAAGAAATGGGTTACTTATATTGATATCAATTTGTCGGTCGAAAACGGTTTGAGATTGAAATATTTGGAAGATGTTGACAACAAAACTGTACAAAATGGATCCATCCATCTAAATCGAAATTTCATGAATCTTACAGCTTACAGAACATACTGTATACCTGCAATATTTAAAGTTTAGAGGGATTCATATGTCGTTAAATTTAGTCCCCAAGCATTGCAGTGAGTATGTTTTTCAAAATAAAAAAGATAATAAAATATAATACGAAAAATAAACCTGTTTGAACTGTATGACAGTGGGTGTACATGTATGACTTATCTTACTTGTGTCTTTATCTTTGTGAAAGAAAATTCATTTAATAATGCAGTGTTTAATTGAACGAAGCAATTATGTTAATTAATGTTTTATTAAACATTAATTAAGAACGTTTTAGCAAGATAAATATGTATGTTTTTGTCAAAAACAGCTAAACCAAAAACCAAAAATAAATTAAAAACGATTATAAAATTATAAAAGATCTCATTTAAATTAACACAAATATATGTTATAATTTGACGTACTCAGAATAAGAGCTGATAAGAGTGATATTATATATCGTATTTTACATACAGGGGCTCGGGAACTGTGTTTTGATGCATGTTACATTGAATTTCAATGCAGTTGAATACGTCATTGTCAAACGGTACTGTTTCAAAATCTATACTCTCTATCAGGTTACCACAACAAGGGCATATATTCAGTAGGTTAATGGTTAATGGTTAATGGTTAAGGTTTAATGAGCTAGTAACTCCATGTTACTTCAAGATCTTTGAACCGGGATAATTATAATGGGGAGTTTTAACCTCGAAGGTTACTATTTTAGAATAACAGAAGAAAGAGCACGTGTGAAAAACAATATGCTGACTTCACATTTTAATTGAAAATAAGATGAACGATGACGAAATAGATACTCAATTTATTCTTAATAATACACAAAATATAAAAGCAGAGATTCGATGGATATCTGAGTTATTACAGACTGTTTGAGCTTGGCTATGTTAGTCACTACAAATACCCGAGTTAGTTAACAATGCACTGATCGTCTACATCCATTCTATTACTTTGATCTGGCTCCATTCCGTGGACCTTTAGCACGCTTGACGTGAACAAGAGTAACGGTGATTTCATGTTATTAAAACTGATCACCATAAATCAGTGACAGTAGAATTATGTTGAAAACCAGTTCATAAGGTCATGCCATATTTGATGTCTGAGACTGTAACAGTGTTCTATGAAATCAACAAAACTGTATTTCAAATATGGAATCCAGACGCCTTATTACAAATTCCGAGCAAAATGGTTACAAGTTTCAGTCCATATATTGAATGTATTTTTGAGGACGATATGATAGATATTCCGCTTTTAATTTTTTTTATTTTGTAAATTACCAAAAAGAGAAGACATATTTTCTAATTCAGGGGTCTCCTAGAAGCAAGCACTGTAATGTGAGGAAATAATGAGGAGACATTCATACATTCAAAGATGTTTTATTGAATGATGTAAGGCTTTTTAATATTGCTGCTTCAGTGATCCGCCAGTAAATGCAATAGCTTAACCTCTGTTTCCAATTATGTAAACAAATTTTAAATACATTTAATTTTTGAAGCTTTTATTCTTATACAATACGTGCCTAAATGAAATTGAAATTCATTGTTCATCTATGTATGTTAAATCAAGGACTGAGTGAAACACTCATGGAAATGAATGCATGTATAAGCTGTTCGCCTGTACTAATAACTCTTTAAAGAGCCATCAAGGAAGTTGATGAACATATCGGAAAATTGCCAAAAATCTGTCTCCCTGTAATATATTCACTAAATTTTTAACCGATTGTTTCGACCCAAAATGAACCGAGAAATTGCACTAATTAGTAAAGGTGTTTTCCAGTCTAATTATAGATCAAGTCTATTATTTTCAAGCGCAAAGCATTGTGGTCTAGCTCACACTGTTTACACAGACACGAAAGAATAACAAAGTTTATGAGCAATGAAAGAAACCGAAATATATAAATATTGGCGATTATTTATCTACCATTTCATTTAATTATGTATTTTCTACAGATTATAAATGTTTTTACCAACTAGGTATTATGTTTGAATTTTTTGAATCAATGAAAATAAATTTGTCATAATTTGGTCTTATTTCAGTGAAAAGTACATTAAAGAGGCAATAATTGGAATATTCTCAGGACATTTAGAAACATATATTGTTTACAAAGCAGTCATCTCATTCAGTAATGTATGACAAGGGTAGCCTAACTTGCAAGAGAAGCACGTGCACCACGTGCATCAATGGCGACATGCGCTATAAAGACGAGCCTTCGTGCTTCGGAAACGAATGTTGTGTAGTACTTTTTATCCAGTAAAGGAATTCTGTTTATATGACGTCAGATACCCTTAGCGCGCGCTAGTCGAAGGGTTACATCTCTTTGAAACCAAATTTCATTATATTGTCGTGATATGAAAATTATTTATCACATGTCATGTCGTAGATAAAATATTTCTCTAGCAATTGACGTTATAAGTATATGTTCCACAAATAATTTTGTATTTGAAACACTAACATCCTTGATGGCTCTTTAAGGTCAGTTGAAGTATTCAAGTTCATATCTTTTAGAAAACAAAATAGACATATCAGCTAAATACGCATGTCTATAAGGTCTGATGCATAAATAATGAAGAACGATATTATATGAGCTTCGGTCAATATAATGATCTTCATTCTGTTTTATGTTAAATGTTCATGTAATGAATGTATAATATGTCAACTGACTATTGAACATTGGCCATTTTGATCTACAAACGACACCCATTATCATTGTCTTCATGATGAACAATGCGTGTTCGAATATGCCCATAAAGTGTGAGTGAGATGAAACGTTTATGTAATATGGTTAGAGAAAGAACAAATATAAGTTAAGAATTCAGGACAATTATAATCCTCACTAATTTTCATTTTAATGTAATTGGAAAATAATAATAATAATGGATAGTTTTTATATAGAGCATAAATATCAACGTTGTGGACTCAGGCGCTTCGAAACATTATTATGTTAGTCACTACAATTACCCGAGTTAGTTAACAATGCACTGATCGTCTACATCCATGCATTCTATTACTTTGATCTGGCTCCATTCCGTGGACCTTTAGCACGCCTGACGTGAACAAGAGTAACAGTGATTTCATGTCATTAAAACTGATCACCATAAATCAGTGACAGTAGAATTATGTTGAAAACCAGTTCATAAGGTCATGCCATATTTGATGTCTTGGGTCTTTCACAGTACTCGTGAGACTGTAACAGTGTTCTTTGAAATCAACAAAAATGTATTTCAAATATGGAATCCAGCCTTATTACAACTTCCGAGCAAAATGGTTACAAATTTCAGTCCATATATTGAATGTATTTTTGAGGACGATATGATAGATATTCCGCTTTTAAATTTTTAAATTTTGTAAATTTCCAAAAAGAGAAGACATATTTTCTAATTCAGGGGTCTCCTAGAAGCAAGCACTGTAATGTGAGGGATAACTGAGGAGACATTCATACATTCAAAGATGTTTTATTGAATGATGTAAGGCTTTTTAATATTGCTGCTTCAGTGATCCGCCAGAAAATGCAATAACTTAACCTCTGTTTTCAAATTATGTAAAGACATTTGAAATATATTGAACTTTTGAAGCTTTTATGCTTATACAATACGTGCCTAAATGAAATTGAAATTCATTGTTCATCTATGTATGTTAAATCAAGGACTGAGTGAAATACTCATGGAAATGAATGCATGTATAAGCTGTTCGCCTGTACTAATAACTATTTAAGGTCAGTTGAAGTATTCGAGTTCATATCTTTTAGAAAACAAAATAGACATATCAGCTAAATACGCATGTCTACGCATGATCTTCAATATGTTTTACGTTGAATGTTGATGTAATGAATGTATACTTTGTCAACTGACTATTGAACATTGACCATTTCGATCTACAAAGGACACCCATTATCATTGTCTTCATGATGAACAATGCTTGTTCGAATATGCAAATAAAGATGCAGCTTCACAACCAATATACACCAGGAGAACATGTCATGGTAATTGAGTTCTTCAGTTAGCAACTATAAACGAGGCTTGCCTCCACACTCTGTTGGCTCTGTAACATTACCCCAGAATGAGTCGTCCTCATTCTCAACATTCAAGACATGCTCCACATTCAGTTTGCTGCACAAATTACTCAAGCATACCTCTGTTCAGCTATTTCATTTAACGAAACTCCTTTCAGGATAACTCTTCAATGTTTTGGTGTTTTTGCATAAAGCATCCTACGTTAATATCATTATTTGTAAAAAGTTTGAGAGCACAGTAACTCGCGTAAAATAATATGATACATTGCAGTTAACTGCAAACATTCATGGCAATGCTTTTTGACAATATTTTCCGTAGAAATGACAGCTATTTCGGCCTAATTTTACATTGGAAAGTCAACAATTATGTCTTAATCAATATCATAGAGACAATGTGTTGTCACTTTATGTTGTGGAAGGTGAAAGTGTGAGTAAGATGAAACGTTTATGTAATTTGGTAAAAGAAAGAACAAATATAAGTTAAGTGTACAGGACAATTATAATCCTCACTTATTTTCATGTTAATGTAATTGGAAAATAATAATAATAATAATAATAATAATAATAATAATAATGGTCTAACCTAAGCTGCCGCAAAGCGTTTAAAGGTCACCTCCTCCACATCTTACACTTACTGCTGGGTGAACTGAGGCACACGTTGAAGAAAGTCACTTACCCAGGGTGAAACCATAAGTCTTTCCACTTATGTCTCAGTGTGGGGCAGGGAATCACCTTTCAAACTCTCAGTTAATTCAGCAATGAAGCGGATAACCCACCAATGCGGCAAGCCGCGCCCATTTTTGCTGAACTTCATTGATGGCAGTCGACTGAGCTATGCACAGGACCATGTGCAACCCCAAAAAAATATAAAAATATATAAACGTGCTTACGGCAAATTGGGATAAAAATACTGTTGTGTCGGAAATTTAACTTTAAATTGACTTTACATTATATTAAAGCGCTTTTCGTCACCCTACAGGGTCTATACATCAATATAAATAATTCTTACAATTTTAGACTTACTCACAGGAATGAAATGTCGTTGCAAAATCTCAGTATAAACACGTTTTTTTATGAAATTCTTCAAAGGCATTTAGCAGTTGGTACAGTAATGAAAGACAAATATTATGGATAACACCTTCTTTATTGGTTTCACACGACGTTTCTGGGCTACTTCTTGTCCCTTCTTCAGGTGGATACTGAAAATAGTGGTTTGTACATATACTCAAGTGCAAAAGAAACGCTACCACTTTAGATTTGAAATTACGAAAAAAATCAATCTAAGCTAATGCAGCCTTATCGTCATTCCGGACAGACCTCAGACAGGCCAAGATCAGGCCGACCAAGAGTCACAACCCACCAGGAGGACCGATACCTGCGCACGTCAGGAACTGCTTCATCACTGTGACGTTATCGTATTCGCCAACGACGACCACCTCCATATAACCGCCTGCAACTTGTCCAAGCTCTTCAAGAACAATGGCAGCGCATTCAACGTAATGACATTCAGGCGTTTGATTTTCTTCATGCGTCAAAGGGTCACTGCGTGTATCATGGCAAGGGGAGGCCATACAAGTTATTAGTGTGAACTGTTTTCATTACATTGAGCCTGGATTCCCTGCACTGGGTCAGTCATAACCGTGAACTTAGACTTTTTGCCCCTATTACGAATATCGGAGACTGTGATGTTGAAACAGGAAGCTTATTGGTTGCATTTTATATGAATATGATATCGGCACATGTTCTTTTTGAATAAACATTTGTTTTTAAATCTGAATTCTTTATTTATTCTTCAATCTAGATTAAAATACCTGGTAGCGTTTCTTTTGCCTGTGAGTTTATATATAAGTAGATGAACAGGAAGCCAGAGAAGCAACTAATTATATACAAGCATGGAAGTAGATACAGAAGTAATTAGGAGGCGGTAGCCTTTTTATGTTTCACAACTACATGGGCTGGGTGAATACATTGTTATTATCTCCCTTCAACATGTTTCAGCTACTAAAAGGTACCAGGGTAATTTACAAAACAGTGTTGCATATAATTGTATGTCAATGCAATGCGTCGCAATGTAAATTTATCCACAAACACCAGTACTTGGCTGTGTAGCTGGTAAAATGAGTTTGATCAAAACACATCGGGTATCATCGTTCTTACAGCATACTTTTGTTTCAATGTAACTCATGTTCAAAAATGTGATCTGATTTCAAAGTAAAGTTATTCAATCCGCATTATTTTTACTTTCATGTTGAAATCTAGCTTAAAGAACAATATGATACATAATTATTTTTTTGTGATAGGTGATTTAACGAACGAGACTGGATTGCTCATTTGAATTTGCCTAATTTCCTTTGAAAATTTTACATTGATGAAGAGCGAACCATTTAGGAAAAACATATCTGTGAGTTCCGTAAATGCACTGTAAAAGAGTCGTGGTTGACCTTTTAAAGACATCTGTAGTGGAATTGGTTTAAGTGAATAGATTATCGTCTTAAAACCGATTATAATTTGTCGATTGAATGTGTCTATTGTGATCTGATTCATACTAGGTTCTGTTGAATAGATTGATTTATGGGTACCGTTATAAGAAATCATCAGGAGCTGGTCGATTGCTGTTACAAAAAGACATCTTGTTTTGACATCAACTGCAAGGTCAAACATTTGAAACGTCATTGGGTACCGACAAAACTTTCTCTCATGGATCTTTCGTTTGTGGGTGCCTTCGAGAGTCATTCGGCAAAGGGTAGAACCATTAATGGTTCGTTCCAACGCAAAAATGAGACCTTGATCTTCATCTGAAGCTAACGATTTGAAACTCGCGTCAAATAACCGTGTGACACCTTTGCCATTTAGACAGGTTGACATCAAACCTTTTGGCATTACGAGAACCAGTCGTTTGCTCATAGGCAGATAGACCATAGCATAGGCAAAGGGCCATTTTCCTAGAGATCGATATTCCGTTTCCATTCCTAACTTGTAATAATGTGCAAAATATATTTCCTTACTTATTGATGTACCTATTTGACGACGGACTAAAATACCCCCTGTCTTAAAATCCCCAGAACAAGTGGCCAGCCACTTGCTTCGGAGAAGTTTGTGACGATCCATTTTCATTCTTCACCATGTGAAACGTTGTCTCCTGAGTTGCTGCAAATGTAACATCAGACTCTTTGTTAATGCATTTTGATAGTAATTGAGATTACATTACGTAACATAAACTTATCCCCCTTAAAATCTAATTTATAAAAGTGAGCTGTTTATGAAAAATATTACTTATATGAAAAAAATGTCTTTGAAGAAGAAAATGTTTTGGTGAGGAAATGTCTTTGATGAAGAAAATGAGTTTAAAGAAAAAACTTACTGTGTTGATTACATTACTTTGATGAATTATATAAAAGAGAACCTTGATAAGAAACACACATGTCTTTTCTGCTATCCAGACTTTGTTAGATCGCCAATCGGCAGTTTCCGCATAAATATTTCACTACTTATGCCAACTGTGGATAGATCACCACTATAGCTGTTTTATACGTTACAAGGGGAGTGTTTTCTTTGTTAGAAGATGATAGTAATCGGTTGAAATAAAAGTTAGTTGTGCAATCAGTGACATCGTTTAAAGTTTAAATGTTGAATAAATGTTTCCTCTTTTAATGTGTGATCCTCGTTGCATATTATTTCAATTTTTAATTTTTAAAACTATAAACCACCTTTTTCATTAAACTTAAATGGTAAAGGTACAAAAATTAAGTGTGATAAATTTTTCCAATTTGAAAAATTGTTTGGACATTTTATTTGAAATGGAGATCAATGTTCAAATTTGTTTTATATAATGTTAATTCCATAAATGGTAAACGAATCAAACTGAAGGATGATAAATTTATCCAATTTGAAAAATTGATTTGGACATTTTATCTGAAATGGAGATCAATGTGAAATTAGTTTTAAAGAATGTAAATTCCATCAGTGCCTTTGGCACATGGCGTTGCGGGCTTTCTCCCTGCCGTAATACTAGCAGCCGCGATATAAGTGAAATACTCTCGAAAGCGGCGTTAAACCCCAACTCACCTCACCTCACCTCAGTGCCTTTGATGTCTTAGATGTATAAATGGCGAAGTATTGAGTAGATTTTTCAAACGTGACATCATCATTTACAAGTGCAAGCGAGCATCAAACCCAGGGGATATAGGTCGGGAACTAACGTGCGTTGGTTTTTCAACCAGGTAAGTATAAAAAAAGACATTTACTCAAAAATTTTAAATTTTGACATACGTCAACCAACCGACATTCCCTAGATTACCACTGCAAGGAAGTGGGCTCAACAGACTCGCATGCGTTGTTTGAACCCTTAGCTTGGCACGCAAGAGCACCGGGTGGGTCGGTAGCATGGAAAAGTGGGAAGCCACCACGGCCCGAGTGAGAGGCATGAGAATGAATGCTGATTCTTGAATTGAGCGTACAGAGGGTTCAACCCCTATACATGTTATTGGAGAGATGGGTACAGTAAGAATCGAAATACAGATGCAATACGATTGCCCTAACTTGGGTAAAACGCTCCACACTCGCACACAATGAGAACAAAACATGGGGGAGAAAAACAAAAAGTGTTTTTTTTGTACAAACTAAGGTGAACAACCAAGTTATGTATACGCAAGGGTGTAGGGTGGTTACCCCACTAAGTAGTGATCACTTGTTCAAACTGCGACGGCGATGTTAAAATAGAAAGCCATCGAGGCTAACACCATTCCAATCTCCTGTGGAGTGGAGCAGGACGGAGAACAACTTCCCAATGTAAGGCATAACTCTTGCCAGTCTCCATTAGTGGCTGATTGAGGCCTTGCAGTATTTCCTTAAGAAATATGTGCCTAGAAATCCAGGCCCACTATGCATTTCTGGTGCAGCGATTCATTATATAGGCACAACAAAGCTAGGGAAATACCGCAATACTTAAATCAGCCAGTAATGCAGACTGGCAAGAGTTATGCCTTGCGTTTGGAAGTTGGAAGGAGAAGGGAGATCAGTTGACTGCTGGCCGGAGATAAAGCTCTTAGCCGTGCATGGTGAGCAAAGCAGGAAAAGCCGAAGAATTCCTTGTCTGATGCCACTAGTATGCACTGCGTAAATGTGGAGAGTGCAAATGGGACAAGGGGAAAGACGCCTGAGGGACCCAATGCGAAATTAGAACGGTCCGTCCCCAGCCTGATTCATACAGACAAATTCTGGAGTCCAGCCAAACTTGAGAACCCTCCATGTTGATGCTCGACCCATAAAGGATCCACTTGGAGCTCGAGAAGCTTTGATATTCTTGCGACTGAGGTCTTTGAATCCAGAAGGGCTATCTTACAGTGAGACACTGGAGGGTAGTCTCAGAGGGATGTTCATATTGTCCGAACGATTGAGGACCATCGCCAGGTCGCACCGACAGAACTGAGATGTTGAGTACGGGATAACCAACAAGATCACTGCCCATTGGTGTTTATTGAGAGGGCTTTGAGTCCACTCTCGTACCATACAAACAAGAAGTATTCGCCAATTTGGGGCAGAGTTTCCGCGTCCCCCTGAAAGCGCTGCTCTTGCCACAGGTGGTCTAAGATCCCTATTTGAAGTCGTAGAGCTTCCTGGTGTTTGGACGTTGAGCAATAGCGATGGTCTTGGCCACTTGCTTGGAGTACCCACTATGCCTTAATGTTACAAGCCTGAGTGCTCTCGTGTGTAAATCTGTGCAGGGGAACGTACCAAGTACGAGCGGGTCACCATGAGGCTTTGAGGAGGGGTCTGATGACGAGAGTGCTCTGTTGTTTCGCTACCAATTCAAGAGAGGATGACCAGGCCGAAAAACATTAGACATTCCTCTCTTACAATAGCGCATCAAGAGCCCAGGCTTCTGGGTCAGGGACCGAGACAGATACGACGGCTACTGGTAACACGTTTATCCTGTCGAGGCCTGTCGAACTTGCGCCACAACATCCTACTTTTATTTACCAGGGAAATAGTGAAAAGTCGAGACAGAACATGTGCGTGACCACTCATACATCCAAGCTCGCTTAATAAAATAGGGAATGATGATGTCTCATCCGTCACATGGCTCCAGCTCCTTTTCTTTTCTGTGTGATCAATGTTGAGGTACGCTTCAGGGAAAATCATTGGGCAATGGTGGCTTTTCAAACCTTATAAATATGTTAAAAATAGGTTTTTCTTCATACAATAGTTAAAGTTCATACACCGTCCTAAAACACATTTAAATTCACCTTTTTTTGTCAGCATTTTCCGCATCGTCTATGTCATCATACACAGTCTCCAGTAGCTGCAAGTAATAGTATTGCAATACTAAAGCAATTTATCAAAATTCGGGAATCGAGAGTAATTAAAACATAAAGTAATTACGGATATCACCATTTTTCTAGAACACTGGAACGATACATTTCTAACCAGTTTGATGTCTGAGCATCCTCAAGTAAACATGGCTTAATTTTTTAACTCATATTGCCCGCCGTTGATTAATAAACTAACGTGCAAAAGAAACGTCCCCACATTTTAAAAGTAGTATAAAATGAAATATTGATGTCGGAGAAAGTAGATTTTGAATGTATTTGATAGCCACATGTTTAGTAAAGTGGTATTCACAATTTCACACATCAGAGTATGCTTCTTTTATTTTTACATCTGTACACATACACATGGGGTGCTAAAATCGCTTTTTAAAGATGTTTTTGGCCCACAATATTTGGCACTTCAGTTTAAAACATTGAAAAAGTAGACATTTAATTAATTAAAGATATCCTTGACATAAATAACCTTCTTTGATTTAAATTTGTTTACGAGTCATAACTGTAGGACGTCACAAAACAAGCCAAAACTGGCTTGTTGAGCTTCTATCTCATCTAGTTAAGGAGATTCCAAAACGACCATTTCTTAAAACTTGTGTTTCTCAGAGTTATGAATAGATAATGTTTTGAAAATTCATATTTAATATTGTTGGGTTCTGAAGACATGATGTAACGCTGTTTCAGTCGCATGTATCGCCCGTCGATTGAAATATCTTGTATTTTGTATGGGAACGTTTCTTTTGCATGTGAGTTTATAAATCAACAAAAATAGCCTGCCAGTCTCTCAAAAGCGAGTCACAACTGGCTTCAGTGCTTCGCACATGAAATAGTGGTTGCTTTCCAATATCTTACCTCAGAATGTTTGCAAGTCAGATTACAATATTGCTCGATCTAAATCAAGGTCTAGCTATGTCCTAAATGACATATACACAATAAACCTCCGTTATCGTGTTCATTGTATGGTAAAGATATATAATATAATTATATATTATTATTTATAATATTTAAGAAACATGCGACTTAAAGGAAACTTCCGTTTATGAACGCCAAAAAGAGAGAATATTTAGTACCCATCAGTATATAATATTAAAAAAGTAAATTTTTCGCCTGTAAATGAAAACTTGGTGATGCTTAAATTGCTAATCCTAAACAGTCATAGAAACCTCATAAATACCATACTCGACACATTTCCCTTTGTGGCTGAACTCACCTGTGTTTCAATTATATACATTACACATTAAAGGTGCATCCATTGTGTTTCATAAAATTGTATTTGGCTTTAATACGTTCCAACACACCATATGTGCTATTTACAATACAGACAAATTCACTTAGCTAGCATATTCATCCCCAATCGCCAAACATATCATATTTACTAGTTTCCAATTAAAATCGAGTAACATCATTATGCATGTGCAGAAACCGAAAGTGCAAGTCCTATTTGCATGCACAGTAGTTATATGACCTATTGAACATTATCAACCCAAATTTGTTATTTTGTCTGGCGTAAATAAGATTCCAAAATTACGTTTGACTCATTGACGCGCGCCACACGCGGTGCCTTGTCCAGTTTTCGATCAGAAATCACTACTTTTACCTTCATATCGTCAATATACTAAGTCGAGTATCATTAAAATGGTTGTTTACGGTAACAGTTGGTATTTCTCGTGATATAAAAATAAACTATATGCAGTTTACCTGATAATATGTCTCTTCCTGTTCCTTCATCTCAAACTTGAATGAAGACAGGCTGCCCAGAACCGCACTCTGCAGAACAAACCTCGATGTGACGGTGTCATATGATAAGACTGAAGATCCCTGTTCCTGCACCTAACCCCACATGAGATAATATATCTTTTCTGAGGCGCTTTGTGTGTCCCTTTCTCTTTTCCCCCTCAATGATCCTTGTTAATTTGTAATATTTGATTGCTGAACAGACATGTCCTTCACAGCAACTCGATAGAACTAATAATGAAAGTAATACTTTCATGGTGGATTACTGTTGATGTCTGTTAGCTAACGAGACTAAATTAATATACATCTGTATTGACATTCAAGCTACATTAAATATGTTATCACAATACTTTTCACCACATTAAAAAATATATAATCATTAGACAATGGCAGATAGATAACTGCACTTAATAAAGAATTCATTTTGTCATTAAACAGATTAAACGCTATTTTTTAATTAACTCGTTTATCTTTTTAAATATAATAATATGCGCACATATCCATGCACAGTGCATGCTCAAGGCGCTACACAATTATTACCCTGAAGGAATCATATTTTCGGTGCTGCCTATGAAGCGCTATGACCGATTAGGTTCATATGTTCCCTTGTCCAGGTACCCATTTGTACAGTTGGGTGAACTGAGTGCAAGTGCCTTGCCCAAGGACACAACACAGTATAAGACCCAGGTCACAAATATGCCAATACACCTTTTAAGTAAATTCAAGAATATCAATTTCAAGTATAGTGAAGCCATAGTCAAAACATAAGTAGTACATAGGGGGGTTGACAATTTATTGATTTTTGTTATGACTATGATGTCACATTGACAAATTAAAAATAAAGAAATTTATTATATGACGAGTAGTGAAATACCGGGATTTATCAGTGAAATAAACTGTCTATCAAGCTACAGTGAAAATAACTTATATTTTCACTGCGAGCGGTGACAATGGTCTCGCGCGGCGATTTGGCTTATTACGTCACAGTGTTACTGTGGTGACGGGCTGTTCCTTGCGGCCGCTTGGCGTGAAAACGTCCCTTTTCGGACGTAATTACAGTGATAATATCATATAATAAATAGAATGTCCGTCAATTCTTGACAAATACCATGTTTATCTCATCTCGTGAGGTAGAAAAGTTATATATTTTCTCTCGTGGCTGCGCCACTCGTGAAAATATAACCTTTCTACCTCACTGGATGAGATAAACATGGTATTAGTCAAGAAACGACAGATATCCTCTATATATAAACTGACAAATTCCTAAATTCATGGCAGGTGCAAGGATAGTTTTAAAAAAGATGTCACAGTCTATTTTTAGGTGAACTCATTTTATGTTGCTAAGGATGAGTTATCTTTGTTAAAAACTGCAGCTATAAACTGCTACAAGAAGATTCATCGTTTTTGAGATCACATGGAACTTGGATAGTGTGAATCAACAGCAAATTAAATTAAAGGCAAATTACTGAATTGAAGATTTAATCAACACTTTCAAGTTACGAAAATTATAACTTATCATTTTGTTCTGTAAGCATATCGATACATGTAGTATTCATATTATTCCTCGCTCAACTGCAATCTTTTACTAGGACAGACTAACATTTACACAACTTATGTGATGTCGGTCCGGTCAGTTGTTAATAATAAAGTATCAGCTGTGACCAACACAATAAGAATTCACTTTCAATAGTAATAAAACTTAGTAAACTGGACAGCTCTTAAAGTGTATTGATTTTTCTCTCTCCCCCCGAACACGGGCTAAGATATTATAGACCCTAATATAATATAGGTTCACAGTTGACTAACTTTAAACACTACACTACAAAATAAAATTGGTTGTTTATATGTTATTAATGTGGTGTCCTCTAAGTGAGGTGTCCCCTTGTGTGTATATCATCAGGCTTTTTCACCATCTTGCGTGTTTAATGTATTTCCCTTTTAATGTAGCCGAGCTTATTGGTAGTGATTGTTTCTATTTGTTAGGAAATTAACGTAGTTACACGCTGAACCAGTTGGTCTATGTTTAACAGGGTAAATTGGAATAAATTGAAAATGATTTCAAGACAATTTTTGTGTATTATTGTAGTTTTATTAAACCGTGTACAGCGTGGATATAAAATGACCAAGAGCTTTAACACTTTCATATATTTAAATGTGTCTTAATAGAACAATAAATGAGTCAGTATCTGTTCAGTGAGTATGTGAGTTTGTCACTTTTATCAGGGAGACTACTATCACTGCAGGAAGAAAGACTTCATCACCAAAGTGTTTATACATTGCAAAACTGTTGATTGGTACTGCACTGAAATTCAGTGTGGCATTGCACTCAAACCTTACTGCGTGCAGAACAGTTGTTTAAACCCAGACCAAGTCGAAACTCTTATGTCATCAGTATAATAAAAAAAAAATAACAAAATCACAAACTAGAATACAACATCAAACATTTTATTGACTCTGTTTCAATAAACATATTTTAGGATGAGGAGCACTCCTATAAATCTGCTCTACAATGTATATTGGCTTTCATCTTCATTCTCTGATACCTCACTCTCGTGATCACATATCATTTCGTCATCATCATCAATCAACCCTTCTACCCAGTGTTTATACTTGTACAGTTTAGAGAAAATGGTATTTTCAATAGTGTTCTTATCTTCTATAGAGTATAATAAGTCTTGTGTTTTTGGACCATATTTCATAAAACCCATGTAGGTTATGAACTGTGCATACATGTCCTTGACTGCTCTCCATAATAGTTTTTATCCCACCGGTATGTAATACCGTGGGATATAGGCATCGCCCCGTCCGTCTGTCCGTCCGTCCGTCCGTCTGTCCGTCCGTCCGTAATCATTTCGTTTCCGGAGCAAAACTCGAAAACCATTCATGATATCTTTCTGAAACTTTGCATGTGTATTACCCACTAACTGAAGTGGTGCATTTTGTTATTTTCAGATTTCTGAATTTTTTTTCTTTTTTGTTTCCATAGAAACATGTTGAAGTTGGACTTTGTTCAGAGACAGGTTCGTTTCCGGAGCACAGTTAAAAAACCGTTCATCATATCTTCCTGAAACTTTGCATGTGTATTACCCATTGACTGAAGTGGTGCCTTTTGATATTATCAGATTTTTTCTGAAAATTTTTTTGTTTTCTGTTTCCATAGAAACATGAGAGAGGAGTTGGTTGTTGTTGATTTTGACTGCTTCTGGAGCAGAAGTCTAAAACCCTTAACATTCCTGAAACTCTGTAATACCCACTAACTGAAGTACGGTAGTAGATACACAAGTATCTGTAAAAGATGTGTTTTACAAATTTTGTGGAACCGGTGGGATATGTCATCTTCTGATGACTCTTGTTCCACTTTGTCATCAATCACCTCTTGAGAGAGCCCATTCTTTACAAACTTTTCCCGTTTTTCTTCCAGAATATCTATGTTTATACATAAGTCTAATTCCTTCTTCCTCCAAATCAGGTTGTTGATTCTTTTTCTGAATACCATTAGAAAAAGTTACCATTCGATCATCATCATTCTCATTATCATCATCCTTTTCCATTTCAGGACAATGTTTATCATGGAGATGTCTCTGCAAGTTGTGACTATTACTGAAAATTTGCCCGCAATAAACACAATCCTCAATATGACGTTTCTTTACACAATTGAAATTTCCCTCTTCAAATCTTCTTTTGGTTGGTGTTCTAGATGGAGGTTCATGTCTAGGGCTTCCACTCTTTGGACATCAACTCTTTCTGTGTTTTTGCAAAACAAAATGGTTCTGGAATAATACTCCACAATCATTACATATTGGTTTGACACGTCTGCACACTTCCGAGGTTAGAGTCAAACTGAGGGATATTTCTAACACCAGTCTCTTTAAAGGCATTAGGACGAAGTCTCTGATCTTCTGGTGTATCATGTTTTAAATGGATCAAAATATAACCATAACGTTGTTTTGCAGCCTCTTAAAATGTTTGTATTAAATGGTGAGGTCTTGTTGGATACATTTGTCTTGTTAAAGTCATGATGGGTTGTTGATCCACTGCATTGTTAAAAAGGATCAAACAGTGACAATTTGCTACTTTGAGTTAACAGAAAGGTTGCGATGATGGGATCCTTCCGTAGATAAATCCGTTATTTTAGGATCTTTACTCGCTGTACTCAATCAATCAAAAGTATAATGAGTGAGAATCTTTAATTTCTCCAGACAGGAGATACATGTATGAGGTAACATGGGAGTAGAGTTAAAGTTTAAAATTGGAAGGTGAATTAAACATTTATGTTTGAGATGAAATGTCCAACAATTCTGGCAAGTAACTTGTTGTCGATGTCGAGCTGATGTCCGCCAAGAAGAGCTATTGACTGATTCGTAGAGTCCATATTGTCCAGCAACACAGAGATATCTGGTCCCAGTATATCTAGTACACCGTACCACATGCTCTCCCTATTGTGTGACACAATATTGTCATTACATGACTGGAATATGTGGATAACGATATTGTCTGTGTCTGCATCACAGTGTGGACACCTGCTTGCCTGTATAAGTTTGGCAATCAAGCGGAGCAATCCGTGGTAGATGTTTCTTTGTTGGAGATCGTATCTACTCAGAACCCACAGATCATAAGGAGAATAAGAGCTGTGAAGTTGTGAAAACAAGCTAAGTTCAGGATCGATGTTTAGTCTCTGTCTCAGCAAATCAGTTTCAGCATTATGAACTGCTGTCTTAGCAGTATATTTCCAGGAGTGTTTGGATACAGGATTGCAATCGAGTACAGAGGTAAGGAGATTGCAGATGTCATATTGCTCACAAATACGTTTGACTTCGGGGATGAATCCCTTCTGATCTGTGTTAGTCAGGTGACAAGTAAAAAAGCGAAACAGAACAACAGATTTGGCTGTACAACAACTTTCGCAGTTTACTATTCTTCCAAACAGACAAATCTTTCTCAGATTGATCATTGGGTTAAGAGGAAGAATACCAACGAGAGGCAGAGCGATGTCAGATCTTGTCATTGATGGCAAGCATTGAAGACGTTTCACACAAAAACGATGTGCTCTCTCAAGTTGGAGTTCAAGACTTTTTGAGCAGTTGCAGAGAGTTTCACAACCATAAAGAGCTCTAGGATAAAACATAGTAAACTGGACAGCTGGAATAAATTGAATATGATTTCAAGACAATTTCTGTATACTATTGTAGTATTATTAAACCGTGTACAGCGTGGATATGAAATGACCACGAGCTTTAACACTTTCATATATTTAAATGTGTCTTAATAGAACAATAAATGAGTCAGCATCTGTTCAGTGAGTATGTGAGTTTGTCACTTTTATCAGGGAGACTACTATCACTGCAGGAAGAAAGACTTCATCACCAAAGTGTTTATACATTGCAAAACTGGATCTTTACTCGCTGTACTCAATCAATCAAAAGTATAATGGTATTTCTCACTATTGTGTCAAAAAATCATCTTGATCCAAATCCACTGGAGGATACACGTATTGGAGAATATTATCATAGAGGGGTTGCCACCGACGATAAAGCCAACTGATACGTTGAGGCCAAGGTTTAATTTTCATTGTTTCCAGAAACTGCTTACTGCTGGAAGAGCCCGAAATTATCAGAGTCAATGGGGGGGGGGGGGGGGGGGGCTGCTAAACTCTTGAGAGTAGGTGAAAGTCCATTCCACAACGTGGTCTGTAACATTTCATCCTGTTCATCGGTGGTATGGATTTCTCTTCCGACAAAGGATAAAGTAATCGTTCTAGACGATTACTCCAAGATGAAATATCCTCATTTTTAACTCGTTGACTTGCATTGTAGAATTGGGACATGAGGGTTGAGCTTCTGCTCAAAGTCCCAAAAGCACTCCTGAGTTTAGACAACACATAATTTATAGAATTTTCGTTTCCTAACTTCATCACAACTAGTGCAGCCTCACCTTTGAGAGACTTCCTAATTGCTTGCAGAAAAGTTTCTTGGCTGTAAACTTTGGAATCTTTCAAACAATCCACTTCCAAAGATCATACTCTGTGTCCTTTCCGGTTTCACAGCTGAACATGGGTAATCTTGGAAAATTGTGTAAAGTCATGCTTGTTTTAGGCAAAAGTTTGGATTCCTCTTCTTCATGCTTGACCTTTACAGGTGGGTTGATCTCCTGGTTTCTGGTCTTTACAGGTTGACAAAAATTATGCAATTACGCACTTTTTTTTTACAACATTTTTTTCTTTAGAATGAAGAGATAAACAAACAAAATTTACACAGTTACAAATATAAATAAAGCACAAACCCTCTTAAATATGTGTTACTACTCCAAAACGTCAATACTCTCACCCCTACACTCAATATCAACAGAACCGAGTGACATTTTCTATGTCCAATATTTTCTGAGGCTAAAGAATTAATGAATCTGTCCCTTTTTTTAAAACCTAGAAAAAAGACCTGAGGCGTGGGCTTGCAACTGATGCGGAAACCAGAAACATGTAAAGTTCAACCGTGAACAATTTATCGGATAATGTAGATTATGGAGAAGCGATAAACAATCCGTGTAACATCATGTACATCAAAGTTGGACGTGGGTATGAACTTATGCAAGTTATAATTTACTAGAAGAAAAGAAACACAAAATCCCAGGATATAATAAATAACTCCAAACCATGAAATGAAAATAATCAACACCGTAAGCAGTAAGACCACGAGGTCTGGCTTTGGAATCCCTCACCATAGAAGCGCATGAGGAATCATTCCAATTTCTAGTTCACTAGTTGTTTGATTCAGAACGTTGATCCAAATACGTGACGTCACTTCCCTTCTCCCTTCCCGTACTGTGACGTTGCAACTGTTCTACAATTGTAACACATTGAGTACCTCGATTGCGTCGTCATGCCGACACAGGCCACACTGACCTTATAGCTGTTATACTGTTATGTTGTTTTGTTTACATATACGGAAATAAAGAATTCATCATTACTTATGTTGTTTACATATACGGGAATAAAGAATTCATCATTACTTATGTTGTTTACATATACGGGAATAAAGAAATCATCATTACTTGTGTTGTTTATTATACAGAAATATTGTATTGTATTTGGATTTCTGTTTTTTGTAGCATGCTTCATTTCCTTTACATATTTTATTTTTGTTCATTTTTTGGTATTTTTTAAAGTTTCATTTTCTGCATTTATTAGAGTAACAAGGTTTTTTTTTAGGGGGGATTGCCCCCCTATTTAATGCAGGGGAAGGGGAACATTCTTTTATTATATTTTTATTTATTTTTTGGTTTGTTTTCTTCTTTGATGATATGTTGTCATGACGTAATTCAACCAAGCACGACACGCATGTTAATGTAAGTATAGTTTCAACATCTACTTATCAAAAACATGCGTGATGGTGTTTGGTGAGCGGGATATGGTCACTGCAGAGGGATAGCACCAGGAAGATTATCTAGAGGATATTGTCGTGCTACTTCGTTAAGGAAAGCATGAAAAACATCCCCATCACTCCATTCTACCTTGACTCGCCAGATATGTTCGTTAAGGTAAGATTGAAAAAGTCCTTTCACTGTACCTTACTTGTTCAGTGAGCGTTTGGCATGAAGCCACGCCCCTTCAATTGTGTTTGTATGTGCACCTGTGGTCGGATCTTTGAAGTTTTCAGAGTGATTGACAGTGAGGTGTGTATAATCCGGATCGTTATCTAAACGGTAGTAGGGTTTCCAGCAATCGGAAATGATGATGGAACCAGGTAAAATCCATTGTTTGATTAATGGGATCAAAGTTTCAGTATTATTACTGGCTACTGGTACCATAAAGATCTTGTGTCTAGCCTCCCTCTCAACACCGCCGAACACCCACTGTCCTTCGACAACATGACCTTTATGATACTTTCGCTTACCAAACTTTGACTCATCAATTTCAACAATGACACCTGGCCCTCTATCCTTTCCAATCTACCGTTTACCGATTTATCACACACCTCACGGCAGAAATTGTACCAGTCACAAGTTGTTGATGAGGAAAAACCATACTCAATCTGGGCATCCATTTGAGTACGATTCCGACTCCAATGATAAATCAATTTCAAGCTTTCCATAATACTAATGTTACCATTAGCAAACCAACTTCCAGCTCGAATTGATTTATACGTTTGGTGTCGGACACCATCAACAGACCTACGACAGACCCAATAAATGCTGTCACTACTCTTCTTAACCCCAAAATCCTGTTAAAGTGTAGCACAAGTAGCACGGTTACGAAGTAACCCACGATTCATACACCACGCAAGCGCGAATCTTGACAAACACATTGAATAAGAGCCACTCAAAAGTTATAGCACGTGAAGCAACTTTAGAATCTCTCCCATACGAACTTACCCAGCTAGTCGAAGTACAAGCCGGCAGTAATGGCAGACGCTCCGTCTGCTTTCCTAAACTTACAGGCACTTTCCTCTTCCTGGTTTTCCGCTTAGGTTCCACGTTCACTAGTAACGGTCCCGTACGCCACACACGACTATCAACAACAAAATCCACCAACGAATCATCCAGTCCTGCCATAGCGACTCCAAATCACAAATTTACTAGCTGTCACTTTGAGAGTCAAGCTAATAATGGCAATCAGCGTTCGGCGTTTGTTTACAAACAATGATGCGACACAGATTATCCAATCAGCATTGATCTGGGGACGCATCTCCAAGGTGACATGAGGTATTGCGTCACACAACGTCATATCCTGTCACTTCCTTATTTGAAAGATACGTGACATTCCACACGTAATATTGAATTGACCATTGGGATTTCCTTTTAATTACAAACGATTGGATAGATGTTTTTGTCTAATTTAAAAATCTGTGTTTATAACTCTCGTATTTTTTTAAATTAAACTTTTGCCAATAAACACGAAAATGACCTCTATTTTGGCCTAAAATGTCTCTTTACGGAGATCAGCCCGCTATCACGTGCTTCTCTATATATAGAGTAAGTACGCAGCTTACTGCCGAAGCACTACCTGCCGAAGGCAGGTACATGTATTTACGTGCCTACGGTGGTTATGTACCACGTGACTTTACTTACGGTGAGGGATTCTGGAAGTGCTCCGACCACGAAAATACAACACCAAGAAGCAGTACCTACTACATGATAATGAAGAGTGCTAGAGAATGGAGTCTTTAAGTGATAAATTTACTAGTTAATTAATAAGAAATGTAAATTAGGATGTGCTATATTAAAGATTAAGTGATTTACCTAGACAGCTCAACTTTGATTAACTATGATTAATTAATAATTAATTAACCCAAATAGTTTAAGTTCAATTATTCACAAACTCATCTGTTGATGAACTAGTTGTTTCTTTGTTGATATTCTATCAAAATAAATGTGTCATTAAATACAAATTTGGAAAATTGGTAAAAATACAGCGTTTCTTCTAAATCTGTTTGTGTGGCATTTTAGACGTTGCTGTTGATAGACATGACATTGGTAAATATGGATGATAAACGTCCAATGGCGACGTTTCTGTATAGATCCGTGAACCGTTATCAAGCTTGATTTGAATACAAGTGGATAATACGATATAGCACAGGCTCCGGGATAACAAAGAACATGTAGCTAAGTACATCCTGTTTATGGTTAAGGTATCACATGTACTTTTTTTGGTCTGAAATAATCAGCTGTAGTTTTTTGTTTCATTATTTTCAGTTCAAGGATCGATTTGAGCAAATATTTATCCATAGCATAACCTTTCCTTTATTCGTGTCATGGTGGTAGATACGTGTTTGTGTCATCAATGCCAATAAGTGTTACTTCCTTTATAAATCGTTTTGTTACTCCATCTTAGTTTTAGATGTATATGTAACGTATATGCATCAATGTTATCTGTTCAAGATAAATTTGTAGGACGAGTATATCTACAACTCAGCGACTAGTGAACAAATGAAATAACTTGAGTAATTTCTGTGGGGAGAGAGTTGACTAACTTACACAATACTTATTTCCCTGTATCCCACATACTCCGATCAACATTGTTCACATAAAAAACAACCAGCTCTATCAATTGTGTAAGATAAACGCAATCATAATCAGTTATCTGTTCCAACACATTGAACATCAGTCAAAGCTATATGCCTAATATCAGCATAGTTTCCTGCTTTGTAATACAAGAGATATTGTATCGGAAGAACAATGTTTTCAGTGAATTTGTATTGATTGTGATACGACCATGATGGAACGTGTGTAAACATTTTCGCTTTGAATATACAACCTGCAAATTAAAATGTTCTCAATTTATATAACGATTCTTTATTTCCATAAGAAGATTAACTTTTAGCTCATTTGGCCTGAAAGGCCCGATGGGCTTGTGGCATGGCATGGCGTCCGGCGGCCGTCCATCCGTAAACTTTTCGCTTTTTCAACTTCTTCTCCAGAACCAATGGCTCTAGAGAGCTGAAACTTAAATGTGGATGCCCCTTGGCTAATGGGGATTCTAAATTGTAGATTTCGTGACCCCGTGACACCGTGACCCCAAATGGGGTCACAGGGGTCACAACCTTAAAAACCTATTTTCATCTTCTTCTCCAGTTCCAAATGGTGTAGAGAGCTGAAACCACTGACCCTAGAGACTTAAAACTTCATGTACAGACTCCTTGGCCAATTGGGATTCTAAAATGTAAATTGCGTGATCCTGCGACCCCAAATATAGGCCACATGACCTGAGTAGCTTATTTCATCTTGAGATTTAATGTGCTCTCCAAAGGGAGGTAATTTAAAGGAAACAACAGTGATTTATCATATCTTCAAGTGTGTATTTATTTGTAGCGGATTGTATCTCTGGCCTCAAAGATTGGGGTCACGGGTGACAACTTAAAAAAACTATTTTCATCTTCTTCTCAAATACTTGAAATTTGTGATAAATTCTCATGGAAAATTTACATTTTGAAATTTATTTAGTTTATTGTATAAGGCCTGTTTTGCTACAGAGCCAAAGGCTCTATTTTTACAATATATAATGTAAAAGTTCAGTAGCGACCTATATATTCACAGTTGCATGGGTTATACTTTATATTGTTATACTCTCAAATATGAAAGATAAATGGATAAATGTTGACAAGCATAAGAAGATATTATCTAATAGTGATGTTCTACAAAATCACCTGTTCGTATTCTGTACATTGGTAATTTAGCTAAAAATTACCAAAGGCTCTTACTCCGCTAGAAATACATCGGCAGACACATTTAAAGGAGGTCTATGGGGACTAATGAGCCCGCTGATGGCGAACGTGTTGCGTGCTGGTGACATGGTCACGTGACTCGGACTGGGCGTAGACCCAGCGATGTGGTCATGTTTTTGACAGGGGTTTCCCCCTTTTCACAGGCGATCGTTGATTGGCTGTTTTATTCTCGTTCTTGTTTTGAACCCCGCAATCGCTCACTACAACGATTTCATGGTCCATGACCAGGTTCGAGACAACACAGCCTACAGACACCAATCCCACAGACGATTTAATTGTGTTGCAGAGGTTTTGACGTCTTGGACAGACGATTTTACTAGATGTGTAGATGTGTGGGGGTAAAACGATTACAATAAGAAAATGCTAACATGTATTACTATTAATTCATTTGGTATTCTTCATTAAGCAAAACTATTTTCGTAAGGAATGACATATATTTCATTTAAGAAACCATTGTAGTTAAATATATGTAAAAGATGTATTTTAACTCACAAAACATGTTAAACAAGTTTTGTAGGTAGCAACTTCAATATTATAATAAAAAAAAAAACAGCATTTTTCATGTCACTCAGTCTCTATGAATGTACATCATACATACTGGACAAAAACAGTGGCATTTTGAAATTATTCCATAGTGATATATTTATTGATGGTGATGTTTTAATCATGAAATATATAAACCCCAACTTGGACATATAAATATACCCTGTCAATGTCAATAAATATACAAATTTGTTTTGACATAGATTATCCCGACAATGTTGAATACATGTTTTATAAATGTATTGCTAAACAGTCATTGAATTGTTAATACCGTTCACATAAACCTTCTTATAACAAATTAAATGTACAATATATTGACATGCAAGTCGTGTGTCATTTATTTAGTTAGTAGTGTATACAACGTGCAGCTAAACTTTGCAATCCACAAATTGTCTAGCCAGACTGGAGACAATTGCAATGCGATTTGGCAATAGAAAGCTTACATATAATGCTTTGAAGTTTCATCCCCAGGGTTCTACTTGAGTCTATGTACAAATAACAGTGTTCAATACACATTGTCTGTTATGTCAGCAGCATTTCCTGTATATTGGCAGACACCTGCGGTTGTCGTTTCCACTGACACTACCAAATACCACAATTATGTAACGTCGCAGATTATGATCACATCATGAATTACACTGAGCCAGATACCTTTCAATTAGCATTCAATTAGCATTGCTATGTCCCTGTAATGAAGTCTTTTGGTGATATTTTCATTTCTACCACATTTTAAAATATTTGATTTTTTATAAGTTACGCATATAGCTGTAGAAGTCGCCCGAATTTCGGAGACTTTTCACTTCCAGCTGACGCTATAATATCTGCAATAAATGCAATCTGTTTGTTTCCAAATGTTCCTTTTTAATATGTTTTATGTGTATTTTCTTTTTATGAATTATTGATAGTTTGATATATTTTTGTTTTATCAAAACTAGCAATTGCGTGAAGTTCAATTAAAGTTTTCATGAAATAAATTTGGACACTATGATATTTTCTTTGTAACCACTTGTAAGGTTTTAAATGACCGCGGAAAAATTATGGAAATATGTAGAAATATTACATTACCACATATGACAACAACATTAAGTTAATTAATTACAAGTTTAGCGCTCACATCGTTCATGCAGCAGCATACATGTACCTGCGAAAATGATTGCGACGTCATTTATTCTAACAAAGTATGCGGCAGTTGCTAAGAATTTAAATAGGAAAGCATGCTCTCAATAAATGACAAATTACTTCAAGCAGTTTAACTAGGGATAATTTATTGTTCCTGGACCATGTGTTTAAGGAAATAAAGAATCAGCTTGGTGAATAGTTTAAACCACTGACGCATGCCAGAACATTTGGGTTGTAGGGTCCGAAGTAAGGTCAATCTTGTCCCAACTGATTAACGCAACTTTAACCGTTTTTTTTGGTTAACCTAAAGCAATTCTGAAATATCTCTGTAAAATCGAGTAAAATACTTTATATCCAATATTTTGATTTGCTGAAATTGACATTTTAAAGATTATTATTTATTATACAGTCTTTCATAATATTTGAATCGGATCAGTGTCCAAGCTTCGGTCAGTTTGCGCTACTCTAACCTTTTATGTCTTTGGGTGAAATAGGTTTAATGTAGTTAAATATCAGATAAGCGAACCAATTTGATATAATTCTTTTATTTTGCGATAGGGCCTACACATATGAGTTTGATATCAATAATAGAAAAGGGAAATGGTCTGCATTGTAATAAATACAAGCTCATATCAGTATATCACTATATCCACATTGGAACTTGGTTCATTATGGGCTAATTATTATTATTATGAACACAACGCAAAAAGGTAAATAACGCTATTATTACGAGCTCGAATTATAAACACTCCGTTTCGCCGTTGAGTAAAGCGAGAGAGGGGTCAGACGCGAGAAGATTAGGAGCGCGTAAGATTGCGCAGACAAAACTACGCTGAGTAGAGAGAACGCTAATTGAGATTTCCGGCTCGGCACGCTGTGGTGGTAATTAATCGTGGATCGTTTTAATTAGCTTCCAAGTGCTCCTTTAAGGCTTTATACGGAAGTTTATGAACGACAGAAATCCTCATTTTCAAATACTGAACAATCAATGTTAAACTCTTCACAGTACAATGGTCAATTTTAAGTTACCAAGTAAGAAGGCACCACCAAACTAATTTGAACGTGGACTGGTCTTCAATAATTTCGTGTTAACGACCGAATCATTTCTACCGACGTGTTAAAGGAGATAATGTACTTTTAGGCACATACAATGCTTTTACGCTGTGATTTATGTGCTTAAAGATGAGGGGAGTTCTCCTGGGCCTAGATTTTCGAAGCTCTCTTAGCGCTAAGACCGTCGTAAGTACCATACATTAACATTGGCTAACGACTATCTTAGCGCTAAGAGAGCTTCGAAAATCTAAGCCCAGGTCTTTTGCTTGCACGTGTCTTTTGCTTGTACGTCGTAGTACTAGTCACCTCCTACCTCGTGCCAATTTAACACGAGATTCTTGACAATAAGTTAATGAGGTGTGTGTCCTCTCATGTCACGTTAAATGTCCTTGCAATCGACTGCGGCTTCACATAACAACGCAGTGACATTTTGGCTCAAATAAAATATTTTATGTCAGGTCATTTAAATGAGGGCAGCGATGAAAATATGAAAAGCCTGCATGTAATTCCTTGGTACACATTACGAACCACAATAAGCCAATCAGTTTATCATTACATCAGAACGATTTATTTATGATTTTGTTCTGATTTCATCTTGTGTCTACTTGTAACCCAGTGTTATGTCATTCAGATAAAATTTCGTTGGAACCATGTATACCATTGTAAATGCAAGGACATCCCTACCAGAAACTGCTCCTATCTCATTTGGGTCTGGTAGCACAGTTTTTGGTTTTCAGATCAAGATTTCCAGGTTAGGATTCTGGGCGGCTACAGCGCATGTATTTGCGACAGATAGCTGTTAAACATTCAGTAAGGTGTGGTTGCAAGGAATTATTGCATTTATCACCAATTGGTAAATAGTCTAGCAGACGCCGTAGATTCAACACGGTATATTTAGAATAGAGTCAACATAGAGTCAGAATGGTACTGTAGAATTTACCCATGCAATGATAATTGACCATCTGTCCTTTTTCATTCATCGCTAGAAAATACTATCTAAATGTGCTTATCATCATTCTTCTCTCTGGTGACCCAGGCCTCAATACTTCATCTCCCTGTTCCCTGGACTAACGATAGAAGTTGGTTGTCTCTAGTCAGAAGGAAATAAATTGTTCAAGAGTGTCCTAGTTTCAGCAATCATTTCGACCTAATGTTGTTTCTTATAATTAGTAAGTTACCATCACCCATATTCGCGGTATACATGTTACTATGTGTTTTATTTGAATTACATAAATATGTAATGATGCATATCAAATGCCTTGTATGATCAACTGATAGTTGTTCTTCCACCAAGCACTCTTAGATAGATGGTGTATTCAATAATAAGTGCACGATAGGACGTCAAAGTTACCATTGAATTGATCATAACGGCCACGACGTTAGTTTATTTTATATTTATGTAGGAAATTTAAAAAATGATGTTTAAGTTATGAAAAACGGTCGCTGACCCTCTACTATTATTTCTGAATTATTTTGTTTATTCAACTGCACACCTCATATAACAGTTTTAGCAATATCTTAAATATGTGTGTCAGATAAAGATTCTGTTGAATATGCGAAAAACGATGATAAAAATGCCGTTTTTATTTTTAAAAAACTGTTTCACATTATTCTATTTCTCTTAAAAGTGTCATTAATTTTCAAAATATAAACTTGCTATGCATCCGCGTATGTGATCAATTTGTATCTGCAAGGATTCCGAGTTTAATCTTTGAAAATGCGCACTTCATTTAATTAGTTGCAATAAGTCAAAAATAGCGCAAGATGGTGACAAGGGTGTTACTATTAATATCGATGTGTACAATTGTATATGTGATGGCATTGTTATCCCACCGGTATGTAATACCGTGGGATATAGTCATCGCCCCGTCAATCTGTCCGTCCGTAATCATTTCGTTTCCGGAGCAGAACTCGAAAACCGTTCATGATATCTTTCTGAAATTGTCCATGTGTATTACCCACCAACTGAAGTGGTGCCTTTTGATATTTTCAGATTTCTGAATTTATTTTGTTTCGTTTCCATAGAAACTTGTTGAATTTGGACTTCGTTTAGAGACTGTTAGAGATGACTTAGAGATTGTTATCCCACCGGTATGTAATACCGTGGGATATAGTCATCGCCCCGTCAATCTGTCCGTCCGTCCGTCTGTCCGTCCGTCCGTAATCATTTCGTTTCCGGAGCAGAACTCCAAAACCATTCATCATATCTTCCTGAAACTTTGCATGTGTATAACCCACTAACTGAAGTGGTGCCTTTTGATATTTTCAGATTTCTGAAAAAAAATTCGTTTTCGTTTCCATAGAAACTTGTTGAATTTGGACTTTGTTCAGAGACAGGTTCGTTTCCGGAGCACAGCTCCAAAACCGTTCATTATATCTTCCTGAAACTTTGCATGTGTATTACCCACTAACTGAAGTGGTGCCTTTTGATATTTTCAGATTTCTGAAAATTTTATTTTTTTCGTTTCCATAGAAACTTGTTGAAATTGGACTTTGTTCAGAGACAGGTTCGTTTCCGGATCACAGCTCCAAACCCGTTCATCATATCTTCCTGAAACTTTGCATGTGTATTACCCACTAACTGAACACTAACTTTTTCTGTTTCCATAGAAGCATGAGAGGGATGCTGGTTGTTGTTGATTGTGACTGCTTCTGGAGCAGAAGTCTAAAACCCTTAACATACCTGAAACTCAGCATCTGTAATGCCCACTAACTGAAGTACGGCAGTAAATACACAAGATGTGTTTTACAAATTTTGTGGAACCGGTGGATATGTCATCTTCTGATGACTCTTGTTCCCATATACCGATTCTGTCTCTGAGCATGAGAGTCTGGTAGCGCAGTACTTAGCGCACTGGATTTTGGATCAAGATTTACGGGTTTGTATTCTGGGCTGTGTCCGTGCATTTATTTGCGACAGATAGCTGTACAACATTCAGTGAGGTGTTGAAAGGATTTATTGCATTGATCACCAAGTCCGAGTCAGAATGGTATTGAAGAATTTATCCCTACAATGATAGTTGACCATTCCTTAAGCCCCAACTCTTCTCATCTGTCTTTTTCTATTCATCGCTAGAGAAAACTATCTAAATTTGCTTGCCATCATTCTTTTCTCTGATTGCCGATGCCTCAATAGTTCATCTCCCTGTTCCACGTCCTCAAGATGTTCTATTGCAGTTGATTGGACTAACGATAGAAGCTGGTTGTCTCTTGTCAGAAGGAAATAAATTGTTCAAGAGTGTGCTAGTTTCCGCAATCATTTCACACCTAAGCGGAATTGTGTGAAATAATAATACCATTTACACATGTCTTTTTAAGATGAAAAGGTTACCTTTTTTTTTAGCCCTGCAGGAATATGTGCCCAAAGGAGAGATATATGCCATATTAACGTAAATATCCCCCGTACAGCTGTTGAACAAAAGGGGTTTTTTTGCTTTCTCTAAACTCGTAACATTTTTTACCAACAAAATCTTAACATGTTTTCTTTTCATAATTAGGTAGTCAAATCATTTTAAATGCAAATGAAGTTAGGAGATTGTCGATACTATGCAGATATTAAGTTATATTCAGGTTGCATTGCATAGTGCTATAGTTACGTAGATGAATACTACAGGTATCATCAGTCTGTCATGCTGAGTTCATTCCTTTTTTGCATATGAACTTTAAAACATAAAACTTGCATATTTCTTTAACACATAACTTGCTTTTGAAGAAAATATATTCATTATTTAATTCAATATGAAGCTTTTAAAATGTACACAGGTTCTGAAAATAATGTCCTTTATCTCTTAGAATTTATTTTGTCAATTAATAAGCTATATGCCTTCAATTGCACAATTGTCTCAGACAACTGGTTATTTCAACAGATGATCCACTGAATATGATAAAGTGAAGAAATTCCACTTTTATTGAAAGAAACTTGAATGAAATGAACGGAATGAAATGGGCAAAAGTTAAAAAGTAATGACCGAAATATACATTGCAGGGTCACAAATAAAATTTTTAAAAAAAAATTAAATTAATCCACAGAATACATTTTAGACTCAGGAAGATCTTGCAGACCCACGATGCAGGATTAATGGAAAGACAAATTTATATGAAATCAGTGTATGATAACATAGTCTCAACATTCTGAAGAAAATTGTGTAGAAAAAAATTGGTTTGTGGATTAGTCACATGACAATATCTAGATACCTAAAACAGTTTGGGTTTAAAAAACAGAAAACACATTTTGTATGACTGAAGGAAAAACTTAGAAGATACTGAAAAAGAGCACACGGATATAACTAGGTGCCAGATTGGAATCATGTTCCTTCCACCAACAAACTGATTTTCAACTGTTTTAGTAAAAGTCGTAAGATGTAAGAGATATCGAAGTTATTGTCAGCGGTGACTGTAAAATGGCCATCCCCAAGTCCATTTTGGGAGATATTGTCAGAAAATGACACCTGGAATCTTAGAAGGTGGTTGGTATTTTTTAATTCTCAGAAATGAGGGTCAATCGATATTTTAAATAGACTCTATATATGACATTTATCCCGTACTGATATCACGTTTTTGTTTATAAATCACTATGTTGCATGTAATCTTGACATTCAATCAAAACTGATCTCATCACATTATGTTTTCGGTTGTTATTCAATTTTGTAAGAGTATGTTTTTCCTAAATGATTATTATCTATCTTTCAAACATAGAATTTTAGTACATGGAAAACTAAACATAAAGACGGAATATGCTGTAAAAAACGATTTTATTATTCGATTAAGTAAAACATTAAATGAATTGAAATAGTACTGCTTATTCAAAATGCTTGAAAAACGTTTATAGTTTTCTTAAATACTCTATTTTATATTTGGTTTCAAGCATGTGGGTGTAAGATTTCGTCAACAACGTTTTACTTGCATTAATTTACTATAAATATTTGATTGAAACCAGTATATCGAATCATAAACTTAATGACTTTAATTTGTTAATCTGTCAACGGAAATAGATATAAGAGTACTAATAGAAAAGCTCAGGCAAATTTTCATCATGATAACCCAAGTGTATATGTTAATTGGATGGAAAATCTTTAGCTTATATCTATGCCTTGTTATACACATCTGGTAAGCTATTACTTCTTGTGCAAATGTTCAATAAGTATTTTAGTTTTAAGATTTCCATTTATATTTAAAAAGCGATTTTGACAGTGATTGTTGCTATAAATAAATACAAAATCAAAATGTACATCTCTGATTGTAAAAGATATATCATTGTGGAATTTATTGGACCGTTTGTTTTAGTTCATCTTTGACTTAACAGTTAACTTATTTTATAATCGTCTAGTGCCCCACTCATTGTTCTTCGGCCACTTCATGTTACGATAAACCCGAACTGTTGACAAACACTGTACAGTTACGCCTTTTTCTTAAGCTGTCCCCAAAATTGCAAAATGGTCTGAAATATATTATTGATATATTATTATTTATTCGTTCATTAACCCTATCCCTTAAAATATTATCTGTTCAATTTAAAGTTCACGCATCTCATGAACATAATTGAGTTACATGTATGTGCTAAACTGTATTGGCCGTTCTTTATGTTCTGTTCTGTTTTGTTCTTGAAGCAACATAGTCAGTTGCATTTCTATAATGCTATAAAACCTCGAAAAAGGCACATCTACACATGCATATTGATTGTTTCGTATACCAAGTTTAATTGACCTAAGCCTTCTGGAGTTATTGTTATTGTCGGGAAACAAACTTGTAAGTTATGGACATGAATAAAACTTAAATTCCAGAGAAGTGAAAATCCCCAATCCAAAAAGCTAACATGATCACACCCGTATTTCTTCATATCGCAAATGTTAATTGTACATGAGTCACTCACGCAACACCAGTGAATAGAACTGAGAATGTTTCAGCTTGCGTTGTGTCATTTAGCATGAATAACATTAAATGTGGTATCTGAAGCCCAGGTACTGGGTTCCATTAAGAAAACTATTTTGAGTATTATTGATGAAGTGTTTTGGTAAATCCAATGCACGGACTAGATAAAGATCACATCGATTGAGTAACTGAAAACCGAACTGAAAAACTAAAGTATAATATCATGAGGTCAAAATGAAAATTGTTCAGGTCTCAAAGACCCAGGGTTTCTGTCTAAAGGTTGGAAATTGAGAGGAATACTTGACAATCGTTGAAAGACATAGAATAGGACATAGAATTTGTCACAGATTATCAATTGAGAAGTTTACTACCTGGCTCACATTTTATTATGTTACAGCTCCTTCAACCTGCAGTTAAAGTTCCATACTTGCGATAATGTGGCATCTTTCATTGGATCTAAGGGCGACAAGAAGACACTGTTCAATTGTGAAGCAACCATCAGCAATCTGCAGTGATTCACATCGTTAGCGTTATGATGATTGGCTAAGGAGTTCTCATACACAGAGTGATAAGGTTCTTTTTGTGTCAAAGGTCTCATATAACAATTGTCACCGATTCGGTATACAGATTTACACTAAAGGTAGACTTCTATCGAATTCTATCTATTTGCGGAATTGTAAATTATTTTGCATTAACTAATAAACTCTGCAAAAAAAGAAAGGCACAGATGAAATATTTCGATATTTATTGGACAGAGTAAACCCTACATTAATCGATTATAAATGAATACAAGTGACTGAAAATCGGCACACATTCCATTTAATGTACATTCCGTAGTTAGAGTCATGTTCAAGTCACTTCACTGTTCCCTGAATGACACAAGGGGGCGTTAAAGTCAGTACCTACTAACACTACCTCTTGCAGCAACCACAGCTCTGCACCGTCTAGGAACTGATTCCAGAAATCTGCGGATGTTTGCCTGGGGAATTCTTTGCCACTCATCCTGCAACGCGTTGGCAAGCTGTGCAAGTGTCTGAGGTGGTTGTCGACGTTGTCGCACACGTTTATCAAACGTATCCCATAAGTTTTCTACAGGACTGAGATCCGGTGATTTAGAAGGCCAGGGGAGAACACTGACGTTCTCATTCGCTAGATAGGCACTTGTCACACTTGCTGCATGAGGACGGGCGTTGTCGTACTGGAACAACTCCCTCTGGCGGTCGATAAGTGGAAGGACGTGGGGTTTCAGAATCTGGTCGATGTAACGATTCGCCGTTAGGTTGCCCTGGACAATCACCAGTTGACGTTTTCCAGCGTAGGACATACCTGCTTCAAGGAGACAGTTCCAGATGGTCTGAGATGTGATTCGACGTAATCCGGGCACTTGGTTGACCAAGTGAGAGGCAACGGCAAACTGATGACGGTGATATACGCGGATGAAGCGAAACTGTGCGGGAGTAGTCACCCTTGGCATGCCAATCCTAGGACGGTGTCTCGTCGTGTTGAAGCGGTTGTAGCGGTCTCATAGCCGAGATATGGTGCTGTGGTGGACGTTGTCTTGCAACACTAGATTGAGATTCGCCTGCTTCTAAACGACAATTAATTTTATTACGATTTTCTGCATTCAACCTTGGCATTTTCACAAGTCGTATAAGTCGTCAAATTCTGCAGTGAAATGAGCAGTTTTCGTTGGCCTTTTATAGTCAATGTTTCTAATCATGTTTCCTGCACAGTTCACGTGCGTTGCGTTTGAATCATTTTCTGGATGCACGATTTATGCACTATTTTCAAGTATCACATATAAAGTTCACTAAGGTAATTTTTGTCGATTTATCATGCTTCACACTTAACCCATGACACTGGTAATCATATCCAAACATATACATTATCGAAATTATATTTTGTGAAAAGAAATGTGAATTTATTCATTCCAACACCTGTACGTTTCTTTTTTTGCAGAATGTATTTATTGAATATTTAAGGTAGCATATATTTCCTGATTTTAAAGTGAATCTATTCACTTTTTATTTTCGACTTATCATTAAAACGTATGTACATGTATGGCATAGCTGAAGAAAACAGCCGTTTGCAAGACTTTTGTTGATTCCAAAAATATGCTATTCTGAATTAACTTATATTTATTGAATCATTATAGTGTCATTCTAGTTTTAACGTGAGTTTTTCACGTTTTAGCGTTGACATTGATTTTAATGTTTCATGGTGTGTTCATAATTACACATTATCAGAAAATCTCATGCATGCATTTTAACCTTTTACACTACCAGTCATGTTGATGTTGTTGGAGAACGTAAATAATAAAAACTAATCATAACTAAATAGTTGTGTGGAATAACATATTAATATCTTATCCTGATTTATACTAAATACATTTCTCAAACCATGGCAAGTGTGTGAACAGATGCATATATGCATACATATTCCTAAAATCATCTCATAAATATTATTCCATTGTGGGAGGTTTCCTCTCCAATTGAACAGTGTTGACGGTTAATACTAAAACATGTACAAATAATAAAACAGGAGTTTTTATGATCCTTACAAGCCAATAACATAAAGTATCTAGGGAGATCTGAAACAGTGTTCAAACATTTTGAATATGCAACAAGGTCACGAGTCGTTCCAATCATATTTTGTTGGTAAGGTCTTCGTTGTATCATTTAAAAACTGGTACCCTGAAGGACATCCAGATACATTTGATATCGATTGCTGGAACATGATAAAGTTGAACTTGTAAAGTCCATTTCCTGTTATAATATATTTTATTATTGTGCAGACAATGGAGTTTAAACAATGCATAGGTTACTTATCTGATAATCTACCAAATGTCTTCGGAGCTGATGCAAGCTATTTCTTACAGGGATGAATCCCATTTGTTTATGAAACAAAACAAAAACAAAATCATTGATAGGACACTCGCACAACAAATGTGCAGCATTGTCGATATCAAAGTACCTACTTTATTTCGCACTCGAATTGGTCATAAATATTGCTTTTGAAAGATGAATAACGAAAGTAAGTAATAGCAGACAGTCAGAAGCAGGCGAATCCCCACATTGAATAACACAATGTGATGAGATGTTTAGAGGTTACTTTTATTGATTCTAAGTTTACATGTCACGGTAATATAAAATATAGAATTAGCAAAGAGAATGTAATGTATTGAATCTAAATAAAACCTATCACATAACAAATCGATTAAAATATGGTCGATAAAACACAGCCAAGTGTCTAAAAGCATGTTCAGTTGGTGTCTATTGGAAAAGAAAAAAGTGACTTTTTTAAACTTAAGTAAATTGGGTTTGGGGGTCACCGAGTTATCAGTATAAATTAAATAATAATTATACCAATGTCGGCAACTTACTAAATTTTAACCTATTTAGTCTTAAATAAGAAGACACACTTTTGATGAATTAACTCAATATCCAGTCCGATACATGTTAACTACATTCGATTTAACGCGTACGTTGACAACCATCTTGTTCTAATAATACAGACACTATCAAACTTAAGTTTAAGTAATGTGGTTAAAGGAAGAACATATATAAGTTGAGTATACAGGACAATTGTAATCCTCACTTATTTTCATTTTAATTTAATCATAATAACATGCTTACGGCAAATTAAGAAAAATACTGTTGTGTTGTACATTAACCTTTAAGAGGACGTTACGGTATATTTAAGTGCTGTTTGTCATCCTACAGATAAGTCTATACTTCAATATGTGTAATTCATACAATTTTAAACTTATACATGACAATGAAATGTTGTCACAAAATGTTTGACTCATGCAATATCTCAGTATAAACACGCCTTCTTTAGGTTTCACAACTACTTGAGCTGGGTGAATACATTGTTTCCTTTATATTATTATCTCCCTTCAACGTGTTTCAGCTACTTGACGTTAGCAGGTACAGGGCATTGAACAAAACAGTGTTGCATATAATGTTATGTTAATGCAATGCATTGCAATGTAAATTTACCCACAAACATCGGTATTATGATGTGTAGCCGATACAATGAGCTCGATCAAAACGCATCGTAGTTCTTACGGCATACTAAAATTTCAATAGACTTTATGATCGAAATGTGATCTAATTTCAAAGTAAAGTTATTCAATCCGTATTCTTTTTACTGCCATGTTGAACATCTAGACAAATGATACCTAACTGCCTGTTGTGATAGGTGATTTAACGAACAAGACTGGATTGCTCATTTGAATTTGGCCAATTTCCATTGAAGATTGTACGTTGATATAGAACGAACAATTTAGGAAAAACATATCTTTCAGATGATCTGTGAGTGTAGTAAATGCGCTGACTGTGAGCTTTTGGTGACCTCTTAAAGACATCTGTAGTGGAATTGACTTAAGTGAATAGATTATCTTCATAAAACTAATGATAATTTGTCGATTGAATGTGTCTATTGTGATCTGATTCAAACCAGGTTCTGTTGAGTAGATTGGTTTCTAGGTACCCTTATAAGAAATCATCAGGATCGATTGCTGTTGCAAAAAGACATTTTGTTTTGACATCAACTGCAAGGTACCCACGACGCATTCTCTCATAGATATTTCGTTTGTGGGTGCCTTCGAGAGTCATGCGGTAAATTGAAGAAGCATGATGGGCTTGTGCCATCGCAAAAATGAGACCTTTGTCTTCATCTGTAACTTGAAAGTCGCTTCAGATAACCGAACCACATCTTGGCGATTTAGACAGGTTGACATCAAACCTTTTGGCATTGAGTAGCAGTCGTTTGCTCATAGGCAGATAGACCATAGCATAGGCAAAGGGCCATTTTCCTAGAGATCGATATTCCGTTTCCATTCCTACCTTGGTATAATGTACAAGATAGGTTATCTCCCTTGATGATCTACCTATTTGACGACGGATTAAAATACCCCCTGTCTTGTAATCCCCAGAACAAGAGAAGTTTGTGACGATACATTTTCATCTTCACCATCTGAAACATAGTAATTGAGATTACATGACGTAATATTCCATTATAAATATACTATTATTAGGTTTATGCTAAAGAGCAAAAGAAACTTATCCTCCAAATAAGCAGTTTAAATGTAAGGGGAACTTATGTAAGATTAGATCTTATTCAAAGGTCTTATGTAAATAGGAAGAACATATATTAAGTTTCGAAGACATATCAAAAGTTTGAGCGACGCTAAGGTAAGGTTTAACCCCACAGTCAGAAAGCCGAGCACTCAAAGTAAAAGGCCATAACTCTCTAAATATTAATTCGATAGGTCCCAAAAAAAGCATAAAGATATGTATATCCAAAGCATGTGTAAAGTTTAAGAAAGATTGGTTAAAAACTGTGGGAGGAGTTGATTTCAGAACACAAGTGCCGTTTTCGGGACAGACAAACGGACGGACGGTCTGAGCCACGCTACGACAGTAACTCCCTTGGGTTTCATCCGGGGGTTAAAACCCCGCTCCCCTCAGAATCTGGGAAACAGTGGTTAACTGTGACACACGACTTTGAAATTTTCCATGTCTAGAGGCGAAACAAGCACTGTTAAATGAAGTGATTAAGTGAAACATTAGTATATCGTATGAATATTTCATACAAACTTAACATATGACATTTTGTTTCAGCTTCATATACCGTACTCATATCGCGTTTTTTGTTCATATATTATTAATGATACATGTAATCTTGGCAATCAATCAAAAGTGATCTGTTCACGTTAAGTCTTTTCGTTTATTGTTCAATTTTGTAAAAGAATATGTCTGTATGCTATTCTTGTATCCTTGTTATTTTTAAAACATAAAACCTTAGTACTCGGTAGACCAAATATGTCTGAATATGCTGTTATTCGATCAGAGTGTGGACACACATGAGTACCTCCCATCTTCACAACGTCACGGCGTAACGAACAAATTTCCAAATCTTATGTCCAAAAAACGGGTAGATATAGTTCGATACGTTTTCGCCTTGCCAGGGAAGATGGTGTACATCAAAGTAAAATGTTGACTTGATATCGTACTGCGTATTCACAATGCTTGAAAAACGTTGAAGGTTTTCTTAGATACTCTATTTATAAGTTACAATTAATCTCAAGTAAGTTGAGTTGTAAGTTGATTTTCATATGACTAAGATAATTCCTGTTTCATTGCATGTAAATGTTCTGTTATGTTTCGCAGAGATATCTATAAACAAGGTAACTACTGTTCTGATAAGAAGAGAGAAAACCTCTCATAATGATAACAAATGTGATAAATTAATGCTACAGGGGATTTTAAGAAAGATTAATAAATTCATTACGAGCATTCTGTAAACATACTTGCCAAGAATCTAGATATATCTAATGTAGAACTGTATAAAGATAATCAGTCCGTATTAGATTTGGGAGAAAGATTTCATCAATAATTTCTTACTTTAGTTACATTATAGCATTTATAAACTTCTTTACCATTTATTGCACTCAGTTCACCCAGCTGTACAAATGGGTACCTGAACACGGGAATGTATGGACCTATATGGTTGCGTTTAGCGCTTAGTAGATTATTTCAGGGTAATAATTGTGTAGCCCCTTGAACATGCAATGAGCATTGATAGGAGCGCATTGTTAATATATTATTATATATAGTATTATTTAGGTTCCCTGAAATGCGATGAAGACTTTACTTCGTTGAAGACCCAGGGACTTCCACATGACAATCCGGGAACTTGATTTTGATCCTTAACATTTATAATACGGTTGTTACCACGTACCCTGGGTTTTCCCAACCGAAAGACCCTGGTAATCGAAACATACCTTAGACTTCGAACGGTTTGAACGACACATTTTTCACAACTCTATTCTCAACAATTATTACCGAAAAGTAAACAAAGTTAAAGATATCCGATTCAGTATGGCACTATACCTCTGAGCTAGCGAGGCGCTGAAAAAGGATGCATGTGAATGTGTGGTCTAGCGTCAGTTGTAACTATACGTTTTCTTCACTGATGGATAGAAGATGCACAATTTATTCTATTTATATAGACATATCTTTCCAACTCAAAATAACCCGAATGAGGGAGACATTATTCGTTATAATGCGGGATTTGGGAATCAATAATTATAAAATATAAATATTGACATTTGACGGTAATAAAATTATCAAAAAAACTCGCCTTTTATAGGTTTAACTCAATTTAGCTATTTTACTTATTATTCTCATTTATAAGCCACATAAAATCTTCACGGTTTTGGTTAAAAAAAGAAACCCGCTTAGCCTCCTAGCTATATGGTGTTTCTATTTTCAATCAAAACCTGAAAACGTGCTTCTCCATGAATTAAACTTTTGATAGATACCATTATTTCTTATCAGAAACTAAATAAATTAAATGGATTGCAACTAATCATTAGCTGATCTTTATGTCCATGAAGTTATAAACACATTCGTTAAGATACTATATGTATGTATTCTGCTGCGAATGCATATAGTGGTTTAGGTTTCAGATTTTCATTGATATTCATGTACAAAAATTAAACGACTTCCACAGTAATTGCTACAACCGATAAAGTCAACAAGACAAAATGTACAGCTCGGTTTTTTAAATGTTTACTACTTTCCAATTTATGTAACCGTTTGTGATGTTCACCTATGTATTATAACTTAACTGATTTAAGAATCCTCTAGTGGCGTCACTGTATTGTTCTCCGGGGACGCCATCCTCAATAGTCTAAATACACATGTACGTTCCGATAAAAAGAACTGAACTGAAATTCTGCTCTGACTACGGTCTTCTGAGGCCCGTGACCACAGAAATATGTCCTAACTAAGAAAGTGAATGATGAAAAGAGATCGCTGACTTATCATATGTGTCAGATATATACATGTTCAATATGTTAAATTAAAGCTACAAGAATATTGTTCTACTTTCCAAATTGTATCAATCCCAGCCTTACGATCTTCAAGTTTTGTCCTGAAAGCAAAATTCTAAGCATTTCCATGGTGACTGCTGAAAAGAACTTCATAGAAGTTAAAAATCTCAAAAGCCACATTTAAAACATTGCGTGTCCATGGACTCGGTTAAATTAGAAGTCAGAACGAGTTGAAACACTCCAAAAGCAAATCTACACGTGATGATTGTTCCACATATCATATTTCATTGACCTATATTTAAATTCCGTTCTTGCGTTTCCATGGAAACATCTTGAAATAAAATTTAGAATAGGTGAAACCCCAAAAAGGGACATCTACAGATGATATTTGTTCCCCTTAAGAAGTTGTTCTGAGCTAGGCCTTACAATAGTTGAGTTCTGGTAGTGAAACGAAGTTGTAAGTTGTGTTTCAATGGCAACAGCTTAGAATGAAAAGAATTTGAAATCCCCAAAGGGCTCATCTATAGATGCTGATTATTCCCCATACAATACAAAGTCTGAACACAAAAACGGACGCACGGAGGTTATTCTTTACACCTGCTCAATTCGTTGTGGCGGGGAACAATAAGTCTTAGTGATAAGATCGTCTGTGAAAGATAATCTGTCTGTGTCGGATATTAACACAATGAATTTCTGTGTTGATATTCAAGTAGCACGTCTTTTGCAAAATTTATTTTTTCAAATTTCTTATTTATAATGATAGTTTGTGCCATTTAAATTTATTTTAGAGGGTATAACATCTTATTACACAAAGCAATTATCAGTAGTAGTAATAACGGTGTTGCGTACAAAACAAAAATTGCATGGCGGCCATTATATTGTGAACATATTTTATTATTTCGAATGATTCCAATGGCTTTTCTTAGCCATGTACACTCATTTATAACTTGATTTTACGAAAAGAAAAGGGTATTTTACGATTGGTGAAATTATTTTTCAAATACATTTCATCGACTTATTTGAGCAAGAAAAAAGTGCTACTGCCCCTTTAAAGGAACATGATATTCATTTTCAATAAATTGCTTATTGTTAGATAAACAAAGAGGGCAGAGTCTTTCTTCATATGGTATAGCTTGGTGTCTTCCCGTGATGATGGCAATTTTACAGTTACTGCATCTGAAGCGTGATAAAGTCATTTTAAAGTGAGATGGAAGTGAAGAGTTGTGATAACATTCAACAGTCAGAAGAGATTTGTATTGTTAATTTGAATAAGAGTCTGATAGGTTATTTATATTTTCAATCCAAGTTTGTTGTAGATTGTCAAAAAGTCTCTTTTTAAACGTTGATAAGAAATAATTTTGTCTCCCACATCTTGGGTTATCCATACATATCCAAATCCAATTTGAATAAAATATTGTTAATGTGGATAGCCCAAGAGGTGCGTCCAATATCATCGAGGGCTGTGAGCATCCTGTAGCACTGATGGGGCAGTTTCTCAGGGGACATCTGTATCAGCCTACACCAGAACTTGACAACTCTTGTCCTATATGTAAGCTGCAGTGGAGCTCTACCACATTCACCGAGCACCATTGCTTTACAAGTATTCTTTGACACTTTGAGAAAAGATTTGCACATTTTCGCTAGGACATCTTCAATTATTTTGCTATATCTAACTCCCCAGATTTCTGATCCATAGCACAGGATAGGAGTAACAATACTGTCAAGTATTATAAATAAAGCTTTACAATTGATATCACAAGTGCCCTCTGATATTTATGTTTTGTCATTAATGCTTTGGAACTCTGTGAAGCTAGTTTGAGCCTGTGTCCATACCAGTTGTGTGAAAACATAATACCTAAATCTCTGTAGAAGTGTACAATATCAATGTTTTCACCATTGTAAGTCCACTTTTCATAACTTCTCAGGGGTCCACAATTTCTAAATACCATTACTTTTGTTTTCTTCAAGTTAACTTTCATTCCAGTTTCAGAGTAAAATAATTCAAGAGTATCTAGTTTCTTTTGGAGTTGAACAGCTGAATAAGCTACAGATGACACATCATCTGCAAACATTATGGCAAACACATTTTTATAATCTTGTGAGATAAAAACACCCTCCAACATCTTCCAGTTTCTTCAAAAGCTTATTGACGAATATGATAAATAGCTGTGGGCTCAGTATGCAGCCCTGGCGGGTGCCAATATTTCACCTAAAATAATCAGTTAATCCGTTGGAACCCTTCACACATGAACACAAACCTGATTACATAGATGAAAGAACTTTAAAAAAAATTCCCTTAATCCCAACATCTTGTAATAGTCCGGTTGCCAGACCCCTGTTTTTTGGACAACCTTGCATTGCAGTATGTACAACGTTTTTTTGCTGTTTCTATACCTCTGAGACGTGCTCTTCAAGAATCTGAATGATGCCACTCTGTCATCATTGGGCAATCCGCACAATATGCAAATTAAGGCCGCCATTACCGAAAATCTTGATTTCGTCATTATCTCCGTAACTATGCATGATATCAAATTAATTTTGGTGTCTATCCCCATGTTTAGAGGGGTAATGAATCAGAATAAACCTTTTCAGTAAAGATCACAACAATAATTTATGCTGAATATGCAAATTAAGGCCGCCATTACTGAAAATCGTGTTTTCGTCAATATCTCAGTAACTAATAACTATGCATGAAATCAAATTAATTTTGGTGTCTATCCCCCTGTTTAGATGGGTAATGAATCAGATTAAGCCTTTTCAGTAAAGATCACAACAATAATTTATGCTGAATATGCAAATTAAGGCCGCCATTACTGAAAATCTTGTTTTCGTCAATATCTCAGTAACTATGCATGATATCAACTTAATTTTGGTGTCTATCCCAATGTTTAGAGGGGTAATGAATCAAATTCAGCCGATTCAGTAAAGGTCACAGCATAATTTGTGCTGAATATGTAAATTAAGGCTGCCATTACTCTAAGCAATGCATTGGTAAGAGGGTATGTCCATGCTGAACTTCAGAAGACTTGTCTTGTTCAGCTTATCTGAAAATTTCGATTTACATTTTCATTACAGATTCGACTCCTCAACACACGTTCTCGCAATGTTATTAACAGTTGTAGATAAGCATAGTAAAGATGCATGGTGCCAATGCCAAGACCTTTCGCTGCATAAGGAAGGACGAGATGATAGAACAGATAATCAAAGATATCCCCGTCTAGATACCATGGTACTAGAAAGCCAGACCTGCCTTCAAGTGAAGTGAATCGTTCTGTTTTACTGCTTCGAATGAAATAGGTTTACCAAATGATATTCTCGGATTCATACCAATCCTCAGGGGCATGCACATGCTCATGAGTTGTATTGACTTTCTTGACGTATTGACGGCAGACAGTGGACTTGAGCATATCATGAAATCGTATGTTGGAGATGTGGCACACATGCTGTCGGGGACGAAATATCTCCAGAACTTAGAGCCCTTCAGTTAGTGACAAAGGAACTGTTGCTTGCACATCAAAAGGATGCGAATGTCATGAGATGCTTGGGGCTCGTGAAATGATTATGTAAGAAGCATCACAACTCGCCACTAAGTTCGAACCTGACAAAACCTGTCTTCATCATGTTGGTATTCGTGTTGGAAGACTGGCCACTCCATATCTGGACAGTAGAGCTAAAGATGCCTCGCTCTTTTGCTTCTGCTCACTTCAACTATGCGAGATACGGGTTGTAATACGTGAGGACATTGGAGCACCTCCCACCTGGAGACACTTCTGACTTGCATTGATCCTCTTGATCTTACTGGCCAAACCATTGATTTGAACTTGGATAAGGACGCATTAAATCGCAAGGTCAGCTCTTAATTGATGTAAGTTAACCATTCACAATCTCAACTGCGTCATGTACGTTCACTCTTTCAGGTGCAATTACACCAATGACAACATTGATGATCACACTATAGCGAGATGACCAGTGGGATCCAGAGGATCGATGCAAGTCAGAAGTTTATCCTGTATCTTGATTCTGTATTTGGCATGCGAAGTGATGGTTGATACATGCTGTGTTCACCTCCCATGAAGGACTAAAGCACTTTCAATGTCCTCAGGTAGTACTAATCACAACCTAAAGCTCCTGTTGTTGAAGTGAGCAAAAGCAAACCAGTTTGGCATCATTTGCTCTACTTTTCTACATCATTTGCTCTACTGGTGGAATGGCCAGTCAGTCCCTCATTCCGCCCGCATGAAGACCATAATGATGAAGACAGGTTTTGTCAGATTCTGAACCAAGTGGCCAGTTGTAATGCTTCATTTTAAGTGATCCGAGCATCTTTTGTCATTAACCGAAGGGCTCTAAAGTTCTGTGGAACTTTCTTCCCCTTTATCCTCATTCAGTCCTCATTCCTTCGTTAGACGAGCATCGGTCATGGCTGTGAGCATGGATTCCGGGTGGGCTGGATTCATACCAATCACCCTCTGCCCTTGCTCTCTACACAACTTAGTGTTGAAGCCATCGAACTCGATAGGGTTTGTGCTTGTGGCAACACAGTTAAAGAACTCGTAGTCTAAATGGAAGGTCCTGTCTGGATGGGCCATTATTCAAAGCGGTAAGACAGAATGATTCACTTCACTTGAAGGCAGGTCTGGCTTTTTAGGAACACGGTATCTCTTGATGGAAATTATCTGTTCTACCCTCTCGTCCTTCCTAGTGCGGCGAAAGGCGAAAATTATTGTTGTGATCTTTACTGAAAAGGCTTAATCTGATTCATTACCCCTCTAAACATGGAGATAGACACCAAAATTAAGTTGATGCCATGCATAGTTACTGAGATATTGACGAAAACAAGATTTTCAGTAATGGCTACCTTAATTTGCATATTCAGCATAAATTATTGTTGTGACCTTTACTGAAAAGGCTTAATCTGATTCATTACCCATCTAAACATTGGGATAGACACCAAAATTAATTTGATATCATGCATAGTTATTAGTTACTGAGATATTGACGAATACAAGATTTTCAGTAATGGCGGCCTTAATTTGCATATTCAGCATAAATTATTGTTGTGATCTTTACTGAAAAGGCTTAATCTGATTCATTACCCATCTAAACAGGGGGATAGACACCAAAATTAATTTGATATCATGCATAGTTATTAGTTACTTAGATATTGACGAAAATAAGATTTTCAGTAATGGCGGCCTTAATTTGCATATTCAGCATAAATTATTGTTGTGATCTTTACTGAAAAGGTTTAATCTGATTCATTACCCCTCTAAACATAGGGATAGACACCAAAATTAATTTGATATCATGCATAGTTATTGAGATAATGACGAAATCAAGATTTTCAGTAATGGCGGCCTTAATTTGCATATTCAGCATAAATTATTGTTGTGATCTTTACTGAAAAGGTTTATTCTGATTCATTACCCCTCTAAACATGGGGATAGACACCAAAATTAATTTGATATCATGCATAGTTACGGAGATAATGACGAAATCAAGATTTTCAGTAATGGCGGCCTTAATTTGCATATTGCGCGGATTGCCCAATGATGACAGAGTGGCATCATTCAGATTCTTAAAGAGCACACCTCAGAGGTATAGAACCAGCAAAAAAACTTTGTACATACTGCAATGCACACTTATCGGTTCCTGCCACCGGACTATAAGTTTTGTAGTAGAATGTCATGCCTTATGGTGTCAAATGCCTTTGAAAAGTCCACAAAGAGGCAGTAAAATCTCTCTTTTCTTGTTCCTGTATATTTCTGTATCATTGCTTGAAGACTGGAAATAGTGTCTATTGTTGAATAATTTGTTCTGAATCTTGCTTGTAACTCATCAATAATATTATTCTCTTCACTAAAAGTCTTAAGTCTCCAGTTCAATATAGAAGTAAATATTTTACACATGGTATCAATTAGTGAAATTCCCCTGTAGTTATTAACACCATTCTCATCTCCAGATTTGAAAAGAGGACATATAATACTTCTATTCCAAGCAGTAGGAAATACACCACTGTCCAATATGTCCACTTTTCAGTTTCAATTTCATCTGTTTCGTGTGCTTGTTTTCCCTGTTTTAACAATTTCCAAAATAATTTGGGATTTCCTCTTGAGTCAGTTTCTGTTTCTGCTCATTCTGATTTTCTTTTAAGTGCAAATGTTTTCTTGAATGTAGCTCCCTGAATATGTTTAAGTTCAAATTATGGTCTATATGCCCCCTCAGTGCCCTGTATTTGTCACACTTTAGACTTTCAAGTTCGCTGTCCCACCAGGGAGGTTGACTGATTATGTTTTACCTGTAATTATGGTTTGAATCAATACATTATACTCTATTGTTTATAGATGCTGCTGCCTGATAAACATTAACAAGTAGACATAAAGTAGTGTTCACTTATCTGGGTATTAGGTGATCAATTTCATCCTTTAACAATTCATACAACTCATTAAACCTAGATTTAAACACATCACTGTTCTCTTCTTTCCAGGTGTATCTTTCCCAGGGTGTTGCTTCATTCTCAGTTCCCTTACACACATCAATTGAGTGTAGATGATCACTTGAGCCTTGATGTGAGAAATCAAACCTGCAGAATACTGGAAAGTGATTTGATTCATCTTGTGTACCAATACCAAAGTCTGAGATAATTGGGTATACAATCATATAGTCAACAGTGCTTGCACCATTATGCGTGATACGTATATATTCACCTTGCCTGTCTTGATGGCATCTCCCATTCAAATCAACATACATAGAGATTATTACCCGAGGAAGTGTGTCATATGACTTTTACGAAACGAGTGTGAAGTTGTGTATTGCCCGAGCGATAGCGAGGGTTATACACAAATTTGCACGAGTTTCGTAAAAGTCATATGACACACTTTCGAGTGTAATTATTTCTTTATTACCCAGTTTCACTCGCGTAAAAATAGTCACGAAGCGGCCTACTTCCCCTGCGACGGCAAGCAAGAGTGACGTCACGAACAATCGGTTTATGACGTCACAGACGACACAATACGGGACGCCGGGGTGAAGCAATGGTTGCTAGGCAAACGTGATATGTGCACATGTGCTCATATCAATATTATTAACTCGGTTATTTTCAACCCTATGGGTAATAAAGCTTGTAATGTATCATATATTATGAACACAATTTATCGAGTCTATGATATTTTAATAATATTCATACAAAATTTGGATAAATAAATGACTCAACGCAAAGAAAAGATATGGCCATATCGGTTGACTAAAGAGAAAACAAGACTGAAAAACTCAAAAAACTCTGGTTTCCGTTTAAAGGTTAAAGAAGGACATTTAACCGCAACTGATTATCACTTGAGAAGTGTACTACCTGTTGTAGTGGTAAGCAATGATTAAAGCTCACACCTAATCATTTCACAGCTCATTCAACCTACGGTTAAAGTTCCATAATTGCGATAATGTGACATCTTTCACGGATCTAAGTTCCACAGAAAGATACAGAGCAGTTGTGAAGGCTCCATTAACAACAACAATAAACTATAGTCACCGGGGTATTTTTGTTGACATTTATGTTTGTACACCCAGTGGAAAGATATCATAGAATATACTAGTTTGGATTTGACAATTTTACACAGAATAATGCAAATTCATGCAAAAAGTAAAACAATGTGAAGCCATTCATCGTCTTTTAAGAGTATTGAAAGCTTTGCTACAGCATAACATTGTTCACTAGTCTGTTGAACTACTTGAATGTTACTTTGTTGTTCATACATATTTAAAAAATTGAAAAAAATACAGCGTTTCTTCTAAATCTGTTTGTGAAACATTTTAGACGCGTGTGTTGATACAATGGTATATTATATATGGATGATTTACCTCTTTGTTTACCAATGGCAACGTTTCTGTATTGATCCGTATCCACTTATCAAGCTTGATTTGATAACTAATATTTATCCATAGCGTAAGCTTGCTTTAATTCGTTTCATGATGGTAGAAGCCTATATGTGTGTCATCACTGCTAATACGTTCATTCACTTACTTAAATAATCGTTTTGTAACTCAAGCTTCATTACACACGTATATGTAACGTAATGCTGGCCAAAATGTTATGATACTCGTATCTTTTACAACTCAGCGACCAGTGAACAAATGTATAATGAAATGACTTGAGTAATTTCTGTAGGGAGACAGCAAACAAAATAAACTGGCCTAAAAGTGATTGTTTCTATCAAATACCAATATTTTTATTCATTAATATATACTGTCAGTATTTTGTTTCTTCATAATTGAGCTTAAACATTACCAGTAGATATGCACACGCAGGCTCCTAAAAAGCCTTTATACGGAGGTATCTCAACGGCAGAAATCCTCACAATCAAATACTGCAAAATACACCTTAATGGTAAAATAGACTAAAATGGTCAATTTAAAAATTACCAAGTACAAGCAGGCACCACCAAACTAATTTGAACGTGGACTGATCTTCAATAAATTCGCGTTGACGACCGAATCATTTCTACCGACGTGTTAAAGGAGATAATGTACTTCTAGGCACATACAATGCTACTTTTACGCTGTGATTTATGTTCTTAACGATGAGGGGAGTTCTCCAGGTCTTTTTCCTGCACATCGTTGTATAATTATATACCAATCACCTCCTACCACGTGTCAATTTAACACAAGATTCTTGACAATAAGTTAATGAGGTGTGTGTCCTCTCATGTCACTTTAAATGTCCTTGCAATCGACTGCGCTTCACGTAACAACACAGTGACATTTCGGCTTTAATATTTTCCTTTATGTCAGGTCATTTAAACAGTGCATATTTAGTTAAAGAAGGGCAGTGATGAAAATATGAAATGCCTGCATGTAATTCGTTGGTACATATTAGGAACCACAATATGTCCATTAGTTATCATTACATCAAAACGATTTGATTTATGGTTTTGTTCTAAATTCATGGTGTCACTACTTACAACCACCCATGGCATTCAGATATAATCTATTATTACTCGCCCGTTGATATAGCTGTTTAATAAATCTACAGTGTTATTTCACATTGTGTAATAAAATCGCGTGTTGCCGATTGACGTGACGTCATAATGGCGTAAATATGACGTCACAATATTAGGTTGTGGTCGCAATGGAGTGTGTCCATTTAGCGACGAGTTCGTGGAATTAGGTTGCATTTAATTCAGCGAGTAATAAATAAAATATTAAATTCGGAGCCGTTTAATAACATATTTATGAAACTCGTGAGATGGTATTGGTATTTAACTCGCTTTCGCTCGTTAAATACCAAACCACTTACTCATTTCATAAATATGTTATTACATACAACATCGTTTAGTATTCTCTATTTTTTATATCGAAACCTCATTATATGTACAAAAGGCACACCAAATATAGACAATTTCTTTGAACATTTCAAAATGATTAATGGGAAGCAGATCCAAGATGATCTCGATGTATACCCTGAATTAAACGAGGAACGCTATGATGACTCTATGCTTAATAAGGATATATCATTTGAAGAAATAGCCTCTGCAGTTAAACACCTGAAACGCAATAAGGCCTCTGGAGTAGATCAAACCGAAAATGATTACCTAATAGATTCTTTTGGGTTACTTGGTGCTACTTATGTGGAATATTTCAATTTGATTCTATCAACAGGAATTATGCCGGAAACATGGCTAACGGGATCTATCAGACCGATCTATAAAGGGAAGGGAAATACATTAGACCCTAACGCATATAGACCAATCACAATACTCAGCTGTTTCGGCAAGCTGTTCACAAGTATACTGAACAACAGACTTAATATTTTCCTGATATCAAATAACATATTAACCCCTGCACAGGCAGGGTTTAGGAAAGATCACTCTACAAATGATAATATCTTTGTAATGAATATGATCAACCAACTGCTAAAAAATTCTAAAAGAAAATTGTTCTGTGCTTTTATTGATTTTTCAAAAGCATTTGATAGTGTATGGAGGGTTGGGTTGTGGTATAAGCTACTTACCAATGGAATAAATGGTAGATTTTTAAAACTTGTACAAAATATGTATGCTAATATTAAATCTTGTGTATTTTCGCACAATGTTATGTCGGATTACTTTCCATGCTACGCGGGGGTACGTCAAGGTGAAAACCTTTCGCCTCTTTTGTTTTGTTTATTTATTAATGATCTTGATGATTTCCTTATTAATGATGGCTGCAAGCCAGTGACTCTCTGTGATTTGAATGATAATGATATGAACTTGTGTATTTCATTAATGATATTACTTTATGCAGATGATACAGTCATCTTTGCTTATTCTGCCCCTGAACTTCAAAGTACACTTGACTCATTCTATAAATATTGTAACATGTGGCATTTAGAAGTAAACCTGGAAAAAACGAAGGTACTTATATTTGGGAGCGGACCTGCAAAATCCTCCAAGTTAAAGTTTCTTTATGGTAATAAAATGATTGAAATTGTTGATGAATACATATATCTCGGGGTGACTTTTACCAGAAACAGAAAATTTAATAAAGCAATTAAAAGACTTTCTGAGAGTGCATCTAAATCTATGTTCTGCCTTTTGAAAAAATCTAGAAATCTCAATATACCAATAGACTGTTTACTAAAAGCATTTGATATCATGATCTCTCCGATTTTGCTTTATGGTTGCGAAACATGGGCATATGAAAACCTGCAAATTATTGAGAAAACCCATTTGAAATTTCTAAAATTAGCCAGCGGTTTACGAAACTCTACACCAAATTACATGGTGTATGGAGAATTAGGAAGAGCCCCTCTTAATATACTAGTTGCCAAAAGAGTACTCTGCTACTGGCATAAATTACATTCTTTTGGAACTACCCCCAAATTGTCAAAAATGATTTATAATTATTTGCTTATCAAAGGCACTAGAGACAATGAATATGATATCTGGACTAAATATGTTAAAGGTATACTTGACAAATGTGGATTGACTTATATATTTTACAACCCTGTAAATGTCTCATGCCAATGGCTAACGGCGCAGGTAGAAACGATTCTTAAAGATCAATTTTACCAATGTTGGAAAGCGGAGATCGTTGAAAGCCCCAAAGGGTTTTACTATAAATACATCAAAACCATCCCGATTTTGGAAAATTATTTACTCCTTCCCGCCTATGTGCATTTACCAATTCTGAAATACAGAACATGCAATCATAACTTACCTGTTGAAGTTGGCCGTTGGCATGGCATTGACCGTGAAAAAAGAACATGTAATCTATGTAATTCACCTGTCATAGCAGACGAATTCCATTATCTCTTTAAATGTCAAGCTTTTATAGATGAAAGAAGTAAATGTATCCCAAACAATTCTTTAACATTCCCAAACTTAATAACTTACAAGAAAATATTTGCGAACCAAACTTTTGTACATTCAAAAAATCTAGCTCGTTATTTCAACGTTATTGATAAAGTTGTTAAAACCCATAACTGAATGATAACAATTTTGAATTTGTATGTATGAAAATGTATATTTTAGCCTGCTATCTTGCTTTTGTTTATATTGTATAATTGTTATTTGTATCTCTTGTACCACTAAGCGTGGTTTTTGAGAATAAAAAGAATTTGAAGAATTTGAGAATTTGTTTATGTGATTTCCCAGATACCGATTAAGTCTCTGAGCATGATGGTCTGGTAGCGCAGTATTTAGCGCTCTTGGATTTTTTATCAGGATTTCCGGGTTCGAATTCTGGGCGGGTTTAGCACATTTATTTGCGACAGATATCTGTTCAACATTCAGTAAGATGTGGTTGCAAGGTCTTATTGCATTGATCACCAATTGGTCGCTATTCTAGCAGACACCGTAGATTCAACATAACATAGAGTCGGAAAAGTATTGTAGAAGTTATCCCTACAATGGTAATCGACCATGATTTAATTGAAATACTGTTGAAAGCTTTCTTAAGCACCAACTCTTCTCATCTGTCTTTTTCGATTCCTCGCTAGAGAGAACTATCTAAATTTGCTTGCCATATTTCTCCTCTTTGGTGGCCCATACCTCAGTAGTTCATCTCCCTGTACATCATCCTCAAGATGTGCTCTTGCAGTTGACTGGACTAACGATAGAAGCTGGTTGTCTCTAATCAGCAGGAAATAAATTGTTCAAGAGTGTCCTAGTTTCAGCTATCATTTAACACCTAATGTTGTTTCCTCAAGCGGAATTGTGTGAAATAATAATACTATTTACAGGTTTTGTTAGATGAAAAGGTTACCATTATCCATCTCATGTAACCGTGCAAGTATGTATTCTAACCGTATGTGCTGTAGTCTGAGAATAGCCACTTAGTAAGCTTAGTAAGTTCAGATAGTGCAAGAAAGGCGAAATCCGTTCAAACAAAACAGAAATAACTGATATTAACACCAAGTTCTTGTACACGAAAAGCAGGGTTTCCATCTTAAGCACTTTTTAAGTGCTCTTAAAGGTTGGCTCCCATAAGTTACACGTGTCAGTTGTTACACACTCTGAAATCGCCAGTTGTTACACTCTCTGAAATTGCCAGTTGTTACACAGTCAGCTTGCTGGTAACTTGCATATTCTGTATTATTCTTTAATGTTTAAATAATATGTAGTGCTAATCAACTGTGTTGCTTTCTTTTTCTATGTAACGAGTTTGGACCATTCCATTCTTCACTGGTAGGTAATAGGTATGAGCTTATGTGTACAGTGGCCTGTGACCTTATGTGTATTTGGGTGTATGGAAACTGGCATGTGTAACCAATGGGAGGTTACCCATCTAAACAACCCCTGGTATTCATAATTGCCCCGGAGGAATATGTGCTAAAGGATTTATGTCATATAAATGCAAATATCCCCCGTACAGCTGCTGAACAACATTTTTAAAAAACTTATAAACATGTTATTTTTCAATGCAAATGAAGTTAGCAAATTATCGATACTATGTAGATATTAAGTTAGATTATGGTTGCATTGAAATTAGTGCTACAGTTACATAGATCGATACTAGAGATATTATCAGTCCGTCGCGGTGGGTTCATTCCTTTTTTCGCATATGAACTTAGAACCGTTTTGAAACATAAACATTCCATTTTCCTTCAACACATAAATTCATTTTTAATGAAATATATACATGTTTAATGTCGTAGGATATACGTAAGGCGTATCCATAGTCAAGAGATATCGAAGTTATTGTTATTGTTAAGTAATTGTTCAGAGGTGACTGTAAAACACCAACTCCCAAGTCCATTTTGGGAGATTTGTTTTATTTATTAACAATCATATTTCAGCAAAATAAAACACTGGTCCTTTTTCCATGAGCGATCGTTAATTTGTAGCTGTCCGGAACATACCGTAATTGTATTAGCCTTGGAATCCCCAAGACGTAAACCCTATTTAGACGCTATGGAACACTATTGAAACAGCTGCTACATCAAGCCAGGAGCTTTGAAAGTTTGTAAATAAATATTGGTATTTTGTCAAAAGAGATACCTGTCGTAGTCTCCACGTACCCACGCCTAAACAATGAAAGGCACTGGGGAAAACATATTTAGGATATTAGGTTAATATTCCATATTGAAATGTATATTTGCTTTTGATTCCAAATAGTGCTGCAATACAGGCATTTACAAACTTGTTACTAGTGTGTCAAGTCATGTAAAACTTGCAATGTATTAAAGTTTTGATCAGCAGCTGTATCTACCCCCAGGGATATATTTGGCCAAGCTCCAGGGGTGATTTTTTTTATTTACTTATGATGGTTTATATGCTTCAGGGTATTTTATCCATAATGAAATGTTCACTCTTACAAACCTCCAGTGACGTCACACCACTATACTACCTATAACATTATACTCAATAATTCCTATGTGGATGTATTATCCCGGGGATTATCACATTATCCCTGGGATTGTAACGTAATTTTCCTCGACCCAGGGCAATCTTAATAATGCCACTCTTCAAATATCTGTATTTAATACTGAGATGTTAAAGTGCCATCAAGGATGTTAGCGTTTCAAATAAAAAGTAAAAATTTGGAAAATAAACTAAATAACGTCAATCGCCAGATAAATCTTTTATCTACAACATGACATGGGATAAATAATTTTCATATCACGACAATGTAATGAAATTTGGTTGCAAAGAGAAGTAGCGCGCGCTAAGGGTATCTGACGTCATATAAACATAATTCCCTTGATTGCGTAAAACGTACTACACAACAGCAAACGCTTCCGAAGCGTTAAGGCTCGTCTCTAGCGCAAGTCGCCATAGCAACGTACGTGATGCACGTGCTGCACGTGCTTCTCTTGCAAGTTACCCTTGTCACACATTACTGAATGTGACGATTACTTGCTAAACAATGTTTCTAATGTCCTGAGAATATACAAATTATGGCCTGTTTAATGTACTTCTTATTGAGATAAGACCAGCAAATTATGACAAATTTCCACTCTCATTAATTATAAAATTCAAGCAAAATACCTAGTTGGGCAAAACAATTTCTGTAGCAAATACATAATTAAATGAAATGGTAAATAAATAACCGCCAAAAATTATATATTTCAATTTATTTCATTGCTCTTAAACTTTGTTAGTCTTTCGTGTCTTTGTATACATTGTGTGAGTTAGACCACAATGTTTTGCGCTTGAAAATAATAGACTGGATCTTTATTTAGATTGGAAAACACCTTTACTAATTAGTGCAATTTCCCGGCTTATTTTGGATCGAACAAATTTGGGAAAAATTAAGTGTATATATTTCACGGAGATAGATTTTTGGCAATGTTTCTATATGTTCATCAACATCCCTGATGGCTCTTTCAGTTTAAGATGAAAGTTAGTGTCTAACTCTATTGGATAACAACTGTTCATTCAAACATCAATCTCCAAATGTTTTTTGCAACCTGTCTCGAACCCGAAACCTCCATTCTCCTGCACACAAAGCGCAGCGACGATACCACAGTGCTACATGGACTAGGCTGATGAGGTTGTTTGCTAAGTTTCCTTTATACCCTACTGCCTTCACCAAAAGGGGATATTTTACGGATGACTCCTTTACCTTTTCGCACTATCAATTAGAATAGCATTGACTTCAACTTGGTACTCCCAAAAACTCAAACTCTCCATATAACAAAGACTGTATTCCGGAAATGTTAACTTTGTATAACAACTGGTATCGGAGTAGAAGCCGTTTAAAGGTTATAGGTAAGTATGCCTGCTTGTCTGCCTGTCATGCCACGGGGGTTGGCAAATACACAAACATTGATCCCCTAGGTTCAAGGTACTTAAAATTGCAAACGAATGACACAAACGTAAAAAGCAAAAATAAATCTGATAAAACGTTTCAAAGTAAGTTGCGGTTCCACAAAGTCAAATGATCATCATATTAGAGGTACATGATCATGTTAGTAAGGTCACATATACAATGTATGTCAAATGTTATAATTTGTGTTATCTAATTGAGTATTATCAACTTTAACCGAACATAGCCAGTTCACGGTTCAGTATAACGAAATATAATCATTCAAAGTCGCAGTCATGATCGAAAACTGGACAGTGGACCTTGCTGCAACCATTTAGTCAAACGTAATTTTGAAAACTTAGAGTAGTAGTAGACAGAAAGATTTGTTTCTATAGTGTTTAATAGGAGTATAAACGTGAGATAGAGCCATAATTGTCGGCTACTACACATATGTATGAGACCGTTCAACGGTTTTCATTGAATCTGATTTGAGCAAAGCCAAAGGATGCAACGTATAATGAAAAATTACCGTATTATCAATAGTCAAAGACAGCCCCAAAATCTAAGGAAATTACTGACAAACTCTAGATATGATTCTAATACGGATACCCCCCAGGTTAGAAAATGTGGTGATAACGATGCGCGACATGTAACATTTTGATTGAGGGCACATCGGTTTGTATCCCACCAAATAAAATGTTTTTTTTTGTAAACAGAAATATGACATGTGATTCACCTGATGAGACCCGTGATGGTCGAAAGCATGCTTGTGAATCTGATTAAATCATCGTTATTTCTTCGAACATTTTATTTTTTCTATATGAGACCTGGGAGTTTCAAGATGTTTTAAACTGTTTATATATATATATATATATATATATATATATATATATATATATATATATATATATATATATATATATATATATATATATATGAATGATATTTTAAGCATTTGAGGTTGAATATGAAGGTCGAGTATGAAAATATAACCTAAACCAGCACCCAATTTGCATTGTAATTTATGCACACACTTTTGGTTCCGCTCATAACTCAAATACTACTTGTTCAATTGTTATGAAACTTTATACATGTACACTTTATGGTCCCTAGATGTGCCTTTTCTATGTTTCCCTCAGATTCCATGATTATTTTTTCAGATTTTCCACTTTTAAGCGTCTTTGTGTGCGCGTCTATGGTCACACTTTTGGTTCCGCTCATAACTCAAATACTACTTGTTCAATTGATATGAAACTTTATACATGGACACTTTATGGTCCCTAGATGTGCCTTTTCTATGTTTCACTCAGATTCCATGATTATTTTTTCAGATTTTCCACTTTTAAGCGTCTTTGTGTGCGCGTCTATGGTCACACTTTTGGTTTCCGCTCATAACTCAAATACTACTTGTTTCCAAGAAGGTATTAACACCTCATATACATAGCTTCTTTCTTATAAATCTGGTAAATGATTTTGACATGTTCACATTCAAGGTCAAAGGTCAAGGTCATGAGTGCTTTAATTACTACAATAATCCTTGTAAACATGATAACTTCAAACGTTTTTGTGCTGTCAGGCTCTTATTTGGTATATATCAACTATGGAGATAGACCAAGATTTGAAAAAGTTTTCGCTAAAATCTGTCAAAGGTCAAGGTCACAACTTAAGCATGCTATTGTGAATATGCCTTATGTTAACAATGAACACTTTGAGTCATTGCATGATTGTTATACACAATGAAAAGTAATCAGTGATGGTGTGACCTTGAAGGTCTAAGGTCAAGGTCAAGGTCATGAGATATTGGTTCAGGCCATGTTAATCCTTTGATCCAATTTTGAAATCAGAAATAGGTTTTAAGAACAAACTTGTGAAAAGTGACCCCAGTGATGATTCAACTTGTTAGAATAACTTGAATAATGAACAAATTTTTGTCCAAAAAAAATCCCATTTTATTTATGCTGAGGAGAAGGCGGAACAGGGAAAGGCGAGACCCAAAGTCTCGGAGCTGCTCTGCTTTTGCGGTGTCCCGCAAACGCTCTTCTAGTTGTTCAAATGTTACGAAACCACTTTGACTTTTACTTCTAAAACATGCTTAGAGGTGTAATACTTACTCTGCTTTAATAATATATGTTATGGTCTTTTCATACAAAAGTTTAAACATTGATACCCTTTTGCTATTTTCAAACATTTCTCTTTGACCAATGTTAATGTAAAAGCGGGGGTATCATAAGTGAGCTTTGCTCACTAATTCTCTTGTTTCAATTCGTTGTTGAACGTTTATGTGTTCTTTTGGGGTATGAATATAATGTATTAACGTGGTTATGTTTCTAAATGAAAATAACACTATATGATGATTACTTTATTGTGCAAAAATAACATTAAAATCATTTAAAAAACAAAAACAAACAAATCAACAGCTAAGAGGCAGTGCGTTCACGATTCCATTCACATCGTAAACAAAAGGTGATAAAATTAACGCGGACATCATAGAGTCATGTGGTGGAGGCGAAACAAACTACATATACATAAATGTGTTGTGCGTTTACAAGAATAACAGAAACGACCTTCAGTTATTACGTTCATAAATTGACATCATCCTTTGCGGAATAGAAGTCGTATACATTGTTGGAAAATCCATTCGAGTCACTGTCCATACTCCCGTGGGCAGGGCTCCACTTACTGTTGGTGAACTTGGACATGGTGGAGGCCCCACTGTATGTGCCGACAGTCGGGTAGAAATATATCGGGGGTTCCTCTTCGGTAATAGTCGGTTCGTGTCTGTGAAATAAATAGGACAGGTTTTAAACATACGTGTAGTCACGCTTCTCTGAGGCAGGCTACTAGAAACTATAGACCTTACGCTACGGCCAGCATTGGACTAAAGCCCTGAAGCGATTTCTATCGGTAATGATCAAGTGACGTATCGTTTGACTAACACAGTGCATAGAGGTCGTGACTGCGTGAACTCTCTCAGAGATCACACATGTATGCATAGAATAATGTATCCAACTTCCGTTTTCTATTGATGAGCAATGTATTGCAGCGTTTGGAGAGTCAAATCAAACAAGTATAAGACAATGAAAAACATTCGAGAGGAACGTGCCATTTTGCTGACATTTAACCAATCGGTGGCGGTGGCCTATCCATCTACTAAATTAACAATATTTGTGTACATATTACATGACTGTGCCATTACTATGCTATTCTATGCTATAATTTCTCCCTCGGTTATTAAGGTATGGTATCGTCAACAAACTATGGTAACAGAACTACATGATTCGAATATCTGACAACACCAGCCTCGTTAGAGTCGTACATTTTCAAATCTATATTTCATGTGTTACCTTCTCCCTCTACGTATGCAGACGACCAGGGCGACGACGATGAGCACAAGAAATATTAAACCGATAACACTGAAGGCAGCGATGAGACTTCTTAAGATTGGGTCACCATATTGAGTTTCTGCAAATAAAACATCGGGTCAATGTGGTTTAGAAATACGATTCTTAAGAGTCCTACTGATCCTACTACATTGGAAGAATTCCTCAATATGAATTGAGAAAAAGAATTTCGTGTGAAATTACTTTTAAACATACGATTTTCATTCAACATAAACCCTGTTTGTAGTTTTTTCTAAATACATTCATCATAAATGAAAAGATTTCATTCTATACATTTCCATGTACAATCAAGAATCACCCACATTATATATAACACAAGACCAAACCAAACCTTAGAGCATATCACGATAACAATGTTTATTGAATGAGGGATTTAAAAAGTTACATTCATTTAATCGAATGCCGATCCACTTTCACAACGGCACCATTACCTTCGTATATCTCTCTCAATGCCATCACTGATAGACACATCAACCCAACCAATATACAGTTATTGGGTGGACGTGATCAGGCCTTAAAGTCAAGGTAGCTGTACAATTCTGTCACCATCTTATACACATGGCTTCGTGAGATCATAGTGCTACGAGTGTTTTGAGGAACGGTCTTATGTTCGATTAAAATGAACTGCTAAGCATAGTATCAAAACCTCGTCACTATCAATGTGCCGTGCGCTATTACGTCTCAAATTTACTGGAACTCCAATAATAATTTGCTATAACTGTTATCAATTTTCAAGCGACCAAGACGTATCTCATTATGCCAACGGCAAATATCACATAATAGCCTTCGAGAGTGTTTACAAGTACCTGGTGGAACGCAGGGTGAAAGATCACAATCCCTTTTGTCTATCTCCCCCGAGTCCCCGGAACACTCCTGACCACCATCTCGTGGAATCGGATTGGAACAAGTCCGTGTCCTATTTACAGTCCCCGTCACGTTAACACCACACGACACACTGCAGTAAGGTGCTGTCCACTCTGTCCATGCTGACCACCCTCCGTCCGCTGTGTGAAATATCATTGTATGTAAGGGTTAATTAGCCAATCAAGATGTTTGTGAGACCGATATCCTGTCCATATCAAAAGTTTACCTCAGTTAAAATTACATTAATTAATCTGCCGGTTTGATTGAAACATTCATTCAAGAAATGGATTTGGCACAATCAGGTTGTCTGTTTCTGTTGAATTAGAATATCCGTCATCGGACATTCATGATCGAAATCAAATATGATAATATATCAAGATAGGTAGATCTTTTGTAACAGTATAATTGGAATGTATGAACAATATTAGACCCTTTATTGTGCTATAACTCAAGCTTTTCATTTTTTGTAGTATATTTTAAATTTGGCACATATGTTATATGCTACCGTTATTAGTAATGTAGATTTTGGCAAGATTGAAACATAAGGCATACATTTTCAAAACTCTTTTGAATATGTTTGGATTGTCCTGTTAAAGAAACATTTTTCTCCTCACTTGGACAGTTAAAGGTACAGTTGTCCTGTTTCGATTCTTGTGTCGGACCAGAACAGTTGGCACCTCCGTTCTGTGGAGCTGGATTAGTACAAAATCTGGTTCTGGTGAGTCTTCTGGTGGATGTCTGACCACAGGGAACGTTACACTCAGGGCCCGCCCACCCGGACCAGGCGGTGAATCCTCCATCAACTGCAAACATGTCATCTTGTGATCGTTATTAAACAGTGTGCTTTAATTTTCCATGTAAAAACTATAATATATTTTCATTTTCTCATTTATTCAAGTTTCAATCTTTTCTTTTGAGCCATAAAAATTGTGAACATATGGGATGTTTGTAATTGCGAAACACATTTATAATTCTATGTTTTAATATCGGTCAAAGAGATTCGACTCTATTCTAATAGTGACTTAGGATTTTGTATTTGCCCGTTGTTTTAATACTTTTATTGTGTGCAACAACATCTAAAACACAGATCAGAGATCTCTAACGTAAGAAACATTAATTTGTAAACTCTGACCAGGACAGGGTATCACAGGACAGTTCTCCTCTGTAGATTCCAGAGTTATTCCAGAACAGTTGGCACCACCGTTCTGTGGAGCTGGATTAGTACAAGATCTACTCCTGACGAGTCTTCTGGTGGATGTCTGACCACACACAGTGTTACACTCGGCACCCGCCCACTCGGACCAGGCGGTGAATCCTCCAGCAACTGGAATGGTTTTAAAACATTGTTTTGATTATTGAACGTGTCTGTAGCTCAGTTTACGGTTTCAGTGATGTTAAGCAGCAGTAGACGCATTTCGCTGAATGGGTGGGTCACCCGCTTCATTGCGGAATAAAGTGAGAATTTGGAGGGTGATTCCCTACCCCCAGTTGAGAGACGCCTGTTGTCAACATTGGAAAGCGTTTTTGTTCACAATGTACCAGCTGTAAATCGGTACTTGGTGTAAGGCGTGGTGGAGATGACGTTCGAGCGCTTCAGCAGATCGATCAGGTTAGACCAGGGTAATACTGTTTTTGTAGCGCTTGGAGCAACCACAGGTTGATTTGATGTTAGCGCTATGACATATTATAATTTATATTATTAGTCCCCATAATAAGCATATTATCTTCGTGTAAATTGCAATTCACTGAAATCTGTATTTCTCTTCCGTATTATTGAAATATTCTGTGAGAGCTATTTGCAAAAGTCCTAACGCATGTCCTATAAATGTTAAGCTAGTTCTACATATTTTACATTTATAACCAATAACAGTCAGAACAAAATCCTTGAATGCAAAATATTTTATAGCAAATATTCACCTGAACAGGGGAAGACAGGACACTCATCCTCAGTAGATTCAAGAGTGATTCCAGAACAGTTGGCGCCACCGTTCTGTGGAGCTGGATTAGTACAAGATCTGGTTCTGATGAGTCGTCTGGTGGATGTCTGACCACAGGGAGCATTACACTCGGAACCCGCCCACTCGGACCAGGCGGTGAATCCTCCATCAGCTGGAATGGTTTTAAAACATTGTATGAATTATTGCACTTGGTCCTGTGTATAGCTCAGGTGACGGCTATCAGTGAAGTTCAGCAACAGTGGGGTACGGGTCGCCGCATAGGTGGGTCACCGGTTTCATTGCTGGATTTTGGGGGGTGATTCCCTGCCCCAATTGAGAGGAACCTATTGTCACCATTGGTAAGTGATGTTATTTAAAATGTACCAGCAGTAAATGGGTACATGGGGTAATGGTTAAGTTATCAGGTAAGTGAAACAATACTTCCTCGATTACAGCCCAGGCGTATCTAATCTCTAACGGCTCGGTTCTATTTCACATCGATTTTCTTGGGTTAAATTTATGTTCATCACTCTAATACGCCCTTGCTTCTATTTAAGGCGACGGCAATATTTGTGACCTGGGTTATATTTTACCTAACATGGTTCAAATCTGTTTTCAGTGTTTATTGTAAAGCAAGAAAAAAACAGGTTTGAGGTTCACTGGGACTTTTTCGCAACATTTACAACATAAACTGCCAAGCAAAAGAAAGCACACACATTATTTGGTTTCGATTTATATAATATATAAAATAAATGAGATTCGTGTGATTATGTCACGATACAACACCATTTATTATGTCTTAGTAAATTTATTATTAAAGGTTATAAGGTATATTGGTATGTTCATAAGTAAAACTTCTCATTACACGACCCGATAAGCCATATCCGTAGAAAACGGCTGTCTGTATTCAAAGAAAATGGAGCGATGTATGTAGCAACAGTGGTGTGGATCACTTCAGTGTGACAGGTAGATTTGTATGCCACATGCGAATTTGACAAGATGGTTGACCATTCCATCATTGAACTTTATTTACCATGTACCATAAAACTCTACTCTGGGTTTTAAGATATCGCTACATCAGTCAGAACAGTTGAATTACCTTTGAGCGGCGATTAAAATGTGAACATTTTAAAATGGGCGCGGAAATTGACTCGCATGGCTTAATCGAACCATGAACATTAGTTTTAGAACTATTTTCATTGATTTATGAGTATTATTTAGCGTATCATTTAGCCATCAGTAACAGTTATGTATATTTCTGTGAGAGTGCTTTATATCAGTAAGAAAATCGTGTTACAGTAACAACAACAATGTGTCATGATTATTTTGGATCACACAAACAATCTAATAATATTAAAATCTAAACAGTGTTCTGAAATGAATAGTATACTTAACATAATCCTAATGCATATGTTTTAATGCATTGAACAGGTCAATTATCATGAAATAATTAATAAAGTAAATGCAATTTTGAGATAATTCCATTATATGGCTACGACAAAGCAAATATAGATTGTGTTTCCAATTAAATCTTATTTTAATTGGTTACGTACCTGGACATTCTGGAATCCCACATGTCGCTTCTTTGGTTTCATTACGTGTTCCAGTACAGTCTGCTCCACCATTGCCAGGAGCTGGATTTGTACACGTTCGATTTCTGTTAAACACAGTAGTAACATTCGTTCCACACGTTACACTGCATTGTGCAGCGCTCCATTCCGACCATTCAGAGAATCCACCATCAACGACAACTGAAAAGTCATAACAACAGTGTCATTGTATTGTTTACTTTCATAAAAACTGTATCCTCATTGTCAAAAGTAACAACTGAGAAACAGTTTCTGAAGAAATTGATACATCAATTCTAGTATTAATACATACTTTGTTTCATATACAAACCTCTCCTAATTTAAAACATATGCATTTATGCATGTTCACTATGCACTCTAAAGAAATGTTTCAAACATTGAAATCAATATTACAAAAGATATTATAATGCTTATGTTTTTATACATTATAATTGATAGTTTTCCGACGATGCAGTACTAGTAGGTCCTCTTCAAATGAGTATAAACTTTTACCCTTCCAAAGTTTGTACTTCCATCCATATTTCAACAGAGCAATTCATGTAATGTTCCTCCAAAAACATTTTTCATGTTCCATTTATATGTTTCGTACCTGGACATTCTGGAATCTCACATGTCGCTTCTTTTGTTTCATTACGTGTTCCAGTACAGTCTGCTCCACCATTCTCAGGAGTTGGATTTGTACACGTTCGGTTTCTGTTAACCATAGTAGTAACATTCGTTCCACAAGTTACACTGCATTCTGCAGCGCTCCATTCCGACCATTCAGAGAATCCACCATCTTTGACAACTGAAAAGGCATACAAATAATGTCATTGCATTGTTTACTTTCATAGAAACTGTATCCTCATTGGCAAAAGTAACAACTGAAAGCTATTTTCTGAAGGAATTGATACATCAATTCTAGTATGAACACATAATTTATTTCATATACATACAAACATCTCCTAATTTGATACAGATACATATATGCATGTTCAACTGGGATTCTAAGGAAATGGTTCAAATATTGAAATCAATAGTACAAAAGAGATCATAATATTTTTTTATATTTTTTTTTATACATTATAAGTGATAGTCTTCCGACGATGCAGTAAGTCCTCTTCAAATGAGTATAAACTTTTACACTCCCAAAGTTGGGAAATCAATATGACGATGCAAGTTTATTATAACTTTTATTCATGGATGTTAACCATATCACATCTCTATCAATGAAAATCATTTAAAGACATTTTGACATCACACTGCCATATCAATGTATTATGACTTGGACGTTTTGTATTTCCATCCATTTCAACAGAGCATTTCATGTCATGTTGCTCCAAAAGCATTCCTCATGTTCCATTTATATGTTTCGTACCTGGACATTCTGGAATCTCACACGTCGCTTCTTTTGTTTCATTATGTGTTCCAGTACAGTTTGCTCCACCATTGCCAGGAGCTGGATTTGTACACGCTCGGTTTCTGTTAACCATAGTAGTAACATTCGTTCCACACGTTACACTGCATTCTGCAGCGCTCCATTCCGACCATTCAGAGAATCCACCATCTATGACAACTGAAAAGGCATACAAATAATGTCATTGCATTGTTTACTTTCAAAGAAACTGTATCCTCATTGGCAAAAGTAACAACTGAAAGCTATTTTCTGAAGGAATGGATACATCAATTCTAGTATTAATACATAAGTTATTTCATATACATACAAACATCTCCTAATTTGATACAGATACATATATGCATGTTCAACTGGGATTCTAAGGAAATGGTTCAAATATTGAAATCTATATTACAAAAGAGATCATAATGCTTATTTTTTTATACATTATAAGTGATAGTCTTCCGACGATGCAGTAAGTCCTCTTCAAATGAGTATACACTTTTACACTCCCAAAGTTGGGAAATCAAAATGACGATGCAAGTTTATTATAACTTTTATTCATGGATGTTAACCATATCACTTCTCTATCAATGAAAATCATTTAAAGACATTTGGACATCACACTGCCATGTCAATGTATTATGACTTGGACGTTTTGTATTTCCATCCATTTCAAGAAAGCATTTCATGTAATGTTGCTCCAAAAGCATTCCTCATGTTCCATTTATATGTTTCGTACCTGGACATTCTGGAATCTCACACGTCGCTTCTTTTGTTTCATTACGTGTTCCAGTACAGTTTGCTCCACCATTGCCAGGAGCTGGATTTGTACACGTTCGGTTTCTGTTAACCATAGTAGTAACATTCGTTCCACACGTTACACTGCATTCTGCAGCGCTCCATTCCGACCATTCAGAGAATCCACCATCTATGACAACTGAAAAGGCATACAAATAATGTCATTGCATTGTTTACTTTCATAGAAACTGTATCCTCATTGGCAAAAGTAACAACTGAAAGCTGTTTTCTGAAGGAATGGATACATCAATTCTAGTATGAATACATAATTTATTTCATATACATACAAACATCTCCTAATTTGATACAGATACATATATGCATGTTCAACTGGGATTCTAAGGAAATGGTTCAAATATTGAAATCTATATTACAAAAGAGATCATAGTGCTTATTTTCTTATACATTATAAGTGATAGTCTTCCGACGATGCAGTAAGTCCTCTTCAAATGAGTATACACTTTTACACTCCCAAAGTTGGGAAATCAAAATGACGATGCAAGTTTATTATAACTTTTATTCATGGATGTTAACCATATATCATCTCTATCAATGAAAATCATTTAAAGACATTTTGACATCACACTGCCATGTCAATGTATTATGACTTGGACGTTTTGTATTTCCATCCATTTCAACAGAGCATTTCATGTAATGTTGCTCTAAAAGCATTTCTCATGTTCCACTTATATGTTTCGTACCTGGACATTCTGGAATCTCACATGTCGCTTCTTTGGTTTCATTACATGTTCCAGTACAGTTTGCTCCACCATTGCCAGGAGCTGGATTTGTACACGTTCGGTTTCTGTTAACCATAGTAGTAACATTCGTTCCACACGTTACACTGCATTCTGCAGCACTCCATCCCGACCATTCAGAGAATCCACCATCTATGACAACTGAAAAGGCATACAAATAATGTCATTGCATTGTTTACTTTCATAGAAACTGTATCCTCATTGGCAAAAGTAACAACTGAAAGCTGTTTTCTGAAGGAATGGATACATCAATTCTAGTATGAATACATAATTTATTTCATATACATACAAACATCTCCTAATTTGATACAGATACATATATGCATGTTCAACTGGGATTCTAAGGAAATGGTTCAAATATTGAAATCTATATTACAAAAGAGATCATAATGCTTATTTTTTTATACATTATAAGTGATAGTCTTCCGACGATGCAGTAAGTCCTCTTCAAATGAGTATACACTTTTACACTCCCAAAGATGGGAAATCAAAATGACGATGCAAGTTTAATATAACTTTTATTCATGGATGTTAACCATATCACTTCTCTATCAATGAAAATCATTTAAAGACATTTGGACATCACACTGCCATGTCAATGTATTATGACTTGGACGTTTTGTATTTCCATCCATTTCAAGAGAGCATTTCATGTAATGTTGCTCCAAAAGCATTTCTCATGTTCCACTTATATGTTTCGTACCTGGACATTCTGGAATCTCACACGTCGCTTCTTTTGTTTCATTACGTGTTCCAGTACAGTTTGCTCCACCATTGCCAGGAGCTGGATTTGTACACGTTCGGTTTCTGTTAACCATAGTAGTAACATTCGTTCCACACGTTACACTGCATTCTGCAGCGCTCCATTCCGACCATTCAGAGAATCCACCATCTATGACAACTGAAAAGGCATACAAATAATGTCATTGCATTGTTTACTTTCATAGAAACTGTATCCTCATTGGCAAAAGTAACAACTGAAAGCTATTTTCTGAAGGAATGGATACATCAATTCTAGTATTAATACATAAGTTATTTCATATACATACAAACATCTCCTAATTTGATACAGATACATATATGCATGTTCAACTGGGATTCTAAGGAAATGGCTCAAATATTGAAATCTATATTACAAAAGAGATCATAATGCTTATTTTTTTATACATTATAAGTGATAGTCTTCCGACGATGCAGTAAGTCCTTTTCAAATGAGTATAAACTTTTACACTCCCAAAGTTGGGAAATCAAAATGACGATGCAAGTTAATTATAACTTTTATTCATGGATGTTAACCATATCACATCTCTATCAATGAAAATCATTTAAAGACATTTTGACATCACTGTCATGTCAATGTATTATGACTTGGACGTTTTGTATTTCCATCAATTTCAACAGAGCATTTCATGTAATGTTGCTCAAAAAGCATTCCTCATGTTCCATTTATATGTTTCGTACCTGGACATTCTGGAATCTCACATGTCGCTTCTTTTGTTTCATTACGTGTTCCAGTACAGGTTGCTCCACCATTGCCAGGAGCTGGATTTGTACACGTTCGGTTTCTGTTAACCATAGTAGTAACATTCGTTCCACACGTTACACTGCATTCTGCAGCGCTCCATTCCGACCATTCAGAGAATCCACCATCTATGACAACTGAAAAGGCATACAAATAATGTCATTGCATTGTTTACTTTCATAGAAACTGTATCCTCATTGGCAAAAGTAACAACTGAAAGCTATTTTCTGAAGGAATGGATACATCAATTCTAGTATGAATACATAAGTTATTTCATATACATACAAACATCTCCTAATTTGATACAGATACATATATGCATGTTCAACTGGGATTCTAAGGAAATGGTTCAAATATTGAAATCTATATTACAAAAGAGATCATAATGCTTATTTTTGTATACATTATAAGTAATAGTCTTCCGACGATGCAGTAAGTCCTTTTCAAATGAGTATAAACTTTTACACTCCCAAAGTTGGGAAATCAAAATGACGATGCAAGTTTATTATAACTTTTATTCATGGATGTTAACCATATCACATCTCTATCAATGAAAATCATTTAAAGACATTTTGACATCACTGTCATGTCAATGTATTATGACTTGGACGTTTTGTATTTCCATCCATTTCAACAGAGCATTTCATGTAATGTTGCTCTAAAAGCATTTCTCATGTTCCACTTATATGTTTCGTACCTGGACATTCTGGAATCTCACATGTCGCTTCTTTGGTTTCATTACGTGTTCCAGTACAGTCTGCTCCACCATTGCCAGGAGCTGGATTTGTACACGTTCGGTTTCTGTTAACCATAGTAGTAACATTCGTTCCACACGTTACACTGCATTCTGCAGCACTCCATCCCGACCATTCAGAGAATCCACCATCTATGACAACTGAAAAGGCATACAAATAATGTCATTGCATTGTTTACTTTCATAGAAACTGTATCTTCATTGGCAAAAGTAACAACTGAAAGCTATTTTCTGAAGGAATGGATACATCAATTCTAGTATGAATACATAAGTTATTTCATATACATACAAACATCTCCTAATTTGATACAGATACATATATGCATGTTCAACTGGGATTCTAAGGAAATGGTTCAAATATTGAAATCTATATTACAAAAGAGATCATAATGCTTATTTTTTTATACATTATAAGTGATAGTCTTCCGACGATGCAGTAAGTCCTCTTCAAATGAGTATAAACTTTTACACTTCCAAATTTTGTACTTCCATCCATATTTCAACAGAGCAATTCACGTAATGTTGCTCCAAAAACATTTCTCATGTTCCATTTTTATGTTTCGTACCTGGACATTCTGGAATCTCACATGTCGCTTCTTTGGTTTCATTACGTGTTCCAGTACAGTCTGCTCCACCATTGCCAGGAGCTGGATTTGTACACGTTCGGTTTCTGTTTACCATAGTAGTAACATTCGTTCCACACGTTACACTGCATTCTGCAGCGCTCCATTCCGACCATTCAGAGAATCCACCGTCTATGACAACTGAAAAGGCATACAAATAATGTCATTGCATTGTTTACTTTCATAGAAACTGTATCCTCATTGGCAAAAGTAACAACTGAAAGCTATTTTCTGAAGGAATGGATACATCAATTCTAGTATGAATACATAATTTATTTCATATACATACAAACATCTCCTAATTTGATACAGATACATATATGCATGTTCAACTGGGATTCTAAGGAAATGGTTCAAATATTGAAATCTATATTACAAAAGAGATCATAATGCTTATTTTTTTATACATTATAAGTGATAGTCTTCCGACGATGCAGTAAGTCCTCTTCAAAAGAGTATAAACTTTTACACTCCCAAAGTTGGGAAATCAATATGACGATGCAAGTTTATTATAACTTTTATTCATGGATGTTAACCATATCAAATCTCTATCAATGAAAATCATTTAAAGACATTTTGACATCACACTGCCATGTCAATGTATTATGACTTGGACGTTTTGTATTTCCATCCATTTCAACAGAGCATTTCATGTAATGTTGCTCTAAAAGCATTTCTCATGTTCCATTTATATGTTTCGTACCTGGACATTCTGGAATCTCACATGTCGCTTCTTTGGTTTCATTACGTGTTCCAGTACAGTTTGCTCCACCATTGCCAGGAGCTGGATTTGTACACGTTCGGTTTCTGTTAACCATAGTAGTAACATTCGTTCCACACGTTACACTGCATTCTGCAGCGCTCCATTTCGACCAGTCAGAGAATCCACCATCTATGACAACTGAAAAGGCATACAAATAATGTCATTGCATTGTTTACTTTCATAGAAACTGTATCCTCATTGGCAAAAGTAACAACTGAAAGCTATTTTTCAAAGGAATGGATACATCAATTCTAGTATTAATACATAAGTTATTTCATATACATACAAACATCTCCTAATTTGATACAGATACATATATGCATGTTCAACTGGGATTCTAAGGAAATGGTTCAAATATTGAAATCTATATTACAAAAGAGATCATAATGCTTATTTTTTTTATACATTATAAGTGATAGTCTTCCGACGATGCAGTAAGTCCTTTTCAAATGAGTATAAACTTTTATACTCCCAAAGTTGGGAAATCAAAATGACGATGCAAGTTTATTATAACTTTTATTCATGGATGTTAACCATATAACATCTCTATCAATGAAAATCATTTAAAGACATTTTGACATCACACTGCCATGTCAATGTATTATGACTTGGACGTTTTGTATTTCCATCCATTTCAACAGAGCATTTCATGTAATGTTGCTCCAAAAGCATTCCTCATGTTCCATTTATATGTTTCGTACCTGGACATTCTGGAATCTCACATGTCGCTTCTTTTGTTTCATTACGTGTTCCAGTACAGTTTGCTCCACCATTGTCAGGAGCTGGATTTGTACACGTTCGGTTTCTGTTAACCATAGTAGTAACATTCGTTCCACACGTTACACTGCATTCTGCAGCGCTCCATTCCGACCATTCAGAGAATCCACCATCTATGACAACTGAAAAGGCATACAAATAATGTCATTGCATTGTTTACTTTCATAGAAACTGTATCCTCATTGGCAAAAGTAACAACTGAAAGCTATTTTCTGAAGGAATGGATACATCAATTCTAGTATTAATATATAAGTTATTTCATATACATACAAACATCTCCTAATTTGATACAGATACATATATGCATGTTCAACTGGGATTCTAAGGAAATGGTTCAAAAAATGAAATCTGTATTACAAAAGAGATCATAATGCTTATTTTTGTATACATTATAAGTGATAGTCTTCCGACGATGCAGTAAGTCCTCTTCAAATGAGTATAAACTTTTACACTCCCAAAGTTCGGAAATCAAAATGACGATGCAAGTTTATTATAACTTTTATTCATGGATGTTAACCATATAACATCTCTATCAATGAAAATCATTTAAAGACATTTGGACATCACACTGCCATGTCAATGTATTATGACTTGGACGTTTTGTATTTCCATCCATTTCAACAGAGCATTTCATGTAATGTTGCTCCAAAAACATTTTTCATGTTTCAGTTATATGTTTCGTACCTGGACATTCTGGAATCTTACATGTCGCCTCTTTGGTTTCATTACGTGTTCCAGTACAGTCTGCTTCACCATTGCCAGGAGCTGGATTTGTACACGTTCGGTTTCTGTTAACCATAGTAGTAACATTCGTTCCACACGTTACACTGCATTCTGCAGCGCTCCATTCCGACCATTCAGAGAATCCACCATCTATGACAACTGAAAAGGCATAACAAGAATATCATTGTATTGTTTTCTTTCATAGAAACTCTTTCCTCATTGTCAAAAGTAACAACTGAGAAACAGTTTCTGAAGAAATTGATACATCATTTCTAGTATTTAATACATACTTTGTTTCATATATAAATCTCTTCTAATTTAAAACATATGCATTTATGCATGTTCACTATGCATTCTAAGGAAATGTTTCAAACATTGAAATCAATATTACAAAAGAGATTATAATGCTTATGTTTGTATACATTTTAATTGATAGTTTTCCGACGATACAGTACTTCCTCTTCAAATGAGTATAAACTTTTACACTTCTAAATTTTGTACTTCCATCCATATTTCAACAGAGCAATTCATGTAATGTTGCTCCAAAAATATTTTTCATGTTTCACTTATATGTTTCATACCTGGACATTCTGGAATCTCACATGTCGCCTCTTTGGTTTCATTACGTGTTCCAGTACAGTCTGCTCCACCATTGCCAGGAGCTGGATTTGTACACGTTCGGTTTCTGTTAACCACAGTAGTAACATTCGTTCCACACGTTACACTGCATTCTGTAGCGCTCCATTCCGACCATTCAGAGAATCCACCATCTATGACAACTGAAAAGGCATAAAAATAATGTCATTGCATTGTTTACTTTCATAGAAACTGTCGCTTCATTGTTAAAGTAACAACTGAGAAACATTTTCTGAAGAAATTGATACATCAATTCTTGTATTAACCTTTATTTCCTTTATGAACTTACAAAAGTCTCCTTATTAAATACAGATAAACATTTGCATGTTCAACTAGGTTTCTCAGGAAAAGTTTCAAACATTGAAATCAAAATTACAAAATAGATCATAATGCTTATTTGTTTATACATTATAAGTGATAGTTTTCCAAAGTTGCAGTAATTCCTCTTCAAATGAGTAAAAACGTTTACACTTCCAAAGTTTGAAAATCAAAATGACAACGCAAATCTTTTAACTTTCATGCATGGATATTCAGCATACCACTTCTCTATCAAAGAAAATCATTTTAATCATTTCATGTAATGTTACTCAAAAACCATTATTCATGTTTCACATATGTTTCCTACCTAGACATTCTGGAATCTCACATGTCGCTTCGTTTGTTTCATAATGTGTTCCAGTACAGTTTGCTCGACCATTCCCATGATGGTTTTGACTTGATCAATATTCTTTTACACAATACGATGAGCTCATATTGGTCTCCTCAATTATTAAACATCGGATGGTTTTGCAAGATGCTTGAAGCATCCGATCTTCACCCTTTTCTATATATAGCCTTAATGCACATATAAAGAATCTCATTTTATTTATATATATATATATATATCGTATTTATCTCCAACAAACCTGTCCTACCGGGACATGGAGAACCAATGCAAAGCTCTTCTCTCGTTTCAAGCCTTGATCCCTGACAATCAGCTCCACCATTCTGAGGTATTGGATTCGTGCATGCTCTGCTTCTGAAAATTCCCTCAGTAACATTGGTATCACATGGAACATTGCATTCTGGAACAAGCCATTCTGTCCATTCAGTAAATCCGCCATCTATGATATCTGAAAATTCATAACATGAAATGTAAATACTCATCTTTCTTGTGATTGCATGTATTCATTTTATATAAATTGAATCAATTTTGTCGTAAAGGTATAAAGGTTCTTAAGGTATAGATTCATAATGTGAATACATGTGTGCCAATTATACATCAGACATAGTGTTATTGGCTTTGTAGCTCATCAGGTATTGTAGCATTCATTATTCCCAAGTTTAAGGCTACCGTATAAATATTGTAGGTGGCATGCCTTTAGACTCACTTACAGAATAAATTCACTGAAATGATAACTATTAGATTATTTTATTGTATAACATTGTTTTCATGAAGAGGTTCCCTATCTTCACTATGTCATGTCAATGTACAATTTAGTAAATTGATTAGATTGACACTCTTTTTGAACTATTGTGTTTGCGTTAGATCGAGATAGTAAAACATACATGTAGATTTTCTGACTCGATTATTTATTCATATTATCGATTGATATGTGTCATTCATCTTTTGTTGAGGTTCCCTTCTGACACTTTGACCTGTCTAGGTCTTTTCATTCTGAGTACGAAGATGGACAATCGACATAAGGCCTACATGGTGTACCATGTGGCCTTTGTTAACAAGTCACCCGAGTCATACTGAGTCACCAAATCTACAATTTATAATCCCGATTAGACCAGGAGTTCACACGATTTAAGCTTATGGGTGCTTTTGCTTCTGTAACAAGAAACGAATATAGGTGTTTAGAGCGTGTCTCATTTGGTCCGTATTAATGACCACCGAGTCATCTAATCTACAGTCTAAAACATCCAAATTAGTCTGTACGCAAGATCTCAGCAGAGCTCACCTAATGGTTAATGAGAAGAAGTCGAATAAACAAAAAACGTTGCATGCGGACTATTGCTTCTTTGGATTTGATTCTATTGAATATAATGGTTTGTGTTCTATATAAATAGATTATGTGAACACGAAATTTGAGCAATGAGCAATTTCGTTCTGATAGATTATATTGAGAGATACTCTCGTTTCCTAAACTAAACCGTTAGAGTCCGATTCATGTCATAAACAGTCTTCATAAAAAGGAAATATTTTATCTACCTGGACATTCTGGAATGCTACAGTCAACTTCTTTGGTTTCATTACGTGTTCCAGTACAGTCTGCTCCACCATTGCCAGGAGCTGGATTTGTACACGTTCGGTTTCTGTTAACCATAGTTGTAACATTCGTTCCACACGTTACACTGCATTCTGCAGCGCTCCATTCCGACCATTCAGAGAATCCACCATCTATGACAACTGAAAAGGCATAACAAGACTGTCATTGTATTGTTATCTTTCATAGAAACTCTTTCCTCATTGTCAAAAGTAACAACTGAGAAACAGTTTCTGAAGAAATTGATACATCAATTCTAGTATTTAATACATACTTTGTTTCATATATAAATCTCTCCTAATTTAAAACATATGCATTTATGCATGTTCACTATGCATTCTAAGGAAATGTTTCAAACATTGAAATCAATATTACAAAAGAGATTATAATGCTTATGTTTTTATACAATTTAATTGATAGTTTTCCGACGATACAGTACTTCCTCTTCAAATGAGTATAAACTTTTACACTTCCAAATTTTGTACTTCAATCCATATTTCAACAGAGCAATTCATGTAATGTTGCTCCAAAAACATTTCTCATGTTCCATTTATATGTTTCGTACCTGGACATTCTGGAATCTCACATGTCGCTTCTTTGGTTTCATTACGTGTTCCAGTACAGTCTGCTCCACCATTGCCAGGAGCTGGATTTGTACACGTTCGGTTTCTGTTTACCATAGTAGTAACATTCGTTCCACACGTTACACTGCATTCTGCAGCGCTCCATTCCGACCATTCAGAGAATCCACCATCTATGACAACTGAAAAGGCATAACAAGAATGTCATTGTATTGTTTTCTTTCATAGAAACTCTTTCCTCATTGTCAAAAGTAACAACTGAGAAACAGTTTCTGAAGAAATTGATACATCAATTCTAGTATTTAATACATACTTTGTTTCATATATAAATCTCTCCTAATTTAAAACATATGCATTTATGCATGTTCACTATGCATTCTAAGGAAATGTTTCAAACATTGAAATCAATATTACAAAAGAGATTATAATGCTTATGTTTTTATACATTTTAATTGATAGTTTTCCGACGATACAGTACTTCCTCTTCAAATGAGTATAAACTTTTACACTTCCAAATTTTGTACTTCCATCCATATTTCAACAGAGCAATTCACGTAATGTTGCTCCAAAAACATTTCTCATGTTCCATTTATATGTTTCGTACCTGGACATTCTGGAATCTCACATGTCGCTTCTTTGGTTTCATTACGTGTTCCAGTACAGTTTGCTCCACCATTGCCAGGAGCTGGATTTGTACACGTTCGGATTCTGTTAACCATAGTAGTAACATTCGTTCCACACGTTACACTGCATTCTGCAGCGCTCCATTCCGACCAGTCAGAGAATCCACCATCTATGACAACTGAAAAGGCATACAAATAATGTCATTGCATTGTTTACTTTCATAGAAACTGTATCCTCATTGTCAAAAGTAACAACTGAAAGCTATTTTCTGAAGGAATGGATACATCAATTCTAGTATTAATACATAATTTATTTCATATACATATAAACATCTCCTAATTTGATACAGATACATATATGCATGTTCAACTGGGATTCTAAGGAAATGGTTCAAATAATGAAATCTATATTACAAAAGAGATCATAATGCTTATTTTTTTTATACGTCATAAGTGATAGTCTTCCGACGATGCAGTAAGTCCTCTTCAAATGAGTATAAACTTTTACACTCCCAAAGTTGGGAAATCAAAATGACGATGCAAGTTTATTATAACTTTTATTCATGGATGTTAACCATATCACATCTCTATCAATGAAAATCATTTAAAGACATTTTGACGTCACTGTCATGTCAATGTATTATGACGTGGACGTTTTGTATTTCCATCCATTTCAACAGAGCATTTCATTTAATGTTGCTCCAAAAGCATTCCTCATGTTCCACTTATATGTTTCTTACCTGGACATTCTGGAATCTCGCATGTCGCTTCTTTGGTTTCATTACGTGTTCCAGTACAGTTTGCTCCACCATTGCCAGGAGCTGGATTTGTACACGTTCGGTTTCTGTTAACCACAGTAGTAACATTCGTTCCACACGTTACATTGCATTCTGCAGCGCTCCATTCCGACCATTCAGAGAATCCACCATCTATGACAACTGAAAAGGCATAACAAGAATGTCATTGTATTGTTTTCTTTCATAGAAACTCTTTCCTCATTGTCAAAAGTAACAACTGAGAAACAGTTTCTGAAGAAATGGATACATCAATTCTAGTATTAATATATATTTCATTTCATATACATACAAAAGTCTCCTAATTTAATACAGATACATATACAAATGTATGCATGTTTAACGTGGATTCTAAGAAAATGTTTCAAACATTGAAATCAATATTACAAAAGAGATCATAATGCTTATTTTTTATACATTATAAGTGATAGTCTTCCGACGATGCAGTAGGTCCTCTTCAAATGAGTAAAAACGTTTACACTTCCAAAGATTGGAAATCAAAATGACGATGCAGGTTTATTTTAACTTTCATTCATGGATGTTAACCATATCACATCTCTATCAATGAAAATCATTTAAAGACATTTTGACATCACACTGCCATGTCAATGTATTATTACTTGGACGTTTTGTATTTCCATCCATTTCAACAGAGCATTTCATTTAATGTTGCTCCAAAAGCATTCCTCATGTTCCACTTATATGTTTCTTACCTGGACATTCTGGAATCTCGCATGTCGCTTCTTTGGTTTCATTACGTGTTCCAGTACAGTTTGCTCCACCATTGCCAGGAGCTGGATTTGTACACGTTCGATTTCTGTTAACCACAGTAGTAACATTCGTTCCACACGTTACACTGCATTCTGCAGCGCTCCATTCCGACCATTCAGAGAATCCACCATCTATGACAACTGAAAAGACATACAAATAATGTCATTGCATTGTATACTTTCATAGAAACTGTCGCTTCATTGTTAAAGTAACAACTGAGAAACATTTTCTGAATAAATTGATACATCAATTCTTGTATTAACCTTTATTTCCTTTATGAACTTACAAAAGTCTCCTTATTAAATACAGATAAACATTTGCATGTTCAACTAGGTTTCTAAGGAAAAGTTTCAAACATTGAAATCAAAATTACAAAATAGATCATAATGCTTATTTGTTTATACATTATAAGTGATAGTTTTACAAAGTTGCAGTAATTCCTCTTCAAATGAGTAAAAACGTTTACACTTCCAAAGTTTGAAAATCAAAATGACGACGCAAATTTTTTAACTTTCATGCATGGATATTCAGCATACCACATCTCTATCAAAGAAAATCATTTTAATCATTTCATGTAATGTTGCTCAAAAACCATTATTCATGTTTCACATATGTTTCCTACCTAGACATTCTGGAATCTCACATGTCGCTTTGTTTGTTTCATAATGTGTTCCAGTACAGTTTGCTCGACCATTCCCATGATGGTTTTGACTTGATCAATATTCTTTTACACAATACGATGAGCTCATATTGGTCTCCTCAAGTATTAAACATCGGATGGTTTTGACAAGATGCTTGAAGATACCATTACACTGGTCGAAATCAGCTCATCGTATTGTATTAAAGAAGATTGATCCAGTCAAAACCATCCGATCTTCACCCTTTTCTATATATAGCCTTAATGCACATGAAAAGAATCTCATTTTATATATATATATAACTATTAGATTATTTTATTGTATAACATTGTTTTCATGAAGAGGTTCCCTATCTTCACTATGTCATGTCAATGTACAATTTAGTAAATTGATTAGATTGACACTCGTTTTGAACTATTGTGTTTGCGTTAGATCGACATAGTAAAACATACATGTAGATTTTCTGACTCGATTATTTATTCATATTATCGATTGATATGTGTCATTCATCTTTTGTTGAGGTTCCCTTCTGACACTTTGACCTGTCTAGGTCTTTTCATTCTGAGTACGAAGATGGACAATCGACATAAGGCCTACATGGTGTACCATGTGGCCTTTGTTAACAAGTCACCAGAGTCATACTGAGTCACCAAATCTACAATTTATAATCCCGATTAGACCAGGAGTTCACACGATTTAAGCTTATGGGTGCTTTTGCTTCTGTAACAAGAAACGAATATAGGTGTTTAGAGCGTGTCTCCTGTGGTCCGTATTAATGACCACCGAGTCATCTAATCTACAGTCTAAATAATCCAAATTAGTCTGTACGCAATATCTCAGCAGAGCTCACCTAATGGTTAATGAGAAGAAGTCGAATAAACAAAAAACGTTGCATGCGGACTATTGCTTCTTTGGATTTGATTCTATTGAATATAATGGTTTGTGTTCTATATAAATAGATTATGTGAACACGAAATTTGAGCAATGAGCAATTTCGTTCTGATAGATTATATTGAGAGATACTCTTGTTTCCTAAACTAAACCTTTAGAGTCCGATTCATGTCATAAACAGTCTTCATAATAAGGAAATATTTTATCTACCTGGACATTCTGGAATGCTACAGTCAACTTCTTTGGTTTCATTACGTGTTCCAGTACAGTCTGCTCCACCATTCCCAGGAGCTGGATTTGTACATGTTCGATTTCTGTTAACAATAGTAGTCACATTCGTTCCACACGTTACACTGCATTCTGCAGCGCTCCATTCCGACCAGTCAGAGAATCCACCATCTATGACAACTGAAAAGACACAAAAAGAATGTCATTGTATTGTATACTTTTATAGAAACTGTCTCCTCATTGTCAAAGTAACAACTAAAAAACATATTCTGAAGAAATTGATACATCAATTATTGCATCAACCTTTATTTCCGTTATGTACTTTCAAAACTCTCCTAATTTAATACAGATACATATATGCATGTTCAACTAGGATTCTAAGGAAATGTTTCAAACATTGAAATCAAAATTACAAAAGAGATTATAATGCTTATTTTTGTATACATTATAAGTCATAGTTTTCCGACGATGATATTTTCCAGCAGTAAGCCCTCTTCGAATGAGTAAAATGTTTACACTTCCAAAGTTTGGAAATCAAAATGACAATGCAAGTTTATTTTAACTTTCATTCATGGATGTTCACCATATCAGATCTCTATCAAAGAAAATCATTTTAAAGACATTTTGACATCACTGTCATGTCAATGTATTATTACTTGGACGTTTTGTATTTCCATCCATATTTCAACAAAGCAATTCATGTAATGTTGCTCCAAAAACATTCTTCATGTTTCACTTATATGTTTCGTACCTGGACATTCTGGAATCTCACATGTCACTTCTTTTGTTTCATTACGTGTTCCAGTACAGTCTGCTCCACCATTCTCAGGAGTTGGATTTGTACACGTTCGATTTCTGTTAACAATAGTAGTCACATTCGTTCCACACGTTACACTGCATTCTGCAGCGCTCCATTCCGACCATTCAGAGAATCCACCATCTATAACAACTGAAAAGGACATAGCAGGAATATAAATGCATTGATCACTAATCTCATTAACAAAAGTAAAAACTGAAACACGCGTGTCTTTAGCAGTTGCTATATATTCCATCCTAAAATGATAAAGATACAGATTATCCACCATCTGTTAAATGTGAAAGGTATTGGATTGAAAGTGAAATAATTTGATTGAAACATTCCGTATAATTGAATGGACATGGACACGGATCTAATAGTTCGCTGGAAGTCTTGTCATTACGAATATGAGAACTTACTTGTACAACCCGATGTAATGAGAAGAGTCGATACTATGTGTCATATTTCATTACTAATCTAATGTATACGGTTATACAATAAATAAATAGAATTTGTTCTCAATCGTGAAGTATCATTAAACTCACTTTGGCAACCCTCTACCACGCAAATCTCCAGTTTGCTCTCATACTCTGGCCCGGTGCAGCCCTGTGAAGAGTCATTGCATGTTCTTGCTCTGTATACAGCTCTATTGCTTCCACATGTTGCAGTACATGGCTCGCCGGTCCATGGTGTCCACTGGGTGAATCCCCCCTCACCTTTACAATGATTAGTTACATGTTATACAGTCATCAGTGTCGCAAACCACGTTTGTTATTTAATAGATGTATAACGCTGCAATTACTAGTAACAAGGGGGTTTTCAGAATGCATTGACAATATAATTTGGATGGATAAAAACAGCATAATAACTCACCGTAGCCAATTGAGTCTCTCTACATTAATCACTCGACCAATATAACACAGTAAAATGAAGAGAGTTACCTACCTACAACCTAGCTCCCCACTAGGTGGCTTAACCCAGTGACGTCACTTCTTTCTCTGTCGCAAACAAGACATGACATCCATTTTGCTGCTTTCAGAGTTTTGTGATACTCGATTAAAAACCCTCGACAGAGGTTTTCTAGTTCTCTTTTGAGTGTTTTTGATGTGTTATTGATGCTCTTCTACCTCTGCCTGGGCTTCGGGAGCGTTATCATATTTCCTTCTAAAGTGTGCATCTGTGCATCTCCACTGTAGCGGGTTAACTAGGTCAGCGCTTTTCGCTGCCTTTACTGGAGAGTTGTCTATAGCGACTCATGTGGCACGTGCAGGCTCGTGCTCTAGCGCTTGGCCCATGATCGGAGGATCAGAGGACGTGAGGGTCAGTCCTTGGCCCCGTGTTGTTTGTGTTATACACAAGAGAACATCATCACTGAGCAAGGGTTGAATCACCATTCATACACTGACAACACTCAAATGATGGACAACTTCAAGCCCCAGCTTCGATGAAAATATCTTGCCCGTACAACTCTCTGCACACAAAATGTAATTGGCTGGATGTCAAACAATGATCTGAAATTGAACAGCAATAAGACTGAGGCAATACTAATTGGTACAAAACAGCGCCTTCCGAAGATCAGTTGCAATGAGATCACTGTTGTTAACACCTCCATCAAGATCTCTCCCTGTGTGAAGAGTCTGTGAGTTTTCATTGATTCAAACCTCAAAATGGATAAGCATGTCGACTTTCTGTGTAGAACCTGCTCCTTCCACCTTCGAGCCATTGGGAACATTCGTCACCTCCTGACCACTGATGCTACAAGAACCCTGATTCAGTATTTAATCATGTCTAAATTAGATTACTGTAACAGTCTTCTCTACAGCATAAGCCATGATCTGCTTATACGTGTTCAGAAAATCCAGAACACTGCAACAAGAATCATTACCAGAACAGCAAAATCATCACACATCACGCCAGTTGTAAAACGACTCCACTGGTTGCCTGTACAAGCTAGGATCGAGTTTAAGATACTGTGCCTAGCCGATCGTTGTCAGCAGAACCTAGCTCAACCATATCTATGTGAACTCCTAACAGCTCACAAGGCTCCCAGGAATCTCCGATCAGACCACCAAGCTCTCTTGTTTGTCCCTCGATCTAACCTGAAACTCTTCGGAGAAAAAGCTTTCTGTGTTGACCTAAACGGTACAGCAATAGACATCGAGGAGGGAAGGGGCAGCCCTAAGGAGTCACCCCCAGGAAATCTTAACGTATGGCGCCTTCCAGATCTCCTACCACCAGATGTAGACTTTGGGATGGTCCCATCGTCTTTGTGGCCAACCCTATGCAAGTTGTTGGAACGAGGGTTCCATATTCACATGTCTTCTGACCTGTTCTCCCGTGGAGCATCCGCCGCCTGTAGACCGAATTGCCTTAACGTTGGAGCAGGTGGAGATTCCCATCTCCAAGGGGGCGGTGGTGGAACTTTCCCAAGAACATGACTCAGTTTCTTTTCTCCAGTGTTTGTACGACCAAAGAGGGACTCGAACAATTGGTGGCTGATTCACGATCTGAAGGAATGCAACCACTCTTGCCTCGTTCGGTCGCCATATTTTTTACTCTTGACTGTGTCATCAGTGATGTGATTACTGGAGCCCTCGGACTCAATGATATTTGTTGACCTTCAGGATGCGTACCTGAACATTCCAATCTTCAATTCCAAGCTACATCCGCTTCATGCTGTCACCGCTGCCAGGGGAATATTCTCCCGTGCGGGATATTGTCGACTCCGTGGCTGTTCACTCACATGACCCAGCCCGTAGTCCAGTTCCTGCACAATCACGACGTGCAGTTCGTGTTATATCTCCAAGCCCAACGGGAAATCATGATTGGGTTGTTCAGACGCCTGGGTCGACAGATCAACTTGGACAAGTCAGACTTGAGACCAGCAACGTTGCTCACCTTCCTAGGCGTGCACCTGGACACAATTCAGTACAAGTCGACCCGCCTTGAGCCGGAGCGCCACATCAACACGCTGGAACTCGATGCGATTCGCCTCGCGAACGCTCACTGGTCGACCCGCCTGGTAGGCAATGTCCTGCTTGTCCACATAGGCAGCTCAACAGCGGTGTAGGCAATTAACAAGAAGGGGGTGATATGAGTTGTTTCGTGGACAGTCTCAACCTCTCCATCCGAGCGGTGCACATCCCAGGAGCCAAGAACTTGCAGACGCTCTGTTTACCAGGACAAGTCTCCGGCACAGAGTGGATGTTGCACCCGAGGGTTTCCAAGATTCTAAGCCTCCAGTTCGGAAGGCCGTAAACATCTTTGCGACTCTGCTCAATCACCAGCTGCCGACATACGTGTCTCCAGTGCCCGACCCGGGGGCCTGGAGCCTAGACGCTCTTTTGTTAGAGTGGGAGGGGATGGATGCTCACACTTTTCCCTGTCCGGCAATACTGACTCAGGTAGTGGCCAAGATCAAGACCACTAGGACACTACGCCTCCTCCTCATAGTCTCGGATTAGCCGCAAAGGCCGTGGCACGTTCCTCTCAGGAGGCTTTGCGGACATGAACCGGTCCCCTTCCGCTCATGTGAGACCTCACCGAGTACTAGTTCCACCTCAGGATGCGGGGAGGTCTTAAGGACTCCTCAATCAACACCTACTTGACCATGATTATGTTCATTATCCGCAAGCGGGAGCCTGGTATTGACATATCCGTATTCAAAGAGATCATCTAAACCTAGACGATCGTGCTCGCCTCGGTCAAGCTCCCCTACGCTGGGCTACGCTCCGCTGTTACCGAGACGAGGTGCCTTGCATTGAAAAAAGTGGAAACCTACGAAATTTTCAAAGTCAAAATAAAGAAATAATAGGAGTTTCCCGATCAAATTATTGTCATACCAATGTAAAATTATGAAATCTTATCATCCAGTCAGTGTATTTTTATTATTTGCATTAGAAGGTGTAAGTTTATGATTTCGTTTGTTTCTTTATCGATTGCACATGCACACCGAACCGAAAAGAACACTGCAATCATGACTTGACCTCTCAAGGAAAACAAATCTCCCACTCTTAGGCTAATAATTTCGAGTTTCAAGACTGGAGACAGAAAGAATCCATTTTGAAAACTAAATCTTTGTAATAATAAATGAAACATCGATTCAACAGTTGTTCAAGCAGTGACAGCTGACAGTTGTAGAGAAAACTACGGCTGTCAAATTGACAAACTCAACATGTGCTTTTTGTAATGACACTGTGTCAACACAATGCTCCTTGATCGTCAACAAACCCACAAATTATTCCAAGTAACGTTATCATGTGGTATTTGATGGGAAATACATGTGACCATAATTTTATCAAAATGTAATTGAGTACTGATGCTTTTTCCAGATTAAGTGAATAGTATTATTTAAAACTTCATTTGATATTTATATCACAATATTCATCATACATGTATGTAATTACAGAAAGCCAGTTAAACTCAATGTGGGATAAAATAAAACTTAATTACCCAAAAGGGAATTATTTTTACATCATCCTGAGGAGTAAACATTGTGGAAAGAGAATGACATTACATTACCAAAGACAATAATTAAATTTATACATAACCACTATTAGAAATACTTGGCATTTAGATAGTGAGGAAATATAACATGGTTATATTTGGGATAACACTACCTCCAATAGTACAAATTATTGTACTTTTTTGGCCGAGTGCCAAAAAAGTACAAGAATTTGTTATGTTACCATGTTACATAACCACTATTGTTGAAATTTCTTTATAAACTTTTATAATTGGATTTAAAGAAATAAATTTGTTTACAAAGTATTAATTAACTTAATTTATTCATCCATAAACTCAGTTGTTATCAACAGATACATGCATGTAAGATGTGCTTTTGTTACAATTATCAATACATTGCTCATATACAGTATACCTGTACACTAATCTTTCATGGATTAGTAAATTTATGCTAAAGTTTCTTTGTGTTAGGTTTATATTTTCTCCACCGATGATTTGATTTCTTTTGTTTCTTCATTGTGCAAATGCTGTCACCAGCTTCAATGATACTTAAATTAAGATTTACTTATCCTAAACATACCTGTATTTCAAATTGAATATTTATGGCCATAACGTCATAAAAAAACATATTACAAACAAAATTCTTGTATTTTATTAGGCCACTAAGTTATGTTTGAAGTTCTTGGAAATGGGTATACACCCAATACCAAAAGAAACTTTGCATCTCAGTTGATTTTATCATATGTATGTTTTTCAATTACAAATATTTCAAGTTTTGGACATCGTACACTAAAACTGAAAAGTAATGGCGTATTGTCATCAGTCAAATATTTTTTTCAGAAGTTTTTAATTTTTTTACAAAAAATTAAATTTAAAAAAAAAAAAAAATTAAACTTTTAATTTTGACAAGACACACATGTTAAGCGACTAACGCACTACTGAAACAGCTTCTGATGTTAAAAGTCCGTTGATATTACCCATTAGCAAAGACCACCGAGTACGAGACCACCACCGAATCACAGACGAATTGATCAAACACATTTTGATACCCCTCGTATGTTGATGCGTCCAAACTTTTTATTTAGATAAACTTTTGAAATGAATAATTTCATACATCGAATGTAAAATTGAATAATTATTACAATACTTAAAAACCCAAATCCAATCGTTGCCTATTATGTGATTTATTAAGACAAGAAGATGGGTGCAAAGTTTATTTTGGTATTGGGTTTACATCTACACTAGAAGAAAGAAAAGGGTGACATTAACCACAAACTCTTGTAGTTTGTTGGCTATTCGTCTGACTGATTGTAACTCAGATGTTCTTATATATCTGGGATTGATGCATCGCAAAACTGTGGAGAAGATGAAAGTATGAAGCAACTTCATCTAAGCAACAGCCTGTAACACAAGACACCCTGATTCAAGTGAATAAACTTAGAGGGAAGAACATTGCATACCATAACATTTTCAGAAGCTGAATGAACAAATATACTTAATCAACATTTATATTTTAAGGACACTTTGAAAACCATGAATTTGAATCACAATTGACTGTAAGCCCGGACACTAATTTACTATTCTCAAACTACAGACACATATAGCTGGTGTTGACTGGCATATTTTATTTTAATTATATAAGTAACAGATTACAGTAGTATCTTAATACTGAAAGCAAGTTAAAACTTCAATGAGTTATTTCAAGACATTTTCTTTTTAAACACTTCAAATATGTGCATGCACATTTAATTTTAATTTTATTTTGGAAATGATACTCATAATTAATGAAGTGAAAGCCCATGCAAACTTGATATTTGTTCAAAATTGATTGCTAAATATTTAGAAGATTATTGTACACTTAAACAGTGGACTGGGTTATTTGAATAAAGTAGAATATGCAATATATTATAAAATATGGGCCCTAGAACTTAATACAAATTAAATTATTGCTGTAGGCCTACTGACTGAACTTATATTTTAATTATTTATTTTTCACCTTTGTCAACAGTTCATTGCGCTTTACTTAGCTAACAAATTTGCATTTATTTGCATTTAAAATACCTTTCAATTTTATAAATATATAGATCTGCCATAGGCTAGTACATTTGACTTAGGATAATGATAATTATTATTTTCCTGTTAAATAACATTGCAAATGGCGGGCGTTTCAAACAAACAAACTGGGATTGCTTGAAACATTTGATGCAGTATATGCTTCGTTAGCGTCATGATCACAATCTCCTAGTTAAATTATCGTCATGAACGGTTTGGATTTTATTGATTTGTGTGCATAAGAACAAATAAGCACTTAATTTGAGAACGTGGGAACGGAGGTTTACCGGAGCATTACATTGTCTAATCAAGACCTATCGTCAGGTGGACGGAATAAAAAATTCTAGGCCTCCGGAATGGGACTTGGCGGTGGTGATGAACCACCTCAAGTCGGATTACTACGAGCCTGTCTCTGAGACGACCATCCTGCGTCTCTCAGTGAAAACGGCTTTCCTGGTAGCCATGGCGTCGGCTGCCAGGATATCAGAACTTCACGCGCTGCAAGCTGACTATCATCGCTTCGAGGTGAGGGACGGTGGTGTGGCCACGCTAGGCCTAGCGCCGGAGTTCGTCTGCAAGAACCAGGCTGCAGACGAGCGCGGCAGGACGTTTAGCATCGCTGCTATATCGTCCGCGATAGACCCCTCGGACGAGGAGAATCGTCTCTTCTGTCCGGTGCGGGCACTACAAATCTACACTGAGCGGACATCATGGCGCGCTGTTTTGGGAATGTCCGGTATGGTGTTCCCTAATCACTATCTATGCGACGTATTGATTGAAAATCAGGATGGCCTGGCGAGGCTCCGGCCTCAGGTGTTCGCCCAGCACTGGACCTCCTCAGCACACCCATCTAGGGGTTTCCCATCGTCACGATAAAGGGTTCGTCCCCGTCCCTAAGTGCGTTAATAAACTTGGCATCGCACTTTTCTTCGTTGTTGTGTTGTGTTTTTCAGTAGTTAATTGGCGACCCCTATGGTCTGGACCGCCGAACCCTCAGGGGCGGTGGTAGTGGACCCATTAGGGTTATAGCAGGCTCCTAACACTGTGCCTTGTAAAAAAATTATAGTCGCAAGTCACGATAAAATACTTCAGCCCGCCATGACTTGTTTGTAGTCATTGGAAGCAATATCCTTAACATTGTGAAATCCAAATGATTGTGTGAGGCCTTAAAAGGCAACATTTAGTTTGTTTTGAGTCCAAAACGTAGGAGAAACGTTCATAGGCAATGTTCTTTTGGCAACAAAAGTTGTTTTTGAAATCTTCAGTTTGCAATTCTGCAACAAAATTAAATATCATAATGTGTACACTATCCAGATGAGAGGGAGTCCATGTTTAACAGTTGGAATAGTTCGATAGGTGGATTAAAAAATTGTGTTAAACGATCTCACACCCGTCCGAGTCAAATTTACTTGAGGGTCAGGACTAACTCTTTTTTTTCTATATATATATAAACAAATCTGAAACGGAAACGCAACGGGAAACGGGAAACGGAACGAAGCTTTATTTGCTCGTTACACTGTCGTGGGTGTTTCCGAAAATGCCTTGGCATGTACATGTACGTGTACACGTACTGGCATACCGGGATTCAGTCTTGTTATTCTTGAAGATGTCTGCTGCAAATCGCTTTCTCAAAATGTTCAATGTGTAAGATGCTGTAGCCTGGAAACGGTTAGATGTAGAGCTTCGATTGATAGATTCATATAAACAGCAATGTTTCAGCTTCCAAATGAGCTGTACTGTGTGTCTGTATGTGTTGCTGTTATTTAGGAGAAGATTTTTGAAGTCGCATACCCTCATATTTGCGAAAGTTTGCGTACATTTTTTTAAAATTATCTTATTTAGTTTTTGAGCTATTGAGGTTTGAAATTTGCACTTTTTGCAAAATTGTCAGATTTCAAGTACTCACTGTGAACCAGGTTTTGCGAATAAGTGCCCGTGAGGGGATAACCAATATATGCAATGTTTCAGCTACATTATGTGCAAAACTCTCTAATGTGTATGTCTTCAGAGGAGAGGATGGTCATAGGTGCATGGGGTCTGAAGATTTTAAAAAGGGTCTAAAATCAAGATGGCGGGGAAACCACATGACTAACGAATTCATCATGGTTTACTTTTTTGCTCGCATGGTTATTGCGAATCTTTTTAAAAAGGTTGTAAGTCTCTAGCTGCATTTTTTATTTTATTTTCGCATGTTAAAAATGAACATTTGGATTCGAACTGGACCTCAAATGGCTGGGCCAACTGGGCCCATGCCCAAAAGCTTCGCTGCACAACTACATAGTAAGGGCTGTCAGCATGTAAAGTTTGGCCAAAGTCGATTCCACAAACATCTTGAAATAATAATAATAAACACGCAAATAACAATAAGGATTCAGCCCCAAAGAGCTGAATCCTTAATTACATTACTCACCTGGAGGACAATCTGCAGCGGTGCACGTTTCTTCCCTCGCCTCAAAGGAAGATCCGGTGCAATTCAGACCTCCATTTTTGGGAGAAGGGTTCGAGCAGCTTCTTGTTCGTAACACAGTTCGGTTGTAGGGTTGTCCACATGTTGTGCTACAGGCCTCACCTATCCACTCATTCCATGGAGAGAAGGCCCCGTTAACCACTGTGTTGTCTGCAGACAATGATAAGTTAGTAAGTTCAATGAGATTGTGGTAAGAAATATTTTTATTTGGACATTATTTGGAATGATTTTCCATAATATCTCTTTTTAAAATTTTAGATATAATGGATAAACTGCTCGAGAGTAATCATATTTGATAATGCCTTGCTGAAAATAGAAAACAATGAACGTCTTTACCTATTTAATATCTGATATAGTTCAAATAAATCAAATATCTACATTTATTACGTCATGGGTATTTGGGTCTAATAAGCACCAAGTCTCTAATGGATGCAACGTATCTTATAAGTGCCGAGTTTCTAGTAAGTGCCTTTAAGTTTAGTCTTTCAAAAGCGTCGAGTCTGTAATAAGTCACATTTTTTATAATAAACGCCGATTCTCTCATAAGCACCGAGTATCTAATAAGCACAGAGTTTCTAATAGTCTATGATAAGCGCATTCTCTGATAAGCGCAAAATTTATAATAAGCACTGAGTCTCTCATGAGCGCCGAGTATCTTATAAGCACTGGTCCTCTATGTATCTAATATGCCCAGACTCTATAATAAGTGGCATTATATAACATTAACAAGAGTTTGCAAATTGATCAAAGTGCCGCTGAGACCTTGAAAATAAGTGTCTGCGTAATCCATCAATATAGGCTGTCACACAATTTTAAGACATTGGATCTTACCGATCAAGAGATATCCTGTTAACAGAAATTCGTAAAGTGTCGTGGTGACCCTTAAAATAAGGTCAACTTCACCACAGTCGACTGGTGTCTGCGTATTCCGCTAATATAGGCTGTCAACGATGCTTGTAGGTTTCACTGCAAGGCATAGCCACAATGGTCATGCGAGCTGTCTTCTTGCAAAAATAAAAGCAGCCGCGATATCAGTGAAATACTCTTGAAAGCGGTATTAAAGATTTAAACTAGATTAGCGTTTGCGGGACATCGCAAAAGCAGAGCAGCTCCGAAACTGAGGGTCTCGCCTTTCCCTGTTCCGCCTTCTCGTCAGCATCAATAAAATGGGAATTATTTGTAAAAAACAATTGTTCATTATTCGAGTTATTACTAATCATCACTGGGGTCACTTTTCACAAGTTTGTTCTTAAAACCTATTTCTTCTTTAAAAATTTGATCAAAGGATAAACGTGGCCTTAACCAATATCACTTTTCATCACGTATAACAATCATGCAATGACTCAAAGTGTTCATAGTTAAAATACGGCATATTCACAAAAGGATGCTTAAGTTTTGACCTCACTGTGACCTTGACCTTTGACAGATTTTAGCGAAAACGTTTTCAAATCTTGGTCTTTCTCCATAGTTCATATATACCAAATAAGAGCCTAATAGCACAAAACAAGTTTGAAGTTATCATGTTTACAGGGATTGTTGTAGTGATTTCAGAACTCATGACCTTGACCTTTGACCTTGAATGTGCACATGTCAAAATCATGCACCAGGTGTATAAGAAAGAAATTAAGCTATCTATATGAGGTGTTAATATCTTCGTGGACAAAAGTTACTTAGTGATTTCAGAACTGGTCAGCATGACCATATCTCGTGACCTTGACCTTTAAAATTCAAGGTCACACAATCGGTGATCACTTTTCATTGTGTATCACAATTATGTAATGATTCAAAGTGTTAATAGTTAAAAAAAGACCTTTTCGCAAAAGCATGCTTAAGTTGTGACCTCGCTATGACATTGACCTTTGACGGATGTTAGCAAAAACCTTTTCAAATTTTGATCGTTCTCCAAAGTTGATATACACCAAATAAGAGCCTGATAACACAAGTATTGTTCAAGTAAGCGTGTTTACAAGGATTTTTAAAGCAATTTCAGAACTTGTGACCTTGACCTTTGACCTTGAATATGAACATGTCAAAATAATTCCTTAGGGGCATAAGTAAGAAGTTATGTATATGAGGTATTGATACCTCCTTGGTAAGAAGTTATTTAGTGATTTCAGAACCGGTGACCATGACCCTATCTCGTGACATTGACCTTTAAAATTCAAGGTAATACAATCAGTGCACTTTTCATTGTGTATCACAATCATGTAATGATTCAAAGTGTAAATAGTTGAAATAAGACATTTTCGCAAAAGCATGCTTAAGTTGTGACCTCGCTATGACCTTGACCTTTGACGGATGTTAGCGAAAACCTTTTCAAATCTTGACGGTTCTCCATAGTTGATATACACCAAATAAGAGCATGATAACACAAATATTGTTCAAGTAAGCGTGTTTACAAGGATTTTTTAAGCAATTTCAGAACTCGTGACCTTGACCTTAGACCTTGAATGTGAACATGTCAAAAAAATTCCCCAGGGGTATAAGTAAGAAGTTATGTATATGAGTTCTCAAAAGCGTCTAGGAAAAACATTATAGCCAATACAAAACGCGGCGGCGGCTTAGTCGGAGCTGCTAATTACCTAATCACACTTCTAGCAAGCGCCAGGTGTGCCACATATAAACTTAAGAGGTTTTTCGTTTAAATATAAGTTTGCGATATTTGCATTTCACAACACTTACTGTCACAACCAACGGCTTCACATATCTCCACGTCTGTCTCAAACATGGTTCCTGTGCATTCCGCACCTCCATTTTTCGGTGGGGGGTCGGAACATGCCCTGGTTCGGAATAGGAGTATGTCATAGGACTCCCCACACTCAACGTTACATGACGCTCCCGTCCATTCCGACCAGGGACTGAATACACCATCCACTGTTTCATTGTCTGAATATAAACAAATTAATATGTGATATCTTACAAATGATTTTTAAATTTTGAATATATAATGACTTCCAAGGGAAAGAAGGTAATGTCTTCAGAATTATATGTGTTTGTATAAGACGGGTCAAGAAGTAACGAAGAGCTATTGAATGTGTTGACAAAATATAGAAAACTCTTTGTAAGGTACGTGACCAATTTGTCACCGAAGTTGTTTTTATCTCAAATTAGCTGAGAAGAACCCCTTTTGAAAACTGCGCAAATAATTTGATGAACCCCCTGGATCAATCCCCGCCCGACCCCCTTTACCACAAGTAAACCCTATCCAAACCTTCGAAATGTCCTAGAACCGCCTATGCATATCTAGCATGTCTACAGATATTAGTATTGTTTCAGCAAACAACAATTAACAGCAGAGCGACTTTACCAGCACCATGGCGATCTTGTCAGGAATCGTTATTATTCTCATACAAGAATCTGCATCGAAACGTCGCACATCATGAATAAACAACCTGTCATCCATATACATGTACTTCTCTTCATTTCCCTGATTATATGATATGTATCTCTCTCTAATGTGCGCATCTGTGACTATAAAGTTTCTATAATTTATGCGTTTTACATGTAAACGTGTATTCCACACCTCAATCCCGAATCTGCACTCAACTTGGACCTCCAGTTCACGTTGTCTGATGATGCCATAAAAAGGTCCAATTTTGATTCACTTCCATACATGTAACTTCAATTTGTATTACAATAATTGTTTTCGAATGTTGTCGAAAGTACATGTAATTTATCATCCAAAACTGGGCTCCACAGGAGATATCGCTTGTATGAGATCAAGCGATATCTCCTAGGAGATATCGTTTTGTCAGTAGATTTTGATCAATGCCCTGTTGGCGTCAGATACATGACATCACAATGAGTTTGCATCATCAAGTAATGACATCACAATGCCATGACGTCATAATCATGATGACGTCACAATGCTATGACATCTCAACACTGGAAGCCAAATGGCAGTTTTTTGTTCAGAATTATTAATTTTTTTATTAAAAACTAATGAAGAATGATTTTGGATGATAAATAGAATCTCACCCTCGTGTCTTCTGATATCAAATATATCAACACTCGTTGATAAAAGTCAAAATATCCTCGGCAAGCCTCGGATATTTGTAACTTGTATCAACTCGTGTTGATATATTTGATATCAGAAGACACTTAGGTGAGATTCTCTATGTGTATGACCAGTGATACAAAGGGATCACGTCAATCAATCAATCAATCAAACAAACTCTATCTAATAAGAAGGCCATATATATATATATATATATATATATATATATATATATATATATATCACGATATTCAAAACAAACAGCATAGATAGGTAAAGGTAAATTAAATGTGTAATTTGATATTATACTACAAAAAATATGTTATGATGTCAAATATTTTAGTTATTCTCTCAATAGCTTACATCTTCGCTTATACGAGTACATAATATAAAGACTTGGCATTCTTAAACTACATACGTTATTTGTATTCAACGGTTTCTTAAAGTAGAACATATTTGTTTTGAACCCACTTGATTAATACTTGCAGCGCAAATCACCATAAACAAATGAATAGATCTCCATTAAAAATTGGACATCTTCTATTTTTTTCTTAGTTATACCTATCTTGAATTTCAACCTTAATAGTCCAGTCGTAAAGTGAACTAGATATTTGCGTGATATATAATCTACAATCTCGATATTATATTTGTCTGGGTTAAATAGACTTTGGAAGTCTCTATACAAATCATAGCGGGTGCTGTTTTCAATATCCGCTGTCCAAACATCCACTAAACGAGTTTTAAAATGTTAATAAACTCACTGGATTTCCAAGAGTTTGTGAAAAACAAACGAATCCATTTCATGGGAAAAGAGCAAAAAGTGAATTTTTCAAGATGAACATTTTTCTTTGGTATACGATCTCTAATGCATTGTAATCTAATCAAGGAGCTGAGGCAACGAGCTGCTGTAGAAGCGGCTAGTGAAACGGCCACATCCACCATACACCATTGCATGAGGTGTCTGGTACATTTAGATATAATTTACATGCCGCGAGGTTGACTTTTTATTCATTTTGCACTATATCACTTGAGATACTTTTTGAGACTTTGAGGATTGTGTGAATTTTCTTGATGCGTTTAATAAGATCACGGACAAAAATGACTATACCAAAATGATTTCTGTTTCCCCAAAAATATCAAATTGGTGTTTGCATTTGGGGATTATATAATTCACTTGTACACAACTTTTAATGTACTTCGTGAAAAATCATGTATATTTCCAAATATAGACTTTGACGAAGATTTTTATTTAAAATCAGCATGTTAAGCACTACCTCCATAAGGGCCATCGAATCTGGCATACCAAGACCGTACGCACAAGAGCGAGAGAGGGAAAAGTGTACCCAGCAGTTGGAAGTGACATTCCCAGGCTACTTGCACCCGGTATCACAAGAGCGAGAGAGGGAAAAGTGTACCCAGCAGTTGGAAGTGACATTCCCAGGCTACTTGCACCCGGTATCACAAGAGCGAGAGAGGGAAAAGTGTACCCAGCAGTTGGAAGTGACATTCCCAGGCTACTTGCACCCGGTATCACAAGAGCGAGAGAGGGAAAAGTGTACCCAGCAGTTGGAAGTGACATTCCCAGGCTACTTGCACCCGGTATCACAAGAGCGAGAGAGGGAAAAGTGTACCCAGCAGTTGGAAGTGACATTCCCAGGCTACTTGCACCCGGTATCACAAGAGCGAGAGAGGGAAAAGTGTACCCAGCAGTTGGAAGTGACATTCCCAGGCTACTTGCACCCGGTATCACAAGAGCGAGAGAGGGAAAAGTGTACCCAGCAGTTGGAAGTGACATTCCCAGGCTACTTGCACCCGGTATCACAAGAGCGAGAGAGGGAAAAGTGTACCCAGCAGTTGGAAGTGACATTCCCAGGCTACTTGCACCCGGTATCACAAGAGCGAGAGAGGGAAAAGTGTACCCAGCAGTTGGAAGTGACATTCCCAGGCTACTTGCACCCGGTATCACAAGAGCGAGAGAGGGAAAAGTGTACCCAGCAGTTGGAAGTGACATTCCCAGGCTACTTGCACCCGGTATCACAAGAGCGAGAGAGGGAAAAGTGTACCCAGCAGTTGGAAGTGACATTCCCAGGCTACTTGCACCCGGTATCACAAGAGCGAGAGAGGGAAAAGTGTACCCAGCAGTTGGAAGTGACATTCCCAGGCTACTTGCACCCGGTATCACAAGAGCGAGAGAGGGAAAAGTGTACCCAGCAGTTGGAAGTGACATTCCCAGGCTACTTGCACCCGGTATCACAAGAGCGAGAGAGGGAAAAGTGTACCCAGCAGTTGGAAGTGACATTCCCAGGCTACTTGCACCCGGTATCACAAGAGCGAGAGAGGGAAAAGTGTACCCAGCAGTTGGAAGTGACATTCCCAGGCTACTTGCACCCGGTATCACAAGAGCGAGAGAGGGAAAAGTGTACCCAGCAGTTGGAAGTGACATTCCCAGGCTACTTGCACCCGGTATCACAAGAGCGAGAGAGGGAAAAGTGTACCCAGCAGTTGGAAGTGACATTCCCAGGCTACTTGCACCCGGTATCACAAGAGCGAGAGAGGGAAAAGTGTACCCAGCAGTTGGAAGTGACATTCCCAGGCTACTTGCACCCGGTATCACAAGAGACTTAATTTCTGGAATATTGTCATTATCCTGTAAGATTGTTCGACTGACCACCCTTCAAGCAACCACTTGTATTGACTATAGTGAGAAACAAATCCGCTATCAGCCGATTCTACAAAACAGATAATATAAACAGTACAGATAATCCGACGGGGAGAGACTATTCCAAAGGATAACATAAAGCATACCTTGAGCAGTCGTTGGTTTCAGAAAGGTTGATGATATCACAAATATTGTGATACAAAATTGGAGACTCGCCATATCACCGATGTACGTCCATGTTCATATCGACTGTATACAGAACACACACTGATCCTATAGCTCTTGTGTTTAGTGCTTCAACGTTGTCCTCATGAAAGACCATTGACGTTTTATTGTTACGTGTTATTGAAAGTAATCTGAAAGGAATCTTGTCACTTCTCTCAGCTGCGTATTGGGCGGAATGCAGCATATCCAGTGTTCAATAGATTTCTGTCATTGACTAGTTGTATGTGATTTCGGGTGTGTTCAATCAGTTACTGATAATGCTTAAGAAAGGTATGTTTATGTGTCCGGTGTTATCAATAGCACGGTTTCACTATTTTTACTTTAGTCTTCATACTGTATCTGCCCAGTATGAGGGTAACTCTCATAGCCACAGCTCTTTCATTCATTTCATTCGCAGAAGCCATATAGTTTTTTATAAACTGCCTACGAAGAGGTAGAGAGAAATACGATTAACTTTGTCACAATGACCTGAAAAGCAGTACTATTGTTATTGTCACTGCAGATATGGGTGGATCGCCTAAACGGAATTGTTTACATGTTGTAATAAACATGTACTCAACATGTAATCAATAACGTGGACGGATACAGGATATTATTTTGAGGGGGACCCACCCTTTATGACACTTCTTTAACATAAATGAGACGCAAACTGGTAATTATCATGTTAGCCCCTTCATTTATGATAACAAATCTTTGATTTAATGATAATGCCGCTATTAGTGTAACGTTATTTTACTGATTACCCTATGCGTGAAGCTGTTGAGGGATGGACACAGTGTTTTAATCAAATGCTCTTTCTTTTGTCTTACGCATAATTGTACTTGTTTCTGGCATTTTATAAAATGGAAAGATTGAAAATTTAATTTCCTTATTGGCAGTGTCCAAATGTTCACTGAGTGGAATACATCTTGTTTTTGGGTCCTTCATCTGCTGTTTATGAACCCGCACTCTGTCCCTCAGACATTCGGTTTGACCAATATAGTGTTCCTCACATCCTTGGCAAGTTATTACATATATTACATTTTTGGCAGAACAATTTAGAGAGTGATGTACATAAAACTATTTGTTCTTTTTAAAAAAAATTATTTTGTATCCTTCCACTAAGTCCCGCAATTTCCGCGGTCACATTTTGAAACCCATCGTTCATTGTGGCTTCCAAATCGAATCTTGCCTTCGTTAGTATCCTCTTAACCTGTATAGTCCCATAGGACCATTTATGTGCCCCTCCATCAAAACCCCCTATAGTGCCATAGGACCATTTATGGTACCAAAGTATGACCCCACTAACCTCATTGCTATTTTTTTTTAAATATAGATCAAATCTAGTTGACAATCATTTTGGCAGAAAGCCTGTCAACTAAGCTTCAATTTGATACCACTTTTGTGCAATATAACTAAATATTGACAGAGATATCACGAACTTCACAAACAACTGTCACCAAGAAAGTTAATCTCCTCTGCCATGGTGCCATTGTCTATCTCTCTACATTGCATATCTAAATGTATACAAGTATTACAGTAAAAGAACAATGTGACACAAACAACCAAAGTCACCAAAACAATCTACAGTGTGTCTAGTTTTGAAATCACATGCTAATAATTAAAAAAGACTTTCAAGTTAACAAAAACGGACCCTGCAACCCATTACCAAGAAAAAATGTCAGCTTTGAATAATGGATATCTATGTTGGGACTACAGGAAAACCGCTATGATGCAAAACCCGTATCAATATATTTGTATGAAATGTACACGACAAATAAAACACGAATTGATTGTAAAGAAATAAATTTCATACAAGAAAATGCAACTCAGCAAGTAGTAACATGTAAAAAACATGCCAAATAGTATATTTGAAATTCGGGTATCGGCCATTGTTTACTCCAATTGAAATGTAAACAAAATGGTCCGTCAACTTGGCTAGAGAGGGGAGCATGCCTAATGATCATTATGATATTTTGATACATTAACGATTTGTTTCACGAAAGAAAATGGCAGAATATTTTGCTCAAATTGATTTTAGATCTGTAGGTGAATTCTACATTGTAAACCATCGTATGTCACAGTGATACGGCTTGTGTCAAATCAAGTAAACGCTTCGTGTCAATGACAAATTTGGCTGAACTAAATATCGTTACACGATCCGCGATTTCAATATTTTTCTGTCCCGTCTACGTGGAACAAAATGGCAACATTACCTGAAAATACTATCAAAAGATAGAATTTTTATTTTTGTTTATGTTTCTGGCCGTGATTTTCTTGTTTGATGCGTTCAACACGGTAAAACTGCCGTATTGAAATGCAGTGTAAATTGTACCTCGCGGGCCTTTGTTGACAAAATGGCGGTGACACTGCAGATACCACTTTCCGGAAATCTTATTCCAATTAACTAATATGCTACGGACATCTGATGGATATAATTAAATTAATAATGATATTCATTTAACCTTTATAAGTTATGTTCGCTTTTATATTTACTATTTATATCAGAAACTGTATCGAACTGCAAATGTCAAGTGTATTGCTCTATGAAATCTGAAAACATTGACAAATATAATGTATTTACCCATCTAAATTACTATAAAAACAACGGGAGAAATGTGTCAAGCAAATGTTATTTTCAATCAATCAATCAATCTTTATTCAATACTTAAAGGCCACAGGCCTGTAGTACAATTGGTACATGCAATATTTACAAATTTGTACAAATATGTCAGATAAAATCATATAATTCTCTGTCAAGTAATGTTATATGAAATCTTCAATAACACATATGTCATTAATACCAGTATAATTTACTTTAGGATATTTTGTCTGTGCAAGGAGGCATAATATATGTACATAGAAACATTTTGCAGAATATTACAATTTGAGTTTGATAGTAGTGCATATAATTTCATAACGTTAGGATATCTGAAATAATATGCTTTTAGATATTTTGCTCTAAGATGTAAGTATAGCGGACATACAAGTAAAAAGTGATATTCGTCTTCTATTAAATTCAAGTTACAGAGATTACATATTCTTTCTTCTCTTGGTATCTTCATATAGCGTCCTGTCTCAATAAAAAGTTCATGTGAGGAACATCTAAAACGTGACAAAGCTATTCTAAATTTTTTAACAGTAATCTTTGATAGATAATCCTCCATGATTATTTTAGATTTAATCATTTTGTAATAGAAACATTTGTTTGTTTGGGCCATCGATGTTGTCCATGTCTGCAAATAAATATCCTTTAATCTCTGAGTTAATGAAAGTATAAAAACATTTATTGAATACACATTTTGGTCGTTCCAAACATGACCAAAACCACAATTAAAAAGTAATTCTCTTACACCTGTCACCCAATTTCTTTTACCATTGATATCAAACAATATCATCATGTTATAAACCTTTTTGGGCAATCTGTATGAGGGCATGTTAATAAGTCTAAGCCAATACTTAATTACTTTTAAATTCGAATGTACATATATAGGAAATCGTCCACATTCTCCATACACCATCAGACTAGATGTGTTTATCTTAACACCCAAATACTTTTTACAAGCATATAAATGAATCTTTTCTATAGCATCAAAATGTTTTAAGCCCCATACTTCTGACCCATATGATAGGATTGGGAGTATCTTTACATCAAATATTTTAAATAAGGATTGATATGAAATATTTCCTAAAACTTTCAGATTCTTGGTTATACTAATTAGAACTTTCTTTGCTTGTACTGCAGCTTGGTTTGTATGTTTATGCCATGACAGGTTTCTGCTAAAGTAAACACCAAGATATTTATAGAATCCTGTAGTTTCTATTTTTTCTCTCTTAAAATACCATTGTTCATTTCTTGATAACTGACTTCCATGTTTAAATACAAGAACTTTCGTTTTATTCATATTCACTGATAACTTCCATTTATCGCAGTACAACTCAAGTTCATTAATTTGGCTCTGTAATCCTTTAATTGTTGATGAAAAGAGAATAATATCATCTGCAAACAACAACAAAAATGTCTGAGTAATATCCGGATGAAGTTGAGTACCATAGTTACAGTTGGAATTTATCTGTACTGCTAGTTCATTTATGAAAAATGTAAAGAGAAATGGGCTTAAAATGCACCCTTGTCTGACTCCTAACTGACTAATAAAGGTTTCCGAAATCTCATTATTATTACGTACACATACCTTTACATTCTCATATATGCTACCTAATAGTTTATTCATTTTGTTGCTGAGGCCATGTGATCTTAATAGGTTCCATAATTTCCCCCTCTGCACAGAGTCAAACGCCTTGGCAAAGTCAACAAAGAGCACATAAAATCTCCCACTTTTCACACTTAGGTATCTATCAACAAGTGCTTGTAGAATAAATATGTTGTCAATAGTTGAGTAGCCCTCTCTAAAACCGGCTTGTTCTTCATTAATTTTGTTGAGAGTATCTGCCCAAAACACTAGCCTCTTATTAACAATGAATGTAAATAGTTTACCAAATATGCTTAGCAGCGAGATACCTCTGTAATTATTTACATTATTAACATCACCTTGTTTATGTATTGGCACAATAATCCCAAGTGTCCAAGTATCTGGAAAGGTTCCATTTTCTAATATAACATTGAATACTAGTTCAAGGTAAGGAACAATAATATCTGAAGAGTGTTTAAAAAACTCAGGGATGATTTGATCTACCCCAGGTGATTTGTTACATTTCAGATGGTGTATACTCTCTAGGATCTCATCATTAGTAATCGGTGAATCCAGTATATCATTGGCAAACTCAGTGTCTAGTTGTGAATGTGTATTGTTTTGTGACTCATGGGACTGGTTTTCCAAGCTCATGTCAGTATCTGTGAATGTGAACAAATCTTTAAAATAGGTATACCAGTCTTTAATATTGATATTGTTTACCTTTTGAGTTTTACCTAAGCCTTTTATTTCTGACCAGAATAATTTGGAGTCATGAATGTTTTTTTCTATAAATTGCTGCTTATTCATAAAATATGTTTGTGACTTTTCTTTGCAAGTTGATGCATATTTGTTTCTTATATTGTGATATTCTCTGAGTGATTCTTTATTTTTACATTTCCTGAATTTATTGAGTGCTCTACATCTTTTCCTTTTCAAATCTTCACATTCTGCATCATACCATTTACATCTTTGGTTAGGCTTTGTATTTCCTACTTTCTTTTGCATAGCTGAGCCAGCTAATTTCAGTGCCTCTGCTAAGTAATTAATGCTCTCTTCAATATTTGTCAATGCTGTGTTTACTGATTTGTCAAGTAAATCCTGGACTTGATCAGAAAAAAGCTGATCTCTAAAAGTATTTGATTTGTCATTATCCCACACAAATCTAAATGTTATCTTATCATATATTTGATTGAAAGTTGGAAGGGGTATTTCAATACATAATTTTGAGGGAAATATGACCAAAGGACGACGAGAGTTTGTATGAAGTTACAATGGAATGTTTTATCTGGCGCGAAACAATGGTCAGCTGTCGGGGAAACAGCACGAGAGATGATACATGACGTTTATCACGCGAGTCTTGACGTCATATCCATGAGATCCACAACGTGCTTGTAGATATTTCGGGAAAACCCACGTCGCGGACGAAATGTTATTTATATCAATTTTGAATTATGAAGATGTAATAAATTGGCAGCTACTTTGGCACTGAAAAATCCGTTGATATTGTAATCGTCCACGGGACTGACACCCGACTTGATCAAGTTAGATGCGCTTATTCTCATGAATATTCAAGAAGGATGCAACACTGACGAAAAAGCTAAACAAAGATTAATATTATCCAAATTTACATATTTTTACAAGAAGAGGGTGCCAGTAGAATGCACAGGATTAGCTTGTTGAGAATCAGAAAATATGAAAAGTGAGGTAAATAAATTTAATACAATGAATTTGTCGTCAGATGTATTTACATTTGTTAAAAAAAATTGTATTTTCAACAATAATGCAATTTCATGCTTTTTTCTTTACATGAATTTATTTTATTATGAAAATATTTCTATATTTCAAATTTAGAATATTCTACAATAATTTAGTGTTACTTGTATTGCCAATTAGGAAAACAATTATAACTTAATAAATATAACAGTAAAATGTATTTAGAATTTTAAAATTTATATTATAAAAATAATTATTAGTTAAAAAGCTAATGGAAAACATCACAAACCATTTTTTTTTAAAAATTATTGTTCAAATTAAAAATAAATTTAAATAGTATTGTATAATCTGGAAAAATTCTTATGATGAATACTACAAATTTGTGAATTGACTAAATAATAGGTTGGGACATGTCTCCATTATTAACATAAGTAATTTATTAACCCCTTCTCCCAAGCAGACATTTATTATTTCAAATTCATGCTTTATTTTCATACTTTGGGATAATACATTTTTCTTTGTCATCTAGTAAACAATGTTGAAAGATAAAGCACCAGGTAATCAGAAACAATAAATATTTTCATGTGACATTTGCTTAACAATATATATATTTTTTTAATTGTCTTTAAATGTAGGGACTTGTATAAAAGACTTTTTAAATAATAATTTCTAACCCGTTGTTGTTTATTTTATGACCTAAATATTATTTTTTCTATTTTTATTTTACATTCGGGGATATGTCATAATGACTTTTTTACAAAATAAAACTTGATATATTGAAACGTGCATCATTGATGCATGCAAATTCTGGCGAAATTTTAAAAGAATATTATGTTTGTCCTTAATAAAAAAAAAGTTGAAGTGGCAGTGTCATCAGTTCAAATGGTCTTTTGTCATGATCCACTCGGAAGTTGTGATGATCAAAGGGGGGACAATTTGCAGAGCAGAGGCGTGGCCAATATCAAGAACTGCGGAAGATCGTCATTGTTTATTTGTTATGTCTCGTGAATGTGAAATGAACTAACAGATAACACTAATCATAAATAAATTGGTGTCTTGCAAGACAACTCTGACAAAAACAAATGAGTTATACGACGACTACGTTCCCGCCATATTTATTGCGCCAATGTGCACCGGACAAGTTAGCGGTAAAGTGGGCGGGGCTTATGCGATGGACAGCGGGCCTACATGTTTGTTGGGGTTCGAGATTCATGTCGGCTTACATGCGTTGTGAAAGCATGTACTTCCGTGTCAAGTAAGATAATATAATTCGAAACTTTCGTTTGTTTTTGGAGTAGGCTAACTTTTATTTAGGATATTTTCAATTGTTTACCGAAACACCAAGTTGTCTACGGCCAACTTTTACAATTTTCATTTTTACTTCGGAGTTCCACGAAATAAACAATGCAATTTTCGCTTGATAGATACATGTTTTAGTGAATGATGTGTGGTGTTCATATCTACCATGATTCAAGATATGTTCATGATCGAAATCACACCCTGATGATAAAAATAGTTTGCGAAAGGAATGCAGTGTAATCGTTATGCTAAAACTGCCGTGGCACGGCGCCGACATATTTCCCCCAGTTTTGTCGTAATGATCGTGATGGATTATCGCTTAAAACGCCAATGGAAAAATATTCCACGTGGATGTCTATGTATTCTAGTATGCAAATCTATTTCAATTTAGTACTTGAGGTTGGTATAGACCGACCATTAGACATTTGTGTATACCCTTGCATTTCTAGCTATCAAAATATATTTAACCCACTGAAAACGGGTCTCGCTTATGTTCTACTGAACCATGATATTAATTTCCTTTCAAAGGTTTCCGAAATTCATACCATGCACAAGCTAGAAACAATAGCTATCAGTGAGTGAAACATCAGCCACTATGCTTGTATTTTGAACAAGTACGAAAGATTACCATGCACAGTACATTTTACGGTCATTGTTTGTCAATGACGTCACAGTGAACAATGTTCAACAAAATGGTTACAAAAAGATACCTTGTATTAGTTCGTGAACTAAAGGTCGCATGTAGAAAGTAAACACATCAGCGTGATCACTGACTTTTTCTGTCTCGAAAAATAACAGTTAAATTACATTTTTGAACACATGAATTTATTTCCAAGCTAGTAAACAAAGATATACGCGTACATGGCCATTGGTAATTTACGCGAAAAACGTCTTTGTCGTTTATAATCAATGCTTATTCGTTTTTATTCTAAATATTTATAACAAAAAAATACATAGGTAGAGAGACACCCAACTTGGTATCATTCAGTTAAAATTTCATGATTTTATAAACATGAATAACGCCCTGGTGACATTTTATGTACAACGTTGACCTAAATCTTGAGTGACTCAAAAAAGTTAGCGGCACTGTGTGAGCGCATAGCGTAAACGGCCGGGCACTAAGAGGGTTGTTGGTCTGCCGTTTGCTTTTGATAATGTTGATGTCGTTCACGATTTCGTTCATTCTTTCATCTGAATGAAGAATGATTTTATTCTCCCGGATGACATTGAATAGTTCTGGATTATTAGGATTATGTGTGGATACAAAGGCAATATCACTGGTTTGATTTTCAATATTCTCTCACTGAAAGCAATGTTTCTCTAATTCCACTGCCTTTGTTATTCCATCTTTTATAAAACAATTTTGGGTATCCACGCTGTCTCAAATATGTGTTTAGTAGGCGGATGTCTCGTATCTTTGTGAGACAATCATGCAGATTCTTCTTGCTCGATTATATGGGATTCTTCTCTTGGTGTGACGAGGGTGACAGGAGGAGAACTGGAGATATTGTTTAGTGTCCGTAGCTTTATAATCAATATCTGTGTCAGTTCTATTTCCTGATAGTTTTACCATGGTATCTAGGAATGGAATTCAATGATCACTTACATCCATAGTGAATTCAATGTGTATATTAAGACTGTTCAAAAGGTCAAGAAACTCATTCAGTTGCTCCTGCGTTAGTGTCCACAAGATAAAGCAGTCGTCAAGAAATCTACGCCAATTATCTGAAAATAATTTGCGAATTCAAATCCAAATTGTGTCTCAACTTGTGTTTCTAGTTTTCTTTCTAGATATCCTAAAACTAGTGTGGCATATGTTGGCGCCATTGCTGTACCTTTTATTTGTTGATAGTAATTTCCATCAAAATAGAAAATGTCGTTTGATAAAATGAATTTGACACATTCTAGAATGAAGTCTTTCGAAAACAGCAAAGCCACTAACAGCTGTAAGCCGCGCCAGTGACGTAATAGAGCATTGACGTCATAGTCAGTGTATTGTTGAAACGTCACTGAAACGTGACGTCATAATCACTGCAATGTAAACCTCCCTGAAGAGTAAAACGAAACATGTAGAAGGAAATCGGAGTTAGTTATTCTTTTTAAACTCATTTCAATATATGATTACTGTACACTTGAAGAATCTTATTATTTCAAATATATAAATATATTTCTGCTTCTTGTTTCGAAGCTTCGAATAATTGGGAATAATTGTTTGAAGCATAGCGGTAGTCTTATAGTCTATGTACAAATGGTCTGTCTTGACAACACTTCTTCATTTACTTGGTAACATATATCGAATAGACATTTTGTTGATATGCATTCTAGTTTGTCTCTCGTTATGAATAATATAGATTTATTTGTTAAAGTGTCACCCACTTATAAACGTGTCCCACCAAACTTCACCTATAGACACGAAATTTCATTATAATACAAGTTCAATATAAATTGATATATTAAACGAGAAATACCATTTGTTTACGTAAATTACATAAATAGACTCGAAGTGGGTCATTGCAGAACATTTCTAAAGCTACATATAATAATCCGAACTATTATGGACATTACATGATGCTGTTTGGACGGTAAATAGATAACCTTATAGAGTGGGGTTCACTGTTGAAGGATTTCTCACATACGTGTATTAAATAGTTCAAATCTGAGTTCTTAATTAACTACAATCAACAAGACAATTAACTTCGTCCGTCGTCGATGGAGTTCTTGTTGCAAAATTTGCATGTCAGACTTGCTAAAGATGTAAAGAGCGTTAATGGCCTTGCATGACGTAACTTCTAGTGATCTACATCGCAACGTATTGAGGAGACTTAGATGTGAACGGTTATGAATAACTTAAACATAGTATGCATTCGACAAAGTGTTCCTCAATATACAATAGGTGCCAAGTATATTGCCATTCGGTTATTGACAACCCCCTATGAGAAGTTAAGGCGTGGATTGGTATGTTCAACAAACACTGCAACATAACTCACCGTGTTTATTTACTCTACCAACCTCGACCAACGGTTTATAGTAATACCTATTAAGATCCAGTATGTCCCTTCCTCCGTCGGTACTTTTGTGTTATGTTTCACATAAAAATTGTTTAAATGCAACGTCAATTATATATCCTGAGTAAAATTCTGACTTCTGTGTTATGTGACTGTGCATTAAGTTATGTACGATATGAAGTGTCGGAGCTCAATTGTGCCAGAGCAGTAAACTGTGCAAAGTAACATGTTATTCATCTGTAACGTACAATGTATTGTTAGCGACAATCCTTCTTTGGAAGTTAATACCCCTAGCTAGCCTTTGTGTTATGACTATTCTGTTGCCGAGCGCCTAACCTTGAGGCCAACAGTAACCCCGGTTTGACAAAGCATTTAAGTGTCATATAGAAGAAGAAGAAACTATTTTATTTCTGTGTCACGTGGTACAATTTATATATCCTTTAAATGAAACATAATACATTCAATAAAAGAAAGTACCACCCGGCCATACGGCCTATGAGACACATAAATGTCTAAAATATGCATATATAAAAATAATGTTACACGTTACAACACAAACATGTACAAGAGATAATAGTGTTATGATAGTTATAGTGATAGATAGAGGGTGCTGATTGCATGTTTTGTAATCGCACAGATATGCTCACTCTCCAAGATCATCACCATAACAACCATGCATACATAGATACAGTAGGTAAAGGCCCGTTCACACACGAATTTGACAAATGTTCAAATTCTCCAAGGATCGCACGCAATCGGGCCATTCGTAAACGCATCTTAAAGACGTTCAGAACGATTGTTTATGCGCCGATTTTCTGCGCATCATACGAGAGATTAAGTCACCACGACTTACCTCCCTTAGAAGCGCGCGTCGCTACTGTAAACAATATGGCGAGCGCAACAACGCTGCATTCTGTGCGAAAGAAAAATGGCCAATTCATAAAGAAATCGGAGGTTTTAAGGAGACAGAAGGTTGCCGATTTTCTTAAAACTCCAAGTGTTGATCATGTTGACACTACTTCGGAAGGTGAAAAACCCGTTATTAGCAGTATACTTCGTCTTTTGACACTCGTTCGTTTGCTTTATAAACTTCTGACGTCGAATAGCCTCTGCGTTGGGATGAGTTTAAATTTAACATTATTCTAGTATTATATTTGAAGAAATAAATCCTAATTTTTCTGTAATCATGTTAAAGATATGCAATGGGTTTATTATCTAGGTAATTAATCTATTAGGCCAAATCGACGCGCAAATCAACCAGATCGCCCAAAATATCGCCTTACGTGAAGATGACATAAAATAAGAGAATTCTTTAATGTTCATGTTGTTGTAGACACTAGGCATATATCAGGCAAATACAAAGAAGAGGTCAAATATTAATACAATACACACACGTGTGTATCAATAAACAATCATCATCAATCATCCACCGCCTCGATCAGACCACCAAACAACCCCATCCCGAACCACATATGATCATCCACCCCAGTTTTACACAAGTCTTTTTTCCATTTCATACATGTTTACTCAGATGATACAAATGAATGACAAGCCCATGCGTAATCTTCGGCCTGAAGGCAGAATATAAAGAATTATATATTCAAAAACAAAACATGCGGAGGGCGACGCTATTTAAAGATACGGGATTGCACACAAGTCAACACAGTAAATGCAACATATTACCAATATAATCGCATAAATATATATTTAATTGCATATTTTCCAAGATTTCAAGGACATAATGAAATATTGTTAACGCTGCTTAATCTTTACAAAAATCCTAACAAGAAAGTCACCATCGAACAGATTGCATTCTTATTTAGGCCCTATGACTACGTTGTAACAAAATTAATGTCACAGGCATTAGGAATATTGCTTGTCAATTAGATCGAGCTGTGCCCTAAACTTATGAAAAATCTTTAAAAATATATATGCGTCCTCACACGTTGGTCTAAATCCGTGTTCGTATGTTCCTTTTACGGAAGGGGTATTTCCCATTCCAGGTTTTGTAACTTCCTTCGTGTTATGGTTGCGAATGGCGATAGACGGTAGATCTATATTGGGGTGTAGGTCTTTTCGTAGGAGGAACCAGTTCGTAGGAGTACAAAACGGTCGGTTCGTAGGAGGATATACGGTCGGTTCGTAGGAGGATTGTTAAATTGTATTATGTACAAGATTTTCAGTCTTTATTTGTTATTTTTATGATCGTCTGTTGTTTTAATAAATAAATTAATCTGGTAAGTATAATCTTTATTCAATTTAACAATTTATATTGTATTAAATAGCGAGTGAATCCCTAACATACGCCGCGGGAGATGAGGTTTATTTAAACATGATTGGTATAAAATATATATTATTTGTTTTGTGATGTTGTTTTTAATAAAGTAATCTGGTAAATATGACTAATCAGCAATGACTAGAAGATTAGCTGGTGCCGCTGAAGATGAAACGGGTAAGTCGCCGACAATGCAATGTACAATCAAAACATCTCATTACAACAATCACAACATCTCACTACATACAACTTCCTAAACTGAGAAGACTCATTTATTTTAATCCACGAACTATACAAATACTTATGATATATAAACCGGCAAAATACAACAGTAAGTCAGTCTTCTTCAACCATGGCTCTATGCGTTGTATGTAAGAAAGATGTTCGACCAAGGCAACATGCGATCCAGTGCGACAACTGCGACGAATGGCAACACCGACTTTGTGACACCGGGATTACCTTAGGAACTTACCGTCAGCTAGCCAAAGAACTGATAGTTAAACAATTACAAACAAACACTTAGCAATATCCTAAAACATAATATATTTTAAAAAATAATCCTCCTACGAAAAGACCTTCTACGAACCGGTTTCACCTACGAAAAGGTCACTCCTACGAACTGGTTTCACCTACGAAAAGACCGCTTCCCCTATATTGTTATATTTGCGAGCTTGGTGGCACATCTCACATCACACATACCCGGCAGACAGGATTCTGGTGATATCTTTTCCCTTCTAACTTAACCAAACGGTCAGTAAACCCTAGTTTCTATGAAGGAAAATGAGTGATTGACAATTTCATTCGATGTGCACGTAAATTCGTTAGTGCCGATAACTTCGTTTGATAATAGTAAATGTTATAGGCCAAACCCCGCCCTCAAAAACAGAAGTATGAAGGTGGTCCATAATATTATAGTGGGTCTTATGATTGTATATGCGTTGTATATATGTATTTCCACAAAAATAAGTACAATCTTATCATTCTTGATTTTTATAAACAATAGACAATACCAAAACATGTCATGATATGTAAAACTAAACTCATATCATTCTCAGTGTAAATCTTTTTATGACATAAAAGGAGAAACCACTGTCTGTGCAATGCATTTCAAAGGCAGCGTCCCTATCTTAGGGTGGATAAGAATTTATTTTATAAAATAATATCTGTGAATAAATTCACAAAAATATTATCAGAAAACACATAATTGTTATTTCAATTGATGTGATAATAACAATTTACATATAAATTAATATAACTTTTTATGGAACAGGTGACAGTATTTATATTGAATTTTTCTCTGTTTGTAGCCGAAAATTTCGCATGGGAGAAAAAGACCGCTGTCAATCCTATTCGTGATCAAACCCTGACTACCGGTATGTATCTTTAACTTACAATTGCGGACCATTTGAAATTAGTGGGGAACTCATTTGAGAACTTCCTGTGTAACTGACAAGTATTTCTACATGAATTTTCTACATTTATCTATCAATAAAACTCTTTTCACCATGACATAGGATTCTAGAAAATACATGCCATTCATATAGTGAACAAATGTAGTAACAAATGTAACAAGTCCTGAAAAGTACAATAACTTGTACTATTGAAGATACTGTGATCCAAAATATTGACGTTACATGACATAGTTTTTTATCTCTCACAACAACGAAGTTGCGGGGCTCCGTCAGTCTGTCCGTCAGTTCGTCCGCAACAAATCCTGTCCGGCTTATAACTTTATCACTAATCATCCATTTCTGATTGGGTATGGAAATGTATAATTATGTCATTATGTGTAATGATAAAACTTGCCTACTTCAGAGAGAAACAGTTTGTCATAGAAAGTAGCATTTCAGACTCAAAACGGTTTTGGCTTGAATTGAAAAAGTTGAACAATTCTACCGTAGCGAAAAACAATATAAATATGGATGAATGGCATCGACATTTTAGAAACCTATTTAACTTTGAAAATGAAACTGAGAATGGGAAGGAGAATGAGAATAATACTAATACTTTTGTAGACAAAGTAAACCTATCGACATCTGACGATGATAACTTTTCAATATCAGAAGATATACTAGATTCTCCAATCAGTAGGGATGAGATATTAGACAGCATAAAATTCTTAAAACCCAATAAATCACCAGGTATTGATGATATTATACCAGAACTTATTAATAATTCGGGAGATATTGTAGTCCCATATCTAGAATTATTATTCAACATTATATTAGAAAATGGTACTTTTCCATCCTGTTGGTCAATCGGTATTATCGTCCCGCTCCATAAACAAGGTAGTCTGGATAACCCAAATAATTACAGAGGGATTACTCTTTTGAGCATTTTTAGTAAAGTTTTCACTTCTATCATTAACAGAAGATTAGTATTGTGGGGAGAGACAATGAATAGAATTAGTGAATCTCAAGCAGGATTTAGAAAGGGATATACCACCACCGACAATATGTTTATACTACAAAGTATTATACAAAAGTATTTCAATGCCAAAGGAGGCAAACTCTATGCTCTCTTCGTTGATTTCGAAAAAGCTTTCGATTCAGTTGACAGACAGAAATTATGGTCTCTTTTCAATAACCATGGTCTTAGCCCGAAAATGAAAAAACTTCTCCATAACATGTATGAAAATGTTAAAGCTTGTGTAAAAAATAACAATGAATTCTCAGACTGTTTTGAACTACAACTTGGTGTAAGACAAGGATGTATACTAAGCCCATTTTTATTTTCATTTTTCATAAATGAATTAGCAACCCAAATTGAAAGCAATTGTGAGTATGGGGTACAGTTACACCCCGATCTTGTACATATTTTTCTGTTGCTCTTTGCAGACGATATCGTGTTCTTCTCTAGTACTGTAGCAGGTTTACAAAGACTTATAAATGAACTAGAGACTTATTGTAACAATTACAAATTAACTGTAAATAGAAGCAAAACCAAAATAGTAGTGTTTAAGAAAGGAGGGCGTTTATCAAAAAATGAGAAATGGTGTTATAAAAGCAAAGAATTAGACTGTATTAGTTCGTACAAATATTTGGGATTGTTCTTCAGTAGTTGTTTATCGTGGACAATGCATGCTAATTATATAATTATGCTTGCCTTCAAGCAACAAAGGTGATGATTGGTATCTTTAAACAGTTAAATGTTCTCGGTGACATTGATATAAGTGCATACTTTAAAATATTTGATGCAAAAATTAAACCAATTTTATCATACGGGGCTGAAATCTGGGGGTTTAATTATTACGTAGATATTGAAAGAGTACAATTGAAAGCATGTAAAACATATCTTGGGGTGAAAAACAACACTACGAACACAGTGGTTTATGGAGAATGTGGTAGATACCCAATGCACCTATTCACAAGTATTAAAGCCATAAAGTATTGGTTAAAGTTATTGAAAATGCCTTCATATCGTCTACCAAAGAAATGTTACAATATGATGATGTTATATGATAAGAATGGTCATAAAAATTGGGTCACTTCTGTAAGAAATTTCTTATCCACAAAGGGTTTTTTGTTTTGTTTGGATAGACCAGTGTGTTGGTTCAAACGAGGACTTTATTTGTCAAGTAACGAGGAGATTAAAAGATATTTATTTACAAGAATGGACTGAAAACATATCCCTTTCTAGTAAGTGTCTATATTATAGGATGTTAAAATGTACTCTAGAATCAGAAATTTATCTTTCATGTATAAATGTCAAAAAGTTTAGGATAGCCTTAAGTCGATTAAGATGTTCATCACATGATTTATATATCGAAAGTGGAAGATACAAATCAGTCCAAAGAGAGAATCGAATATGCAGACTTTGTAATAATAACCAAATAGAAGATGAATATCATTTTCTTTTAATTTGCCCTATTTATAACTCACTGAGGAAGTTGTATATTAAAAACTATTACTATGTCCATCCGAACCTTTATAAATTTGTAGACTTGTTAAGTAACACAAAAATTACAGTTATTCAAAATCTAGCTATGTTTATTTACCATGCTATGGTATTCAGAACAGAATATATTTCTACACATAATATAAGTTATACCTAATTGTTGAATATCATTTTCATTGTATTTGATGTGCGTGTACATATTATCATTGACATGTATTGTACTACAGGCCTGTGGCCTTTCAGTACTGGAAATAAAATCAAGGACATAGTTTTTTATCTCTCACAACAACGAAGTTGCGGGGCTCCGTCAGTCTGTCCGTCAGTTCGTCCGCAACAAATCCTGTCCGGCTTATAACTTTATCACTAATCATCCATTTCTGATTGGGTATGGAAATGTATAATTATGTCATTATGTGTAATGATAAAACTTGACTCTTTTAACAAAATGAATCCAATGTGTTGCAGGTAGAGCCTCTCAACCTACCATCCAGATAGATACAGAGAGAATTTCATGGAAGGAGGGAAGGCGTATTGTTGAACTGGATGTTCTCAGCAGAATCATGAACTGTCTCGAGTGTGGCAATGGATTACATCTGTCTGGTATTCAAGAGGAGACCCGCTACGGCCTTGCAAGCATCCTGTACATCCTTTGTGATTGTGGCATCGTGAACCTTGTCCCGACCGGGAAGTGTCATCGAACCTCCAACAACAGCAGAGGAGTACCAATTTATGACGTTAACACGAAAGCGGCCGCCGGTTTGTAATATTATGTAATACCGTAATGGCGTATTTAATAATAATAATAATGAGGATACTTATATCGCGCTGAACTCCACAACACAAAGGGCCATGCTCGAAGCGCTACACACATTATTACCCTGGTGTAAGGACCAACATCGTTCCTTTTTCATTCTCAACTCCCTAGGGAGTATGCAACCTGGGCTGCCAATTAAGGCGCTCGAAGGTTATCTATCACATTGCCTGCACTTCCAAACCAGGTACTCAATTGTACTGCTGAGTGAACAGAGGCACATTTCGAATAAAGTCCCTTGCCCAAGGTGACACCATGAGCCTCTCAACTCATGTCTCAGTGTGAGGCAGGGAATCACCTTTCAAACTCTCAGTTTTCATTAAGCAATGAGGCGGGTAACCCACCCATCCAGCGAGCCACGCCCGTTGTTGCTGAACTTAACTGATAGCGGTCGACTGAGCTATGCACAGGACCACGTGCCACCACAATTTCCACAATTAGGGGCCCTGGGCCGGTAATAACATTATGGCTCTTATTGCACTAATATGTATATAGACCGAGCCGCTATTGGAGGCCGGCTCTGATTCATCTTCAGGTACCTTTAACCCCCCCCCCCCCCTATGAGGCCTGGCTCCTATTAGAGGAAATACAGTAATTTATTCATATATGGACAAATACTTCTTTATTTTTCAATAATATTATGTACACATGATAATGAAACGTCCTTGTAGTTTCATATTGTTCAGTTTTAGAGGTTATTTGTCTTTTCTTTACAACTACCATGTTTATCTAATGGAGTGAAGTAGAAAGTTTATATAATTACAAGTGCCGCAGTCACGAGTGATAATATTTAACTTGTTTCCCCACATTTGACAAAAACATGATAACAAACTAGAAAAGAATAATTTTCTCTTTATTATATGACCTAATAGTTAACCTTTTGTTTACAGTAGTCGGATCGCATTTACGCTGAGTCGATTCAAGAAAGTATATCGCCTCAGCAGCAATGTGTCATCATGACATCAGAGCATTGTTCGATGACATCAGAGCATTTTTTTATCAGTCAGAATGATAAGCGGGATTTATAGTCTTCATTCTGTCCATCCGTCCGTCCGTCCATCCCAAAACATCACAGTGCATCACATGCATATATTTCTAGTTGTTGTAGTGGCTTGAAACTTGACACTTGTAATTGCTATGATGTGTTGCAGACTGCGGTAATGAAAGTCCCAGAACGTGACCTTCAATGACTCTAAAAGTCGGTGTACCTGTTTTAGCCGTTGCTGTGATTTTTATCCGCACTGCTAACAGGTTTGCTGGTTGATTGAGTTTATTATATTCGGTTGGTTTGGGAATAGTGTCACCATACACGTGGAAGATGTCCTTCTACTGAGAAGCTGATTTGACAATTGGGAAAGATGAGTAGGAGTTGGATTAGATAGATGCACTAAGAGGGTATTGGAGACAGGGTTTTCCACAGACTGCAGTAATGAAATTCCCAGAACCTGACCTTCAATGACTCTAAAAGTCGGTGTACCTGTTGTAGCTGTTCCTGTGATTTTTATCCGCACTGTTAACAGGTTTGCCGGTTGATTGAGTTTATTAGCTTCGGTTGGTTCGGGTATAGTGTCACCATAACTTGATTTGTAGTGACGTTGCTCTTTTCTAAGACAAATGGCAAGTTTATAATCATCATTGTACTCTTCAAGAACTGACAGATATTCTATTTATTATGAATGGTGTAATCATCGTCATTTGGTCATATGTGAAGAACTTGCTGACAAGGTGATAATGTGACGTCATTAGAGAATCATTACGTCAGGCCATTATTTTATGACGTCAAATTATATCTGTCATTTCAGATTAAAAATGTCTTCACTGTACTTTGTAACCCCTGCTATAATCAAATACACTGTTTTATTTTTCAGGTATGGTTCACACTGGGATAGGTCCAACTCACGTTTCCAGCTGGTTGGCATCTCTAAACATACCAGGCATATCAGACCGAACATTGAAGAAGAGAGAGAGAGAGATAGGACCTGCTATCGAGACTATTGCTAGGAGATCATGTGGGAAGTATTTGCAGGAAGAGTTAGAATGTCAAAAAAGGCAACAAGCACAGGGCAACATACACAGTGATGGTGTGGCAACTCTACTGATTGGATGCTACGATATGGGTTGGCAGAGACGCAGTTCTGGTAGAACTTACAACAGCAAGTCAGGTCATGGCTCACTGATAGGGCAACATACAGGGCGAGTAATTGCGTATGATTCAAGGAAATCCACCTGCAGGACCTGTGAAGTAGCAGATGCTAAGGGTCAACCAGCAACAATACATGATTGTAGGTACAACTGGTCAGCCTCTGCAAAGGCTATGGAATCCAGTGTATGTGTGCAGCTTCTCAAGGACATTCATTGTGAAGACCACCATGTCAAGTATGTGGTAATGGATGATGACACTACCACATTAGCTCACATTAGGAAGGATTATGACCCAGACATCATCAAATGGAGCGACATCAACCATGCCAAGAAATCACTTACAAATGCCTTGTATACAGCAGCTAAGACGCATATGAAACTCAGCGGCAAAGTCATCGCATACTTGAAAAAATAGAGCCATGGGCTCTGTAGCTCATCAGGGTTTATATTGTTTAATGATGAAGACTGAAATAGATTTTTAGGTCATGGCTTGAGGCCCTTATTTGAGGCACCACAGGGTCTCCAAATCAAAAATTTAGAATCCCCATTGGCTAAAGAGTCTGTACACAATATTACAGCCTTCTAGGTACATTTGTTCTGGAGTAGATGAAAATAGGTTTTTAAGGAAGAGAACCCTGTGACCCCAAGACGCATAGGAAACTCAGCGGCAAAGTCATCGCATACTTGAAAAAATCATAGGTCATTGCTTGAGGCCCTTATTTGAGGCACCACAGGGTCTCCAAATCTACAATTTAGAATCCCCATTGGCTAAGGAGTCTGCACACAACTTTTCAGCTCTCTAGACCTTTTGAACTGGAGAAGAAGATGAAAATAGGTTTTTAAGGATGTGACCCCTGTGACCCCATTTGGGGTCATGGGGTCACAATATCTACAATTTAGAATCCCATTGGTCAAGGAGTCTGCATACAACTTTTCATTTCTCTAGACCTTTTGGAACTGGAGAAGATGAAAATAGGTTTTTAACGATGTGACCCCGGTGACTCCATTTGGGGTCACAGGGTCACGAAATCTACAATTTAGAATCCCCATTGGCCAAGGAGTCTGCATACAACTTTTCAGCTCTCTAGACCTTTTAGAACTGGAGAAGAAGATGAAAATAGGTTTTTAAGGATGTGACCCCTGTGACCCCATTTGGGATCATGGGGTCACACAATCTACAATTAAGAATCCCCATTGGCCAAGGAGTATTCACATAACTTTTCAGTTCTCTAGACCTTTTGGAACTGGAGAAGAAGATGAAAATAGGTTTTTAACGATGTGACCCCTGTGACCCCATTTGGGGTCATGGGGTCACGAAATCTACAATTTAGAATCCCATTGGTCAAGGAGTCTGCATACAACTTTTCATTTCTCTAGACCTTTTGGAACTGGAGAAGATGAAAATAGGTTTTTAACGATGTGACCCCGGTGACCCCATTTGGGGTCACAGGGTCACGAAATCTACAATTTAGAATCACCATGGGCAAAGGAGTCTGCACACAACTTTTCAGCTCTCTAGACTTTTTGGAACTGGAGAAGAAGATGAAAATAGGTTTTTAAGGAATGGACCCCCGTCACCCCATTTGGGGTCACGGGATCACGAAATCTACAATTTAGAATCCCCATTGGCCAAGGAGTCTGCATACAACTTTTCAGCTCTCTAGACCTTTTAGAACTGGAGAAGAAGATGAAAATAGGTTTTTAAGGATGTGACCCCTGTGACCCCATTTGGGATCATGGGGTCACACAATCTACAATGAAGAATCCCCATTGGCCAAGGAGTCTTCACATAACTTTTCAGTTCTCTAGACCTTTTGGAACTGGAGAAGAAGATGAAAATAGGTTTTTAACGATGTGACCCCTGTGACCCCATTTGGGGTCATGGGGTCACGAAATCTACAATTTAGAATCCCCATGGGCCAAGGAGTCTTCACACAACATTTCAGCTCTCTAGACCTTTTGGAACTGGAGAAGAAGATGAAAATAGGTTTAGAAGGATGTGACCCCCGTCACCCCATTTGGGGTCACGGGGTCACGAAATCTACAATTTAGAATCCCCATGGGCCAAGGAGTCTGCACACAACTTTTCAGCTCTCTAGACCTTTTGGAACTGGAGAAGAAGATGAAAATAGGTTTTTAAGGATGTGACCCATGTGACCCCATTTGGGGTCATGGGGTCACGAAATCTACAATTTAGAATCCCCATTGGCCAAGGAGTCTGCACATAAAATTTCAGCTCTGTGGAGTCATTGGTTCTGGAGAAGAAGTCGAAAAAGCGAAAAGTTTACGGACGGATGGACGGATGGACGGACGGACGCCATGCCATGCCATAAGCCCATCGGGCCTTTCAGGCCTGATGAGCTAAAAATGCTATGCATATGTATTAGCACAGAACAAGAATGATGTTGAAGGAGTACAAAGAGGGTTGAGGTGTATTGTTCCTCATGTATTTGGAGAGCACTCCCAATGTGGAACATGGTGTGGTTTTCGGAAACATGGCGCTGCCTACAAATACAAGTCACTTCCTCGAGGTCAGTGCTTGAGTGGGGATGCTATGAAGGAAGCCCTGGAGAAAGTGTTTGAAGTTCACGCATTGAATGCTGTACGCTTGGCTCCTTATGGAAGCACCAAGGGAAATGAATCCTTCAACAATACAGTAGCAAGCAAAGCACCAAAATCAAGGCATTATTCATCTTCTGAGAGTTTCGACTACAGACTTAGCGCTGCTGTTTCACAAAAGAACATCGGACAGGGATATTTATTGGATGTCTATGAAGAGAATCAACTAACACCCGGAAAATCATTGAAATATATATAGAGAAAGTGACCATGAATACCCTGAAGAAGGTCAACAAGGAAATCTCTATCGCCGATCTAGACAGGTGCCACCGGATAGGCAAACGCACTGAAGGAAAGAAGCGACAGATCATTGTCAAGTTTGTGTCCTATCACGACAGGAACCAGGTGTATTCCAACAGGAGGAAGTTACGCGATTCCAGGGAGTCGGTGTATATCAACGAAGATCTCACGCAACATCGCAGTAAACTGTTCAAAATGGCAAGGGACTTGAAAAGATCGCGATGGATCGAAAATACCTGGACCAAAGATGGACGTGTATTCGTATTGGAACAGCCAGAAGGAGCCATCAAAGCTGTGTATACTATACAGGATTTGAACAAGTATGTGCGTGCATAGTGTGTTGATACCAGTGACTGGATTCATTAAGAGAGCTGTAAGTTAATTTTTGAATTGCATATCATGTAAATAACTATCTTGATAATCTATGAGTACCAGTTGTATGTGTAAGTGTATTATATTATATTTGAATATTATGTTGTGTATATATATTTAAGTTATACTAGAACCACATCTGTCTACCTTCTGCCATGTTATTTTCATGTTTATCTAACTTTAATCATTTACATGCTATTCTCCCCATTCTATCCCTATGCTTGCTATTCGTATCTATACCAGAAATCAAAGAAAGCTTTATCGCTTGGTCTGCACTTCCCTACAATTTCATGTGTATGCATAACCATGTATTATCGTTTTACTTTGAACTATCCCGATTTCCACGCCGCTCGTTTCTTGATTTACGTACAAACTTTCTATTAGATAATGGGTAACAACATAATTCAACATCGAGTGGCGATCGGGACATTTCATTGTAGAACATGTTGTAAAAAGATGCGCCTGTTTACAACAGTTCAATTATTCATGATCAATTTATGTAAAGTTTATCGTATTGGTACGCCTCTATTTGAGTTACGTAATATGTCTTCTCTTTTGTCTGTATCATGCAAGACAAGCCTTGTGTTCACATTTCTCTGCGTACTACAAAGCCAGTTTCGTAATACAAATGTAATCATCCTTTTGCTATTGTTACTTCAGCTTGCTGGAGACATTGAATCTAACCCAGGTCCCGAGGCACGTGATACTCGCGAGAAAAAGTTGACTATATTCCATTTAAACACGAGAAGCATGAGAAATAAATTTGAATACCTTTGTGAGTATTTATCAGATTATCAAATCATTGGGTTTACGGAAACTCATTTAGATGAGAATATTAATAACGATTCATTAAAATGGCCGGGATATCACGATCCAATACGAAAAGACAGAAACTCATTTGGCGGAGGTGTTATGCTTTACATAAGAAATAACTTTGCATATAAAAGAATGCATGATTTTGAAAATATTTATGATGAAACAATTTGGATACAAATCTACTTACCTATAAAACCACTTATTCTTTGTTTAGCATATAGACCAGAATATAATTCCTTTGAATTCTGGGATCGATTAGATAATTCACTTGAAAATGCTTTAGACATTACAAGTTCAATTACGATCATTGGTGACTTAAATGCTGACCTTTTTTGTCATAAAGGAAACCATCTTAGAAATTTGATGTTGAACAAAAACCTTACAAACATAATTACGGAAGCTACACGAGTAACACAGCACACTAGTACTTTGATTGATCCAGTCATAATTAGTGATAACGTTAATTATATTGATTGCGGAGTTACAGATTTTGACAGTTCAGTTAGCGATCATAAAGGTACTTATGTGACAATAACTACATCTTTGAATACGAAAATGGCGTATACGAGAGATGTTTTGTGTTATAAGCAAGGTGATTACACAAGTTTGAATGCTCTCATCAGAGAAACAAACTGGACTGAATTATTCAATAATTGCCACGATGTCAATGAAGCTTGTCAACTATTTTATGAAAACTTAAACAAATTTATAAAAACATGCATCCCTTCTAAGAAGGTCACTATCAGACCAAACGACAAGCCGTGGTTCGATTCCAATTTAAGAAGAGAATGCAGGAAAAGAGATAGATTACGTAAGAAATCGATTAGAACAAAAAAACTAACTGATATAACAAAATTTAAAGAGCAAAGACAAAAGGTGAATAACATGAAGTACTATGCGAAGGAAAACTTTTATGCGAATTTAGACAACTTTCTCCTCGATTCGTTTATTGAAAATAAAAGTTCTTACTGGAAATTACTACGCTACCTAATAAAGCAATCCGGCTCGAGTACCTGCATACCTCCACTTAAATCTAGCAATGATCATGACAGTCCATCTTGCTTCTCTGATTTTGAAAAGGCAGAAAGACTCAATGAATATTTCCAATCTATTTCTACATTGGACACTACCAATGCATGCCTACCAGGTTTTAGAAAAAGGACAGGAGCTATTTTCGATACTTTAACGGTAACAAAAAGTGAAATCGAAGATGTAATAAGATGTTTGCATGTGAAAAAAGCCACCGGGCCCGATAAAATAAGTCATTTGTTATTGAAAAATATTGTCAATTCAATAAGTGATGCATTATGTTTCCTGTTTAATATGTCTTTGAAAACATGTGTTTATCCATCTGAATGGAAATTTGCTAATGTAATGCCACTTTTTAAGAAAGGCGATCCAACTCTAGCGTCAAACTATAGACCTATTTCACTTATCAGTTGTGTTGGTAAAGTTTTCGAAAGAGTTGTTTTTAAACACTTGTTTAATTATTTTCACACAAACAAATTACTTTATAAATACCAGTCTGGATTTCAACCTGGACATTCAACTGCGCACCAACTAATAGAAATATATAATCAGATTTGTGAATCATTAGATAAAAAAGAACACTATTGTATGGTGTTTTGCGATATATCGAAAGCATTCGATAGAGTCTGGCATGCAGGTTTAATGTTAAAACTTGAAAAGTATGGCATAGAAGGGCAATTATTGGGGTGGCTTGCAAGTTACATAAGCAAACGCAGTCAGAGCGTGTTTGTCAATGGATCTACTTCAAAGCCGAGAACACTCCAAGCGGGTATACCACAGGGATCAGTATTAGGTCCATTCTTATTCATTGTTTACATTAACGACATAGCCGATGAACTAGATTGCTTAACTCGCCTCTTTGCTGATGATTCATCGCTTGGCTACTCTTCGACATATTATAGTGAAATTGGAATGAAGCTAAATGCTAATTTGTCTAAGCTTAACATCTGGGGTAAACAATGGCTAATCAAATACAATCCAGATAAAACTGAAGCAGTCCTATTTTCGTTACAAAATGACAATGAGAAGTTACATCTTAAGTTTGATGGTGTTGAAGTAAGAATGGTTGACGCACATAAACATCTTGGAATAACATTATCAAGTAATGGAAAATGGGTTGATCATATAAATAACATTATTAAAAGTGTTGCAAAGATGGTGAATTCTTTACGAAGTTTAAAATATGTGTTGTGTAGAGATACACTTATTAAAATATATATTATGTTCATAAGACCTCATCTAGAATATGCATGCGAAGTCTGGGATGGATGTAATCAAGAACAAATAAATAAACTAGAACAGATACAATTACAGGCAGCAAGGATAATTACTGGCCTGCCAAAATATACTTCACGTAAATTCCTGTATTTTGAAACTGGTTTGGAAACGCTACAAGAACGTAGGAGAATACGAAAATTGAGTTTAATGTATAAAATTCAAAACCAAATTGCTCCTCCTTACCTTGTTGATATGCTACCACAAAACGTTGGTTCAAAAACTAATTACAATTTAAGAAACTCCCAACACACGTGTATACCATTCTCGAGGCTAAAACATTCAACGGAATCATTCTTCCCTTCAACAATAACTGCATGGAACAATCTACCACAACATGCCCGTACTTCACAAAATATCACTGCTTTTAAAAAGTGTATCACCAAGGCATGTGTCAATGCACCTGAATACTTTTCATGTGGAAAAAGAAAATTGAATATTTTGCATACAAAGTTACGATATGATGTTAGTTCTTTAAATTTTGATTTGTATAAATTTGGAATGAAAGATGATCCTAAATGCAGATGTGGTTATATCGAAAATTCTTATCATTATTTTTTTGAATGTTCACTGTATCAAAACCAGAGAGAGAAACTATTAGTATCACTAAAGCGCATAATTAACCCATCGTATGTTCTAGGTAATCTGAAAGTTATATTAGAGGGAAGTGCAGATTTGTCAATTTGTCAAAATGTAAATGTATTTAAATCGGTTCAATCTTTTATTCATGAGACCAAGCGATTTGTGTAAGATATTTAGTTTGTTAATTCTTCTTGCTGTCTTACTACTTACTTTTCTTTCTTTCTTTTTTCTGTTCAGTACCTGTCATCTGTATGTAATCAAATATTGTAAATACCAAGGAGAGGGTGTTTTAAGTTGGATAACTTGTTCCCAATCCGATTCTTGTGAATAAAATATGTTTAAACCAATCATTGAAAATTAGTGCTAAGAAACTGAAGAGAAAAAGTGAAAGAAGGAAAATGAGAGAAAGTGGGAGGGATTTCAAAAGGAGAAAATTAGAACTGAAAGAAACAAGAAACAGGTTTACCTCAGAACATGAAATAAGGGAAGGCACAACATATCAATCAAATGTTGATATTGCCACTGACAAGGATTTTGACATAGTAACCATTCCTGACCCGGTCATTTTACCTACGGTTGTATCTGTTGATGTCAAACAGTGTAGTACCGGCAATATCATTTCATGTGACATTGAAACCACATCCACAGAGTGGAATACAGAAATATGTCAGATTAGTGCTGTGTCTGGAGACTCTGAGTTTAATCAGTATATCCTTCCTGATAAACCCATCAGCCCATTTGCAGCAAATGTTACACATTTGACTCTTCAGGAAGGAATATTGCTTCACAAGGGAGTTGCTGTTGCAACTACTGATAAAGAAACAGCACTTGCACACTTTGTTCAATGGCTAAAAAATCATGATCAAGTTATCCTGGCTGGCCACAACATGAAAGCATTTGACTCCATCCACTTGATGCGTGTTGCTGAAGAATGTGACCTATTGCAGGCCTTTGAAGTTGTGGTGGGATTTATTGACACTTTGCCTCACTTTAGGAAGATCTATCCAGATTTGAAATGCCATAAACAAGAGTATTTGGTGGAACACCTGCTGGGCAAATCATTTGATGCACACAGTGCCATTGAGGATTGCAAAGCTCTTCATGAACTTATTTCCTTCAATTCAACAAACATTGTTCAACACAGTTTCTCCTTCCAGTGGTCTATTAGACACCTGCAATGTCTGCAAAACAAGAGACATAATATGGAAAGCTTCAGAACAGCTGTCAAAGATAAGGCCATAACACAAGGTATGGCAGAAAAATTTGCATCCTCAGGACTGAAACTAGATCACCTCAGACTTGCCTATAAACGCAATGGTGAAGAAGGCATTCAGTTCGTGTTGCGTGACAAATCTCAGGGGAAAATCAGAGTTACAAACCGAAAACAAGTGGTGAAAAACTGTGCAACTACTTTGCAAAGTAGCCGCTGAACTTGTATTGCATATGATGAACATTGTGGAACTTGAGCCAAAACTGCAGATGGTAAAGAAATTCTCCACAATTATATTATTTAGATCATAAATCTTTGTAAATATATTGAAAACTGTTGCTATTTGTTGAACTTGAATGGCAACTGATGAAGATTGTGTACAATGTATTTTCCACCAAAGCTGTACTTGAGCTTGGCAGTAATGAATTTCTCCCCAATATTATTACTTAGATCATAATCTTTGTAAATATATTGAAAACTGTTGCTATTTGTTGAACTTAAATGGCAATGATGAAGATTGTGTAATGTATTTTCCACCAAAGCTGTACTTGAGCTTGGCAGTAATGAATTTCTCCCCAATATTATTATTTAGATCATAATCTTTGTAAATATATTGAAAACTATTGCTATTTGTTGAACTTGGATGGCAACTGATGAAGATTGTGTACAATGTATTTTCCACCAAAGCTGTACTTGAGCTTGGCAGTAATGAATTTCTCCCCAATATTATTACTTAGATCATAATCTTTGTAAATATATTGAAAACTATTGCTATTTGTTGAACTTGGATGGCAATGATGAAGATTGTGTACAATGTATTTTCCACCAAAGCTGTACTTGAGCTTGGCAGTAATGAATTTCTCCCCAATATTATTACTTAGATCATAATCTTTGCAAATATTGAAAACTGTTGCTATTTGTTGAACTTGAATGGCAATGATGAAGATTGTGTACAATGTATTTTCTGCCTAAATTGAACTTGAAAGTAGTGATTATTTCCTCAATATTACTTTGTAAATACTTTGAATAGTAACTGTTGAAATGTAATAGTATTGCCATGAACATTGTGTGAAGTTTGTCTGCCCTAAAACTTAAATTTGGCACTAAATTTTTAAATCGATCGGCATGGACTTTCCTTGGTCGAGGGTTGTATGTAGTCTGTTGACTTTTTACAATTTCGATTTCTCCTTCAGAACCTCTGTACCCCCTAAGATGATTAAATTCAGAATTATGTACATTTGAGTGTAATGACCAAATATATTATAATTGAGTGTTTGGTGATGATTCATTACATATAATGAACCTGTTTGTTTATATTGACATCCTCTCCCCCCATAGAAAATTGAATCCTAAATGACTAGTGACCTACATATTCATTATTTTACAAATAAATTACCAGGTATTCATAATATTGTTATAATAAATAGTGGAAAACTGAATTACACAATGTTTTTCCTCATTAAAACATTAAAATTGGATACACTGTGTTGTTTCAAGTTATTAATGTCAAGTATCAGTCAAGCAGTGAAGAGTTACCTCCCCTTACAATTTTTTTTCACAAGTTATTGATTTTTTACATCAAATAACTCAGAAAAAAGGTTCGTGACATATATTTTTTTATACTTATTATTCTTCAACATTGTTTTCTACAAGTTTAATCATGTTTTAAAAAAAATTCAATTTAATTTATTTTTTTAAAAGAACTTTTAAATTTATTTTTGCAGTATTATTTGTTGATTTTGCATTTTTAGCATACTATGTGAGTGACTAAAGGCAACGGAAAAGTTTCAGAAATCATTTTTCTATGTTTATTACATCCCATTCATGAAATAAACACACAATTTAACTAAAATTAATTAAAGGATTTTTAAAAAAGATTATTTTATTAATATTCTTAAAATTTTCAAAATTTATGAGACATAACCTAAAAAAACAACATTTGCCGAAAAATAAGGTCCGTGACATATTTATTTTTTTTTAAATCTTGAAGAAGACATATTCAGCTTTCATCATACCAATTTATAGCAATTTTTCAACACAACTTTTTATTGGTTCGAACGTCTTTAAGCATTCATTTGGTAAACGGCAGAGTTTTTCTCTGTTCGGCAGCAACATCGGGAGAGTGAGCAACATATTTGACATGTTAGTTTCGTGGTGCATTCGTGTCCTCATCGTGCCCTTCGTACGTCTATCGAGATGACATCGAATGATTCGTGTCATTATCGTATTTGTCTTCGCCTGTCCAGCAGGACCATAGGGCAGATTTTACAAGCGAAGGCCATACGAAGGTAACACGAAGATGACCGAAGTCAAAAGAAGGCAACGCAACTGCGTCATACTTTGCCAGAATGCACATGGTGATTATACGTACCGGGTCGTATTGACAAGGTGACGAGGGCATTTACTACATAAAAGGTTTTATGTCAATATGAGACATGTAATGATATATAGTTTACATATTATAACCTATGAAATATATGTAACAATATTTATCTATATATAACACAATGATTATGAACTATTTTACCACGGAGGTATACATGCATCTGGATACTGTATCTGTACCAAAAAAACTCATAACATTTATGTATACAAGCATTCATTATATATTAAAACATAGAATATATTCATATAGATATCGTATATAAATTTATTACACTCTCGTTGAAGATACTACTGTTCTGAAACATTGAAATGTTATTCAACACTGTTGTGAAACATTGCACGTGAAATCGATCGTAATCGGAACAACTTGGGATCGCACTGGATTTCTTCCTACACGGTTTATCACATAAAGTCTTATGATGATATTGTAGAGACGCTTCTATCACAATTTACTGTCAATCAGTATCACTTGGTTGATTAAGAGTTAGTTCCCTTGACATGTAATCTCGTCAGCGCTCTCGCGAGTTGACCGCCATTTGCATGGCTTTGTCATGCAACTTGACGTAGCCTAAGTTAGTTTATAAATGTAGTCTAGATTCTAAATTCACAAGGAATAAACTGACAATCGTCAGTTGAGTATTAATGCGACTACATTGTAATCCTTATAGGTACATTTAAATATTTTATTCTCCTTTTTTTGCGGAATGAGTTTCATTGTTGAATGTAAACACATAGCTTCATGTCGTTACGTAAGTTTTCCACGTTGTGGAGGCATTGTTCATGTCTGTCTGTTGCTTCAGAATATACCATACCAAGATATATGAATTAAAAAAATGCTTCAATGTAACTATCAATGTTGATATAACATTTTACTGTTTGCTAAAATGTCGGAACTCCAGTTTCGGCGCTTCTGTTGCAATTTGTGCCGTCAATGTTAACTTCATCGGCAACAAGAACAATGATCCCAAAAATTTCGCTAGATAAAACTAGCTGCAGAACTGTATGTAACTTTACTCCCCAGTATCATTGTCATCCTGGTGTTACAAAGCCTATTTTGGCAAAGCAACTGCAGTTACTACAGATGCAACTAGCCTAACTGAATCGCGCTTGAAAACAGTCGCATTCCGATGACGTCACAATCACCCGACATCATTCATAAGATCTAGTGAGATTAATACGATGTTTTTGTTTACTCGCCAATTTGCGCTTCTTAAAGTTTCAACATAAAGTCAATGTAATGAGTGTTTTGAATTTGTATTGTTCAAAATTTAAACTGTTATTAACGGATATTTGCTTGGTCTATTTTTGGTGTTTAGTGAGATGGCGCTATGCGTCCATGCTAAGAGATGTATCCCTACGCACATCTACATGAATGAAGAGTGACCTTTAATTACATATTTCATTAATTTAAAGCGTGTAATAAATAAAATACTAAACTCCATCCCGTTTAATAACATATTTATGAAACTCGTGGATGGTATCGGTATCTACCTCGCTTTCGCTCTTTAGATACCAAAAACACCCACTCGTTTCATAAATATGTTATTAAACGGGACGTCGTTTAGTATTCTCTATATATTGTTGTATATAATATATACTTATATATTGTAAGTAATGAATATATTCTTACTTTAGTTCCATGCTAGCATCATAATATTCAACGATGGTTATACGCAGGTATCACGAGGATAGTAGATAAAGTCGCGTTGCCTTCTTATGACAATCGAGAAGCAAATTGTTTCATATTTTGGCGATGGTTGGCCGTGCGAACGGAAAGAGTCAGACACGTGCTGACCACGAAAATGAAGATTTGCACTCGGGTTCAGAAGTTTTTGACAGTTAGTTCGAATAAATTCGATACACTCTATAACACTTATCTTGAACAGTGGTGCTTGTCCCAATCCTCTTTACACTACACTAAACGCCAAAGGAAACGTTACCCCAATTCTTTTTTTAATAACTTTTTAAGTATCAAAGATATTTTAGAAATGAATGGTTCAAAAGGAAGCTGTATAACGTAGCATTATTCTTATAACACGTTTAAAAATCCTGATGGATTCATATTGTGGCAAAATGCAGCTTGCTTAAGAATACTGAAATTGTCCGGTTTTCGACCAGGCTGGTTGTTACCAATAAATGTGATTTAGATGTCCAGAAGAAGTTGAAAGTAAACTTTTACTTTTGTGACTTGACAAAAAGGTTGTATGCTTTATATCATAATCCCTAAACGATGAAAAATACTGTCATTGCGTAAGTTTAAGTGTGAAACTTATGAAATGTTTTTTTCTAGTCATTAAATATATTTTCTCGTAATTAACCTTAGTGAAAACGAGTTTACTGTGTTGTCAAATGACTTAATAGTATTTAGGAACACAGACGATTATTTATGTGAACATTTTTGCTTGAAAATGAAAACTTTTTATTTTTGTGTTTATCACCCTGACGCATTATCACTCAAATGTAGCAAAATTCAAGCAGCATTTGCATGAACTAAATGCTTCTACAGGGTATAAAAGGTGCCTACTTTACATGATATGGCACACATCTACGAAATCATGCCGCAATTGACAAGTGGAGAAAGAGAAAAAGCTATGGGGATGTTGCCGATGGGTATCGACGAACCACGATGTTGCCTTTGGATATCACCGTATGACCATCATCAGGTCTATCAGGCCTATCAGCGGTCTGAAGATAGCGCTGGCGAAGTCGTATTATGGTAATACGGTGACATCCAACGTCATTGGCAACATCGTTGTTGGTCGACCCCATCTGCAACATCCCCTTTCTCCACTTGTCAATCGCGGCATGATTTCTTAAGCAAGCTGCATTTTGCCACAATATGAATCTATCAGGATTTTTAAACGTGTTATGAGCATAAAGCTACGTTATTCAGCTTTCGTTTGAACCATTAGTTTCTCAAATATCTTTTATACTTAAAAAGTTATTCAAGAAAGAAGTGGGGTAATGTTTCTTTTGGCGTTTAGTGTATATACGAATGACGAATGGCGGTAGAAGGGAAATTAACCAGCTTTTAATGTCAATACTTTTACACTTGTTCTTTATTACAAAACTTTTATTCAAAGCAATGTTTTACATGTGGTATTGCAAGTTGGTTCGGAGGTTTTTCATTACAAATAAAAAACAAACTGTCAAAAACCATTAAAGAGCCATCACGGATGTTGATGAAAATATAAAAAAATTTCCAAAAATCTAACTCCGTGAAATAAATACACTTAATTTTTCCCTAATTTTTCCAAATGAAAATAAGCCGAGAAATTGCATTAATTAGAAATAAAGAAATGAATCTGACCCTGAACGATTATTACAAAGCCTGAATATGTCAAAATTAAGAACAAATGAGGATAATAAATTTACTAATAATTATGGACATAAGATAATTAGCCTTTGCAAAAATAATTCCATGTATATATGTAATGGCCGGGTCGGAAAAGATAAACATTTAGGCAGACCCACGTGTAAAGATAAAAGTGTTATAGATTACGTAATTGCGTCACCTATGTGTCTACCATTAATTACTGATTTCGAGGTTTGTGACTTTAATCCACTATACTCTGATGTCCATTGTCCCGTGAATTTTTCGTTTCGAATCAACCTACAAAATGAAGCTGAAAATGAGCTTACCTCCGAATCTCCACGTGACCACAGTCCAAGTATGTCCTCACAAAGTATCCCTAAAAGATTCCGATCGGAAAATGGTCATCTGTTTGTTCGAAATATCGACCCCAAACTGGTCAAGGAGTTGACAGATACTGTAATAAACACTGAAGCCGGTCAGCGTGACTCAAGTACTACGGTTAACAAGTTAGCCAATGACATAACACACGTGCTAACTAGTGCGGCAATATGCACGTTCGGAACGCGGAAAGCCCCGCGCACGAGCTTCATTAACAGTAGTTACCGCAAACCAAAACACAAACCGTGGTTCAGAAAGGATTGTCAAATTATGAGAAAACATTATAGATTGGCTAAAAACAATTACTACCGTAATAGGACGGCGGAAAGTAGATTGTATTTTCGACAACAAGCAAAATCCTATAAACGTTGCTTAAAACGATATTCTAAACAATATACGCGATCCGTTTGTGACAAATTCAGATCTCAAATCAAGACTTCACCTCGTGTATTTTGGAAATTACTGAATCCTAGAAAGGAAAGCAAGAACGAGCATGTCGATCTTAAAGCTTTTTATGATTTCTTTAAAAAATTAAATAATATAGAATATCCTGACATTGACTTCAATGAGGATACTTGTAACCATGTCGACCGATGTTGTGTGGATAAATTAAACGAAGATATCACTATTGAAGAAGTATGGAAAGCCGTCTCATGTCTTAAGACAAATAAAGCCGCAGGATCTGACCTTATTGTAAATGAATACCTTGTTCATTCATTTGATAAAATGGGACAACTCTATGTACATTTATTCAATCTTATACTCTCAAGTGGAGTCATACCCGAGGCATGGGTAACAGGTATAATAAAACCGATTTACAAATCTAAAGGTGATCAATCGGACCCTAATTCATACAGACCGATAACAATTCTTAGCTGTCTAGGAAAGCTTTTTACAAGTGTCCTTAATGTACGTCTCTCGGAGTATATTGAAACGAATAATATCATGACAGCGTCACAGGCAGGTTTCCGTAAAGGACTCTCAACGGTCGATAATATATTCATTCTACACATGTTGTCTCAAATACTGAAATCATCCAAACGCAAACTATACTGTGCTTTTGTTGATTTCTCGAAAGCTTTCGATAATGTATGGCGTGCCGGACTTTGGTTAAAATTGCTCCGTGTCGGCGTAAAGGGCAGATTCATGAACGTTATACAGACACTGTATCAAAATATCAAATCATGTGTTTCATCAAATAATAAGTTCTCGGATTATTTTCCTTGTCGTAATGGAGTACGACAGGGAGAAAATCTGTCGCCTCTATTGTTTTGCCTTTTTATAAATGATTTAGAACAGGAACTTTCTTGCCAAAACTGCAAAGGCATAAGTATACAATGTTTGAGTAACACTAATGAACTGTTATTTTTACAGTTCTTGGCGCTACTGTATGCAGATGATACTGTCCTATTTGGCGACAGCCCGAAATCGTTACAGTTATCTATAGACCACTTCTATGAATATTGCATTAAATGGAAACTTACTGTAAATGTTTCTAAAACTAAAATAGTTATCTTCGGTAGCGGGGCAACAAAAGGTAACACATGTTCTTTTAGGTTTGGAAATCAAACTCTAGATATTGTCGACAATTACACATACCCTGGATTATCTTTTCATAAGAATAGGCGACTTATTTATGCCATGAAACTCCTCACAGAGAGTGCCATGAAGGCCATGTTTTGTCTTATAAAACGAGCTAGAAAAATATTGTTACCTCTCGACTGCCTTATACAGGCCTTTGATGTTATGATTGTTCCAATTTTACTATACGGATCAGAGGTCTGGGGCTATGAAAATATTAATATTATTGAAAAAGTCCATTTGAAATTTCTGAAGTTGATAACTGGATTAAGAAACTCTACAGCAACATACTTCGTTTACGGCGAACTTGGCAGAGAACCCCTTAGTATAAAGATATTCAAAAGAATGGTATCGTTTTGGCATAAAACATCTACACAAACAGAAACCGTCAAATTATCTAATATCATCTTAACATTTGTGAAATTTGACCGGCACAACAACAATAATAAATGGCTGGAGAAAGTAGAAGACATTCTGAATAACTGTGGACTGAGCGATGTTTTTCACAATCCACAAAACTACAGCACAAAATGGCTCGTCTCAAAAGTAGATGTTGTGTTGAAAGATCAATTTCTTCAATCGTGGCGGGAATCCATCCGATTAAGCCCTAAGGGCCATTACTACAATTATTTTAAAGATGCCCCCTATTTTGAACAATATCTGTTGTTACCAAGAAATATTGCGAACCCAATTTTAAAATTCCGAACCTGTAATCACAACCTACCCGTTGAGACAGGGAGGTGGCGTGGACTCCCCAGGGAGGAAAGGACATGCCACCTCTGTGACTCACCGGCAGTTGCCGACGAAATGCATTATTTGTTTAGATGTCCAGCCTTAAGTATCTTAAGATCTCAATACATACCATCTTATTATTCAAACTGGCCAAGTCCATTTAAAATGAATCTACTCTTAAAAAATAACAAATTCCGATGTCTAAAGAACCTGTCTGCTTTCATTAGATGTATTTTTTCTCATATGTAATATTATGTATATGATATATATCTATATAAAGTGTCATATGCTACTTTAATGTCCTGCATGCGCAATCGATTTTTTCTTTTTTTCTCTCTATGTAAAATTGCTCATGTACCACCGTGTGTGGTTTTAGAGAATAAAGAATCTCGAAAGTAAAGGTGTTTTCCAGTCTAAATATAGATCCAGTCTATTATTTTCAAGCGCAAAGCATTATGGTCTAGCTCACACACAGTAAACAAAGACACGAAAGAATAACAAAAAATATGAGCAATAAAAGAAATCGAAATATATAATTTTTTGATGGTTATTTATTTACCATTTCATTTAATTATGTATTTGCTAAAGATATTGGAATAATTGTTTTACCCAACTAGGTATTTTTCTTGAATTTTATAATTAATGAGAGTAAAAATGTGTCATAATTTGCTGGTCTTATTTCAATAAAAATAACATTAAACATGAATTAATTTGTATATTCTCAGGACATTTAGAAACATAGTTTGTAAAGCAATCGTCACATTCAGTAATGTGTGACAAGGGTACTTTGCAAGAGAGACACGTGCAGCACGTGCAGCACATGGGTTGTCATGGCGACTTGCGCTAGAGACGAGCCTTCACGCTTCGGAAGCGTTTGCTGTTTGTGTAGTACGTATTACGCAAAAAAGGGGACTCTGTTTATATACGTCAGATACCCGTAGCGCGCGCTAGTCGAAGTGATACTTCTCTTTGAAACAAAATTGCAATACATTGTCGTGATATGAAAATTATTTAACATATGCCATGTTGTAGATAAAAGATTTCTCTGGCGAATGACGTTATAAGTATATTTTCCAAAAATTTGAAACACTAACATCCGTGATGGCTCTTTAACATGGCAAGGATAATATCGGGAGTCTCTTTGGAAAATATGTTATAGGCACACGGCAAATTGAAAAAGAGCTTCAAAAGTATAACTGACTCTGAACATTTTCATTATAATGAATATGTACTTTTACCTTCCAAACTCCATTTTTCAGAACCAACAGTTGACGTTGTTCAGTTGTGTTGACATTGCACATATTGTTATGTCTAGTCCTGTGTCCTTAGTACTTTACTTGACATGTTTATTGTTGCATTTTAAGGCCAACAAAGGATCAGTATTAATAGCTATATACAGAGAGGCTAAGGACTATAAAAGTAGCCGGCTTAAAAACGAAATAAAAAATTCGAAAACAAATATTTTGAATCGAAAACCCTATAACATCAAATCAAAATCAACATGCACTTGTGCAAAATGTAGTCATGATATTAAAAAAAAGTGTGATAGCTTCTTGGTTAAGTTGTTAATTGACCATCAAACGAACACTGTCATTGTCATCATAACGATGATCATTGAGTGTCTACAAGAAATCATCAGGATGACTGTGGTGTATCCACGAAGGCTTGGTGTCAGCGCCCTTCTTTGAACCTGGCACCGCTGGCTGTACCACTCTTCAAGCCTTCCTGTAGAGACAGCTGTGATGCTGGCAGCCTGAAGCAACAGTGGTTACAGGTTTAATTGAGGTTCAGCAAGTAACGGGTCTTAGTCTTTTATCAAACTGTGTCTTACTGCAATTTTAATAATAATAATCTGTATTTATCATTATATTAAATACATGGTGTAACCTCTAGGATTTACTTTGCATTTCTGGAGAAAATGCAGTTAGGTATTGATTGTTTCAGTTATAACCCAGGAGACGATCTTGACATCCATCCGCTCAGCTAAATATGAAACGTTTTATCAGGGGCATCCTACTGCTACAGACAGGTGCGTGTCAGCATGTTTGACCTGAGATGCCTTTCGTTGGTGCACTATAAGAAGTGGGTGCAAAGTAAACATGGTAATGTACATAATTATTTACATCACATACTGAAAAACAATTATTAACAGACGACTTACTTTCTATTCCTCCGACAGAGAAGACATATCAAAACAATAATGACGAGAAGAAAGAAGGCGACGACAATTCTGATGATACCTCGTCTCGCTTCGTCGGACAGATAATCATACCATTCTGAAATATAGTAGACATGGGTTAGATAAATCAGTATCACAGCCATTGTCTCTGTAGTTCATTAGTTAAGATGTATGTGACATATCAGTAAAGGTTGTAAACACGTGGGTCAGAGGGTTAACACATCTACAATGGCGAATAAAACTGTACACAAGGTTTCAGCTTTCGATGGCTTTATCGTTTAGTTATGAAGAAGGAGTAAAAATCCCTGTATCTTCTTAAAAGGACAAGATGATCTACAAATCTACAGTTTTACTCCCATTTTGCCAAGGAACCTATACACAAGATTTCAAGTACTTTAATTGATTTTACTTGGGTTTAGGTTGTGACACTTGGTAATCTGATATGCATCGATTGATCTACAAATAGACATATCAGGTGTGTGTAAATCACTCCCCCAATAAATCTTTAAAGTCTGATTAAAATCTGCCGGGATAAGAACTCATATCACACGGTCTGATGGCTGCCCGAATAGGCGCTGTTTTGACACAAAATCGGGCAGCCATTCACAAGGCTCGAAATAAAAGCTTTCGGTACGAGGAGCCAGGGGTTAGTAACTCCAGACAGTTATTCTTTCGTCTGTTTCCGTAACATTAGCAACGTGTTAACGAATGATTCCGAATGCATTGAATTAGCGATCATTTGAAAAGCTATCATGTGGTTGGTGACTCAACTGGCCAAGACAATCGGCAATACAGAGCGTCTACAGACCCTGACGAAAGTAATTTCTAAAACCAGTTCGCATCCTTTTATTTTTTCGGAAAAGGGTAAATTTTCAGACTGGAACACATAATTTCACATTCCCAGCTCCGGAGATTTTACATTTTAAGAAGAAGACAACTAAGACGTTCATAAAGCTTGACCACTTTGACCCCTGAATGAGTCAGAAGGTCATTAAATATACATTGTATATTGCTTTCTTCTCTAGGAACCAGTACACACATTTCAACCCATTCTAGATGTTTTGGTTTTGGAAAAGAAAACAATACAGATTTAAAGTCGTCGTTCCGTCACTATAGTATCAATTAATCATTGCCTATACATCAACCTTTTATGTGCAATGAAACCATTTTTGTTGGTGTCGTGCGTTTTAATCTGGATGACACACACACACATATATATATATATATATATATATATATATATATATATATATATATATAATATCGAATAAACAATGAGCATATAAATAACATCAATAGAAGTTATGTATCACAATTATAAAACTTCAAGTCATTGATAAAATCACATATAACCTACCGGATCGAGAAGTATGTTCCAGCGGTCACTGTGTTTACATCCTAGCCTCCGTGTCTCCTCCCTGACCCCACACACTCCGTTTGACCCTCCACACCAGAACAGGTGCGTGCTCGTGAAGACCTACCCATCGCTGACCCTCCACACGTCGCGCTACATCGCATAGTCCCCCACTCTCCCCAAGTGGTCCATTCACCTTAGGAGAGAATGTATATATGAACATGTAGCTACTAGCAAATGTACATGTATATATAATGTTTAGAGGAGTGATATCGTCCATTTCATGTCGCGTCGTGGTAACAAAATAGCCAAGACGTAAAGGTTAATATCCGAGTAACTCTTCATTCCTTAAAAATGATGGAGACAAGCCCCGGAGGGCCGAGGCCTTTTATTTTTAAGGAATGGACAGTTACGAGGACATTAACCTACTTAAATTACACTCAAAGTATTGCTCTTTATCATTATGACATTCATCGGGTCTATCAGGCCTATCAGCGGTGACTCCAGTCTGAAGATAGCGCTGGCGATGTTGTATAATGGTAATACGGTGACATCCAAACTGATTGGCAAGATTGTTGTTGGTCGACCCCATCTGCAACATCCCCAGAGCTCTTTCTCTTTCTCCGCTTGTCAATCGCAGTATGACTTCAACAACAGAATTTTTCATCGTTAAGGGCTTATGACGTAAAGCATACATGTACAACCTTTTTGTCTAGTAACAAAAGTAAAAGTTTACTTTCAACTTCTTCTGGACATCTAAATCACATTTATTGGTTACTACCAGCCTGGTCGAAAACCGGACAATTTAAAACTTCTTAAGAAAGCTGCATTTTGCCACAATATGAATCCATCAGGATTTTTAAATAAAGCTACGTTATTCAGCTCTCTTTTGAACCATTCATTTCTCAAATATCTTTTATACTTAAAAATTTATTCCAAAAAAAAGTGGGGTAATGTTTCTTTTGTCGTTTGGTGTATATACGAATGACAAATGACGGTAGAAGTGAAGTTAACCAGCTTTGAATATCAATACTTTTACACTTGTTCTTTATTACAAAACTTTTATTCAAACCAATGTTTTACATGTGGCATGGCAAGTTGTTTTGGAGGTCTTTCATTACAAATAAAAAACAAACTGTCAAAAACCATTAAGATGGCAAAGATAATATCGGGAGTCTCTTTGGAAAATATTTTATAGTCACACGGCAAATTGAAATATAAGCTTCAAACTTCCAACTGACTTTGAACATTTTCATTATTATAAATGTGTACTTTTACCTTCCAAACTCCAGAACTAATAGTTGACGTTGTTCAGTTGTGTTGACATTGCACATATAGAGAATCTCACCCAAAGTGTCTTCTGAGGCTTGCCGAGGATATTTTTACTTTAATCACGAGTGTTGATAGGTAGTTTAAAACCGACGGCGCTAACGGAGGTTTTAAACGTTGAAATTTGTGGGTGTTGAATAGCAATGAATCCAGGAAATTTTACAAAGGTAATTTTTTATCGATATTGTAACATTGTAACATAACCGTTAGTTATCAGGCGTTTTGAAACGAACTCTCTTTTTGCGTACCTATCTCTGAGTGAAAAGGACTTTGCGACTGTTCCATTTTTGTAACAGGTGTGGTCAGGTCAAAACAATTGTAAATACTCGGCGTAATATGTACATTAGCAACAATTTAAACATAAGCTCAAACAGTGTCACTCAACTATGGTCACTTCAAAATATCACGTATCCTTTTAGATGGCGATAAACATGTATCTACGACATCAACACAGTAAAAGAGCTAGGAACAAAATTATTAAACTTGCCCTCACACATTGTGACAGTGACGCTAGCATTGTGCGTAAAAACGTTTGATCACTATGACGTCATGCCATGGCAACGGCATTCGGTAAACACAGCCGCATGGAAGACGTCGTCAAAGTTGGACAAATCTTACTAGATGAAAACATTTCAGTTTCTTGAAACTAATTAATGTTGAGATTTATTTGTCACCTATACTGCAGCACATATTAAAAAGAAAAGAAAAATTAAATTTTGAGTCGGGCCGAATCTTGTGAACATGATGTATATGTTCGCGGTGATTCGCCCTAAGTAATTTGCGGGTATTCATTGTCATTCAACATAGGCAAATCAACCAATCAGAATCAAGGATACAACGAAATCATGTTACAATTTGATTGTAGCGATATCTACAATGTAGATATCGCTTGTATATATTGCTTGATCTCACACAAGCGATATCTACTGTGTGAGCCAGTTTTGGATGATAAATTGTTATCTCTAGTCCTGTGTCCTTATTACTTTACTTGACATGTTTATTGTTGCATTTTAAGGCCAACATAGGATCAGTATTAATAACTATATACAGAGAGGCTGTGGACTATAAAAGTAGCCGGCATAAAAACGAAATAAAAAATTCGAAAACAAATATTTTGAAACGAAAAACTTGGTTAAGTTGTTAATTGACCATCAAACGAACACTGTCATTGTCATCATAACGATGATCATTGAGTGTCTACAAGATATCATCATGATCATCATAACTATTTACATCACATACTGAAAAACAATTATTAACAGACGACTTACTTTCTATTCCTCCGACAGAGAAGACATATCAAAACAATAATGATGAGAAGAAAGAAGACGCCGACAGCGACGACAACGCCGATGATAGCTCGTCTCGTATCGTCGAACAGATAATCATACTATTCTGAAATATAGTAGACAAGGGTTAGATAAATCAGTATCTCAGCCATTGGCTCTGTAGTTCATTAGTTTAGATGTATGTGACATATCAGTAAAGGTTGTAAACACGTGGGTCAGAGGGCAAACACATCTACAATGGCCAATGAAACTGTACACAAGGTTTCAGCTTTCGATGGCTTTATCGTTTAGTTCTGAAGAAGAAGTAACAACCCCTGTATCTTCTTAAAAGGACCAGGTGATCTACAAATCTACAGTTTTACTCCCATTTGGCCAAGGAACCTATACACAAGATTTCAGGTACTTTAATTGATTTTACTTGGGTTTAGGTTGTGACACTTGGTAAACTGATATACATCTGTTGATCTACAAATAGACAATGTACAGTTGTGTGTAAATCATTCCCCCAATGAATCTTTAAAGTCTGATTAAAATCTGCCGGGATAAGAACTCATATCACACGGTCTGATGGCTGTCCGAATCGGCGCTGTTATGACACAAAATCGGGTAGCCATTCACAAGGTTCGAAATAAAAGCTTTCTGTACAAGGAGCCAGGGGTTAGAAACTCCAGACAGTTATTCTGTCGTCTGTTTCCGTAACATTAGCAACGTGTTAACGAATGATTCCGAATATATTAAATAAGCCATCATTTGAAAAGCTATCATGTGATTGGTGAATAACCTGACCAAGACAATCGTCAATACAGAGCGTCTACAGACCCTGACGAAGATAATTTCTAAAACAAGTTCGTTTCCCTTTATTTTTTCGGAAAAGGGTTAATTTTAATCAGACTATTACACATAATTTCACGTTCCCAGCTCCGGAGATTTTACATTTTAATAAGAAGACAACTAAGACGTTCATAAAGATTGATCCCTTTGACCCCTGAATGAGTCAAATGGTCATTAAATATACATTGTATATTGCCTTCTTCTCTAGGAACCAGTACACACATTTCAACCCATTCTAGATGTTTTGGTTTTGGAAAAGAAAACAATACAGATATAAAAGTCGTCGTTCCTGTCACTATTGTATCAATTAATCATTGCTTATACGTCAACCTTTTATGTGCAATGAAACCATTTTTGTTGGTGTCGTGCGTTTTAATCTGGAAGACACACGCATATATCTATATATAATATCGAATAAACAATAAGCATATAAATAACATCAATAAAAGTTATGTATCACAATGATAACAACATCAAGTCATTGATAAAATCACATATAACCTACCGGATCGAGACGTATGTTCCGGACGGTCACTGAGTTTACATCCTAGCCTCCGTGTCTTCTCCCTGACCCCACACACTCCGTTTGACCCTCCACACCCGAACAGGTGCGTGCTCGTGTAGACGTACCCGTCACTGACCCTCCACACGTCGCGTTACATCGCAAGCCCCCCCCCCCCCCCCCCCCCCCCCCGCCCCCCTCCCCACTCTCCCCAAGTGGTCCATTCACCTTAGAAGAGAATATATATATGAGTATATATGAAAATGTAGCTACTAGCAAATGTACATGTATATATAATGTTTAGAGGAGTGATATCGTCCATTTCATGTCGCGTCGTGGAAACAAAAATAGCCAAGACGTAAAGGTTAATATCCGAGTAACTCTTCATTCCTTAAAAATGATGGAGACAAGGCCCGGAGGGCCGAGGCCTATTATTTTTAAGGAATGGAGAGTTACGAGGTCATTAACCTACTTAAATTACACTCAAAATATTGCTCTTTATTATTATTTATAAAGTTAAAGAACTTAAATTTATAGATAAAAAATACGATGTGGTGTGTTACTATCCATTACTGAAACATAATCGAGCGTAAGAACAATAGGATTACGTCACAAGTGTAATATTAACTCGAAACAGCAAAAACTGCATTAATTTGTCATATAAAAAACTATGACATCGAGAGTTCAAGATAAGAAGCGTAACTAACTGCTATTGTACATAGTACTAACTACAAGTAGCACATGTATAATAGAGATAAAAAAAAGGAGTTAATTGAGTTACTCCAGAACATATTTTTCTCTGACTTACACAGTGGAACACGTCAGATTTGACATCATGTCAACATTGTAGCTCAACTGATTGTTTCACATGTCACCTTATTTGGGTAAATTCAATGAATTGAATATTAGCCGTTACGAATTAGTTAATTACAACTGTTTCTGCTTCATTAATCCGGCGGTTCATCATAAGCGTTCGGGTAATACCCTTGACAAGCGATCATCATACTGATTGGATCGGTAAACTTCAATGACAGTGGATTGACACGGGAGTTTAGCCTGTCTTTTTATATATATATATTTTTTTTTATTCATGGACGAGTACACTCAACAATTGACATAAATGTATTAATTGGTTAACATGGCCAGGATATTTTAGCTGCATAAAGACTAAGCAAAAAAAGCAGAAAAAAACAAAACATAATTCATCATTCACACCCATTCAAACACCCATGCACGCAGACTAGAAGTTTATACATTCTGTAAAGTATTCAACAACAAAGAAAAGAGGAGGAAATTACAGCAATTAGGTATTCAGAAGATTTTCATAGAGTGCCCATTTCCTGTAGAACTAGAGAATCTCACCCAAGTGTGTTCTGATATTAAATATATCAACACGATTTGATTAACGCTACAAATATCCGAGGCTTGCCGAGGATATTTTTACTTTAATCAACGAGTGTTGATATATTTGATATCAGAAGACATTAGGGTGAGATTTTGTTTATCATTCAAAAATATTTCTTCAACAATTATTAGCTCAAGATTGACATATCTGAAACACAACACTGCCATTTACCTTCTTCTGCAGTGATCTCAGTGAGGTCATAGCATTGTGACGTCATAAGCATTATGGCATCATAGCATTGTGACGTCATTGCATTGTCAGCAGTGTTCTCAGTGATGCCAAATCTTGATGTCATTAACTGATGATGTAATAGGATTATGACGATTTGATTGTAGCGATGTCTACAATGTTGATATCGCTTGTAGATATCGCTTGATCTCACACAAGCGATATCTACTGTTGGAGCCAGTTTTGGAGGATAATTCTGTATATTTAGCTTTGTTGAAGTGTCTAATTTTTTTCTATTTAGCGTGTCAGTAGTTTGTGATTTTAATGAATTGTAATGTTTTACTTTGTCTGTCAGTAGTTTGTGATTGTAATAGATTGAAAAATCTCATTTGGTGTAATAGTTATAGATATCCAGCGTGTCAAACTCATTTGATATTCTAAATACGTTCTCGTCTATCTGTAGATTCACAGGGGAGAAACTTCATCTTGTTTTGTTCATTTCGGTAGTCCGAACATTTCACTATCCGAACGTTTTTGATGAAAAACGGAAGCGTTCGGATTATCGAGACCTGACTGTATATGGATTATTACTCATATGGAAAATATCTGCAAGAGAGCAAAGTGAACCTAATAGAGATAGTCTGTGTCGTGGTACATTGTTTATACAAGTAGTTGCCACACGCCGTCACAGTAATCAGGTCAATTTGATAACGGTTTATAGGGTCAGTATTTTACATAATATGAGCTTACACTTAATACTTACCAGCACATGGTTGACTACTACAGGGCCAAGACTCTATCAGTGTATCAGAACCTGGACACTGGGCTCCTCCTGGAGATGTTGGAAGATTACAAACTCGGGTCCGGGTTCGATCCACAACCGTACCATCAGCAGCACCACACGACACTGGGCAGGGAGGGGTGATCCAGGGAGACCAGCTCGACCAGCCTTCATTCACTGTGATTAATCAGGTACTTTCTCATTTCAACTGACCAGATTCTAGCCTACGTAGCGAAACATTGTGATAAGTACAGACGGCTTCGGCCCATGAACTACTATAATAGATATTAAATAATATTGTGCAAAGGACTGTGCGCAATCATTAGATTTGAGGTAATTGCTTTTCTGAACATGAACATGTATAAGTCAACATTCATAAACTCTCCATATTATGCTGTCCTCAAGTCCAAACCGAAGACACTATTTTTTTTCAAGTATTATTTTGGGAAGTTGACCTGCGCTTTGAGCAACAGATTGAATGGTCTAGACCTTTATTATAATAGTGTATATTACATCATCATTTTTTTGGTAGAAGTTTTAATAGGGAAGTATGTGTGTATGGTTCATAAGTGAACAATATTTCTTTTACAGAAGATGCAGCAAGGAGTTAGAGGTGTGTGGTTCATAAGTGAACATTAATTTAGGATCAAATTATCTGCAATTGTACAAGACAATTATGAGTGTGTTATCAGAGACTTGATTCCATTGTCGTGATCCCATTCCGTTAATTGTCACTATACTTATTATATAGCTCGTACAGAACACATAATAATTATACCTGGGCATGGATCCTTTCCGCATTGGAAGAAAAGAAGTTCGCCATTTACCCCGGGACATTTTTCACCCCCGTTCTGTGGAGCTGGGTTGTCACACTGCCGAGTTCTGTTCCTCAGTGCCGTGGAACCCCCACACGACACAGGACAAGGGGCGTCCACCCACTGACCCCAGCTCGACCACACGCCATCCACCATGCCTGCAAAATTTGTTTACGGTAAAATAAGCAACAGGCAACCTACCATCAATGAAATGTTATTGGATGTTGTCTCGTTGTCATCTTCAAAAGTAATCGATGTGATAAATGTGACCTATAAACACATTCATATTAAGCATACTTTTAATCATAGACATATCTTATAAGTCAAGAAAGTATTGCGAGGATTTACATTGACATCTGGTATTCTTTGAATTCTGACCACCAACAATCGTAAGAAAAGCACTTCAAAATATGAGTTTGTACAGAGAATTACATAATCAACTGTAGAAAAATCAGGAATAATGTTATGGATGAAAACACGAAAACATGACAGCGTTTGGTGTTCTATTGAATGTAACTAGGGACCAGCGTTTACTCTTGGTCCTTACAACATAAATACACATACAGGTACACATACAGGTACAAATACTCTTACACAAACAGGTACACATACAGGTATACATACAGATAAACACATAAGTACACATACAAATACACATAGTATACAGGTACACATACAGATTCAAATACAAGTACACATAGTATACGGGTACACATACAAGTATACATACAAGTACACATACGAACAGGTACACATACGTACAGGTACACATACAGGTACACATACAGGTACACATACAGGTACACATACAGGTACACATACAGGTACACAGACAAGTACACTTACAGGTATACATACAGTATTAATAACTACACTAAACGCCTTTGGATGTCAACGTATGACCATTATACGACTTCGCCAGCACTATCTTCAGAATGAAGTCACTGCTGATAGGCCTGATAGCCCTGATGATGGTCATACTGTGACATCCAAAGGCATTGGCAACATCGCTGTTGGTCGACACTCATCTGCAACATCCCCAGAGCTCTTTCTCTTTCTCCACTTGTCAATCGCCGCATAATTTCGTAGATGTGTGCCATATCATGCAAAGTAGGCACCTTTTATACCCCGTAGAAGCATTCAGTTCATGCAAATGCAGCGTGAATTTTGCTACATTTGAGTCATAATGCGTTTAGGTGATCAACAAAAAAAATGAAAAGTTTTCTTTTTCAAGGAAAAATGTTCACATAATTAATCGCTGTGTTCCTAAATACTTTTAAGTCATTTGACAACACAGTAAACTCGTTTTCAGTAAGGTAAATTACCAGAAAAGATCTTTAATGACTAGAAAATATATTTCATTAGTTTCACACTTAAACTTACTAAATAACAGTATGTTCATAGTTTAGGGGTTATGATGTAAAGCATACAGCCTTTTTGTCTAGCCACAAAAATAAAAGTTTACTTTCAACTTCGTCTGGACATCTAAATCACATTTATTGGTTACTACCAGCCTGGTCGAAAACCGGACAATTTTAAAGTTCTTAAGCAAGCTGCATTTTCCCATAATATGAATCCATCAGGAATATTAAACGTGTTATGAGCATAACGCCACGTTATTCAACATTATTTTGAACCATTCATTTCTCGAATATCTTTGATACTTAAAAAGTTATTCAAAAAAGAAGTGGGGTAACGTTTCTTTTGGCGTTTAGTGTATTTCAAAAAAGTAATAGCTCAGGGAGAGCAGTCCTTTTTTATTGTTGTGGTATGCTATTATTTAGAACTGGAATGATCTTCCCTAGTTTTTTACTGTCCGACAGTATTGGGGAAAATAAAGACAATTCATTCACTCATTCATTCATTCATTCATTCATTATGTTTCGTACCTGGACATTCTGGAATCTCACATGTCGCTTCTTTTGTTTCATTACGTGTTCCAGTACAGTCTGCTCCACCATTCTCAGGAGTTGGATTTGTACACGTTCGATTTCTGTTAACAATAGTAGTCACATTCGTTCCACACGTTACACTGCATTCTGCAGCGCTCCATTCCGACCAGTCAGAGAATCCACCATCTATGGCACCTGAAAAGGCATAACAAAAATGTCATTGTATTGTTTATTTTCATAGAAAATGTATCTCCATTGTCCAAAGTAACAACTGAAACATATTTCATTCAGTCATTAATTCATGTATACATACAGGTACACAGACAAGTATACATACAGGTACACATACAGGTATACAGGTAAACATACAGGTATACATACAGGTACACATACAGGTACACATACGGATACACATAATGGTACACATACAGGTATACATACAGGTATACATACAGGTATACATATCGTTACACATACAAGTATACATAGTATACAGGTTCACATACAAGTACATATAATTACAGGTACACATACAGGTATACATACAGGTACACAGACAAGTACACATACAGGTACACATACAGGTATACATACAGTGTTAATAACTACACTAAACGCCTTTGGATGTCAACGTATGACCATTATACCACTTCAGCAGCGTTATCTTCAGAATGGAGTCACCGCTTATAGGCCTGATATACCTGATGATGGTCATACTGTGACATCCAAAGGCATTTGCAACATCGTTCTTGGTCAACACCCATCTGCAACATCCCCAGAGCTCTTTCTCTTTCTCCACTTGTCAATCTCGGCTTAATTTCGTAGATGTGTGCCATATCATGCAAAGTAGGCCCCTTTTTTTTACCCCGTAGACGCATTCAGTTCATGCAAATGCTGTGTGAATTTTGCTACATTTGAGTCATAATGCGTTTGGGTGATAAACAAAAAAATGAAAAGTTTTCATTTTCAAGCAAAAATGTTCACATAGATAATCGTCTGTGTTCCTAAATACTATTAAGTCATTTGACAACACAGCAAACTCTTTTTCACTAAGGTAAATTACCAGAAACGATCTTTAATGACTAGAAAATATATTTCATTAGTTTCACACTTAAACTTACTCAATAACAGTATGTTCATAGTTTAGGGATTATGATGTAAAGCATACAGCCTTTTTGTCTAGTCACAAAAATAAAAGTTTACTTTCAACTTCGTCTGGACATCTAAATCACATTTATTGGTTACTACCAGGATGGTCGAAAACCGGACAATTTTAAAGTTCTTAAGCAAGCTGCATTTTGCCATAATATGAATGCATCAGGAATATTAAACATGTTATGAGCATAAAGCTACGTTATTCAGCATTATTTCGAACCATTCATTTCTCGAATATCTTTGAAACTTAAAAAGTTATTCAAAAAAGAAGTGGGGTAACGTTTCTTTTGACGTTTAGTGTATTTCAAAAAAGTAATAGCTCAGGGAGAGCAGTCCTGTTTTTATGTTTGTGGAATGCTATTATTTAGAACTAGAATTATCTCCCCTAGTTTTTTACTCTCCGACACTATCGGGGGAAATAAAGACAATTCATTCACTCATTCATTCATTCATTCATTCATTCATTCATTATTTTTCGTACCTGGACATTCTGGAATCTCACATGTCGCTTCTTTTGTTTCAGTACGTGTTCCAGTACAGTCTGCTCCACCATTCTCAGGAGTTGGATTTGTACACGTTCGATTTCTGTTAACAATAGTAGTCACATTCGTTCCACACGTTACACTGCATTCTGCAGCGCTCCATTCCGACCAGTCAGAGAATCCACCATCTATGGCACCTGAAAAGGCATAACAAGAATGTCATTGCATTGTTTACTTCCATAGAAAATGTATCTCCATTGTCCAAAGTAACAACTGAAAAACATTTCATTCATTCATTAATTCATGTTTACATACAGGTACACAGACAAGTATACATACAGGTACACATACAGGTATACAGGTAAACATACAGGTACATATACGGATACACATGTTGTTACACATACAGGTATACATACAGGTATACATACAGGTTCACATACAAGTACACATCATATACAGGTACACATACAAGTACACATACAAGTACACATACAGGTACACATACAGGTACACATACAGGTATACATACAGGTACATTGTACACATACAGGTGCACATACAGGTACACATACAAGTCTACATACAGTGTTAATAACTACACTAAACGCCTTTGGATGTCAACGTATGACCATTATACGACTTCGCCAGCACTATCTTCAGAATGGAGTCACCGCTGATAGGCCTGATAGACCTGATGATGGTCATACTGTGACATCCAAAGGCATTGGCAACATCGTTCTTGGTCAACACCCATCTGTAACATCCCCAGAGCTCTTTCTCTTTCTCCACTTGTCAATCTCGGCTTAATTTCGTAGATGTGTGCCATATCATGCAAAGTAGGCCCCTTTTTTTTACCCCGTAGACGCATTCAGTTCATGCAAATGCTGTGTGAATTTTGCTACATTTGAGTCATAATGCGTTTGGGTGATAAACAAAAAAATGAAAAGTTTTCATTTTCAAGCAAAAATGTTCACATAGATAATCGTCTGTGTTCCTAAATACTATTAAGTCATTTGACAACACAGTAAACTCTTTTTCACTAAGGTAAATTACCAAAAACGATCTTTAAAGGCGCTGTAGCACGTTTTTTCGCTCAAATAAGTTGATGAAATGTATTTGAAAAATAATTTCACCAATAGTAAAACATCCTTTTCTCCTCGGAAAATAAAGTTTAAAACGAGTGTACATGTTTTGGTTAAGCCATGGGAATCGTTTTTGTAATACAAAATAATAAATTGTGTTCACAATAAAATGGCCGCCATGCAATTTTTGCTTTATACGCAACATAGTTTTTACCACTACAGATAATTTGTTTGTGTAATAAGACGTTTTACCCTCTAAAGTTAATTAAAATGACATAAACTATCATTATAAATGGGAAATTTGAAAAAATAAATTTTGCAAAAAACGTGCTACAGCGCCTTTAATGACTAGAAAATATATTTCATTAGTTTCACACTTAAACTTACTCAATAACAGTATGTTCATAGTTTAGGGGTTATGATGTAAAGCATACAGCCTTTTTTTCTAGTCACAAAAAGAAAAGTTTACTTTCAACTTCGTCTGGACATCTAAATCACATTTATTGGTCACTACCAGCCTGGTCGAAAAACCGGACAATTTTAAAGTTCATAAGCAAGCTGCATTTTCCCATAATATGAATGCATCAGGAATATTAAACGTGTTATGAGCATAACGCTACGTTATTCAGCATTATTTTAAACCATTCATTTATCGAATATCTTTGATACTTAAAAAGTTATTATAAAAGAATTGGGATAACGTTTCTTTTTGCGTTAAGTGTATTTTTAAAAAGTAATAGCTCAGGGAGAGCAGGCTTTTTTTATTTTTGTGGTATGCTATTATTTAGAACTGGAATTATCTCCCCTAGTTTTTTACTCTCCGACACTATTGGGGGAAATAAAGACAGTTCATTCACTCATTCATTCATTCATTCATTCATTCATTCATTCATTCATTCATTCATTCATTCATTCATTCATCATGTTTCGTACCTGGACATTCTGGAATCTCACATGTCGCTTCTTTTGTTTCACTACGTGTTCCAGTACAGTCTGCTCCACCATTCTCAGGAGTTGGATTTGTACACGTTCGATTTCTGTTAACAATAGTAGTCACATTCATTCCACACGTTACACTACATTCTGCAGCGCTCCATTCCGACCAGTCAGAGAATCCACCATCTATGGCACCTGAAAAGGCATAATAAGAATGTCATTGTATTGTTTACTTTCATAGAAAATGTATCTCCATTGTCCAAAGTAACAACTGAAAAAAATTTCATTCATTAATTAATTCATGTATACATACAGGTACACAGACAAGTATACATACAGTTACACATACAGGTATACAGGTAAACATACAGGTATACATACAGGTACACATACAGGTTCACATACGGATACACATATTGGTACACATACAGGTATACATACAGGTACACATACATGTACACATACAGGTACACATACGGATACACATAATGGTACACATACAAGTACATATACGTACAGGTACACATACAGGTATACATACAGGTATACATATAGGTATACATAGTATACAGGTTCACATACAAGTACATATAATTACAGGTACACATACAGGTAAACATACAGGTACACAGACAAGTACACATACAGGTACACATACAGGTATACATACAGGTATACATAGTATACAGGTTCACATACAAGTACATATAATTACAGGTACACATACAGGTAAACATACAGGTACACAGACAAGTACACATACAGGTACACATACAGGTATACATACAGTGTTAATAACTACACTAAATGCCTTTGGATGTCAACGTATGACCATTATACGACTTCGGCAGCGTTATCTTCAGAATGGAGTCACCGCTTATAGGCCTGATATACCTGATGATGGTCATACTGTGACATCCAAAGGCATTTGCAACATCGTTCTTGGTCAACACCCATCTGCAACATCCCCAGAGCTCTTTCTCTTTCTCCACTTGTCAATCGCGGCATAATTTCGTACAAGTGTGGCATATCATGCAAAGAAGGCACCTTTTATACCCCGTAGACGCATTCAGTTCATGCAAATGCTGTGTGAATTTTGCTACATTTGAGTCATAATGCGTTTGGGTAATAAACAAAAAAATTAAAAGTTTTCATTTTCAAGCAAAAGTATTCACATAAATAATCTTATGTGTTCCTAAATACAATTAAGTCATTTGACAACACAGTAAACTCGGTTTCACTAAGGTAAATTACCAGACAAGATCTTTAATGACTAGAAAATATATTTCATAAGTTTCACACTTAAACTTACTCAATAACAGTATGTTCATAGTTTAGGGGTAATGATGTAAATCATACAGCCTTTTTGACTAGTCACACAAATCAAAGTTTACTTTCAACTTCGTCTGGACATCTAAATTACATTTATTGGTTACTACCAGCCTGGTCGAAAACCGGACAATTTTAAAGTTCATAAGCAAGCTGCATTTTGCCATAATATGAATCCATCAGGAATATTAAACGTGTTATGAGCATAACGCTACGTTATTTAGCTTTCTTTTGAACCATTCATTTCTCGAATATCTTTGATACTTAAAAAGTTATTCAAAAAAAAGAAGTGGGGTAACGTTTCTTTTTTCGTTTAGTGTATTTCAAAACAGTAATAGCTCAGGGAGAGCCCTTTTTTATATTTGTGGTATGCTATTATATAGTACTGGAATTATCTCCCCTAGTTTTTTAATCTCCGACACTATTGTGGGAAATTAAGACAATTCATTCATTCATTCATTCATTCATTATGCTTCGTACCTGGACATTCTGGAATCTCACATGTTGCTTGTTTTGTTTCATTACGTGTTCCAGTACATTCCGCTCCACCATTCCCAGGAGCTGGATTTGTACACGTTCGGTTTCTGTTAACCACAGTAATAACATTCGTTCCACACGTTACACTGCATTCTGCAGCGCTCCATTCCGACCAGTCAGAGAATCCACCATCTATGACAACTGAAAAAGCATAACAAGAATGTCATTGCATTGTTTACTTTCATAGAAAATGTATCCTCATTGACCAAAGTAACAACTGAAAAACATTTCATTCATTCATTCATTCATTCATGTATACATAGAGGTACACAGACAAGTACACATACAGGTCATATACAGGTATACATACGGGTACACATATAGGTACACATACAAGTACACATAGTATACGGGTACACATACAAGTACACATACGTACAGGTACGCATACATGTATACATACAGGTACACAGACAAGAACCCATACAGGTACACATACAAGTATACATACAGTGTTAATAACTACACTAAACGCCTTTGGATGTCAACGTATGACCATTATATGACTTCGCCAGCACTATCTTCAGAATGGAGTCACCGCTGATAGGCCTGATTGTCCTGATGATGGTCATACTGTGACATCCAAAGGCATTGGCAACATCGTTGTTGGTCGACACCCATCTGCAACATCCCCAGAGCTCTTTCTCTTTCTCCACTTGTCAATCGCGGCATAATTTCGTACAAGTGTGGCATATCATGCAAAGTAGGCACCTTTTATACCCCGTAGACGCATTCAGTTCATGCAAATGCTGTGTGAATTTTTCTACATTTGAGTCATAATGCGTTTGGGTGATAAACAAAAAAAATTAAGGTTTTTATTTTCAAGCAAAAGTATTCACATAAATAATCTTATGTGTTCCTAAATACAATTAAGTCATTTGACAACACAGTAAACTCGTTTTCACTAAGGTAAATTACCAGACAAGATCTTCAATGACTAGAAAATATATTTCATAAGTTTCACACTTAAACTTACTCAATAACAGTATGTTCATAGTTTAGGGTTAATGATGTAAAGCATACAGCCTTTTTGACTAGTCACACAAATCAAAGTTTACTTTCAACTTCGTCTGGACATCTAAATTACATTTATTGGTTACTACCAGCCTGGTCGAAAACCGGACAATTTTAAAGTTCATAAGCAAGCTGCATTTTGCCATAATATGAATCCATCAGGAATATTAAACGTGTTATGAGCATAACGCTACGTTATTCAGCTTTCTTTTGAACCATTCATTTCTCGAATATCTTTGATACTTAAAAAGTTATTCAAAAAAAAGAAGTGGGTTAACGTTTCTTTTTGCGTTTAGTGTATTTCAAAACAGTAATAGCTCAGGGAGAGCCCTTTTTTTATATTTGTGGTATGCTATTATATAGTACTGGAATTATCTCCCCTAGTTTTTTAATCTCCGACACTATTGTGGGAAATTAAGACAATTCATTCATTCATTTATTCATTAATTCATTCATTATGATTCGTACCTGGACATTCTGGAATCTCACATGTTGCTTGTTTTGTTTCATTACGTGTTCCAGTACATTCCGCTCCACCATTCCCAGGAGCTGGATTTGTACACGTTCGGTTTCTGTTAACCACAGTAATAACATTCGTTCCACACGTTACACTGCATTCTGCAGCGCTCCATTCCGACCATTCAGAGAATCCACCATCTATGACAACTGAAAAAGCATAACAAGAATGTCAATGCATTGTTTACTTTCATAGAAAATGTATCCTCATTGACCAAAGTAACAACTGAAAAACATTTCATTCATTCATTCATTCATTCATTCATGTATACATAGAGGTACACAGACAAGTACACATACAGGTCATATACAGGTATACATACGGGTACACATATAGGTACACATACAAGTACACATAGTATACGGGTACACATACAAGTACACATACAAGTACACATACGTACAGGTACGCATACATGTATACATACAGGTACACAGACAAGAACCCATACAGGTACACATAGAAGTATACATACAGTGTTAATAACTACACTAAATGCCTTTGGATGTCAACGTATGACCATTATACGACTTCGCCAGCACTATCTTCAGAATGGAGTCACCGCTGATAGGCCTGATTGCCCAGATGATGGTCATACTGTGACATCCAAAGGCATTGGCAACATCGTTGTTGGTCGACACCCATCTGCAACATCCCCAGAGCTCTTTCTCTTTCTCCACTTGTCAATCGCGGCATAATTTCGTACAAGTGTGGCATATCATGCAAAGTAGGCACCTTTTATACCCCGTAGACGCATTCAGTTCATGCAAATGCTGTGTGAATTTTTCTACATTTGAGTCATAATGCATTTGGGTGATAAACAAAAAAATTAAAAGTTTTCATTTTCAAGCAAAAGTATTCACATAAATGATCTTATGTGTTCCTAAATACAATTAAGTCATTTGACAACACAGTAAACTCGTTTTCACTAAGGTAAATAACCAGACAAGATCTTTAATGACTAGAAAATATATTTCATAAGTTTCACTCTTAAACTTACTCAATAACTATGGGGTGCCAAATGGGACTTTAATAGCTATTTAGTAAGCTTACTAATTCAGGCATGTATTAAGTAAGCTTACTAACACGAATTAGTAAGCTTACTAATTCGATTTAGTAAGCTTACTAATTCGATTTAGTAAGCTTACTAATTCGATTTAGTAAGCTTACTAATTCGTTTTGAATTATTAAGCTTACTTAATGAATTAGTAAGCTTACTAAATGATTTAGTAACCTTACTAAATGAATTAGTAACCTTACTAAATGAATTAGTAACCTTATTAAATCAGCTCAATTAGTAAACTTACTAATTCATTTAGTAAGGTTACTAATTCATTTAGAAAGCTTACTAATTCGATCGATTTAGTAAGCTTATTAATTCATTTAGTAAGCTTACTAATTGATTTAGTAAGCTTACTAAATCAGCTGAATTAGTAAGCTTACTAAATCATTTTTTTATTTTCCCGCTTAAAACCAAATAATGATTACTCCCTCCAATGCGGTAAAATGGCGGGATAATTTCACATGGTAAAACGTGACGTATAAGTAGTAGCTGGTGGACGTTCCAAGTAATTCTTTACAACATTTAACTGCCAATGTTCTCCCTATAGTGTATTTAATGTGTTCCACTGTTCGCCACCACAGTTACAGAAACATCCTCTACAACGTTCGGCAAAGAGTTTCCGTAGAACATCGGAGTTATCTCCCTTTGCAAACATGAGCCACTGGTTACCGCGCATTTTAAACATGGGTTTTTGCCAGTCTCCCCTTTTTAATGTGCTTGTTAAAATATTATCAGAGTGATCTACTACAGTCTAGAATGAACAATGTACGTGTATATAATTATTACTTCATCAAATACTGTCACTTGTCTGAATAAGCCTATGTCCTTTGTCTGATCGTTTTTGGGAGCAGTCATTTATTGAGATGTCAACAAACCGGAAATGAATTAGTAAGCTTACTAAATCGTAAAACCGGAAGTCATTTAGTAAGCTTACTAAATGAATTAGTAAGCTTACTAATTAATTTAGTAAGCTTACTAAATCGTTTCTATTTAGTAAGCTTACTAAATGAATTAGTAAGCTTACTAATTCATTTAGTAAGCTTACTAAATCGATCACATTAGTAAGTTTGCTAAATGAATTAGTAACCTTACTAAATGAATTAATAACCTTACTTAATGAATTAGTAACCTTACTAAATGAATTAATAACCTTACTTAATGAATTAGTAACCTTACTAAATGAATTAGTAACCTTACTAAATGAATTAGTAAGCTTACTAATTCATTTATTAACCTTACTTAATAGCGATTAAAGTCCCGTTTGGCACCCCATAAATAACAGTATGTTCATAGTTTAGGGGTAATGATGTAAAGCGTACAGCCTTTTTGACTAGTCACACAAATCAAAGTTTACTTTCAACTTCGTCTGGACATCTAAATTACATTTATTGGTTACTACCAGCCTGGTCGAAAACCGGACAATTTTAAAGTTCATAAGCAAGCTGCATTTTCCCATAATATGAATCCATCAGGAATATTAAACGTGTTATGAGCATAACGCTACGTTATTCAGCTTTCTTTTGAACCATTCATTTCTCGAATATCTTTGATACGTTATTAAAAAAAGAAGTGGGGTTACGTTTCTTTTGGCGTTTAGTGTATTTCAAAAAAGTAATAGCTCAGGGAGAGCCGTTCTTTTTTTTATTTTTGTGGTATGCTTTTATATAGTACTTGAATTATCTCCCCTAGTTTTTTAATCTCCGACACTATTGTGGGAAATTTAGACAATTCATTCATTCATTATGTTTCGTACCTGGACATTCTGGAATCTCACATGTTACTTGTTTTGTTTCATTACGGGTTCCAGTACAGTTTGCTCCACCATTCTCAGGAGTTGGATTTGTACACGTTCGGTTTCTGTTAACCACAGTTGTAACATTCGTTCCACACGTTACACTGCATTCTGCAGCGCTCCATTCCGACCATTCAGAGAATCCACCATCTATGACAACTGAAAAAGCATAACAAGAATGTCATTGCATTGTTAACTTTCATAGAAAATGTATCCTCATTGACCAAAGTAACAACTGAAAAACATTTCATTCATTCATTCATTCATTCATTATGTATACATAGAGGTACACAGACAAGTACACATACAGGTCACATACAGGTATACATACGGGTACACATATAGGTACACATACAAGTACACATAGTATACGGGTACACATACAAGTACACATACAAGGACACATACGTACAGGTACACATACATCTATACATACAGGTAAGAAGAATAGATGTTACCTTAGCACAAAAATGACGTCATCATTTTCTGTGTATCCGTCATTTTGAATGACGTCAAGGAGGGGTTCAGGTAACCTTAAGGTGACCTTGGAATGTATGGTCATGGGATCTATTATAACACATTTTTAATTTCTGTGATTATGTCATTTTGAATGACGTCAAAGGGGGCTCAGGTGACCTTTAGGGGACCTTGGAATGTGCCTGTATAGGAATTTTTTTATAGGAATTTTTTTTATTGGGCTTGTATACTCTTAAATTTATTGATAGGGGTATGTATACTGCTAAATTAATTGAGTTGACCGATTTGTTTAAAGTTCGGTCAAACTGATCTCATTCAGGTTCAAATGGAGCATTTGCAATGTTCGAAGTGTAACCCCAAAACTACCTGAACTGTAGAATTCATTCTGCGCTGAGATACTGAACTGTAAAGACGTGTTTTACATTTCTCTCTCTTATAACATGGATTCCTATGGATATGACATTGTTGCTGATTGTAGTGGATTTTCACTAAATTCTGATTGTACTTCGTTTGAGAAGAGACTTGAATCGTTCAAGGACTGGCCTTTTCAAATGAAGCAAAATCCTAGAGATTTGGCTCAAGCAGGTCTCTATTATCTGAGCCGTGGTGACTCATGTATTTGTTTCAAATGTGGTATTCGTCTCAAAGAATGGATGTCTACTGATGACCCCTGGGTGGAACACGAAAAGTGGTCGCCAGACTGTGACTATTTACGTATGGCAGGGATAGTAAGGAGAAAGGAAATTTATCCCAGATCAAATTGGGTCTAAATTTGTCTGTACATGAACGGGTAATTGTTTGTGTAATCCTGACCATAGGAGGCCATTCTTCCATTAGACTCAGAACTGTACAGACGTGTTTTTGCATCCTTAATGTGACTGTAGTTTGTTTGAGGAAAGACTAGATTAATTTAAGAACTGGCCAATTCAAATGAAACAGAGTGCTGAAGACATGGCTCATGCAGGACTCGTGTACCAGAACAGAGGAGACTTGTGTGTATGTTTCGAATGTCAAGTTCCTCTTAAGGGATGGTTGTCTTCGGATGATCCCTGGGTAGAACACGGGAAAAGGTCCCCAGATTGTCACTATCTTAGAATGGTAGGAAGACCAAAGTGGTATAATAAGATGAACTCTGATGGAAAAAAGGACTGATTTTACTCTAATCAACTCAATGTAAAGGATTCATTCAAAACTAATAGTATAACTGCTTTTTTTAATGCCTTATAAATATTATGGAATAAAAAAGATTGAAGATATTGTTTGTTATCATCGATTTATTTTCACGCTATCTATGGGTCTGTCCACTGCAGTCTACCAAAGGTCAAGAAGTGGTTAAAGCCTTGACAAACTTACGAAAAAAATACAAGATCGCATATTTGGTATTTTATCAAATTGATATGAGAACTGAATTTAATATAGATTGACAGAACTTATAATAGGTCGAGATAATGACTAATGTCATTTGCTTCAGAACATTCAAACTGAACGCATCACCATGAGTCAACAATATATACCATTTGTCCCGGACACAGAGAAATGGACTCGCTATTATATGTTACAAGTCCAGGGTAAATTGAAACCCTATGACTTTGTGATGAGAAATGGGGAACGACAGGGTATAATGTCTGTTGACAGAACATTGGAGCTGTACGATCCAGAATGGCCTAAAATTTTGGAAGAAAGGAAACGAAAAGAACAGGCACTGACCATGCCTTAATCTGAGCAACCCAAAATTAACTTTGTATCCCCTACACAACAAGTCGTGGAGCAAGCTCAAACTCAGGAAAAAAGACAACAGGCAAATTTTAAACGGTCAAAGGAAATCAAAGTATGAGGAGGTCCAAGAAAACGAATGAAAACAATCTTTTTACTACCAACAACACCAAATTATAAAGTTAGTTTGATATCAAACACTGAACTGTCAACATGTACTCCTGTCCTGTGTGTTTCAAGACATATTCTTGGCCAGATAGTCTAAAGCGTCATATGACTATCAAACATGAACAACCACCACCACCACAACAACAACCACCACCACCACAACAACAACAACAACAACCACAACAACAACAACAACAACAACAACCACAACAACAACCACAACAACAACCACAACAACAACCACAACAACAACCACAACAACAACCACAACAACAACCACAACAACAACAAGAGGTTTCATTACGTCACCCCTTCACCATGATCGTTTCCGGGCCAACATCATCTGGAAAATTGTATCTTGTTCGACATATTTTGGAAAGCCTCAAGATTAAACCTTACCCTCAACGGATCGTATGGCTTTATCGTCGCTGGCAGCCTCTTTACGATGACATTCTACAATCCGTGTATCCTCCTGTAGAGTTTGTTCAAGGTATTCCCATAGATTTGGACCAAGACTACTTTTTTGACACAGGTGTAAGAAATGTCATTGTTCTTGACGATCTCATGTCGACAGCGAGTAAAGATCTCAAAATAACTGACTTGTTTACAGAAGGTTCCCATCATCGCAACCTCTCTGTCATCGCCATCAATCAAAACCTTTTCTATAATAGGAACCCAACACAACGTAGAAACTGTCATTATATAGTCATGTTTAACAATCCGGTTGACCAACAATCCATCATGACCTTAGGTCGTCAAATGTATCCAACCCGATCTCAACATTTTATGCAAACATTTGAAGAGGCTACGAGCGAACCCTATGGCCATCTTTTAATTGATTTAAAACCTGATACACTAGCAGACGAAAGACTTCGTCCTAATGGCTGTAAAGTGAGTAGTTTGAAAAACCATCCTCATTTAGAGTCCCTCCGAAGCGTGCAGACGTGTGCCGAAAATCTCTGCGATATGCTTTCTTGCGATAGTTGTGGAATAGTCTTCCAATCTACTACGGACCTCATGAAACACAGAAAAACTTGGTGTCCAGAGAGTTGAGACTCTAGACAGAGTCCACCTGGATTACCTGATGGGAGAATGAAAAGAAAATTGGAAGAGGATTTCATTACTGTGAAAAAGCCACGTCAAATGGAGGATTGTGTTTATAGTGGGCAAATGTTCAGTAATAGTCATAACTTGCAGAGACATCTCCATGATAAACAATGTCCTGAAATGGAAAAGGATGACGACGATGATGATGATAGCGTTACAAACCATGCTAATAAACCACAGAAAGCAGATGATTTTGAGGAGCAAGGAATAAGACAAATGTATAAAAGTGTACGTGAGGTGAATAAAGACTTTTTGGAAGAGAAAAGACAACTTTATTTGAGAAGAGGTCTCACTGAAGAAATGATAGATGATAAACTGAAGAAGTTAACATGGAGAGCTTTTAAAGAAATGTATGCACAATTTATTATGTATCTGCACCATTTGCAATGAGGACCAAAGACACAAGACTTTTGAATCAAGTAGAAGACACCAATGATTTATATCACACTGTGTTTTCTAAATTGTACTAATATAAATCTTGGATAGAAGATTTAATTGATGATGACGACTAAACGCTATCTAATGACGAGAGTGAGGTATCGGAGGATGAAGATGAAAGCCAATAGACGCTTTAAAGCAGATTTATAGGAGTGCTCCTTATCCTAAAATCGGCTCATTGAAACAGGGCTAATAAAAAAACAATTTAATGTTGTATTCTAGTTTATTATTTGTTATTTTCTTATGATACTCATGACATAAACGTTTTGAAATGGTCTTGGTTTAAACAACTGGTCTACACACTACAATGTTTGCATGAAATACTACACTGAATTTTAGTCCAGCTGCCTGTCAGAGTTGTACCACAAACAGGATGTGCCCAATTTTAGGTAATTCTATTTCTGTCATATTTATGACAGGTCAGTCGTTCATCTGCCTGCCTGTAATACTTTTACCCAAAACCAGGATGTTCCTACTTCAGTATATTGGTTGATAATGTTTGTGATGGGCCGAAAGGTCACCTGTCTAAACAATTTACAACAAACAGGATGTGCCTAGGTTTACATGTTGATCACATGTTTATCTCTCATCATCTTAATGAAAACATGATAGATGTCTAATGTAAAACGATTGTATTGTCAGAAATATTTAGACCTTACTCTCGTAATAATATCTCATTTTATCAGTATGTTTATCGCATATCAATTGCGTACCAATCCCCATAAAGTGCCATTTTTTTCTAGAAATACTAGCGCAAATCTAGAGCAAAATCTATTATAACAAACTAAAATGTATGAAACATATCGCTTTTCACTTGTAAATGACATTTCCAGAAATGGGTATTCAGATGTTTAAGCAAACTTGTGTATAGTCTAGGGTATTATAAGTATGCTCATTTATATGTATCTTGTGCCACATTCTTCTTATCTGGGCGCATAAGAACGTATTATGTAATTAAGGAAATGGCTACTGGCTATTCAGTGTGTCGGTGTTGTCCTCCCGACGGGGTTGTAAGCAGATTAATGGCAAATGATAGACTTGATTATTGTTCTTCACTTCATATTAATGTATCAAGCTTTGTGTCCATTTCTCCTCCTTTTGAATGAATAAATCTACAAATAAAGCTACACATAAATCTACAAATAAAGCTACGGATGGCACATGGATTTGTCATAGGGTAAATTTTATCCTTCATTCATGTCACTAACATAGGAGTAAAACATTACATTATTCCACACTTTTAAAACATGTTCTAAGTCACTCTCAGTTTTTTAAGACAAATGTTGCCTTTATTGTTTTATTATCATATTGTGGTCAGTATGTGTTCCCCAATGTGTAAACAGTCTACAATCTCTTTTCTAGAATAGCGCAGACTGAGTGCAAGTCTTTTATTTCAGATTGAATATTGAATCAATGTTGATGTGTATGCATGTAAAGAAAACTCATGCTAACTTCCTGTTTAGTATAGGGACTGGTCAAACTGAAGGAGTACTTGAGATGTTATATCCGGTTCACATCCGTCGGCATTTCTACAGTTACTGACCGCTGGTCAATCACATCTCGGTAAATTTATCATCAGTCAATGTTATACAATTACGTAAACTCTTGTAGTATGAAGATGAATTAGTATGGATAGAATTCAAAACCCTTAATCCCACTCATTTTAAAAACATTCAGTAAGCTTTTAATCAAAATAGTTAAACACTTGTATTAATGACAACTGTGAAATCCAGTGTCCCGTAAGTTCAATCAATGTTGACATCTGTCAAATATGACAGATAGGAAATTGCTGATGACAACAAAAAAATGGAGGGATTTGATTCAAGATATGTTTGATTGACTGACGTCATTCAAACATGGCAGGAAGATCTCCATGAAATGACTATTGACATTCAAAATGGTAGAAAAACAGAAATTAAAATAGTGTTATAATAGATCCCATGACCATACATTCGAAGGTGACCAAAAGGTCACCTGAATCCCCATTGACGTCATTCAAAATGAGATAATCACAGAAATTAAAAATGTGTCATAATAGATCCCATGACCATACATTCCAAGGTCACCTGAAGGTTACCTGAACCCCTCCTTGACGTCATTCAAAATGGCGGATACACAGAAAATGATGACGTCATTTTTGTGCTTAGGTAACATCTATTCATCTCAGGTACACAGACAAGAACCCATTCAGGTACACATACAAGTATACATACAGTGTTAATAACTACACTAAACGCCTTTGGATGTCAACGTATGACCATTATACGACTTCGCCAGCACTATCTTCAGAATGAAGACACTGCTGATAGGCCTGATAGCCCTGATGATGGTCATACTGTGACATCCAAAGGCATTGGCAACATCGTTGTTGGTCGACACCCATCTGCAACATCCCCAGAGCTCTTTCTCTTTCTCCACTTGTCAATCGCGGCATAATTTCGTAGAAGTGTGGTATATAATACAAAGTAGGCACCTTTTATACCCCGTAGACGCATTCAGTTCATGCAAATGCTGTGTGAATTTTGCTACATTTGAGTCATAATGCGTTTGGGTAATAAACAAAAAAATTAAAAGTTTTCATTTTCAAGCAAAAATATTCACATAAATAATCTTATGTGTTCCTAAATACAATTGAGTCATTTGACAACACAGTAAACTCGTTTTCACTAAGGTAAATTACCAGACAAGATCTTTAATGACTAGAAATATATTTCATAAGTTTCACACTTAAACTTACTCAATAACAGTATGTTCATAGTTTAGGGGTAATGATGTAAAGCATACAGCCTTTTTGACTAGTCACACAAATAAAAGTTTACTTTCAACTTCGTCTGGACACTTAAATCACATTTATTGGTCACTACCAGCCTGGTCGAAAACCAGACAATTTTAATCTTCATAAGCAAGCTGCATTTTGCCATAATATGAATCCATCAGGAATATTAAACGTGTTATGAGCATAACGCTACGTTATTCAGCTTTCTTTTGAACCATTCATTTCTCGAATATCTTTGATACCTAAAAAGTTATTAAAAAAAAGAAGTGGGGTTAGGTTTCTTTTGGCGTTTAGTGTATTTCAAAAAAGTAATAGCTCAGGGAGAGCCGTTCTTTTTTTATTTTTGTGGTATGCTATTATTTAGTACTGGAATTATATCCCCTAGTTTTTTTTATCTCCGACACTATTGTGGGAAATTAAGACAGTTCATTCACTCATTCATTCATTCATTCATTCATTCATTCATTCATTATGTTTCGTACCTGGACATTCTGGAATCTCACATGTCGCTTCTTTTGTTTCATTACGTGTTCCAGTACAGTCTGCTCCACCATTCTCAGGAGTTGGATTTGTGCACGTTCGGTTTCTCTTAACAATAGTAGTCACATTCGTTCCACACGTTACACTGCATTTTGCAGCGCTCCATTCCGACCAGTCAGAGAATCCACCATCTATGGCACCTGAAAAGGCATAACAAGAATGTCATTGCATTATTTACTTTCATAGAAAATGTATCTCCATTGTCCAAAGTAACAACTGAAAAACATTTCATTCATTCATTAATTCATGTATACATACAGGTACACAGACAAGTATACATACAGGTACACAGACAAGAACCCTTACAGGTACACATACACGTATACATACAGTGTTAATAACTACACTAAACGCCTTTGGATGTCAACGTATGACCATTATACGACTTCGCCAGCACTATCTTCAGAATGAAGTCACTGCTGATAGGCCTGATAGCCCTGATGATGGTCATACTGTGACATCCAAAGGCATTGGCAACATCGTTGTTGGTCGACAACCATCTGCAACATCCCCAGAGCTCTTTCTCTTTCTCCACTTGTCAATCGCGGCATAATTTCGTACAAGTGTGGCATATCATGCAAAGTAGGCATCTTTTATACCCGTAGACGCATTCAGTTCATGCAAATGCTGTGTGAATTTTGCTACATTTGAGTCATAATGCGTTTGGGTGATAAACAAAAACATTAAAAGTTTTCATTTTCCAGCCACAATATTCACATAAATAATCTTATGTGTTCCTAAATACAATTAAGTCATTTGACAACACAGTAAACTCGTTTTCACTAAGGTAAATTACCAGACAAGATCTTTAATGACTAGAAAATATATTTCATAAGTTTCACACTTAAACTTACTCAATAACAGTATGTTCATAGTTTAGGGGTAATGATGTAAAGCATACAGCCTTTTTGACTAGTCACACATATAAAAGTTTACTTTCAACTTCGTCTGGAAACTTAAATCACATTATTGATCACTACCAGCCTGGTCGAAAACCGGACAATTTTAATGTTCATAAGCAAGCTGCATTTTCCCATAATATGAATCCATCAGGAATATTAAACGTGTTATGAGCATAACGCTACGTTGTTCAGCTTTCTTTTGAACCATTCATTTCTCGAATATCTTTGATACCTAAAAAGTTATTCAAAAAAAGAAGTGTGGTTACGTTTCTTTTGGCGTTTAGTGTATTTCAAAAAAGTAATAGCTCAGGGAGAGCCGTTCTTTTTTTATTTTTGTGGTATGCTATTATTTAGTACTGGAATTATCTCCCCTAGTTTTTTTTATCTCCGACACTATTGTGGGAAATTAAGACAGTTCATTCACTCATTCATTCATTCATTCATTCATTCATTCATTCATTCATTCATTATGTTTCGTACCTGGACATTCTGGAATCTCACATGTCGCTTCTTATGTTTCATTACGTGTTCCAGTACAGTCTGCTCCACCATTCTCATGAGTTGGATTTGTGCACGTTCGGTTTCTCTTAACAATAGTAGTCACATTCGTTCCACACGTTACACTGCATTTTGCAGCGCTCCATTCCGACCAGTCAGAGAATCCACCATCTATGGCACCTGAAAAGGCATAACAAGAATGTCATTGCATTGTTTACTTTCATAGAAAATGTATCTCCATTGTCCAAAGTAACAACTGAAAAACATTTCATTCATTCATTAATTCATGTATACATACAGGTACACAGACAAGTATACATACAGGTACACAGACAAGAACCCTTACAGGTACACATACAAGTATACATACAGTGTTAATAACTACACTAAACGCCTTTGGATGTCAACGTATGACCATTATACGACTTCGCCAGCACTATCTTCAGAATGAAGTCACTGCTGATAGGCCTGATAGCCCTGATGATGGTCATACTGTGACATCCAAAGGCATTGGCAACATCGTTGTTGGTCGACAACCATCTGCAACATCCCCAGAGCTCTTTCTCTTTCTCCACTTGTCAATCGCGGCATAATTTCTTACAAGTGTGGCATATCATGCAAAGTAGGCACCTTTTATACCCGTAGACGCATTCAGTTCATGCAAATGCTGTGTGAATTTTGCTACATTTGAGTCATAATGCGTTTGGGTGATAAACAAAAACATTAAAAGTTTTCATTTTCCAGCCACAATATTCACATAAATAATCGTATGTGTTCCTAAATACAATTAAGTCATTTGACAACACAGTAAACTCGTTTTCACTAAGGTAAATTACCAGACAAGATCTTTAATGACTAGAAAATATATTTCATAAGTTTCACACTTAAACTTACTCAATAACAGTATGTTCATAGTTTAGGGGTAATGATGTAAAGCATACAGCCTTTTTAACTAGTCACACATATAAAAGTTTACTTTCAACTTCGTCTGGAAACTTAAATCACATTTATTGATCACTACCAGCCTGGTCGAAAACAGGACAATTTTAATGTTCATAAGCAAGCTGCATTTTCCCATAATATGAATCCATCAGGAATATTAAACGTGTTATGAGCATAACGCTACGTTATTCAGCTTTCTTTTGAACCATTCATTTCTCGAATATCTTTGATACTTAAAAAGTTATTCAAAAAAAGAAGTGGGGTTACGTTTCTTTTGGCGTTTAGTGTATTTCAAAAAAGTAATAGCTCAGGGAGAGCCGTTCTTTTTTTTTTGTGGTATGCTATTATATAGTACTTGAATTATCTCCCCTAGTTTTTTAATCTCCGACACTATTGTGGGAAATTAAGACAATTCATTCAATCATTCATTCATTCATTCATTCATTTATTCATTATTTTTCGTACCTGGACATTCTGGAATCTCACATGTCGCTTCTTTTGTTTCATTACGTGTTCCAGTACAGTCTGCTCCACCATTCTCAGGAGTTGGATTTGTACACGTTCGATTTCTGTTAACAATAGTAGTCACATTCGTTCCACACGTTACACTGCATTCTGCAGCGCTCCATTCCGACCAGTCAGAGAATCCACCATCTATGGCACCTGAAAAGGCATAACAAGAATGTCATTGCATTGTTTACTTTCATAGAAAATGTATCTCCATTGTCCAAAGTAACAACTGAAAAACATTTCATTCATTCATTAATTCATGTATACATACAGGTACACAGACAAGTATACATACAGGTACACAGACAAGAACCCATACAGGTACACATACAAGTATACATACAGTGTTAATAACTACACTAAACGCCTTTGGATGTCAACGTATGACCATTATACGACTTCGCCAGCACTATCTTCAGAATGAAGTCACTGCTGATAGGCCTGATAGTCCTGATGATGGTCATACTGTGACATCCAAAGGCATTGACAACATTGTTGTTGGTCGACACCCGTCTGCAACATCCCCAGAGCTCTTTCTCTTTCTCCACTTGTCAATCGCGGCATAATTTCGTAGAAGTGTGGCATATCATGCAAAGTAGGCACCTTTTATACCCCGTAGACGCATTCAGTTCATGAAAATGCTGTGTGAATTTTGCTACATTTGAGTCATAATGCGTTTGGGTGATAAACAAAACATTTTAAAGTTTTCATTTTCAAGCAAAAATATTCACATAAATAATCTTATGTGTTCCTAAATACAATTAAGTCATTTGACAACACAGTAAACTCGTTTTCACTAAGGTAAATTACCAGACAAGATCTTTAATGACTAGAAAATATATTTCATAAGTTTCACACTTAAACTTACTCAATAACAGTATGTTCATAGTTTAGGGGTAATGATGTAAAGCATACAGCCTTTTTGACTAGTCACACATATAAAAGTTTACTTTCAACTTCGTCTGGACATCTAAATCACATTTATTGGTCACTACCAGCCTGGTCGAAAACCAGACAATTTTAATCTTCATAAGCAAGCTGCATTTTGCCATAATATGAATCCATCAGGAATATTAAACGTGTTATGAGCATAACGCTACGTTATTCAGCTTTCTTTTGAACCATTCATTTCTCGAATATCTTTGATACCTAAAAAGTTATTTAAAAAAAGAAGTGGGGTTACGTTTCTTTTGGCGTTTAGTGTATTTCAAAAATGTAATAGCTCAGGGAGAGCCGTTCTTTTTTTATTTTTGTGGTATGCTATTATTTAGTACTGGAATTATATCCCCTAGTTTTTTTTATCTCCGACACTATTGTGGGAAATTAAGACAGTTCATTCACTCATTCATTCATTCATTCATTCATTCATTCATTCATTCATTATGTTTCGTACCTGGACATTCTGGAATCTCACATGTCGCTTCTTTTGTTTCATTACGTGTTCCAGTACAGTCTGCTCCACCATTCTCAGGAGTTGGATTTGTGAACGTTCGGTTTCTCTTAACAATAGTAGTCACATTCGTTCCACACGTTACACTGCATTTTGCAGCGCTCCATTCCGACCAGTCAGAGAATCCACCATCTATGGCACCTGAAAAGGCATAACAAGAATGTCATTGCATTGTTTACTTTCATAGAAAATGTATCTCCATTGTCCAAAGTAACAACTGAAAAACATTTCATTCATTCATTAATTCATGTATACATACAGGTACACAGACAAGTATACATACAGGTACACAGACAAGAACCCTTACAGGTACACATACACGTATACATACAGTGTTAATAACTACACTAAACGCCTTTGGATGTCAACGTATGACCATTATACGACTTCGCCAGCACTATCTTCAGAATGAAGTCACTGCTGATAGGCCTGATAGCCCTGATGATGGTCATACTGTGACATCCGAAGGCATTGGCAACATCGTTGTTGGTCGACAACCATCTGCAACATCCCCAGAGCTCTTTCTCTTTCTCCACTTGTCAATCGCGGCATAATTTCGTACAAGTGTGGCATATCATGCAAAGTAGGCATCTTTTATACCCGTAGACGCATTCAGTTCATGCAAATGCTGTGTGAATTTTGCTACATTTGAGTCATAATGCGTTTGGGTGATAAACAAAAACATTAAAAGTTTTCATTTTCCAGCCACAATATTCACATAAATAATCTTATGTGTTCCTAAATACAATTAAGTCATTTGACAACACAGTAAACTCGTTTTCACTAAGGTAAATTACCAGACAAGATCTTTAATGACTAGAAAATATATTTCATAAGTTTCACACTTAAACTTACTCAATAACAGTATGTTCATAGTTTAGGGGTAATGGTGTAAAGCATACAGCCTTTTTGACTAGTCACACATATAAAAGTTTACTTTCAACTTCGTCTGGAAACTAAAATCACATTATTGATCACTACCAGCCTGGTCGAAAACCGGACAATTTTAATGTTCATAAGCAAGCTGCATTTTCCCATAATATGAATCCATCAGGAATATTAAACGTGTTATGAGAATAACGCTACCTTATTCAGCTTTCTTTTGAACCATTCATTTCTCGAATATCTTTGATACCTAAAAAGTTATTCAAAAAAAGAAGTGGGGTTACGTTTCTTTTGGCGTTTAGTGTATTTCAAAAAAGTAATAGCTCAGGGAGAGCCGTTCTTTTTTTATTTTTGTGGTATGCTATTATTTAGTACTGGAATTATCTCCCCTAGTTTTTTTTATCTCCGACACTATTGTGGGAAATTAAGACAGTTCATTCACTCATTCATTCATTCATTCATTCATTCATTCATTATGTTTCGTACCTGGACATTCTGGAATCTCACATGTCGCTTCTTTTGTTTCATTACGTGTTCCAGTACAGTCTGCTCCACCATTCTCAGGAGTTGGATTTGTGCACGTTCGGTTTCTCTTAACAATAGTAGTCACATTCGTTCCACACGTTACACTGCATTTTGCAGCGCTCCATTCCGACCAGTCAGAGAATCCACCATCTATGGCACCTGAAAAGGCATAACAAGAATGTCATTGCATTGTTTACTTTCATAGAAAATGTATCTCCATTGTCCAAAGTAACAACTGAAAAACATTTCATTCATTCATTAATTCATGTATACATACAGGTACACAGACAAGTATACATACAGGTACACAGACAAGAACCCTTACAGGTACACATACACGTATACATACAGTGTTAATAACTACACTAAACGCCTTTGGATGTCAACGTATGACCATTATACGACTTCGCCAGCACTATCTTCAGAATGAAGTCACTGCTGATAGGCCTGATAGCCCTGATGATGGTCATACTGTGACATCCGAAGCCATTGGCAACATCGTTGTTGGTCGACAACCATCTGCAACATCCCCAGAGCTCTTTCTCTTTCTCCACTTGTCAATCGCGGCATAATTTCGTACAAGTGTGGCATATCATGCAAAGTAGGCATCTTTTATACCCGTAGACGCATTCAGTTCATGCAAATGCTGTGTGAATTTTGCTACATTTGAGTCATAATGCGTTTGGGTGATAAACAAAAACATTAAAACTTTTCATTTTCCAGCCACAATATTCACATAAATAATCTTATGTGTTCCTAAATACAATTAAGTCATTTGACAACACAGTAAACTCGTTTTCACTAAGGTAAATTACCAGACAAGATCTTTAATGACTAGAAAATATATTTCATAAGTTTCACACTTAAACTTACTCAATAACAGTATGTTCATAGTTTAGGGGTAATGGTGTAAAGCATACAGCCTTTTTGACTAGTCACACATATAAAAGTTTACTTTCAACTTCGTCTGGAAACTTAAATCACATTATTGATCACTACCAGCCTGGTCGAAAACCGGACAATTTTAATGTTCATAAGCAAGCTGCATTTTCCCATAATATGAATCCATCAGGAATATTAAACGTGTTATGAGCATAACGCTACGTTGTTCAGCTTTCTTTTGAACCATTCATTTCTCGAATATCTTTGATACCTAAAAAGTTATTCAAAAAAAGAAGTGGGGTTACGTTTCTTTTGGCGTTTAGTGTATTTCAAAAAAGTAATAGCTCAGGGAGAAGCCGTTCTTTTTTTATTTTTGTGGTATGCTATTATTTAGTACTGGAATTATCTCCATTAGTTTTTTTTATCTCCGACACTATTGTGGGAAATTAAGACAGTTCATTCACTCATTCATTCATTCATTCATTCATTCATTCATTCATTATGTTTCGTACCTGGACATTCTGGAATCTCACATGTCGCTTCTTTTGTTTCATTACGTGTTCCAGTACAGTCTGCTCCACCATTCTCAGGAGTTGGATTTGTGCACGTTCGGTTTCTCTTAACAATAGTAGTCACATTCGTTCCACACGTTACACTGCATTTTGCAGCGCTCCATTCCGACCAGTCAGAGAATCCACCATCTATGGCACCTGAAAAGGCATAACAAGAATGTCATTGCATTGTTTACTTTCATAGAAAATGTATCTCCATTGTCCAAAGTAACAACTGAAAAACATTTCATTCATTCATTAATTCATGTATACATACAGGTACACAGACAAGTATACATACAGGTACACAGACAAGAACCCTTACAGGTACACATACAAGTATACATACAGTGTTAATAACTACACTAAACGCCTTTGGATGTCAACGTATGACCATTATACGACTTCGCCAGCACTATCTTCAGAATGAAGTCACTGCTGATAGGCCTGATAGCTCTGATGATGGTCATACTGTGACATCCAAAGGCATTGGCAACATCGTTGTTGGTCGACAACCATCTGCAACATCCCCAGAGCTCTTTCTCTTTCTCCACTTGTCAATCGCGGCATAATTTCGTACAAGTGTGGCATATCATGCAAAGTAGGCACCTTTTATACCCGTAGACGCATTCAGTTCATGCAAATGCTGTGTGAATTTTGCTACATTTGAGTCATAATGCGTTTGGGTGATAAACAAAAACATTAAAAGTTTTCATTTTCCAGCCACAATATTCACATAAATAATCGTATGTGTTCCTAAATACAATTAAGTCATTTGACAACACAGTAAACTCGTTTTCACTAAGGTAAATTACCAGACAAGATCTTTAATGACTAGAAAATATATTTCATAAGTTTCACACTTAAACTTACTCAATAACAGTATGTTCATAGTTTAGGGGTAATGATGTAAAGCATACAGCCTTTTTAACTAGTCACACATATAAAAGTTTACTTTCAACTTCGTCTGGAAACTTAAATCACATTTATTGATCACTACCAGCCTGGTCGAAAACCGGACAATTTTAATGTTCATAAGCAAGCTGCATTTTCCCATAATATGAATCCATCAGGAATATTAAACGTGTTATGAGCATAACGCTACCTTATTCAGCTTTCTTTTGAACCATTCATTTCTCGAATATCTTTGATACTTAAAAAGTTATTCAAAAAAAGAAGTGGGGTTACGTTTCTTTTGGCGTTTAGTGTATTTCAAAAAAGTAATAGCTCAGGGAGAGCCGTTCTTTTTTTTTTGTGGTATGCTATTATATAGTACTTGAATTATCTCCCCTAGTTTTTTAATCTCCGACACTATTGTGGGAAATTAAGACAATTCATTCACTCATTCATTCATTCATTCATTCATTTATTCATTATGTTTCGTACCTGGACATTCTGGAATCTCACATGTCGCTTCTTTTGTTTCATTACGTGTTCCAGTACAGTCTGCTCCACCATTCTCAGGAGTTGGATTTGTACACGTTCGGTTTCTGTTAACCACAGTTGTAACATTCGTTCCACACGTTACACTGCATTCTGCAGCGCTCCATTCCGACCATTCAGAGAATCCACCATCTATGACACCTGAAAAGGCATAACAAGAATGTCATTGCATTGTTTACTTTCATAGAAAATGTATCTCCATTGTCCAAAGTAACAACTGAAAAACATTTCATTCATTCATTAATTCATGTATACATACAGGTACACAGACAAGTATACATACAGGTACACAGACAAGAACCCATACAGGTACACATACAAGTATACATACAGTGTTAATAACTACACTAAACGCCTTTGGATGTCAACGTATGACCATTATACGACTTCGCCAGCACTATCTTCAGAATGAAGTCACTGCTGATAGGCCTGATAGCCCTGATGATGGTCATACTGTGACATCCAAGGGCATTGGCAACATCGTTGTTGGTCGACACCCATCTGCAACATCCACAGAGCTCTTTCTCTTTCTCCACTTGTCAATCACGGCATAATTTCGTAGATGTGTGCCATATCATGCAAAGTAGGCCCCTTTTTTTACCCCGTAGACGCATTCAGTTCATGCAAATGCTGTGTGAATTTTGCTACATTTGAGTCATAATGCGTTTGGGTGATAAACAAAACATTTTAAAGTTTTCATTTTCAAGCAAAAATATTCACATAAATAATCTTATGTGTTCCTAAAAACAATTAAGTCATTTGACAACACAGTAAACTCGTTTTCACTAAGGTAAATTACCAGACAAGATCTTTAATGACTAGAAAATATATTTCATAAGTTTCACACTTAAACTTACTCAATAACAGTATGTTCATAGTTTAGGGGTAATGATGTAAAGCATACAGCCTTTTTGACTAGTCACACATATAAAAGTTTACTTTCAACTTCGTCTGGACATCTAAATCACATTTATTGGTTACTACCAGCCTGGTCGAAAACCGCACAATTTTAATGTTCATACGCAAGCTGCATTTTCCCATAATATGAATCCATCAGGAATATTAAACATGATATGAGCATAACGCTACGTTATTCAGCTTTCTTTTGAACCATTCATTTCTCGAATTTCTTTGATACCTAAAAAGTTATTCAAAAAAAGAAGTGGGGATAAGTTTCTTTTAGCGTTTAATGTATTTAAAAAAAGTAATAGCTCAGGGAGAGCCGTTCTTTTTTATTTTTGTGGTATGCTATTATTTAGTACTGGAATTATCTCCCCTAGTTTTTTTTATCTCCGACACTATTGTGGGAAATTAAGACAATTCATTCACTCATTCATTCATTATTTTTCGTACCTGGACATTCTGGAATCTCACATGTCGCTTCTTTTGTTTCATTACGTGTTCCAGTACAGTCTGCTCCACCATTCTCAGGCGTTGGATTTGTACACGTTCGATTTCTGTTAACAATAGTAGTCACATTCGTTCCACACGTTACACTGCATTCTGCAGCGCTCCATTCCGACCAGTCAGAGAATCCACCATCTATGGCACCTGAAAAGGCATAACAAGAATGTCATTGCATTGTTTACTTTCATAGAAAATGTATCTCCATTGTCCAAAGTAACAACTGAAATACATTTCATTCATTCATTAATTCATGTATACATACAGGTACACAGACAAGTATACATACAGGTACACAGACAAGAACCCATACAGGTACACATACAAGTATACATACAGTGTTAATAACTACACTAAACGCCTTTGGATGTCAACGTATGACCATTATACGACTTCGCCAGCACTATCTTCAGAATGAAGTCACTGCTGATAGGCCTGATAGCCCTGATGATGGTCATACTGTGACATCCAAAGGCATTGGCAACATCGTTGTTGGTCGATACCCATCTGCAACATCCCCAGAGCTCTTTCTCTTTCTCCACTTGTCAAATACGGCATAATTTCGTAGGAGTGTGGCATATCATGCAAAGTAGGCACCTTTTATACCCGTAGACGCATTCAGTTCATGCAAATGCTGTGTGAATTTTGCTACATTTGAGTCATAATGCGTTTGGGTGATAAACAAAAAAATTAAAAGTTTTCATTATCAAGCAAAAATATTCACATAAATAATCTTATGTGTTCCTAAATACAATTAAGTCATTTGACAACACAGTAAACTCTTTTTCACTAAGGTAAATTACCAGACAAGATCTTTAATGACTAGAAAATATATTTCATAAGTTTCACACTTAAACTTACTCAATAACAGTATGTTCATAGTTTAGGGGTAATGATGTAAAGCATACAGCCTTTTTGACTAGTCACACATATAAAAGTTTACTTTCAACTTCGTCTGGACATCTAAATCACATTTATTGGTTACTACCAGCCTGGTCGAAAACCGCACAATTTTAATGTTCATACGCAAGCTGCATTTTCCCATAATATGAATCCATCAGGAATATTAAACATGATATGAGCATAACGCTACGTTATTCAGCTTTCTTTTGAACCATTCATTTCTCGAATTTCTTTGATACCTAAAAAGTTATTCAAAAAAAGAAGTGGGGATAAGTTTCTTTTAGCGTTTAATGTATTTAAAAAAAGTAATAGCTCAGGGAGAGCCGTTCTTTTTTATTTTTGTGGTATGCTATTATTTAGTACTGGAATTATCTCCCCTAGTTTTTTTTATCTCCGACACTATTGTGGGAAATTAAGACAATTCATTCACTCATTCATTCATTATTTTTCGTACCTGGACATTCTGGAATCTCACATGTCGCTTCTTTTGTTTCATTACGTGTTCCAGTACAGTCTGCTCCACCATTCTCAGGCGTTGGATTTGTACACGTTCGATTTCTGTTAACAATAGTAGTCACATTCGTTCCACACGTTACACTGCATTCTGCAGCGCTCCATTCCGACCAGTCAGAGAATCCACCATCTATGGCACCTGAAAAGGCATAACAAGAATGTCATTGCATTGTTTACTTTCATAGAAAATGTATCTCCATTGTCCAAAGTAACAACTGAAATACATTTCATTCATTCATTAATTCATGTATACATACAGGTACACAGACAAGTATACATACAGGTACACAGACAAGAACCCATACAGGTACACATACAAGTATACATACAGTGTTAATAACTACACTAAACGCCTTTGGATGTCAACGTATGACCATTATACGACTTCGCCAGCACTATCTTCAGAATGAAGTCACTGCTGATAGGCCTGATAGCCCTGATGATGGTCATACTGTGACATCCAAAGGCATTGGCAACATCGTTGTTGGTCGATACCCATCTGCAACATCCCCAGAGCTCTTTCTCTTTCTCCACTTGTCAAATACGGCATAATTTCGTAGGAGTGTGGCATATCATGCAAAGTAGGCACCTTTTATACCCGTAGACGCATTCAGTTCATGCAAATGCTGTGTGAATTTTGCTACATTTGAGTCATAATGCGTTTGGGTGATAAACAAAAAAATTAAAAGTTTTCATTATCAAGCAAAAATATTCACATAAATAATCTTATGTGTTCCTAAATACAATTAAGTCATTTGACAACACAGTAAACTCTTTTTCACTAAGGTAAATTACCAGACAAGATCTTTAATGACTAGAAAATATATTTCATAAGTTTCACACTTAAACTTACTCAATAACAGTATGTTCATAGTTTAGGGGTAATGATGTAAAGCATACAGCCTTTTTGACTTGTCACACATATAAAAGTTTACTTTCAACTTCGTCTGGACATCTAAATCACATTTATTGGTTACTACCAGCCTGGTCGAAAACCGCACAATTTTAATGTTCATACGCAAGCTGCATTTTCCCATAATATGAATCCATCAGGAATATTAAACGTGATATGAGCATAACGCTACTTATTCAGCTTTCTTTTGAACCATTCATTTCTCGAATATCTTTGATACCTAAAAAGTTATTCAAAAAAAGAAGTGGGGATAAGTTTCTTTTAGCGTTTAATGTATTTAAAAAAAGTAATAGCTCAGGGAGAGCCGTTCTTTTTTATTTTTGTGGTATGCTATTATTTAGTACTGGAATTATCTCCATTAGTTTTTTTTATCTCCGACACTATTGTGGGAAATTAAGACAATTCATTCACTCATTCATTCATTTATTCATTCATTCATTCATTATTTTTCGTACCTGGACATTCTGGAATCTCACATGTCGCTTCTTTTGTTTCATTACGTGTTCCAGTACAGTCTGCTCCACCATTCTCAGGAGTTGGATTTGTACACGTTCGATTTCTGTTAACAATAGTAGTCACATTCGTTCCACACGTTACACTGCATTCTGCAGCGCTCCATTCCGACCAGTCAGAGAATCCACCATCTATGGCACCTGAAAAGGCATAACAAGAATGTCATTGCATTGTTTACTTTCATAGAAATATATCTCCATTGTCCAAAGTAACAACTGAAATACATTTCATTCATTCATTAATTCATGTATACGTACAGGTACACAGACAAGTATACATACAGGTACACAGACAAGAACCCATACAGGTACACATACAAGTATACATACAGTGTTAATAACTACACTAAACGCCTTTGGATGTCAACGTATGACCATTATACGACTTCGCCAGCACTATCTTCAGAATGAATTCACTGCTGATAGGCCTGATTGCCCTGATGATGGTCATACTGTGACATCCAAAGGCATTGGCAACATCGTTGTCGGTCAACACCCATCTTCAACATCCCCAGAGCTCTTTCTCTTTCTCCACTTGTCAAATATGGCATAATTTCGTAGGAGTGTGGCATATCATGCAAAGTAGGCACCTTTTATACCCGTAGACGCATTCAGTTCATGCAAATACTGTGTGAATTTTGCTACATTTGAGTCATAATGCGTTTGGGTGATAAACAAAAAAATTAAAAGTTTTCATTATCAAGCAAAAATATTCACATAAATAATCTTATGTGTTCTTAAAAACAATTAAGTCATTTGACAACACAGTAAACTCGTTTTCACTAAGGTAAATTACCAGACAAGATCTTTAATGACTAGAAAATATATTTCATAAGTTTCACACTTAAACTTACTCAATAACAGTATGTTCATAGTTTAGGGGTAATGATGTAAAGCATACAGCCTTTTTGACTAGTCACACAAATAAAAATTTACTTTCAACTTCGTCTGGACATCTAAATCACATTTATTGGTTACTACCAGCCTGGTCGAAAACCGCACAATTTTAATGTTCATACGCAAGCTGCATTTTCCCATAATATGAATCCATCAGGAATATTAAACGTGATATGAGCATAACGCTACGTTATTCAGCTTTCTTTTGAACCATTCATTTCTCGAATATCTATGATACTTAAAAAGTTATTCAAAAAAAGAAGTGGGATTACGTTTCTTTTGGCGTTTAGTGTATTTCAAAAAAGTAATAGCTCAGGGAGAGCCGTTCTTTTTTATTTTTGTGGTATGCTATTATTTAGTACTGGAATTATCTCCATTAGTTTTTTTTATCTCCGACACTATTGTGGGAAATTAAGACAATTCATTCAATCATTCATTCAATCATTCATTCATTCATTCATTATTTTTCGTACCTGGACATTCTGGAATCTCACATGTCGCTTCTTTTGTTTCATTACGTGTTCCAGTACAGTCTGCTCCACCATTCTCAGGAGTTGGATTTGTACACGTTCGATTTCTGTTAACAATAGTAGTCACATTCGTTCCACACGTTACACTGCATTCTGCAGCGCTCCATTCCGACCAGTCAGAGAATCCACCATCTATGGCACCTGAAAAGGCATAACAAGAATGTCATTGTATTGTTTACTTTCATAGAAAATGTATCTCCATTGTCCAAAGTAACAACTGAAATACATTTCATTCATTCATTAATTCATGTATACATACAGGTACACAGACAAGTATACATGCAGGTACACAGACAAGAACCCATACAGGTACACATACAAGTATACATACAGTGTTGATAACTACACTAAACGCCTTTGGATGTCAACGTATGACCATTATACGACTTCGCCAGCACTATCTTCAGAATGAATTCACTGCTGATAGGCCTGATAGCCCTGATGATGGTCATACTGTGACATCCAAAGGCATTGGCAACATCGTTGTTGGTCGACACCCATCTGCAACATCCCCAGAGCTCTTTCTCTTTCTCCACTCGTCAATCACGGCATAATTTCGTAGATGTGTGGCATATCATGCAAAGTAGGCATCTTTTATACCCGTAGACGCATTCAGTTCATGCAAATGCTGTGTGAATTTTGCTACATTTGAGTCATAATGCGTTTGGGTGATAAACAAAACATTTTAAAGTTTTCATTTTCAAGCAAAAATATTCACATAAATAATCTTATGTGTTCCTAAAAACAATTAAGTCATTTGACAACACAGTAAACTCGTTTTCACTAAGGTAAATTACCAGACAAGATCTTTAATGACTAGAAAATATATTTCATAAGTTTCACACTTAAACTTACTCAATAACAGTATGTTCATAGTTTAGGGGTAATGATGTAAAGCATACAGCCTTTTTGACTAGTCACACAAATCAAAGTTTACTTTCAACTTCGTCTGGACATCTAAATAACATTTATTGGTTACTACCAGCCTGGTCGAAAACTGGACAATTTTAAAGTTCATAAGCAAGCTGCATTTTCCCATAATATGAATCCATCAGGAATATTAAACGTGTTATGAGCATAACGCTACGTTATTCAGCTTTCTTTTGAACCATTCATTTCTCGAATATCTTTGATACCTAAAAACAATTAAGTCATTTGACAACACAGTAAACTCGTTTTCACTAAGGTGAATTACCAGACAAGATCTTTAATGACTAGAAAATATATTTCATAAGTTTCACACTAAAACTTACTCAATAACAGTATGTTCATAGTTTAGGGGTAATGATGTAAAGCATACAGCCTTTTTGACTAGTCACACAAATCAAAGTTTACTTTCAACTTCGTCTGGACATCTAAATTACATTTATTGGTTCCTACCAGCCTGGTCGAAAACCGGACAATTTTAATGTTCATAAGCAAGCTGCATTTTCCCATAATATGAATCCATCAGGAATATTAAACGTGTTATGAGCATAACGCTACGTTATTCAGCTTTCTTTTGAACCATTCATTTCTCGAATATCTTTGATACCTAAAAAGTTATTCAAAAAAAGAAGTGGGGTTACGTTTCTTTTGGCGTTTAGTGTATTTCAAAAAAGTAATAGCTCAGGGAAAGCCGTTCTTTTTTCATTTTTGTGGTATATGCTATTATATAGTACTGGAATTATCTCCCCTAGTTTTTTAATCTCCGACACTATTGTGGGAAATTTAGACAATTCATTCAATCATTCATTCATTCATTCATTTATTCATTCATTATGTTTCGTACCTGGACATTCTGGAATCTCACATGTCGCTTCTTTTGTTTCATTACGTGTTCCAGTACAGTCTGCTCCACCATTCTCAGGAGTTGGATTTGTACACGTTCGATTTCTGTTAACAATAGTAGTCACATTCGTTCCACACGTTACACTGCATTCTGCAGCGCTCCATTCCGACCAGTCAGAGAATCCACCATCTATGGCACCTGAAAAGGCATAACAAGAATGTCATTGTATTGTTTACTTTCATAGAAAATGTATCTCCATTGTCCAAAGTAACAACTGAAAAACATTTCATTCATTCATTAATTCATGTATACATACAGGTACACAGACAAGTATACATGCAGGTACACAGACAAGAACCCATACAGGTACACATACAAGTATACATACAGTGTTGATAACTACACTAAACGCCTTTGGATGTCAACGTATGACCATTATACGACTTCGCCAGCACTATCTTCAGAATGAATTCACTGCTGATAGGCCTGATAGCCCTGATGATGGTCATACTGTGACATCCAAAGGCATTGGCAACATCGTTGTTGGTCGACACCCATCTGCAACATCCCCAGAGCTCTTTCTCTTTCTCCACTCGTCAATCACGGCATAATTTCGTAGATGTGTGGCATATCATGCAAAGTAGGCATCTTTTATACCCGTAGACGCATTCAGTTCATGCAAATGCTGTGTGAATTTTGCTACATTTGAGTCATAATGCGTTTGGGTGATAAACAAAACATTTTAAAGTTTTCATTTTCAAGCAAAAATATTCACATAAATAATCTTATGTGTTCCTAAAAACAATTAAGTCATTTGACAACACAGTAAACTCGTTTTCACTAAGGTAAATTACCAGACAAGATCTTTAATGACTAGAAAATATATTTCATAAGTTTCACACTTAAACTTACTCAATAACAGTATGTTCATAGTTTAGGGGTAATGCTGTAAAGCATACAGCCTTTTTGACTAGTCACACAAATCAAAATTTACTTTCAACTTCGTCTGGACATCTAAATAACATTTATTGGTTACTACCAGCCTGGTCGAAAACCGGACAATTTTAAAGTTCATAAGCAAGCTGCATTTTCCCATAATATGAATCCATCAGGAATATTAAACGTGTTATGAGCATAACGCTACGTTATTCAGCTTTCTTTTGAACCATTCATTTCTCGAATATCTTTGAAACCTAAAAACAATTAAGTCATTTGACAACACAGTAAACTCGTTTTCACTAAGGTGAATTACCAGACAAGATCTTTAATGACTAGAAAATATATTTCATAAGTTTCACACTTAAACTTACTCAATAACAGTATCTTCATAGTTTAGGGGTAATGATGTAAAGCATACAGCCTTTTTGACTAGTCACACAAATCAAAGTTTACTTTCAACTTCGTCTGGACATCTAAATTACATTTATTGGTTCCTACCAGCCTGGTCGAAAACCGGACAATTTTAAAGTTCATAAGCAAGCTGCATTTTCCCATAATATGAATCCATCAGGAATATTAAACGTGTTATGAGCATAACGCTACGTTATTCAGCTTTCTTTTGAACCATTCACTCTCGAATATCTTTGATACCTAAAAAGTTATTCAAAAAAAGAAGTGGGGTTACGTTTCTTTTGGCGTTTAGTGTATTTCAAAAAAGTAATAGCTCAGGGAAAGCCGTTCTTAAATCATTTTTGTGGTATATGCTATTATATAGTACTGGAATTATCTCCCCTAGTTTTTTAATCTCCGACACTATTGTGGGAAATTTAGACAATTCATTCAATCATTCATTCATTCATTCATTTATTCATTCATTATGTTTCGTACCTGGACATTCTGGAATCTCACATGTCGCTTCTTTTGTTTCATTACGTGTTCCAGTACAGTCTGCTCCACCATTCTCAGGAGTTGGATTTGTACACGTTCGATTTCTGTTAACAATAGTAGTCACATTCGTTCCACACGTTACACTGCATTCTGCAGCGCTCCATTCCGACCAGTCAGAGAATCCACCATCTATGGCACCTGAAAAGGCATAACAAGAATGTCATTGCATTGTTTACTTTCATAGAAAATGTATCTCCATTGTCCAAAGTAACAACTGAAAAACATTTCATTCATTCATTAATTCATGTATACATACAGGTACACAGACAAGTATACATGCAGGTACACAGACAAGAACCCATACAGGTACACATACAAGTATACATACAGTGTTGATAACTACACTAAACGCCTTTGGATGTCAACGTATGACCATTATACGACTTCGCCAGCACTATCTTCAGAATGAATTCACTGCTGATAGGCCTGATAGCCCTGATGATGGTCATACTGTGACATCCAAAGGCATTGGCAACATCGTTGTTGGTCGACACCCATCTGCAACATCCCCAGAGCTCTTTCTCTTTCTCCACTCGTCAATCACGGCATAATTTCGTAGATGTGTGGCATATCATGCAAAGTAGGCATCTTTTATACCCGTAGACGCATTCAGTTCATGCAAATGCTGTGTGAATTTTGCTACATTTGAGTCATAATGCGTTTGGGTGATAAACAAAACATTTTAAAGTTTTCATTTTCAAGCAAAAATATTCACATAAATAATCTTATGTGTTCCTAAAAACAATTAAGTCATTTGACAACACAGTAAACTCGTTTTCACTAAGGTAAATTACCAGACAAGATCTTTAATGACTAGAAAATATATTTCATAAGTTTCACACTTAAACTTACTCAATAACAGTATGTTCATAGTTTAGGGGTAATGCTGTAAAGCATACAGCCTTTTTGACTAGTCACACAAATCAAAGTTTACTTTCAACTTCGTCTGGACATCTAAATAACATTTATTGGTTACTACCAGCCTGGTCGAAAACCGGACAATTTTAAAGTTCATAAGCAAGCTGCATTTTCCCATAATATGAATCCATCAGGAATATTAAACGTGTTATGAGCATAACGCTACGTTATTCAGCTTTCTTTTGAACCATTCATTTCTCGAATATCTTTGATACCTAAAAACAATTAAGTCATTTGACAACACAGTAAACTCGTTTTCACTAAGGTGAATTACCAGACAAGATCTTTAATGACTAGAAAATATATTTCATAAGTTTCACACTTAAACTTACTCAATAACAGTATCTTCATAGTTTAGGGGTAATGCTGTAAAGCATACAGCCTTTTTGACTAGTCACACAAATCAAAGTTTACTTTCAACTTCGTCTGGACATCTAAATAACATTTATTGGTTACTACCAGCCTGGTCGAAAACCGGACAATTTTAAAGTTCATAAGCAAGCTGCATTTTCCCATAATATGAATCCATCAGGAATATTAAACGTGTTATGAGCATAACGCTACGTTATTCAGCTTTCTTTTGAACCATTCATTTCTCGAATATCTTTGATACCTAAAAACAATTAAGTCATTTGACAACACAGTAAACTCGTTTTCACTAAGGTGAATTACCAGACAAGATCTTTAATGACTAGAAAATATATTTCATAAGTTTCACACTTAAACTTACTCAATAACAGTATGTTCATAGTTTAGGGGTAATGATGTAAAGCATACAGCCTTTTTGACTAGTCACACAAATCAAAGTTTACTTTCAACTTCGTCTGGACATCTAAATTACATTTATTGGTTCCTACCAGCCTGGTCGAAAACCGGACAATTTTAAAGTTCATAAGCAAGCTGCATTTTCCCATAATATGAATCCATCAGGAATATTAAACGTGTTATGAGCATAACGCTACGTTATTCAGCTTTCTTTTGAACCATTCATTTCTCGAATATCTTTGATACCTAAAAAGTTATTCAAAAAAAGAAGTGGGGTTACGTTTCTTTTGGCGTTTAGTGTATTTCAAAAAAGTAATAGCTCAGGGAAAGCCGTTCTTTTTTCATTTTTGTGGTATATGCTATTATATAGTACTGGAATTATCTCCCCTAGTTTTTTAATCTCCGACACTATTGTGGGAAATTTAGACAATTCATTCACTCATTCATTCATTCATTCATTTATTCATTCATTATGTTTCGTACCTGGACATTCTGGAATCTCACATGTCGCTTCTTTTGTTTCATTACGTGTTCCAGTACAGTCTGCTCCACCATTCTCAGGAGTTGGATTTGTACACGTTCGATTTCTGTTAACAATAGTAGTCACATTCGTTCCACACGTTACACTGCATTCTGCAGCGCTCCATTCCGACCAGTCAGAGAATCCACCATCTATGGCACCTGAAAAGGCATAACAAGAATGTCATTGTATTGTTTACTTTCATAGAAAATGTATCTCCATTGTCCAAAGTAACAACTGAAAAACATTTCATTCATTCATTAATTCATGTATACATACAGGTACACAGACAAGTATACATACAGGTACACAGACAAGAACCCATTACAGGTACACATACAAGTATACATACAGTGTTGATAACTACACTAAACGCCTTTGGATGTCAACGTATGACCATTATATGACTTCGCCAGCACTATCTTCAGAATGAAGTCACTGCTGATAGGCCTGATAGCCCTGATGATGGTCATACTGTGACATCCAAAGGCATCGGCAACATCGTTGTTGGTCGACACCCATCTGCAACATCCCCAGAGCTCTTTCTCTTTCTCCACTCGTCAATCACGGCATAATTTCGTAGATGTGTGGCATATCACGCAAAGTAGGCATCTTTTATACCCGTAGACGCATTCAGTTCATGCAAATGCTGTATGAATTTTGCTATATTTGAGTCATAATGCGTTTGGGTGATAAACAAAAAAATTAAAAGTTTTCATTTTCCAGCCAAAATATTCACATAAATAATCTTATGTGTTCCTAAATACAATTAAGTCATTTGACAACACAGTAAACTCGTTTTCACTAAGGTAAATTACCAGACAAGATCTTTAATGACTAGAAAATATATTTCATAAGTTTCACACTTAAACTTACTCAATAACAGTATGTTCATAGTTTAGGGGTAATGATGTAAAGCATACAGCCTTTTTGACTAGTCACACATATAAAGGTTTACTCTCAACTTCGTCTGGACATCTAAATCACATTTATTGGTTACTACCAGCCTGGTCGAAAACCGGACAATTTTAATGTTCATAAGCAAGCTGCATTTTCCCATAATATGAATCCATCAGGAATATTAACATGTTATGAGCATAACGCTACGTTATTCAGCTTTCTTTTGAACCATTCATTTCTCGAATATCTTTGATACCTAAAACGTTATTCAAAAAAAGAAGTGGGGTTACGTTTCTTTTGGCGTTTAGTGTATTTCAAAAAAGTAATAGCTCAGGGAGAGCCGTTCTTTTTTTAATTTTTTTGGTATGCTATTATATAGTACTGGAGTTATCTCCCCTAGTTTTTTAATCTCCGACACTATTGTGGGAAATTAAGACAATTCATTCACTCATTCATTCATTCATTCATTCATTTATTATGTTTCGTACCTGGACATTCTGGAATCTCACATGTCGCTTCTTTTGTTTCATTACGTGTTCCAGTACAGTCTGCTCCACCATTCTCAGGAGTTGGATTTGTACACGTTCGATTTCTGTTAACAATAGTAGTCACATTCGTTCCACACGTTACACTGCATTCTGTAGCGCTCCATTCCGACCAGTCAGAGAATCCACCATCTATGGCACCTGAAAAGGCATAACAAGAATGTCATTGCATTGTTTACTTTCATAGAAAATGTATCTCCATTGTCCAAAGTAACAACTGAAAAACATTTCATTCATTCATTAATTCATGTATACATACAGGTACACAGACAAGAACACATACAGGTACACAGACAAGAACCCATACAGGTACACATACAAGTATACATACAGTGTTAATAACTACACTAAACGCCTTTGGATGTCAACGTATGACCATAATACGACTTCGCCAGCACTATCTTCAGAATGAAGTCACTGCTGATAGGCCTGATAGCCCTGATGATGGTCATACTGTGACATCCAAAGGCATTGTCAACATCGTTGTTGGTCGACACCCATCTGCAACATCCCCAGGGCTCTTTCTCTTTCTCCACTTGTCAATCACGGCATAATTTCGTAGGAGTGTGGCATATCATGCAAAGTAGGCACCTTTTATACCCGTAGACGCATTCAGTTCATGCAAATGCTGTGTGAATTTTGCTATATTTGAGTCATAATGCGTTTGGGTGATAAACAAACAAATTAAAAGTTTTCATTTTCAAGCAAAAATATTCACATAAATAATCTTATGTGTTCTTAAAAGCAATTAAGTCAGTTGACAACACAGTAAACTCGTTTTCACTAATCTAAATTACCAGACAAGATCTTTAATGATTAGAAAATATATTTCATAAGTTTCACACTTAAACCTACTCAATAACAGTATGTTCATAGTTTAGGGCTAATGATGTAAAGCATACAGCCTTTTTGACAACTCACACAAATAAAAGTTTAATTTCAACTTCGTCTGGACATCTAAATCACATTTATTGGTTACTACCAGCCTGGTCGAAAACCGGACAATTTTAAAATTCATAAGCAAGCTGCATTTTGCCATAATATGAATCCATCAGGAATGTTAAACGTGTTTTGAGCATAACGCTACGTTATTCAGCTTTCCTTTGAACCATTAATTTCTCGAATATCTATGGTACTTAAAAAGTTATTCAAAACAAGAATTGGGGTTACGTTTCTTTTGGCGTTTAGTGTATTTCAAAAAAGTAATAGCTCAGGGAGAGCCGTTCTTTTTTATTTTCGTGGTATGCTATTATTTAGTAGTGGAATAATCTCCAATAGTTTTTTTTAGCTCCGACACTATTGTGGGAAATTAAGACAATTCATTCACTCATTCATTCATTCATTCATTCATTGAATCATTATTTTTCGTACCTGGACATTCTGGAATCTCACATGTCGCTTCTTTTGTTTCATTACGTGTTCCAGTACAGTCTGCTCCACCATTCCCAGGAGTTGGATTTGTACACGTTCGATTTCTGTTAACAATAGTAGTCACATTCGTTCCACACGTTACACTGCATTCTGCAGCGCTCCATTCCGACCATTCAGAGAATCCACCATCTATGACAACTGAAAAGACATACAAATAATGTCATTGCATTGTATACTTTCATAGAAACTGTCGCTTCATTGTTAAAGTAACAACTGAGAAACATTTTCTGAAGAAATTGATACATCAATTCTTGTATTAACCTTTATTTCCTTTATGAACTTACAAAAGTCTCCTTATTAAATACAGATAAATATTTGCATGTTCAACTAGGTTTCTAAGGAAAAGTTTCAAACATTGAAATCAAAATTACAAAATAGATCATAATGCTTATTTGTTTATACATTATAAGTGATAGTTTTCCAAAGTTGCAGTAATTCCTCTTCAAATGAGTAAAAAACGTTTACACTTCCAAAGTTTAAAAATCAAAATGACGACGCAAATTTTTTAACTTTCATGCATGGATATTCAGCATACCACATCTCTATCAAAGAAAATCATTTTAATCATTTCATGTAATGTTGCTCAAAAACCATTATTCATGTTTCACATATGTTTCCTACCTAGACATTCTGGAATCTCACATGTCGCTTCGTTTGTTTCATAATGTGTTCCAGTACAGTTTGCTCGACCATTCCCATGATGGTTTTGACTGAATCAATATTCTTTTACACAATACGATGAGCTCATATTGGTCTCCTCAAGTATTAAACATCGGATGGTTTTGACAAGATGCTTGAAGATACCATTACACTGGTCGAAATCAGCTCATCGTATTGTATTAAAGAAGATTGATCCAGTCAAAACCATCCGATCTTCACCCTTTTCTATATATAGCCTTAATGCACATGAAAAGAATCTCATTTTATATATATATATATATATATATATATATATATATATATATATATATATATATATCGTATTTATCTCCAACAAACTTGTCCTACCGGGACATGGAGAACCAATGCAAAGCTCTTCTCTCGTTTCAAGCCTTGATCCCTGACAATCAGCTCCACCATTCTGAGGTATTGGATTCGTGCATGCTCTGCTTCTGAAAATTCCCTCAGTAACATTGGTATCACATGGAACATTGCATTCTGAAACAGGCCATTCTGTCCATTCAGTAAATCCGCCATCTATGATATCTGAAAATTCATAACATGAAATGTAAATACTCATCTTTCTTGTGATTGCATGTATTCATTTTATATAAATTGAATCAATTTTGTCGTAAAGGTATAAAGGTTCTAAAGGTATAGATTCATAATGTGAATACATTTGTGCCAATTATACATCAGACATAGTGTTATTGGCTTTGTAACTCATCAGGTATTGTAGCATTCATTATTCCCAAGTTTAAGGCTACCGTATAAATATTGTAGGTGGCATGCCTTTAGACTCACTTACAGAATAAATTCACTGAAATGATAACAATTAGATTATTTTATTGTATAACATTGTTTCATGAAGAGGTTCCCTATCTTCACTATGTCATGTCAATGTACAATTTAGTAAATTGATTAGATTGACACTCGTTTTGAACTATTGTGTTTGCGTTAGATCGACATAGTAAAACATACATGTAGATTTTCTGACTCGATTATTTATTCATATTATCGATTGACATGTGTCATTCATCTTTTGTTGAGGTTCCCTTCTGACACTTTGACCTGTCTAGGTCTTTTCATTCTGAGTACGAAGATGGACAATCGACATAAGGCCTACATGGTGTACCATGTGGCCTTTGTTAACAAGTCACCCGAGTCATACTGAGTCACCAAATCTACAATTTATAATCCCGATTAGACCAGGAGTTCACACGATTTAAGCTTATGGGTGCTTTTGCTTCTGTAACAAGAAACGAATATAGGTGTTTAGAGCGTGTCTCCTGTGGTCCGTATTAATGACCACCGAGTCATCTAATCTACAGTCTAAATAATCCAAATTAGTCTGTACGCAAGATCTCAGCAGAGCTCACCTAATGGTTAATGAGAAGAAGTCGAATAAACAAAAAACGTTGCATGCGGACTATTGCTTCTTTGGATTTGATTCTATTGAATATAATGGTTTGTGTTCTATATAAATAGATTATGTGAACACGAAATTTGAGCAATGAGCAATTTCGTTCTGATAGATTATATTGAGAGATACTCTTGTTTCCTAAACTAAACCGTTAGAGTCCGATTCATGTCATAAACAGTCTTCATAATAAGGAAATATTTTATCTACCTGGACATTCTGGAATGCTACAGTCAACTTCTTTGGTTGCATTACGTGTTCCAGTACAGTCTGCTCCACCATTCCCAGGAGCTGGATTTGTACACGTTCGATTTCTGTTAACCATAGTAGTAACATTCGTTCCACACGTTACACTGCATTCTGCAGCGCTCCATTCCGACCATTCAGAGAATCCACCATCTATGACAACTGAAAAGGCATAACAAGAATGTCATTGTATTGTTTTCTTTCATAGAAACTCTTTCCTCATTGATACTTTGTTTCATATATAAATCCCTCCTAATTTAAAACATATGCATTTATGCATGTTCACTATGCATTCTAAGGAAATGTTTCAAACATTGAAATCAATATTACAAAAGAGATTATAATGCTTATGTTTTTATACATTTTAATTGATAGTTTTCCGACGATACAGTACTTCCTCCTCAAATGAGTATAAACTTTTACACTTCCAAATGTTGTACTTCCATCCATATTTCAACAGAGCAATTCACGTAATGTTGCTCCAAAAACATTTCTCATGTTCCATTTTTATGTTTCGTACCTGGACATTCTGGAATCTCACATGTCGCTTCTTTGGTTTCATTACGTGTTCCAGTACAGTCTGCTCCACCATTGCCAGGAGCTGGATTTGTACACGTTCGGTTTCTGTTTACCATAGTAGTAACATTCGTTCCACACGTTACACTGCATTCTGCAGCGCTCCATTCCGACCATTCAGAGAATCCACCATCTATGACAACTGAAAAGGCATAACAAGAATGTCATTGTATTGTTTTCTTTCATAGAAACTCTTTCCTCAATGTCAAAAGTAACAACTGAGAAACAGTTTCTGAAGAAATTGATACATCAATTCTAGTATTTAATACATACTTTGTTTCATATATAAATCTCTCCTAATTTAAAACATATGCATTTATGCATGTTCACTATGCATTCTAAGGAAATGTTTCAAACATTGAAATCAATATTACAAAAGAGATTATAATGCTTATGTTTTTATACATTTTAATTGATAGATTTCCGACGATACAGTACTTCCTCTTCAAATGAGTATACACTTTTACACTTCCAAATTTTGTACTTCCATCCATATTTCAACAGAGCAATTCATGTAATGTTGCTCCAAAAACATTTCTCATGTTCCACTTATATGTTTCGTACCTGGACATTCTGGAATCTCACATGTCGCTTCTTTTGTTTCATTACGTGTTCCAGTACAGTTTCCTCCACCATTCTCAGGAGTTGGATTTGTACACGTTCGGTTTCTGTTAACCACAGTTGTAACATTCGTTCCACACGTTACACTGCATTCTGCAGCGCTCCATTCCGACCATTTAGAGAATCCACCATCTATGACAACTGAAAAGGCATAACAAGAATGTCATTGCATTGTTAACTTTTATAGAAAATGTATCCTCATTGTCCAAAGTAACATATGAAAAACATTTCATTCATTCATTCATTCATGTACACATACAGGTCACATACAGGTATACATACGGGTACACATATAGGTACACATACAAGTACACATAGTATACGGGTACACATACAAGTACACATACAAGTACACATACAAGTACACATACGTACAGTTACGCATACATGTACACATACAGGTACACAGACAAGAACCCATACAGGTACACATACAAGTATACATACAGTGTTAATAACTACACTAAACGCCTTTTTATGTCAACGTATGACCATTATACGACTTCGCCAGCACTATCTTCAGAATGAAGTCACTGCTGATAGGCCTGATAGCCCTGATGATGGTCATACTGTGACATCCAAAGGCATTGGCAACATTGTTGTTGGTCGACACCCATCTGCAACATCCCCAGAGCTCTTTCTCTTTCTCCACTTGTCAATCTCGGCATAATTTCATAGAAGTGTGGCATATCATGCAACGTAGGCACCTTTTATACCCCGTAGACGCATTCAGTTTATGCAAATACTGTGTGAATTTTGCTACATTTGAGTCATAATGCGTTTGGGGGATAAAAAAAATAATTAAAAGCGCTCCATTCCGACCATTCAGAGAATCCACCATCTGTGGCAACTGAAAATTCATAACAAAAATGTCATTGCATTGTTTACTTTCATAGAAAATGTATCCTCATTGTCCAAAGTAACAACTGAAAAACATTTCATTCATTCATTCCTTTATTCATTCATTCATTCATCTATACATACAGGTACACAGACAAGTACACATACAGGTACACATACAGGTATACATACAGGTATACAAACAGCTCACAGCAAAAATGACTGAGTATCCTTGATTCTGGACACCATCTGTAAACTGGGTAATAGGGGTATAAACTTGGTATCCATCCGCTGAAACTAGACAAACTGGTTTCCAGTTAGAATCAATTTTGGATTCTATAAGATTTAGTATTTCCGTAATGGAAACCAACAGGATACATTGATTATGTGTTTCCTGTTGGTTTCCATTCCTGGAAATTGCAGTCAATGTTTCCATAAAATGGAAATCACCATGAAACAATATAGTTATTGAGTAATGTGTAAAACCACATCGCCAGTGGTGACATGTGGGTCTATACACAGCTACGTTGACCGCTGCTAGTGAAGTTCAGCAGCAATGGACTCAGTTCATCAGCGAATGTGTGACCTACTTCATGGCTGATTTATCAGTGCGTTTGATGAGTCATCAGACTTCTGGTATAACCTTGGCCAGGAGATTGTTCCACTCTTCAACAAATTATGCAATTATGGATGTAAAATCAATGTTAATTTCAACCGCGGGCATTGGTGTGTATATCTCCCATGGAGTTGAAAATGAGATGAAATTTTAACGACTATATGCCAGGATAATAGGAACCTTACGCATGCTTTCTAGTGTGAATGTGTGATATGAACGTGCACTATAGTGACACAAATTACTGTTATATTTAAGGAGAAAATATTATTACCGTAATTATTGTTGTATTACATTTGACTTAAAGGCGCTGTAGCACGTTTTTTGCAAAATTTATTTTTTCAAATTTCTCATTTATAATGATAGTTTATGTCATTTAAATTAACTTTAGAGGGTAAAACATCTTATTACACAAACAAATTATCTGTAGTGGTAAAAACGATGTTGCGTAAAAAGCAAAAATTGCATGGCGGCCATTTTATTGTGAACACAATTTATTGTTTTGTATTACAAAAACGATTCCCATGGCTTAACCAAAACATGTACACTCATTTTAAACTTTATTTTCCGAGGAGAAAAGGATGTTTTACTATTGGTGAAATTATTTTTCAAATACATTTCATCAACTTATTTGAGCGAAAAAACGTGCTACAACGCCTTTAAATGCACTTTGTTTTGCAACTCTTTCCTTACTTAAATTATAGTTGTGACTCTAAAGTTGATAATTGTTCAACGGGTATCAGCTCTGAACGGTTTAAAACAACCATCTTTCGTTATCAGTAACTCTGAGAGCGGACATAAAATCTCAACAACAGATCGTATATTGTACTACATTCACTTTACCGCTAGTAGAAAAGGCCAAATGTTTTTTTCTGTCGTAGATTTACCAAGATAGGGCAACGCATTTAAAATGGAATATATAAGACGCATGTGGAACGCCACCTGAAATTGCCTCCGAGTGCACCTGTTACAGATAACAAAATCCCAAAATCTGGGAAGGGGTATTCCTATTCTTACCTATCGATATGTCTACATCAAACATACTTCTATCCGGAAATTACATTGATTGGTAATACAATTTTAGCTGTAGCTTCCGTGTCTAGTAAAGGGTTGATCAAGGTATTTGAAATATTATTTGAAATTGGATTGCACTTGGCTTGTATCCGAGACTGCACTGGTTTTAATTGTACAAAGGTCTTCATTTTGAAGAGTGTGTATTTATTTTGGAATCGCTTCTCTGTTAGGGATTATGTTATATCCTCTGTAAATTAAAGATCAATCCAGATAGTTGTTGAGGGTACCATAAACTGAAGTACAAAAGAAAGTACACACCTCAGTTGGTTTCGTTTAATTCAATATTTATTCTTTTATATCTGCAGCAGTTGAATGAATGACATTGGTGGCTTGTAAAACTTTTTAGTAGGAATATCTTTATTCAATGTAGACAGGGGCAAGAAATGAAATTTCCACCAATATGACCCCTCTCATGTTTAAAATGTGTGTGTGCAGAATGAGGCACATCTACTGATGTTCACAAAGAAGATGTTTTATATGTCGATGAACAGTTGTGTTTTATCCAAAATATTTTGTTTTAAATTCATAAACTCCAAAAAACATTGTTTCAAAGACATTAAAAAACGCGTAGAAGATTGTTCAGTTTTAGAGTACGACGTCGAAAACTTAAGTTATTTGAAATTGAAAATCATACATATCATAAAACTGTCTGAGGTGTGTACTTTCTTTTGTACTTGAGTTTATTCACAACATTATAAACGGTGTTATTTTATCGAGAAGTAATTACTGTTGCCGAAAATTTAAAATTTAATGCTTATCAGTCCAGTTGAGTTGCAATATAAATGTAAAAGTAGTGATTTATGATTGAAAATCAGACAATGCACCGCGATTGGTGCGCGTCAATCAGTACAACGTGGATGAATATACATATTGAGTGAAATTATTTGAACTGAAATCACCACATATGGTATGTTTGCACGTTTTAAAGCCAAATAAAAAAGTTATGAAACACAATGGATGCCTCTTTAAACAGGCAAATCACGGATGTGAAGTCTCTCATAAGAAAATGTGTGTATGTTAACCGAATTTGAAAACAAATATAATAAAGAGGAGCCTCTGAGGTCGCCCACTTTCATATTGATCATTCTGGACTTGCTGTAGACTTGCTGTAGACTTGCTGTAGACTTGCCTTTATCCAACATGGGAACAAGCTAACTGGTATTTGCAGACAGCTAAAATATTCATAAAAATGTACATACCTTGAGCTTGCAATACTTGGCATATTGACAGTATTCCTGCTATGATTAGATAACCGATAATCGCCGTCATAGTTTCATAATTAAAATCGCAATCGATATGGAACTATAATCATGACGAGAGATTGAAACTGCGTGCCCGTTTCTATCTAGAGAACTTGTGTACAACGTTTATATGTTAAATCCGTTCAAGTGTATCATTCAATACCACGACGTCTTTGAGTGAATCAAGTTGTTCATTGAATTGTTGCCTTGCATGTATTCAGTGTCATTAAATACTACGTTGGCTGCTTATAGGTGATTTTGAACAACTCCTACACACTCTAGTACAGTAGTGAAACTGCGAAGTATGTTTTGTTTTGCGGTTTATTATACATACTTGAAAAGACCGATATGCTGGTCGAAATGAGCTCATCGTATTAAAGAAGATTGATCCAGTCAAACCCATCTGATGTTTACTCTTTTCTATATTATATATATATATAATATATATATATATATATATATATATATATATATATATATATATATATATATATATATATATATATATATATATATATATATATATATATATATATATATATATATATATATATATATTTATATATATATATATATATGGTACTAAATATGGTAGTTATGGCACTCACCAATACAGGCATTAGTACTGCACTCCACCGCATCTATCTCGGTGTCCGGCCCAGGACAAAAGGCTCCTCCGAAGAGAGGCTGCGAGCATGTCCTGGTGCGGTTTATCTGGGCAAACCCCCCTCCACATGTGACACTGCAAGCACTCGTCACCCAGCCGCTCCAATTTGTCCATGTGCCATTGACTTTATGAAAAACAACAAACAGAGACACATATTATTCTGTTATTCAAATAGAAAAGTACAATAAATGTTATGTCGGAGAGAAATAGGACTGTTGGATATGTATATCCTTTTGCAATCTTAGATCAATGGTAAGTGTGACAGGATGCTTTTAGGTATGAAAAATGGGACCTTATTCGAAGGCTATACACTTTTGTACAATCAAAACCAATAAACAAATAAAGGAAAAATTTGGTTCCGTCGTCATATAATAAATATATATAAAATTATAAAGAGAGGGATTATAAGATTTTCTGACTCAGAAGACGGGGCAAATGTGTTTTCTTCCATCTACAATCATGTATAAATCATGAAATGCTAATGTTTTCATAATAAATAATGATAGTAAAATTAAATGCATTTTACATTCCAGAGATGAAGATTAGAATTTATACCAGATAATAGCAGACAGTGAGAAAGACATACAACTTAATCAGTAAAAGTCCATTGGTCCAAAATACATACATACACAAAATATAAGAATTAATAATTTTCTTGCATGATATATAATTATGCATGAATTATTTACAACATTTATATTTGTTGAAGACATGACATCTTCAATTAGATTAAGATTTGCTTTTTTACAAAGAGTTCAAAATCTTAATTGATTGGGGACATTGTTATATCTATCAGTCTCTGAATTAAGTTTAAATCTATAAGATATTATCGCAAGTATAAAATCAGTTTACCCGGACAAGGTAGAGGATTGCAGGTGTAAAACTGTTGATCGTCGGGCGATCCTGAACAAGGCATTCCTCCATTAAGTGGGGCGGGGTTGTCACAGACACGCGTCCTGTTTCTGAGCACGTTGGCACGTCCTCCACATGGCACGGGACAGGGAGGCTCCACCCAGGCGTTCCAGTTGGACCAAAACCCGTCCACTGTTGCAGAGACAAAGCGAATATACTAATGGAGAAACATCAACATATTCAATATGTGATAAATCTTGGTTCAAAACCTTTACACATTTTTAAAAGGTGAATTTTTACAAACTGGTAATGATCGATGAGATTTGCAAGACATCCATCTGTTTACTTAGCTATATAGTGTAATATGAATTGTTATCAAATGCCACTGCATACTGTCGTAATGACACTGTCAAATTAAATGATAGAATTGAAATTATCTCTCAGCTAGACTTAGTGCTATTTGTTCATGCTTTCTCGTGTTTGAGGATACAGTAACTGACCAGGGCAGGGATCTGTTTCACAGTCAGTGGAGGCGGTCTCTGTATCAGAGCCCTTGCAGGACTCCCCACCGTTCTCAGCAAGAGGACTGTCGCAGCGTCTTGTCCTGGTCCGGAACATCGTTCCTCCGCCACAACTTACAGTGCACGGAAAGTTTCTCCACGGCCCATAGTCCGACCACCCACCATCAACTGTAGAAACACAAAAATAAAATGAAGATTAGGTTCTGTAAATATAACTCTTTCCAAACATCTTAATTTCCAAATAATATGGTATATATAACGTACAAAAGGAATTATAATATTACAGTACCCGATCTAAACTGGTTCAGTGGCGGTGAAATAGGGGATCAGAGTGGGGACTATTGATTATAAAGTCCTGTATGGTTCATAACGTTGAGTACTATAGAATGAGATATGAGGTTATGTAACCACTATTGTTTATATAGTGTGGTATGGTTCATAACGTTGAGAACTATAGAATGAGATATGAGGTTATGTAACCACTATTGTTAATAAAGTGTTGTATGGTTCATAACGTTGAGAACTATAGAACGAGACATGAGATTATGTACACACTTTTGTTAATAAAATTCTGTATGGTTCATAATGTTGAGATCTATAGAACGAGATATGAGGTTATGTACACATTATTGTTAATAAAGTTTTGTGTGGTTCATAACGTTGAGAACTATAGAATGAGATATGCGGTTACGTACACACGATTGTTAATAAAGTGCTGTATGGTTCATAACGTTGAGAAATATAGAATGAGATATGAGGTTATGTACACACTATTGTTAATATAGTGTTGTGTGATTCATAACGTTGAGAACTAAAGAACAAGATATGAGGTTTTGTACACACTATTGTTTATATAGTGCTGTATGGTTCATAACGTTGATAACTATAGAACGAGACATGAGATTATGTACACACTTTTGTTAATAAAATTCTGTATGGTTCATAACGTTGAGTACTATAGAATGAGATATGAGGTTATGTAACCACTATTGTTTATATAGTGTGTTATTGTTCATAACGTTGAGAACTATAGAATGAGATATGAGGTTATGTAACCACTATTGTTAATAAAGTGTTGTATGGTTCATAACGTTGAGAACTATAGAACGAGACATGAGATTATGTACACACTTTTGTTAATAAAATTCTGTATGGTTCATAATGTTGAGATCTATAGAACGAGATATGAGGTTATGTACACATTATTGTTAATAAAGTTTTGTGTGGTTCATAACGTTGAGAACTATAGAATGAGATATGCGGTTACGTACACACGATTGTTAATAAAGTGCTGTATGGTTCATAACGTTGAGAACTATAGAATGAGATATGAGGTTATGTACACACTATTGTTAACATAGTGTTGTGTGATTCATAACGTTGAAAACTATAGAACGAGATATGAGGTTATGTACACACTATTGTTAATAAAGTGCTGCATGGTTCATAACGTTGAGAAATATAGAATGAGATATGAGGTTATGTACACACTATTGTTAACATAGTGTTGTGTGATTCATAACGTTGAAAACTAAAGAACAAGATATGAGGTTTTGTACACACTATTGTTTATATAGTGCTGTATGGTTCATAACGTTGATAACTATAGAACGATACATGAGATTATGTACACACTTTTGTTAATAAAATTCTGTATGGTTCATAATGTTGAGATCTATATAATGAGATATGAGGTTATGTACACACTATTGTTAACATAGTGTTGTGTGATTCATAACGTTGAAAACTATAGAACGAGATATGAGGTTATGTACACACTATTGTTAATAAATGTTGTGTGGTTCATAACGTTGAGTACTATAGAATGAGATATGAGGTTATGTAACCACTATTGTTAATAAAGTTATGTATGGTTCATAACGTTGAGAACTATAGAACGAAATATGAGGTTATGTACACACTATTGTTAATAAAGTGCTGCATGGTTCATAACGTTGAGAACTATAGAATGAGATATGAGGTTATGTACACACTATTGTTAACATAGTGTTGTGTGGTTCATAACGTTGAGAACTATATAATGAGATATGAGGTTATGTACACATTATTGTTAACATAGTGTTGTGTGATTCATAACGTTGAGAACTAAAGCATGAGATATGAGGTTATGTACACACTATTGTTAATAAAGTTATGTATGGTTCATAACGTTGAGAACTATAGAACGAGATATGAGGTTATGTAGACACTATTGTGAATTACGTGTTGTATGGTTCATAACTTTGAGAACTATAGAATGAGATATGAGGTTATGTTCACACTATTGTTAATAAAGTGTTGTGTGGTTCATAACGTTGAGAAATATAGAATAAGATATGAGGTTATGTACACACTATTGTTAATAAGGTGCTGTGTGGTTCATAACGTTGAGAACTATAGAATGAGATATGAGGTTATGTTCACACTATTGTTAATAAAAAGTGCTGTGTGGTTCATAACGTTGAGAACTATAGAATGAGATATGAGGTTATGTACACACTATTGTTAATAAGGTGCTGTGTGGTTCATAACGTTGAGAACTATAGAATGAGATATGAGGTTATGTTCACACTATTGTTAATAAAGTGCTGTGTGGTTCATAACGTTGAGAACTATAGAATGAGATATGAGGTTATGTTCACACGATTGTTAATAAAGTGCTGCATGGTTCATAACGTTGAGAACTATAGAATGAGATATGAGGTTATGTTCACACTATTGTTAATAAAGTGTTGTGTGGTTCATAACGTTGAGAAATATAGAATAAGATATGAGGTTATGTACACACTATTGTTAATAAGGTGCTGTGTGGTTCATAACGTTGAGAACTATAGAATGAGATATGAGGTTATGTTCACACTATTGTTAATAAAGTGCTGTATGGTTCATAACGTTGAGAACTATAGAATGAGATATGAGGTTATGTACACACTATTGGTAATATAGTGTTGTATGGTTCATAACGTTGAGAACTATAGAACGAGATATGAGGTTATGTACACATTATTGTTAATAAAGTGATGTATGGTTCATAACGTTGAGAACTATAGAATGAGATATGAGGTTATGTACACACTATTGTTAATGACGTGTTGTGTGATTCATGACGTAAAGAACAATAGAATGAGATATGAGGTTATGTACACACTATTGGTAATATAGTGTTGTATGTTTCATAACGTTGAGAACTATAGAATGAGATATGAGGTTATGTACACACTAATGTTAATGACGTGTTGTGTGATTCATGACGTAAAGAACAATAGAATGAGATATGAGGTTATGTACACACTATTGTTAATATAGTGTTGTCTGGTTCATAACGTTGAGAACTATAGAATAAGATATGAGGTTATGTACACACTTTTGTTAATACAGTTCTGTATAGTTCATAACGTTGAGAACTATAGAATGAGATATGAGGTTATGTACACACTATTGTTAATAAAGTGTTGTGTGGTTCATAACGTTGAGAAATATAGAATGAGATATGAGGCTATGTACACATCATTGTTAATAAAGTGCTGTATGGTTCATAACGTTCAGAACTATAGAATGAGATATGAGGTTATGTACACACTATTGGTAATATAGTGTTGTATGGTTCATAACGTTGAGAACTATAGAATGAGATATGAGGTTATGTACACATTATTGTTAATAAAGTGCTGTATGGTTCATAATGTTGAGAACTATAGAATGAGATATGAGGTTATGTACACACTATTGTTAACATAGTGTTGTGTGGTTCATAACGTTGAGAACTAAAGAACGAGATATGAGGTTATGTACACACTATTGTGAATTACGTGTTGTATGGTTCATAACGTTGAGAACTATAGAATGAGATATGAGGTTATGTACACACTATTGTTAATAAAGTGTTGTGTGGTTCATAACGTTGAGAAATATAGAATGAGATATGAGGCTATGTACACATCATTGTTAATAAAGTGCTGTATGGTTCATAACGTTCAGAACTATAGAATGAGATATGAGGTTATGTACACACTATTGGTAATATAGTGTTGTATGGTTCATAACGTTGAGAACTATAGAATGAGATATGAGGTTATGTACACACTAATGTTAATGACGTGTTGTGTGATTCATGACGTAAAGAACAATAGAATGAGATATGAGGTTATGTACACACTATTGTTAATATAGTGTTGTCTGGTTCATACCGTACAGAACTATAGAATGAGATATGAGGTTATGTACACACTATTGTTAATAAAGTTATTTATGGTTCATAACGTTGAGAACTATAGAACGAGATATGAGGTTATGTACACACTATTGTTAATAAAGTGCTGTATGGTTCATAACGTTAAAAACTGTAGAATGTGATTTGACGCTATGTACACACTTATGTTAATGAAGTGCTGCATGGTTCATAACGTTGAGAACTATAGAATAAGATATGAGGTTATGTACACACTTTTGTTAATACAGTTCTGTATGGTTCATAACGTTGAGAACTATAGAATGAGATATGAGGTTATGTACACACTATTGTTAACATAGTGTTGTGTGGTTCATAACGTTGAGAACTACAGAATGAGATATGAGGTTATGTAATCACTATTCTTAATAAAGTGCTGTATGGTTCATAACGTTCAGAACTATAGAATGAGATATGAGGTTATGTACACACTATTGGTAATATAGTGTTGTATGGTTCATAACGTTGAGAACTATAGAATGAGATATGAGGTTATGTACACATTATTGTTAATAAAGTGCTGTATGGTTCATAATGTTGAGAACTATAGAATGAGATATGAGGTTATGTACACACTATTGTTAACATAGTGTTGTGTGGTTCATAACGTTGAGAACTAAAGAACGAGATATGAGGTTATGTACACACTATTGTGAATTACGTGTTGTATGGTTCATAACGTTGAGAACTATAGAATGAGATATGAGGTTATGTACACACTATTGTTAATAAAGTGTTGTGTGGTTCATAACGTTGAGAAATATAGAATGAGATATGAGGCTATGTACACATCATTGTTAATAAAGTGCTGTATGGTTCATAACGTTCAGAACTATAGAATGAGATATGAGGTTATGTACACACTATTGGTAATATAGTGTTGTATGGTTCATAACGTTGAGAACTATAGAATGAGATATGAGGTTATGTACACACTAATGTTAATGACGTGTTGTGTGATTCATGACGTAAAGAACAATAGAATGAGATATGAGGTTATGTACACACTATTGTTAATATAGTGTTGTCTGGTTCATACCGTACAGAACTATAGAATGAGATATGAGGTTATGTACACACTATTGTTAATAAAGTTATTTATGGTTCATAACGTTGAGAACTATAGAACGAGATATGAGGTTATGTACACACTATTGTTAATAAAGTGCTGTATGGTTCATAACGTTAAAAACTGTAGAATGTGATTTGACGCTATGTACACACTTATGTTAATGAAGTGCTGCATGGTTCATAACGTTGAGAACTATAGAATAAGATATGAGGTTATGTACACACTTTTGTTAATACAGTTCTGTATGGTTCATAACGTTGAGAACTATAGAATGAGATATGAGGTTATGTACACACTATTGTTAACATAGTGTTGTGTGGTTCATAACGTTGAGAACTACAGAATGAGATATGAGGTTATGTAATCACTATTCTTAATAAAGTGCTGTATGATTCATAACGTTGAGAACTATAGAATGAGATATGAGGTTATGTACACACTATTGTTAATATAGTGTTGTGTGATTCATAACGTTGAGAAATATAGAATGAGATATGAGGTAATGTACACACTATTGTTAACATAGTGTTGTTAGGTTCATAACGTTGAAAACTATAGAATGAGATATGAGGTTATGTACACACTATTGTAAATAAAGTGCTGTATGGTTCATAACGTTGAGAACTATAGAATGAGATATGAGGTTATGTACACACTATTGTTAATAAAGTGCTGTATGGTTCATAACGTTGAGAACTATAGAATGAGATTTGAGGTTATGTACACACTATTGTGAATTACGTGTTGTATGGTTCATAACGTAGAGAACTATAGAATGAGATATGACTTTAAGCACACACTATTTTTAATATAGTGTTGTGTGGTTCATGAGGTAGAGTACTGTAGAATGAGATATGAGGTTATGTACACACTATTGTTAATAAAGTGCTGCATGGTTCATAACGTTGAGAACTATAGAATGAGATATGAGGTTATGTACACACTATTGTTAATAAAGTGCTGCATGGTTCATAACGTTGAGAACTATAGAACGAGATATGAGGTTATGTACACACTATTGTTAATAACGTGCTGTGTGGTTCATAACGTTGAGAATTATAGAATGAGATATGAGGTTATGTACACACTATTGTTAATAAAGTGCTGTATGGTTCATAACGTTGAGAACTATAGAATGAGATTTGAGGTTATGTACACACTATTGTAAATAAAGTGCTGTATGGTTCATAACGTTGAGAACTATAGAATGAGATATGACTTTAAGCACACACTATTTTTAATATAGTGTTGTGTGGTTCATGAGGTAGAGTACTGTAGAATGAGATATGAGGTTATGTACACACTATTGTTAATAAAGTGCTGCATGGTTCATAACGTTGAGAATTATAGAATGAGATATGAGGTTATGTACACACTATTGTTAATATAGTGTTGTGTTGTTCGTAACATTGAGAACTATAGAATGAGATATGAGGTTATGAACACACTATTGTCAATAAAGTGCTGTATGATTCATAACGTTGAGAACTATAGAATGAGATATGAGGTTATGTACACATTATTGTTAATAAAGTGCTGTATGGTTCATAACGTTGAGAACTATATAATGAGATATGAGGTTATGTTCACACTATTGTTAATAAAGTGCTGTATGGTTCATAACGTTGATAACTATAGAATGAGATATGAGGTTATGTTCACACTATTGTTTATAAAGTGCTGTATGGTTCATAACGTTGAGAACTATAGAATGAGATATGAGGTTATGTAACCACTATTGTTAATAAAGTGTTGTGTGGTTCATAACGTTGAGAACTATAGAATGAGATAGGAGGTTATGTACACACTATTGTTAATAAAGTGCGGTATGGTTCTAAACGTTGAGAACAATAAAATGTTAATAATGGTTCTATATCGGTGTCTAAAATACGTTTACCGAGAGTAACGTTCGAGGTGTTTTTCTAAAAATCTAACTGTAGCATGTTCTGATTATCTGGTAAATGTAATACTGTTAAATCTAAAATAACCTTTTGAATAAGAAACTTTGAACTGGAGAACAAAAGACCCCGTAATTGACTGACATGGTCCTCATAAAGCACACGTCATATCTGCCTTGGAATATAATATTATTATTCAATATCGTCAACGTTTAAGGCGATACATGTTTTATATTTTCATATATATTACAACAATTATGGTTTTGGAAAAAAGGTTTAAAATCTCATAAGAATTCATTTTCGAAATGAAATTCAATTTGGAATTGGTTCCGCTCGACGTTTTTTTTAAATGATGAGAAAAAATAATACTATTTCATTCCAGCTGATCTCTGGTAAATGTCGTTGTCTACACTTTCTCACATAACACATCTTTTAATGTGGTTTTCGATAAACTAATAATTGAAAAGCTACATATGCGATCCTTCATTCGGACACCAGTATAGAAGATCGCTATGCAATATAGTTATACAACACGTACCTGGACAATCTCTCCTGAAATTACACGACCTCATGGCAGTTTCCTGTGAAAGACCTTCGCAAGTTCTGCCCCCATTTTCTGCTAAGGGACTGTCACATGTTCTTGATCGTATTGACGCCCCCTCTCTGGCCAGTCCACAATTCCACTCGTTACACGCAGGATCTGTCCACCGTGTCCACTCACTCCAGCCTCCGTCAACTGTATGCATTGGAGGACGATACTGATTAACCGCTCTGCACCACACACATAGTCAACCTTGTTGCCTTAAAGGGACAGTAGCACGTTTTTTTCGATCAAATAAGTTGATGAAATGAATATCTAAAATGCTGTCACCAATAGTAAAACACCCTTCTCTCTTCGGAAAATCAAGTTAAAATATGAGTATACATGGTTCGGTAAAGCCATGGGAATCGTTTTTGTAATTCGAAAAAATAAAATGTGTTCACATTAAAATATAATAAAATTTGCACAAAACGTGCTACAGCCCCTTTAAAACTTCTCAAACTGATTCGTAACATTCATCAGAACATTTGTTCATCAAAATAACCTCCAAATTATGAAATTATAACTAATATAAAGATAAACAATACTTAGATTTACAAATCAAAGTACATATATCAGCTAAAAAATCGTTTATTGATTTGTTTTTATCTACATTTTATAATTATGAGGCGTATGAACCGATGAAATTAAGTAGAATTTCATTGAATGAATTAACTCGTATGAATTGTAAGGCGCTGCGCCTCAAAACCCATATTTCAACATTAGTTCAAAAGAAAATACCTGTTATCATATCAAAGCAATCAACAACAATAACAACAACTACTTCGTGAAGAATAACAACTAGTTTTAAGGAAGGTGACATACTTCGTTTGTGCCAATATAAAACAAAAGAAGACATATATTTCGTTTGTGTCAGCAACACTTTATGAATAGAAATAAACCCAATTGGTTGAAAAGATAGAATACAAATTAACAATAGTCACGACACAAAAGTAAACAGTCGTTATCTGTGATAAATGAAACCAACAACAAACCATACACTCCTTGCAGTGATATACCAATCGCCATTATAGCTTATACACTCGCTTTAAAGTAATATAGCACTAGATAACCAAACTTCAACCAATATTATATACGACATTAACAGTCTGATATTTGATTTGACTTTTTGACATATCTTGCAAAAATAGAAATATCTATTCAGGTTTTACTTAACGGATTTTATAAGGTTAACAAATCTAAAATTTATGATATCCATTGACCAAGGCGTTTGTACAAAGCACAGGGCTTTTTAGTTCTCACCTATTGGGTCGGGACATCAAGACAGGACTGAATCTAAATCACACACATTGATCCTGAACTTGACGACCTGTTTATCGGACTTGCCATTTCACAACACTCACTTTAATTGTTTTATTTTATTATCACAAGTGTGGACGGTTATCATACTTCTTCAGCTCAACACCAGATAATACTGAGTTTCACTGCTGGACGAGGAGACGCAAATATGAGTTTCTCGTCTGAGATGATCAAACAGGTTACTCAACCCAAAGGTTCAACTCTTCAGACAATGCAAGCACGAATCAGACCATCCATCCGATGATAAAGCGCGTCCATGTTTGCTCAACTTCATCTCAGGTATACCCTGGAGCACGCACGTGCTATAAAGGAGTCAGTGTACCAACCTGGACATGGATTCTCGTTACAGTCAATCTGGTCTATTTCTGTGCCAGCCCCTGGACACGGAGCACCGCCAGCTGAAGGTGCTGGGTTGGTACAAAAATGAAACCTCCTCCTCACCGCTATTCCCCCTCCACAGGTTGCAGAGCAAGTATCAGCGGCCCACTCAGTCCATAAGGACCATGTTCCATTGACTTAAAAAGCAAGATAGCAAGATATAGCTTCGTATGTTAATAATATGCCTCGTAGCTGTAACATTATACCGCAACATGTTGTCCTCGTCTTTATCCGTCAAACTGACTTGAATTCATATTTTGAAAAATAAAAAAATAAGGTGAAACCAAACATTGGAACAAATGTTAATGAACATTGATAATTACACATATGGGCACACTAGCATAAAGAATATGCTTTGAATGTAGCAAGTTTAAAATATGTGGCCAAAGGAGTTTGACCATGACAGTTATTGTTAAGCTGCAATGCATGTTAACACCTCGACAACTCGTTACACGTTAAAGGATTTAATTTTCAACTATCTGAAGTGACTGAAATGATTGTTGTGACTGTAAGATGTAAAACGTTTCTACCTGGACATGGGTCATCGTTGCACGTGAATGTCTGCGTATCGCTGCTAGATGTAGGGTTTGCACAGAATGCTCCACCGATGCTGGGTGCAGGTCTGTCACACGCCCTGATCCTCTCTCGTTCAATAACAAATCCTCCACAGGTCACGGGACAGGGGCGCTCAACCCAAGGACCCCAAAAACCCCAGTTGCCGTCAACTGAAGAAATTTAATACATTTTCACATTATGAATTGTATATTATAAGTCGTATGGTTCTCACGAGGGTAAATCGGTCTCATGTACAATATTTGTACCAGTGCCTCCTGAGTCACGGGACAGATGGGTTCAAGCCATGGACCCTAGAAACCCCAGTTGCCGTTAATTGTAAGACACACATTCACTAGTTCTAGATGCATTAGTGGTGCATTTACGTGAATTATTTTCAACTAGTGTGGGGGTAATGATTATTTACATAATGTATTTGTAAACGACTTAAAAAGTCGATTTGGTATATATCTTATCCACATAATGTTATTAAATTATGTTAATTATTCGAAAATAATGTGTTGATGACTCTTAACACCTGAACACGGGAAAGTACGGACCTATCCGGTCGCGCGGAGCGCTTAGTAGCAGCCTGAAAGTACAATTACTTCAGGGTAATAATATGTGTAGCGCTTAGAACATGCTAAGCATCGATTAAGCGCAATATAAATATGCATTTATTATTATTATTTTATATATATTAACACAATAAACTAACTTCTATCAATAACTGGCAATATATGGAACATCGAACAACGTCAGGTGTTTTGATCTTGTTTATCGCTTGTGGATTCAAATATCTAGCATGGTTGTAGATTTCTGCTACCGGGAAGGATAGGTTAGGTACAAAGGACAGAAACAGTTTTTTGTAAGCTGTAAAAAAAAGTTTTTTTAATGAAAATTTGCGTTCAGTTTCAATGATTAAACTTGTATATGGATATAAATATAAAATTGTCATTTGTTCAAAAACTTATGGATAACAAGTTTACAAACAAAAGTACAAAATGTTAATGCTCGTTTGTGAACATTGATCCATTTAACATTACAGATATGTTTAAGTATAATTATAGTCACCTATGCAATCGTTAGTGTTGCAGTCCAAACTTTGAGTCTCTGTATCAGAGCCAGGACAGAATGCTCCACCGTCTCTAGGGGATGGATTGTTGCACACCTTTCTTCTCGTCCTCACTAATGTTCCTCCTCCACAGGTGACTGTGCAAGCACCAGTGAACCAACTGTTCCAGGGGGACCAGTTTCCATCGACTGAAGTACAAATATTAAAAATATATATATATATATATATATATATATATATATATATATATATATATATATTGGTATAATTAATAATGAATGCATACCAATTAACTCGACAATTTGCTTAAGATTCAGATTTGAAATCATAACATATATACTCTGGCTTTCTAAAGATACTAACTAGAATATAAACTGTATCAGATTAATTCATCAAAATTTCATTTTGTGTATGAAGGATTATTTTCATCCTTTTTGGCTCGCAATGGAAATGGCTCATTTCGTATTCAGATGCAGTCGTGGTGATGTCACAATGCATAGTATACCAAATTGTTGGCATGGTGGACAAAAATCTGTAGACAACGTATTCGAATTTAGACAAGCTGCTTTCAAAAAGAACTTCGAGTAACACGAGTTGCCTCAAGCAAAAGAAGATGAGTTAACAATCAAAAGCTTGTGGAATGAGACTTATACGGGTATATATCAAAGCAGATATCTATGCCTCACACAAAATGGCGTCCATCTTGGTCTCTTCAGAGTGCAACACCTCAACATTCTCAGAAGAAGACTGAGACACATGACCGCACGTCCTGTTGTGAATTTATTTGCGTAAGTAGGAATCCTTGTCATGTACTCAAGAATGAAAAGCGAGGAAGGAGTCTAAACCCCAACTGACTTTGAATTGACATTACATGATAACTATTATATTTATGTAAATGACATTGGACACAGTTATAACATCGATAGAGCGTTTCAGTAACATGATACCAATTAGAACACCTACCTTGGCAGCGTTTCAGTAACTTGATAACAATTAGAACACCTACCTGGGCAGCGTTTCAGTAACATGATACCAATTAGAACACCTACCTTGGCAGCGTTTCAGTAACTTGATAACAATTAGAACACCTACCTGGGCAGCGTTTCAGTAACATGATACCAATTAGAACACCTACCTTGGCAGCGTTTCAGTAACTTGATAACAATTAGAACACCTACCTTGGCAGCGTTTCAGTAACTTGATAACAATTAGAACTCCAACCTGGGTAGCGTTTCAGTAACTTGATAATAATTATAGCTCCTACCTGGGCAGCGTTTCAGTAACTTGTTAACAATTAGAACACCTAATTAGCAGTGTTTCAGTAATTTGATAACAATTAGAACACCTACCTGGGCAGCGATTCAGTAACTTCATAACAATTAGAACTCCTACCTGGGCAGCGTCTCAGTAACTTGATAACAATTAGAACTCCTACCTGGGCAGCGATTCAGTAACTTCATAACAATTAGAAAACCTACCTTGGTAGCGTTTCAGTAACTTGATAACAATTAGAACTCCTACCTGCCCAGCGTTTCAGTAACTTGATAACAATTAGAACTCTTACCTGGGCAACGTTTCAGTAACTTAAAAACAATTAGAACTCCTACCTGGGCAGCGTTTCAGTAACTTAAAAACAATTAGAACTCCTACCTGGGCAGCGTTTCAGTAACTTGATACAATTAGAACTCCTATCTGGGCAGCGTTTCAGTAACTTGATAACAATTATAACTCCTACCTGGGCAGCGTTTCAGTAACTTGATAACAATTAGAACACCTAATGAGCAGTGTTTCAGTAATTTGATAACAATTAGAAAACCTACCTTGGCAGCGTTTCAGTAACTTGATAACAATTAGAACACCTAATGAGCAGTGTTTCAGTAATTTGATAACAATTAGAAAACCTACCTTGGCAGCGTTTCAGTAACTTGATAACAATTAGAACACCTAATGAACAGTGTTTCAGTAATTTGATAACAATTAGAACACCTACCTGGGCAGCGTTTCAGTAATTTGATAACAATTAGAACACCTACCTGGGCAGCGATTCAGTAACTTCATAACAATTAGAACACCTAGCTGGGCAGCGTTTCAGTAACTTGATAACAATTAGAACACCTACCTGGGCAGCGTCTCAGTAACTTGATAACAATTAGAAGTCCTACCTGGGCAGCGATTCAGTAACTTCATTACAATTAGAAAACCTACCTGGGCAGCGTTTCAGTAACTTAAAAACAATTAGAACTCCTACCTGACCAGCGTTTCAGTAACTTGATAACAATTAGAACTCTTACCTGGGCAGCGTTTCAGTAACTTAAAAGCAATTAGAAGTCCTACCTGGGCAGCGTTTCAGTAACTTGATAACAATTAGAACTCCTACCTGGGCAGCGTTTCAGTAACTTAAAAACAATTAGAAGTCCTACCTGGGCAGCGTTTCAGTAACTTGATAATAATTATAACTCCCACCTGGGCAGCGTTTCAGTAACTTGATAACAATTAGAATTCCTACCAGAGCAGCGATTCAGTACTAGATAATAATTAGAACACCTACCTGGGCAGCGTTTCAGTAACTTGATAACAATTAGAACACCTACCTGGGCAGCGTTTCAGTAACTTGATAACAATTAGAACTCCTACCTGGACAGCGTTTCAGTAACTTGATAACAATTAAAACACCTACCTGGGCAGTTGTCACGTTTGCAGGTAACACGTTCAGTATCTTGATCGTTTCCAGGACACGGTGCTCCCCCGTTACTTAAAGGTGGATTATTACATCGTCGTATTCTCTCCCTGAGAACCACGGCTTCACCACAGGTCACAGGGCAGGTTGGGATGCTCCAGTCGTCCCAGGTCGACCACGCTCCGTCAACTGAACAAGAATAAAGAAAAACACTAGCGGCAAGAAGAAATAATGATGATGGGAATGCATTTACCTACACCGAATGTATGACCATGGTGTGACACACATTCTTGGGGCATTTACAATCTGGTAACCCTATAATTAACGTTTGGGAAAATACCACACTGGTTTTGCCATCATTTATATTATAATGAGGGTCAGCCCCGACTAGGTTTACATGGTTTCTTTCTTCAATGACAAACAAGCATCAAACACCACCTATTGACATCATCTACCAAAGGGGAAAAGGCGAATAAGTTACGCTTAACGATGGGAGACTGAGTTTTTTTCATTTTGAGAAAACTATCCTGAACACTGCAGTTTGATATCACTTACTCAACGACATAAACATATTGGATGACACTGTTTAGTGACAGAGCAACAATGCTATGACGTTGCCAGAATTCAACCAACTAAAGCAGTTTGGGATTTAAAATATCACATTTCCTATCTCAGAAGCACACAATAAACATAATATCACTGAAATCCATACAAAAAACACTACAAGACTGCATTGTTCATTGCTGGCATTCAGTTAACTCATTAACGAAACGAACAACACTTTTAAATGTCCACTATCGTTATACCTATGAATAGCAATAACACACACACACACACACACACACACACACACACACACACACACACACACACACACACACACACACACACACACACACACACCTCGACAAGGCCCTAGGTTACAGGTTCCCAATTCCGACTCAGTGTCAGGTCCCGGACAAAAAGCTCCATTGTTTAGCGGGTCGTTACAGCGCTTTCTCCTCATCCTTAAGAGAGTGCCATCTCCACAGGTGGCGGAGCAGTCGCCATTGGTCCACTGGTCCCATGCAGACCATACTCCGTCAACTAAAAATAACAATTTGATTGCATGGTTACACTACACATGATTAGACGGTTGCACTACACTTAATTACATGTCACTTGATTACACGGTGCCATAAGGACCATTTTCCGTAAACTTAAAGAAATAAAAAATCTGGTTACACAGTTACAATACACGTGATTACATGGTTACACTACACTTGATTTCACGGTTACACTTCACTTGATTACAAATTTACACTTCACTTGATTACAAAAGTACAAAATGATATAACACGTCAATAAACGGTTACAATGGTCACTTGCTTACATGGTTAGACAACAATTGATTACATGCTTAGACAACATTTGATGACATGGTTAGACAACACTTGATTACAGGGTTAGACAACATTTGATTACATGGTAAGACAACATCTGATTACATGGTTAGATAACACTTGCTTACATGGTGAGACAACCTGTGCTTACACGGTCGAATTACAAATGAATACACAGTCATGATACAATTGATTCCAAGGTTTCACTACACTTGAATACACGGTTACACTACACTTGAATAAACGGTCAAACCACACTTGAATACACGGTTACACTACACTTGAATACACGATCACACTACACTTGAATACACGATTACACTACACTTGAATACATGGTCATACTACACTTGAATACACGATCACGATACACTTGAATACACGGTTAAAATACACTTGAATACACGGTCACACTATACTTGAATACACGATCACACTACACTTGAATACACGCTTAAAATACACTTGAATACACGGTCATACTACACTTGAATACACGGTTACACTACACTTGAATACACAATCACACTACACTTGAATACACGGTTAAAATACACTTGAATACACGGTTACACTACACTTGAATACACGGTACTCTACACTTGAATACACGGTCACACTACACTTGAATACACAATCACACTACACTTGAATACACGGTTACACTGCACTTGAATACACGATTACTCTACACTTGAATACACAATCACACTACACTTGAATACACGGTCACACTACACTTGAATACACAATCACACTACACTTGAATACACTGTCACACTACACTTGAATACACGGTTACACTACACTTGAATACACGGTTACACTACACTTGAATACACGATTACACTACAATTGAATACACGGTTACACTACACTTGAATACACGATTACACTACACTTGAATACACGATTACACTATACTTGAATACACGGTTACACTACACTTGAATACACGAATACAGTACACTTGAATACACGGTTACAATACACTTGAATACACGGTTACAATACACTTGAATACCCGATTACAATACACTTGAATACATGGTCATTCTGCACTTGAATACACGGTCACACTACACTTGAATACACGGTTACACATCACTTGAATACACGAATACAGTACACTTGAATACACGGTTACAATACACTTGAATACACGGTTACAATACGTTTGAATACACGGTCACTCTGCACTTGAATACACGGTTACACTACAATTGAATACACTGTCACACTACACTTGTATACACAATTACACTAAACTTGAATACACGGTTACAATACACTTGAATACACGGTTACAATACGTTTGAATACACGGTCACTCTGCACTTGAATACACGGTTACACTACAATTGAATACACTGTCACACTACACTTGTATACACAATTACACTAAACTTGAATACACGGTTACACTTCACTTGAATACACGGTCACACTGCACTTGAATACACGGTTACACTACACTTGAATACACGGTGAAACTACACTTGAATACACGATCACACTGCATATGAATACACGGTTACAATACACTTGAATACACTGTTGTACTACACTTGAATACACGGTTACACTACACTTGAATATACGATCACACTGCACTTGAATACACGGTTACACTACATTTGAATGCACGGTCATACTACACTTGAATACACGGTTGTACTATACTTGAATACACGGTTACACTACACTTGAATATACGGTCATACTACACTTAAGTACACGGTTACACTACACTTAAATACACGGGTACCCTACACTTGAATACACGGTTACCCTACACTTGAATACACGTTTACACTACACTTGAATACACAGTCACACTACACTTGTATACTCGGTTGCACTACACTTGAATACACTGTCACACTACACTTGAATACACGGTCACACTACAATGGAATACACAATTACACTAAACTTGAATACACGGTTATACTACACTTGATTACACGGTTATATTACACTTGAATACACAGTCACACTGCACTTGCATACACGGTTACACTACACTTGAATGCACGGTCATACTACACTTGAATACACGGTTGTACTACACTTGAATACACGGTTACACTACACTTGAATACACGGTCATACTACACTTAAATACACGGTTACACTACACTTAAATACACTGTTACCCTACACTTGAATACACGGTTACCCTACACTTGAATACACGTTTACACTACACTTGAATACACGGTAACACTACACTTGAATACACTGTCACACTACACTTGAATTCACGGTAATACTACACTTGAATACACGGTCACACTACAATGGAATACACAATTACGCTAAACTTGAATACACGGTTATACTACACCTGATTACACAGTCACACTGCACTTGAATACACGGTTACACTACACTTGAATACAGGGTCACACTACACATGAATACACGGTCACACTGCACATGAATACACGGTTACAATACACTTGGATACACTGTTGTACTACACTTGAATACACGGTTACACTACACTTGAATATACGGTCATACTACACTTAAATACACGGTTACACTACACTTAAATACACGGTTACCCTACACTTGAATACACGGTTACCCTACACTTGAATACACATTTACACTACACTTGTATACTCGGTTGCACTACACTTGAATACACTGTCACACTACACTTGAATTCACGGTCATACTACACTTGAATACACGGTCACACTACAATGGAATACACAATTACACTAAACTTGAATACACGGTTATACTACACTTGATTACACGGTTATATTACACTTGAATACACAGTCACACTGCACTTGCATACACGGTTACACTACACTTGAATGCACGGTCATACTACACTTGAATACACGGTTGTACTACACTTGAATATACAGTTACACTACACTTGAATATACGGTCATACTACACTTAAATATACGGTTACACTACACTTAAATACACGGTTACCCTACACTTGAATACACGTTTACACTACACTTGAATACACGGTTACACTACACTTGAATACACAGTCACACTACACTTGAATTCACGATCATACTACACTTGAATACACGGTCACACTACAATGGAACACACAATTACACTTAACTTGAATACACGGTTATACTACACTTGATTACACGGTTATACTACACTTGAATACACAGTCACACTGCACTTGAATACACGGTTACACTACACTTGAATACAGGGTCACACTACATATGAATACACGGTCACACTGCACTTGAATACACGGTAACACTACACTTGAATACACGGTTATACTACACTTGAATACACTGTCACACTACACTTGAATCCATACTACACTTAAATACACTGTCACACTACACTTGAATACACGGTTATACTACACTTGAATACACGGTTACACTATACTTGAATACACGGTCACACTAAACTTGAATACACGGTCATACTACACTTGAATACACTGTCACACTACACTTGAATACACGGTCATACTACACTTGATTACACGGTTGCACTACACTTGAATTCACGGTTTAACTACACTTGAATACACGGTCACACTTCACTTGAAAACACTGTTACACTACACTTGAATACACGATCACGCTACACTTGAATACACGGTTACACTACACTTGAATACACGGTCACACTACACTTGAATACACGGTCCAACTACACTTGAATACACGGTCACACTACACTTGATTACACGGTTACACTACACTTGAATATACGGTTACACTACACGTGAATACACGGTTACACTACACGTAAATACACCATTACACTACACTTGACTACACGTTCACACTACACTTGAATACACGATCACTCTACACTTGAATACACGGTTACCCTACACTTGAATACACGTTTACACTACACTTGAATACACGGTTACACTACACTTGAATACACAGTCACACTACACTTGAATTCACGATCATACTACACTTGAATACACGGTCACACTACAATGGAACACACAATTACACTTAACTTGAATACACGGTTATACTACACTTGATTACACGGTTATACTACACTTGAATACACAGTCACACTGCACTTGAATACACGGTTACACTACACGTGAATACAGGGTCACACTACATATGAATACACGGTCACACTGCACTTGAATACACGGTAACAATACACTTGAATACACGGTTATACTACACTTGAATACACTGTCACACTACACTTGAATCCATACTACACTTAAATACACTGTCACACTACACTTGAATACACGGTTATACTACACTTGAATACACGGTTACACTATACTTGAATACACGGTCACACTAAACTTGAATACACGGTCATACTACACTTGAATACACTGTCACACTACACTTGAATACACGGTCATACTACACTTGATTACACGGTTGCACTACACTTGAATTCACGGTCACACTACAATGGAACACACAATTACACTTAACTTGAATACACGGTTATACTACACTTGATTACACGGTTATACTACACTTGAATACACAGTCACACTGCACTTGAATACACGGTTACACTACACTTGAATACAGGGTCACACTACATATGAATACACGGTCACACTGCACTTGAATACACGGTAACAATACACTTGAATACACGGTTATACTACACTTGAATACACTGTCACACTACACTTGAATCCATACTACACTTAAATACACTGTCACACTACACTTGAATACACGGTTATACTACACTTGAATACACGGTTACACTATACTTGAATACACGGTCACACTAAACTTGAATACACGGTCATACTACACTTGAATACACTGTCACACTACACTTGAATACACGGTCATACTACACTTGATTACACGGTTGCACTACACTTGAATTCACGGTTGAACTACACTTGAATACACGGTCACACTTCACTTGAAAACACTGTTACACTACACTTGAATACACGATCACGCTACACTTGAATACACGGTTACACTACACTTGAATACACGGTCACACTACACTTGAATACACGGTCCAACTACACTTGAATACACGGTCACACTACACTTGATTACACGGTTACACTACACTTGAATATACGGTTACACTACACGTGAATACACGGTTACACTACACGTAAATACACCATTACACTACACTTGACTACACGTTCACACTACACTTGAATACACGATCACTCTACACTTGAATACACGGTTACCCTACACTTGAATACACGTTTACACTACACTTGAATACACGGTTACACTACACTTGAATACACAGTCACACTACACTTGAATTCACGATCATACTACACTTGAATACACGGTCACACTACACTTGAATACACGGTTACCCTAAGCACCAGTGGACCAGTCTTTCCAGGGGGACCAGTTTCCGTCGACTAGATAATATCAACATTAGGGCTATTCAATATTCATCACAAAATATCGATACTTTAAGATTCAGGGATTAATATCAGCGTTTAAAGATCTTATGAATGTCCTCTTACTCATATTTAATTGAATAAGTGTACCTTTTTCGCGAACATTGATTGCAAGATTGACCATTGGCGAGTAAGGAACACAATTGTTCATCGTTGAGAATCAGTAAGAACGAAAATGTGTGTGTTTGAAAGTGAATGGTACACTACTGATATTATTTATTGAAGGGCGATTTCACCCCTTCATTAATTTTGATTTAGGCGGCCATATGAATGTTCACAAATTCCATTGAAAAAAAGATACCCCGTATATACCCCGTATATACTTAAATTTATAATGTGAAATTATTTGACATACTTGGACAGCCGTCAGGTTTGCAGATTAATGTCTCATTTTCATTGGTAGGTCCAGGACACAGAGTTCCTCCGTTCCTAGGTGGCGGGTTATTACATCGTCGTATTCTCTCCCTGAGAACCACGGCTCCACCACAGGTCACAGGGCAGGTTGGGATGCTCCAGTCGTTCCAGGTCGACCACACTCCGTCAACTGACAAAACCATGATTGACATGATAATTAAATATAATGGTTCAGTTCACTTTTCTATCAGTCTAAAAGGAGACACACTGACCCACACTTTCGTCTTATGACATATCATTAGCTTTGTCAAAGGGTTATTGACATTCATACTTTCCTGAAAAAAAGTTTATAGTCACACTTTTTAAAAGATGTGTTGCATACACAGTGCACCCTGTTATATCTATCTGTTCAGTTTTTAAACAGAGATCGTCTACAAAGCTGAAAATGAGGGAGAAAACAATTACAAATCAGAAAAGTTATCTATAGATAACGAACAGCAAATTCCAAAAGCATACCAAAATATTTCCTAAACAGCGCCAATAAATATGAACAATGTTAAGACCATGAACTACTCTTACCAACGCAAGGATCCTCGTTGCATCTGAGTAGGTTGATTTCGGTGTCGCGACCAGGACAGAAAGAACCCCCGTTTACCGGAGGGGGGGAGGTACACCGTCTTGTCCGATTCTGGTGCTGAACTCCTCCCCCACATGTGACAGAGCAAGGCTCCGTCAACCATTCGGTCCAGGTTGTCCATCCGCCATCCACTGAAATTCAGAATAGTGAAGCGTCATGGACTCACCTCATCTCGGAATGGGCAGCACTGCAACCCGGTCCATCCCTGAGTGAGACACCCAGCACATGGTATACATAAGAAACAAGCAGGCACAAACGACTTACTCGCATGCTCAATGTACATGCTGGCGAGAATTATATTGAATATTACTATCAATAGGTGTATGTTGCTGTGAGTGACATTTATGGACCCCTACGTTCAGGTGTTAGAGAGTATTTGCAGCTAAAGAATCATGTAGCTAGAGGAGGCATGCTACACTTAAAAGCTGCTTCTCCTCATCAGGTTTTCTATCTTCTTGAATTGACTGTAAAGATATATTTTTGAGAACACAGATTTACATATAATTAGTTGCTTCTAATGTGAACCTAGGTTATATTAAGAAAAGAGTAAATATAAGATTGTTTTCACTTCTTTAATACAATGAGCTCATTTCGACCGGCGTATTTGTCTTTTCAAGTTTTCTTACCAAGTGAAAGATTACATATTAATGTACGAACAAAAACAATACATTATTGTAATACTCAATCTAATACGTATATGCGTCATCAGTAAACCGATATCTTCCCAAATTTATTGTTTTGTCAATTTGTAAACATCCAAGAACAATGTTAGAGGATGTTCTTATATTTAAACTGTATTTCAACCTGAAGGTAAACGTTTTTGTATGTGGTCAAAATATTTTAAAAAATCAAAACATGTCTTCAAATCTGTGTCATCTGTGAAATCCACATAATTCAAAATGAAATTTGATTTTCAATACTGTATTCAAAACAATATTTCATTGTTTTCTTTCTAAGATAATGAAAAAGTGATAATTTATTCAGAAAATGTTTTCATTTATGTATTTGGTTCGGCGGTCACATCTCACCACATTTTTCCTTTAAAGGGAATATTTGACAACAATATCATAAAAAAAATTACATACTGAAGATTAACTTGGAGCAAGCGTACAAGTACACAAACGACAGATTAAAACCCAACCAATAGATATATACCCCTCGGCGCACAGAAGAATTGCAGTCCTCAGTTTACCATCTGTAAAATTTACAAAATGTGCCCATAGAATGAAGAGCTGAGGTTCTAAGATGCCTAGCGGTTAGAACAATCGGAAAAAAAGTACATAAAGACAATCAAGGTATAGTTTGTTTTGATGACGTAACAATCGAATGACGATCCGCTGTTCCACGCCGCTCCCTCGTGATCAAGTGTGACCTTGGTAACGTAAAGTCGATTCGCCTCAGCCACAGGTGAAGTTAAGCGCAAATATGTTGCGCAACAAAGATGAACGACCAGTTTTCCCTATTCGCGAACGAAGTTTGCAAAGGTTGGCAACGTATTTCTCTCGACTCAAATCGAAATAATTTTCAAAATTCAATGTCCCAAAAATTCAAACTCAACACTCATTTGAACACAGGATTGTGCTCTCTTAATCTCAACCACATATGTTACATTTACTCACGTAAAACATATACAATTAATTATTTCAAGCGCCTAGAGAGGCTTCTCAAATCGTTCTTCGGGTCCATTCTCACTCACAAACTTCCGCTATACAAACAGGTACACAGACATGTACACACACAGGTGCACAGGTACACATAAATGTACACATACAGGCATACATACAGGTAAACATACAGGTACACATACAGGTACACATACAGGTACACATACAGGTACACATACAGGTACAAATACAAGTACACATAGTATACAGGTACGCATACAAGTACACATACAAGTATAGGTTAACATACATGTATACATATAGGTACACATAAAGGTACACATATGTACAGGTACACATAACAGTACACATACAGGTTCACATACAGGTACAAATACAAGTACATATACAAGTACACATAGTATACAGGTACACTTACAAGTTCAGGTACACATACAAGTTCAGGTACACATACATGTATACACACAGGTGTACAGTGTCACGAACTGGATTCAAACCCTATTAAAGCTGGTAGAACCCAGAACCCAGACATCCAGAGCAAGCTGACATGGTGGGGAGCAAGGCATGAGACGGCAGGCTATATAATGCAAGGTTACATGGAATCTGTAACTTGCATTGGAATTGTTGCCGGGGCTGTTTATGCAGTGGTGAGTTGATTATTGATGTACATTGTTTTGTGCTTTTGATGTTAACATTCTTGACTTTGTGTACGAATGTTGTATTTAATGTATGACATTGTGTACAGGTTATAAACAACTGTTTGGGATCGATGTTCACATATGATAAATAAGTACCATATGTCAACAGATCCCTAGGGACAGAATGTTTGTCAAGTGTGGAGTAAGTATGTTTTAAGTGTATTTGATTAATTTCCAATGTAAAGTGCTTAATTAATTTATAATTAATTAATTATTGGGTTTGGTATTTTTGGTTGAAATGTTTGTGTGGGATATATTGTAAGGTTTTCATAGTTGTGTGTCGCAACCGTAGACTTGATCTACAGACGACCTTTGACCTCTGACCTGTGGCATCGTCAACCCTGCAGATAGTGTGGTCAACCCAGTGAAGTCATGTGTGGACCAGGGGGTAGCCAGTACTGAAGGTCTTGGCCTTGGATCCGTGTGCCGTGCTGTGTCGCGGAGGTTGCCGTACATGTTGCGGATGTTGCGGATGTTGCTGTATGTTGCAGCTGTAAGTCGTAAAGGTTTTGCGACTGTACCTTGTATGTCAAGGTGACCTTGTGGAGTCAGGCACAAAGACTATTGCCCCATAAATGTTTTATGGGAGATGTCCGGACTTTGGACCGGGTGTATTGTGTGAAGTGAGGTGGTGAAAGTTATTTAAGAATTGTATTTATTCCCACGTAACTTGGTTGATTTTTGAATGTATAATTTTGTGAGATAATTGTGTGTGATTTTGATATGTACATGTAAACACTTTGAGTGGTGTTTCATTGTGATATTTGAAGATTTTCTGATATTTTCATTGATCTGATTGTAGTCTTTCATGAAATTTAAATATATTTATAACTGTAAAGTAATTTGAAGGGAAAGTAATTTCAAGACATTTATCAGCGTTACATTGATAAATCAGTGTTTAATCTGTTGTGTCGTTTGGTAAATGTAATGTAATTGTTTTCTTGTAAAGTTAACAGTTTTTTCTTTTTCTGTATGATGCCATAGGTGGGTGATATTGACAAACACTTGGGTAATTGAGATTTGTTTTGCAGCTCCAGTTTCGTCTAATATTCGACTAACATCACGTGGGCACTATGACGTTCTGCATGGCACCTGGGCACCGCTAGCAAACAATATAAACACAGTAAAAAAGTTAAGCACCCCCTTCTTTTTTTTGGATAGGGGTATGTTTCAGAGACCCATTATAGCAAAACTAAACATCCAACAGGGGGAAAACGAATTTCAGGAGCAAGTGTAATTAATTGTTTTATTCGTTGACATTTTTGTGTAATCTTCATAGATTTCAAATGACCAAAAACAGGAAACGAAAAAATGACTGGAAAATGGTGAAAAACACAGACTCGTAAATGTATTGTCATTTCAAGTTTGACGGTTGAACATGATGAAGAAATCATACTGAATAACCCGTGCCATTGTCTTAGGAACCATTTAGTGTCAATATCGTGTGCTGCCACCGCGTGCCTGAAGTACTGATGCCAGTCTTCTGGGCATACCCCTGACAAGGTTCTTTAATTATTCCATGGGGATTTGCTGCCACTCATCGTGAAGTGCGGCCTCCAGTTGTCTTAGATTGTGTGGAGCAGGGTTCCTTCTCTGTAGACGTCGACCAATCATGTCCCAGACATGCTCGATGGGATTCAAATCTGGAGACAATGCTGGTCAGGGGATACGAGAAACATTGTTCTCCAGATGTTGAGTCACAGCTCGTGAACGGTGAGGCCGAGCATTATCATCCATGAACAGTCGGCACGTGTAAGTCACCAATCACTGGGCCTAGATTAAGGTTCTCCAGTTGTGTAATCATGTCATTGATGTATAACAGGTACATCCAGGCTGAAAGAACTCGACACATACGGGTACACATATAGGTACACATACAGGTACTCATATAAGTACACATACAGGTACACATAAGTACCGATATACATACAGGTACAAATACAAGTACACATAGTATACAGGTACACGTACAAGTACACATACGTACTGGTACACATACATGTATACATAAAGGTTCACAGACAAGTAAATATACAGGTGCACATACAGGTATACATACAGATACACATACAGGTACACATACAGGTACACATACGTACAGGTATACAAACAGGTACACATATAGGTATACGTACAGGTATATATACAGGGACACATACAGGTACACATACAGGTACAGATAGTATACAGGTACACATACAAGTACACCTACGTAAAGGTACACATACATGTTTACATACAGGTACACAGACAAGTAAACATACAGGTACACATACGGGTATACATACAGATACACATACAGGTACACATACAGGTACACATACGTACAGGTATACAAACAGGTACACATATAGGTATACGTACAGGTATATATACAGGGACACATACAGGTACACATACAGGTACAGATAGTATACAGGTACACATACAAGTACACCTACGTAAAGGTGCACATACAGGTGCACAGACAAGTAAACATACAGGTGCACATACAGGTACACTTACAAGTATACATATAAGTACACATACAGATACATATACAGGTACACATAAAGATACACATACAGGTACACATACAGGTACACATACGTACAGGTATACATACGGGTACACATATAAGTATACATACAGCTCACATAAAAATGACTGAGTATCCTGGATTCTGGAAACCAACTTTAACGCTTGGCACGGGCATACCGCCTGGGTTATTATTGTTGACTAGTGTCTTGTCTCCATGCCGCCGACTGGCGGAATGGGACTGAGGTAACAAGTCGATATCCCGCTATACCGCTTGTCGGGCATACCGCCGGATTTGTAGCGAAATTGTAGCGACTATATGCCAGGAAATTAGTAACCTCACGCATGCTTTCTAGTGTGAATGTGTGATATGAAAGTGCATTATAGTGACAACAAATATTGTTATATTTAAGGAGAAAATATGATTACAGTAATTATTATTACCGCATTACATTTGACTTAAATGCACTTTGTTTTGCAACTCTTTCCTTACTTAAATTATAGTTGTGACTCTAAAGTTTATAATTGTTTAACAGGTATCAGCTCTGAACGGTTTAAAACAACTATCCAACGTTATCAGTAATTCTGAGAGCGGACATAAAATCTCAACAACAGATCGTATATTGTAGTACATTCACTTTACCGCTAGTAGAAAAGGCCAACTGGTTTTTTTCTGTCGTAGATTTACTAAGACAGGACAACGCATTTTAAATGGAATATATAAGACGCATGTGGAACGCCACCTGAAATTGCCTCCGAGTGCACCTGTTACATATAACAAAACCACTTGTATTGCCTGCTTTACCTTAACATTATACTTCCGGGCTGGTATTAAATGTTGCTCCTAAAATCTGGGAAGGGGTATTCATAATCTTACCTATCGATATGTCTAAATCAAGCATAATTCTATCGGAAAATTACATTGATTGGTAATACAATTTTAGCTGTAGCTTCCGTGTCTAGTAAAGGGTTGATCAAATATATTTGAAATATTATTTGAAATTGGATTGCACTTTGCTTGTATCCGAGGCTGCACTGGTTTTAATCGTACAAAGGTCTTCATTTTGAAGAGTGTGTATTTATTTTGGAATCCTTTCTCTGTTAGGGATTATGTTATATCCTCTGTAAATTAAAGGTCAATCCAGTTAGTTGTTGAGGGTCACATAAACTGAAGTACAAAAGAAAGTACACACCTCAGTTGGTTTCGTTTAATTCAATATTTATTCTTTTATATCTGCAGCAGTTGAATGGATGACATTGGTGGCTTATAAAACTTTTTAGTTAGAATATCTTTATTCAATGTAGACAGGGCAAGAAATGAAATTTCCACCAATATGACCTCTCCCATGTTTAAAATGTGTGTGATTTTCACAAAGAAGATGTTTTATATGTCGATGAACAGTTGTGTTTTATCCAAAATATTTTGTTTTAAATTCATAAACTCAAAATATAATTTTTTCAAAGACATTAAAAAACACGTAGAAGACTTTTCAGTTTTAGAGTAAGACGTCGAAAACTTAAGTTATTTGAAATTGAAAATCATACACATCATAAAACTATCTGAGGTGTGTACTTTCTTTTGTTCTTAAGTTTATTCACAATAATTCATTACAAACGGTGTTATGTTATCGAGAAGTAATGACTGTTGCCGAAAATTAACAATTTAATGCTTATCAGTCCAGTTGAGTGGCAATATAAATGTAAAAGTATTGATTTATGATTGAAAATCAGACAATGCACCGCGATTGGTGCGCGTCAATCAGTACAACGTTGATGAATATACATATTGAGTGAAATTATTTGAACTGAAATCACCACATATGGTATGTTGGCACGTTTTAAAGCCCAAAAAAAAAGTTCTGAAAGACAATGGATGCCTCTTTAAACAGACAAATCACGGATGTTAAGTCTCTCATAAGAAAATGTGTGTATGTTAACCGAATTTGAAAACAAATATAATAAAGAGGAGCCTCTGAGGTCGCCCACTTTCATATTGATCATTCTAGACTTGCTGTAGACTTGCTGTAGACTTGCCTTTATCCAACATGGGAACATGAACAAGCTAACTGGTATTTGCAGACAGCTAAAATATTCATAAAAATGTACATATCTTGAGCTTGCAACACTTGGCATATTGACAGTATTCCTGCTATGATTAGATAACCGATAATCGCCATCATAGTTTCATAATTAAAATCTCAATCGATATGGAACTATAATCACGATGAGAGATTGAAACTGCGTGCCCGTCTCTATCTAGAGAACTTGTGTACAACGTTTATATGTTCAATCTGTTCAAGCGTATCATTCAATATCACGACGTCTTTGAGTGAAAAAAGTAGTTCATTGAATTGTTGCATTGCATGTATTCAGTGTCATTGAATAGTATCTTGGCTGCTTATAGGTGTTTTGGAGCAACTCTTACACACTCTTATACAGTTGTGAAACTGCGAAGTATGTTTTGTTATGCGGTTTGTTATACCCCCGCAACGAAGTAAGCGGGGGTATATAGCAGTCATGACGTCCGTCCGTCCGTCCGGTTAATTTTCTCAAAAACCGTAAAAGGTACATCAACCAAACTTTGAGCAGTTTATTACCTTGTTCTTCTCGTCGCCCACAGACAATTTTCAGTTTTCTGAGACAGTTTTTTTTTTCGTTTCCACTGAAAGGTCACTTTTTGGACTTTAATTGTGTTCAATCCGGACAAGTTTTCCCAGAAACTATTTAACCTAGGTGAATGAAATTTTGGTTGTGAGTACTCATGACCATACTCTTTATCGGAATTCAACGCCCAGTTCCGAATTATTATTTTTATGGAGTTATTGCCCTTGAATCTGTAATTGAAATTGGTACAAATTACCGCTGTTATGCTCTAATGGGAACAATTAAGTTTCCTGAAAAATATTACATCTGGGTGATTAAAATTTTTTAATAACAAAGCAAGTTCTCAAAAATATTTTTGACAATATTATGATGCTTGAATTTCTTTTTAAACATTGTACCCTTGAAATCTATAATGCTCAATGGACGGATAGCGGATGGCGTGGGTATGTGAGTCATGCTCACTTTTTCCTTGTTTTTCTGATTTCGTAATTTGGAGACGGTATTTCTATTATGGAACATCATGTACTATTACTCACTATGTATAGATAAGTAAAAAGTGAATACATTTATAACATACATATCAGGACAAGTATTTATAGATGACCAACAACTCTCTTTCTGCTTAAGTTGCGGCGATATAGACTGGTTTTATCGTGTATCGAAACGTCGAAATGATGTAGTCGATCAGAAATAAATGTACTTGTAATTGAAAATCATACATATCATAGAACTATCTGAGGTGTGTACTTTCTTTTGTACTTGAGGTTATTTATAACATTATAAACGGTGTTATTGTATCGAGAAGTAATGACTGTTGCCGAAAATTAACAATTTAATGCTTATCAGTCCAGTTGAGTTGCAATATAAATGTAAAAGTAAACTCAAGGGCAAAGAAAGTATAGGTACAACAACGCAAGATATTTTAATCAACGAGTGATGAAGAAGATTGAAATATAGTTACATCATTTCTCTAAAAGCAAGCTAACATTGTCTGTAAATTTTGAAACATTATCTGTTCATAATTCTGAAAAACATGGCTTTTAAAAAATCGTCGTTATAGAATCTCCTTAACCAGGCGAGATAGGGGTGTGAAATATGGCTTTCTGGCTTGTTTTATGACGTCCTACAGCAACGATGAGACATTGATTTAATGTCAAAGGAAGTACATAATGTCGATACCCACTTGTACTAACATAATTTCCATATTTCACAAAATGCCTTTTGAAATAGCTATTTCAGCACCCCATGTGTGCTCGAAGAGATATAAAATATTAAGTATCATACTCTCATGAATGAAATTGTGTATATCTCTTAAGGAGATATATCCTCATCACAAACATTCAAAACCGAGTTTATCCGGCAGAAATATTTTGTGTTTGACTCTCTTGGAAAGAACATATACTTTCTTTTGCCCGTAAGATTAGTTATTTCTGATTGAAAATCAGACAATGCAGCGCGATTGGCGCGCGTCAATCAGTACACATGGATGAATATACATATTGAGTGAAATTATTTGAACTGAAATCACCACATATGGTATGTTGGCACGTTTTAAAGCCAAATAAACAAGTTATGAAACACAATGGATGCCTCTTTAAACAGGCAAATCATGGATGTTAAGTCTCTCATAAGAAAATGTTTATATGTTAACCGATTTTGAAAACAAATATAATAGAGAGGAGCCTCTGAGGTCGCCCACTTTCATATTGATCATTCTAGACTTGCTGTAGACTTGCCTTTATCAAAAATGGGAACATGAACAAGCTAACTGGTATTTGCAGACAGCTAAAATATTCATAAAAATGTACATACCTTGAGCTTGCAACACTTGGCATATTGACAGTATTCCTACTATGGTTAGATAACTGATAATCGCCGTCATAGTTTCATGATAAAAATCTCAATCAATATGGAACTATAATCACGACGAGAGTCTGAAATTGCGTGCCCGTCTCTATCTAGAGAACTTGTGTACAACGTTTATACCTGCAATCCGTTCAAGCGTATCATTCAATATCAAGACGTCTTTGAGTGAAAAAAGTTGTTCATTGAATTGTTGCATTGCATGTATTCAGTGTCATTGAATAGTATCTTGGCTGCTTATAGGTGTTTTAGAACAACAACTCCTACACACTCTAGTACAGTCGTGTAACTGCGAAGTATGTTTTGTTATAAGGTTTATTATATCCCCGCTACGAAGGAAGTGGGTGTATATAGCAGTCATTACGTCAGTCCGTCCGTCCGGTCAATTATCTCCAAAACCGTAAAAGCTACATCAACAAACTTTGAACAGTTGTTTACCTTGTTCTTCCCATCTCACACAGACAATTTTCAGTTTTCTGAGCTTTAATTTTTTGGCTTTTCCATGGAAACGTCACCTTGGACTTTTATTGTGTTCAATCCGGACAAGTTTTCCTAGAAACTATTAAACCTAGGTGAATGAAATTTTGGTTGTGAGTACTCATGACCATACTCTTTATCGGAGTTCAAAGCCCAGTTCCGAATTATTATTTTTATGGAGTTATTGCCCTTGAATCTGTAATTGAAATTGGTACAAATTACCGCTGTTATGCTCTAATGGGAACAAATAAGTTACCTGAACAATAACACATCTGGGTGATTAAAATTTTGTAATAACAAAGTCAGTTCTCAAAAATATTTTTGACAATATTATGATGCTTGAATGTGTTTTTAAACATTGTACCCTTGACATCTATAATGCTCAATGGATGGATAGCGGATGACGTGGGTGTGTGAGCCATGCTCACTTTTTTCTTGTTTTTTCTGATTTCGTAATTTGGAGACGGTATTTTCTATTATGGAACTTCATGTACTATTACTCACTATGTATACATTAAATAAGTAAAATGTGAATACATTTATAACATACATAAAAGGACACGTATTTATAGATGCCTAACAACTCTCTTCCTGGTTAGATTGGTTTTATAGTGTATCGAAACGTCGAAATGAAGTAGTCGTTCAGAAATAAATGTCCTTGTGTGACCTTTCAACTGTAAAATACCATTAAGGAAGTTAATTTCAAGACGTTTTAGCGGCAATAGTAACATATACAAGGCATTGTATCTTGTTAATCAGAGACCTGTTTACGTGTAATGTTTTGGTCAGGGAAACGCTCCTTGATTAGAACATTTCATCAACCGGTGTCATGGAAACTATTTTATGGTGCACATGCATATGTTGCCCTTATAATGATTTGAAGTTGTGTGGCTTAGAAACGGTCAAATATCATTGTATATTTTATTTTCTAGCAAATACAAAATCGTATCATATATATAAGAAAAAGCAAGACATTTGGATAACAACATCTTTATTGTGATTAGATGATTAGATTCCCAAGCACCTCTAATCAGTTGTAAATTGTATTCTTCGGAACAGGGTCGATTTAATCAAATTGTAAATAACTGTTGGAAAAAAGTCACGGGGAAATGAAAGATGCAGATTCTCAGAACTGTTGCCATGTTTACCAGAAGCCTTAGGCAGTCATTGTTTGTCTTGGGTTGAAACTGAAAGCAAATATTGAATCCAAGATTGTTTGAAAGGCTAGAAGTTTAAATACTCCAGGTTTCATCATTCTGGTAAACAGCCTCCGGTTCCATTAAAAAACAATCATTGAGTTACAACCGAACATAGTTTTACATCTGCGACCACATTCTATCATATTCATGTCGTTGGTCTTGGGCGTTAACATACAAGATCTTATTTTGGTTATCTACAAAAATAGAATATTATTTAAACAAACAATGTATTGAAAAGTATACATGTATCAGTCTTATAAAAGATGACTTCAAAACAAAGCATTATCTACTTGCTCCGCCACTATCGAGTCGATTCCTTCGTCTGTTAGTGACCTGCCCACTGTCCTGACCCCTGGGGTTGGACCTCCTGTTGCCACCATCTCGGTTCTTCTGCGGCTCATTCTGCCTGGTATCTTGCCGGTTATCCCTTCTCTCGTCGTGACTATCTCCATCAACAGCACGATTCGACCGTTTTTCATTATCTGGACTGTTTGAACGGTCCCTGCGGCGTTGTCGTTTGTTTCCACTATCGTACCGATTTCGTTCTCTGTTATTTTGTTCACTTCTTCCAGTCCTCTGATTGGTCCGATCTGGCTATGATCCTGTTCAGGCCTGGGATCCCTAGAGTGATCTCCCCTTTCGTTATGCGTTGCGTTTCCGCTCATTATCCGACTCTTTTCCCTGTTGTGCAGCTGACCACTCCTAGCGGGTCTGGCCCTGTGTCATAACCAAGAAGCCAGAACTACCTGGAGTAGCGATTGGACAAGTAGCATGCTATGGAGGTATGTAACTCACACTTGGTCAATGAGGAGACTGTCCTCGAACAGACGCATGACTTTCTTCATCCTGTCCAGCCTGGCCTGTCGCTTCTCAAGACGCACCTGGTCCTCCCCGGCGTCCTTCCACCTCTCCCTCGCTCCCTGACCCTTTGCTTGACCCCCCTTTGACTGTAAGTAAAAAGAAATTAATAGATAAATTTTGATTGCTCTTTTTGCTTTTCAGACCATACAGCATATTATAGTTAAATGTGTCCTTCTTATTTCCGACTGGGAAGTACAGACATTTTGTCACATTGATCAGACGCGACTTAAAAGCCACAATCTCAATTCCATCAGTGTACCAAGTTCCAGGTATTTGAAGGAGCATGACATTCCACCTGATGAAGGAGTGAGTATATACTCCAAGACGTCGTGTATTTTCACATTAAAGAAGATGTTATCCAGAAAATTGTCCTGTTCTTACCAAGTTCCAATCTATTCTCTCTTGAAGTCAGGTGATTTATACTAACTAATTTATCTCACATTGTTACATTTGGGATAACACTAATCTCCCACTTGATTCATAAAAGGACTTGTTGGTAAAATTTAGTTATTAGAAATACATGCCATTTAGATTTAACATTGTTACATTTGAGATAACACTACCTTCAATAGTATTCTTGAACTTGAACTGACCACACCACCACGGGGCCTCGGCTGTCAATAATTTGTACTATTGAAGGTAGTGTTATCTCAAATGTAACAATGTTAAATTTAAATGACATGTATTTCTAATAACTAAAATTTATCACCAAAATCTTAGCGTACTTTGGAGATAAGAAGTTCTGTTAATTTCTGTAGATAGATTGTGGTCACGACCCCAACACTTAAGTTTACTGTTGAAGTTTCCATGCAATTCAATAACTCTGTTTTTTACAAAACGAGACGTTGAAAGCTCTTGTTTTCAGATTTTACGCTCTGTTGGAGTGAAATACTAGAATTTGTAATGATAATAAAGTATAGGAATTTAAGGATAACCATATGCATCACAGTGTATTTCTCTATCCTTGTGTTCTTTTAACACGAGCATCTCGTTCAACATCATCATGAAAACGTACATGTATGTCAACGTGCAGCATAAAGTGACTGGGTAGATACATTGCAATGATACACATCAATGGTTAAGGTTGCTAGCCATAAACATGGATACACATAACCAGCATTTTATTGTCATTAAAGACTAAGTCAAAGAAAAAGAAAATGCATGCTGAGATTAAACAAACTTGAACTCAACAGGAATGTACTTAACATGTTGAGCAAATCGCATTAAAAGCATTCATAATTCAAACGTGAAAATTGCGGCACGCTTCAATAATGACAACTGAACATATTTAATATGCAACTTGTATGTGAGGATACTAATTGAGTGTAGTGCACAGAAAACACACCGGAAAATTGTAATTACACAGGTTGTAACATTGGGACATCCGGAGAACATCTTCTTCTTAAATATCACCCAAACAATGTTATAAAACGTTAAAAGAAAATCACTCACTCGTGTATCTACTGGCGACCTATCTCTCCGCCTGTCATCATTGTAGTCATCAGTATCGCTTCCCTGGCGTCCGTTATCGTCGTGTCTATCTCGTCCATTCCTGTCATCATATCGTGTGTCATCCCGGTCTGGATACCGTCTGCTATCATCATTGCGTTGTCTGGTTTCCGGTTCCGGGCTGCGCCAGTGTCTATTGTATTCCGGACAAGTTTTCCTAGAAACTATTAAACCTAGGTGAATGAAATTTTGGTTGTGAGTACTCATGACCATACTCTTTATCGGAGTTCAAAGCCCAGTTCCGAATTATTATTTTTATGGAGTTATTGCCCTTGAATCTGTAATTGAAATTGGTACAAATTACCGCTGTTATGCTCTAATGGGAACAAATAAGTTACCTGAACAATATTACATCTGGGTGATTAAAATTTTTTATTAACAAAGCAAGTTCTCAAAAATATTTTTGACAATATTATGATGCTTGAATTTCTTTTTAAACATTGTACCCTTGAAATCTATAATGCTCAATGGACGGATAGCGGATGGCGTGGGGGTGTGAGTCATGCTCACTTTTTTCTTGTTTTTCTGATTTCGTAATTTGGAGAGGGTATTTCTATTATGGAACATCATGTACTATTACTCACTATGTATAGATAAGTAAAAAGTGAATACATTTATAACATACATATCAGGACAAGTATTTATAGATGACCAACAACTCTCTTTCTGCTTAAGTTGCGGCGATATAGACTGGTTTTATCGTGTATCGAAACGTCAAAATGATGTAGTCGATCAGAAATAAATGTACTTGTAATTGAAAACCATACATATCATAGAACTATCTGAGGTGTGTACTTTCTTTTGTACTTGAGTTTATTTATAACATTATAAAGGGTGTTATTGTATCGAGAAGTAATGACTGTTGCCGAAAATTAACAATTTAATGCTTATCAGTCCAGTTGAGTTGCAATATAAATGTAAAAGTAAACTCAAGGGCAAAGAAAGTATAGGTACAATAACGCAAGATATTTTAATCAACGAGTGATGAAGAAGATTGAAATATAGTTATATCATGTCTCTAAAAGCAAGCTAACATTGTCTGTAAATTTTGAAACATTATCTGTTCATAATTCTGAAAAACATGGCTTTTAAAAAATCGTCGTTATAGAATCTCCTTAACCAGGCGAGATAGGGGAGTGAAATATGGCTTTCTGGCTTGTTTTATGACGTCCTACAGCAACGATGAGACATTGATTTAAAGTCAAAGGAAGTACATAATGTCGATACCCACTTGTACTAACATAATTTCCATATTTCACAAAATGCCTTTTGAAATAGCTATTTCAGCACCCCATGTGTGCTCGAACAGATATAAAATATTAAGTATCATACTCTCATGAATGAAATTGTGTATATCTCTTAAGGAGATATATCCTCATCACAAACATTCAAAACCGAGTTTATCCGGCAGAAATATTTTGTGTTTGACTCTCTTGGAAAGAACATATACTTTCTTTTGCCCGTAAGTTTAGTTATTTCTGATTGAAAATCAGACAATGCAGCGCGATTGGCGCGCGTCAATCAGTACACATGGATGAATATACATATTGAGTGAAATTATTTGAACTGAAATCACAACATATGGTATGTTGGCACGTATTGAAGCCAAATTAAAAAGTTCTGAAACACAATGGATGCCTCTTTAAACAGGCAAATCACGGATGTTAAGTCTCTCATAAGAAAATGTGTGTATGTTAACCGATTTTGAAAACAAATATAATAGAGAGGAGCCTCTGAGGTCGCCCAATTTCATATTGATCATTCTAGACTTGATGTAGACTTGCTGTAGACTTGCTGTAGACTTGCTGTAGACTTGCCTTTATCAAAAATGGGAACATGAACAAGCTAACTGGTATTTGCAGACAGCTAAAATATTCATAAAAATGTACATACCTTGAGCTTGCAACACTTGGCATATTGACAGTATTCCTACTACGGTTAGATAACTGATAATCGCCGTCATAGTTTCATGATAAAAATCTCAATCAATATGGAACTATAATCACGACGAGAGTTTGAAATTGCGTGCCCGTCTCTATCTAGAGAACTTGTGTACAACTTTTATACCTGCAATCCGTTCAAGCATATCATTCAATATCGCGACGTCTTTGAGTGAAAAAAGTTGTTCATTGAATTGTTGCATTGCATGTATTCAGTGTCATTGAATAGTATCTTGGCTGCTTATAGGTGTTTTAGAACAACAACTCCTACACACTCTAGTACAGTCGTGTAACTGCGAAGTATGTTTTGTTATAAGGTTTATTATATCCCCGCTACGAAGGAAGTGGGTGTATATAGCAGTCATTAGCAGTCATTACGTCCATCCATCAAATTACCGCTGTTATGCTCTAATGGGAACAAATAAGTTACCTGAACAATAATACATCTGGGTGATTAAAATTTTGTAATAACAAAGTCAGTTCTCAAAAATATTTTTCACAATATTATGATGCTTGAATCTGTTTTTAAACATTGTACCCTTGACATCTATAATGCTCAATGGATGGATAGCGGATGGCGTGGGTGTGTGAGCCATGCTCACTTTTTTCTTGTTTTTCTGATTTCGTAATTTGGAGACGGTATTTTCTATTATGGAACTTCATGTACTATTACTCACTATGTATACATTAAATAAGTAAAATGTGAATACATTTATAACATACATAAAAGGACACGTATTTATAGATGGCTAACAACTCTCTTCCTGCTTAGATTGGTTTTATCGTGTATCGAAACGTCGAAATGAAGTAGTCGTTCAGAAATAAATGTCCTTGTGTGACCTTTCAACTGTTAATTTCAAGACGTTTTGGCGGCAATAGTAACATATACAAGGCATTGTATCTTGTTAATCAGAGACCTGTTTACGTGTAATGTTTTGGTCAGGGAAACGCTCCTTGATTAGAACATTTCATCAACCGGTGTCATGGAAAACTATTTTATGGTGCACATGCATATGTTGCCCTTATAATGATTTGAAGTTGTGTGGCTTAGAAACGGTCAAATATCATTGTATATTTTATTTTCTAGCAAATACAAAATCGTATCATATATAAAAGAAAAAGCAAGACATTTGGATAACAACATCTTTATTGTGATTAGATGATTAGATTCCCAAGCACCTCTAATCAGTTGTAAATTGTATTCTTCGGAACAGGGTCGATTTAATCAAATTGTAAATAACTGTTGGAAAAGAGTCACGGGGAAATGAAAGATGCAGATTCTCAGAACTGTTGCCATGTTTACCAGAAGCCTTAGGCAGTCATTGTTTGTCTTGGGTTGAAACTGAAAGCAAATATTGAATCCAAGATTGTTTGAAAGGCTAGAAGTTTAAATACTCCAGGTTTCATCATTCTGGTAAACAGCCTCCGGTTCCATTAAAAAACAATCATTGAGTTACAACCAAACATAGTTTTACATCTGCGACCACATTCTATCATATTCATGTCGTTGGTCTTGGGCGTTAACATACAAGATCTTATTTTGGTTATCTACAAAAATAGAATATTATTTAAACAAACAGTGTATTGAAAAGTATACATGTATCAGTCTTATAAAAGATGACTTCAAAACAAAGCATTATCTACTTGCTCCGCCACTATCGAGTCGATTCCTTCGTCTGTTAGTGACCTGCCCACTGTCCTGACCCCTGGGGTTGGACCTCCTGTTGCCACCATCTCGGTTCTTCTGCGGCTCATTCTGCCTGGTATCTTGCCGGCTATCCCTTCTCTCGTCGTGACTATCTCCATCAACAGCACGATTTGACCGTTTTTCATTATCTGGACTGTTTGAACGGTCCGTGCGGCATTGTCGTTTGTTTCCACTATCGTACCGATTTCGTTCTCTGTTATTTTGTTCACTTCTTCCAGTCCTCTGATTGGTCCGATCTGGGCTATGATCCTGTTCAGGCCTGGGATCCCTAGAGTGATCTCCCCTTTCGTTATGCGTTGCGTTTCCGCTCATTATCCGACTCTTTTCCCTGTTGTACAGCTGACCACTCCTAGCGGGTCTGGCCCTGTGTCATAACCAAGAAGCCAGAACTACCTGGAGTAGCGATTGGACAAGTAGCATGCTATGGAGGTATGTAACTCACACTTGGTCAATGAGGAGACTGTCCTCGAACAGACGCATGACTTTCTTCATCCTGTCCAGCCTGGCCTGTCGCTTCTCAAGACGCACCTGGTCCTCCCCGGCGTCCTTCCACCTCCCCCTCGCTCCCTGACCCTTTGCCTGACCTCCCTTTGACTGTAAGTAAAAATAAATTAATAGATAAATTTTGATTTCTCTTTTTGCTTTTCAGACCATACAGCATATTATAGTTAAATGTGTCCTTCTTATTTCCGACTGGGAAGTACCGACATCTTGTCATATTGATCAGATGCGACTTAAAAGCCACAATATCAATTATATCAGTGTACCAAGTTCCAGGTATTTGAAGGAACATGACATTTCACCTAATGAAAGAGTGAGTATATACTCAGAAACGTCGTGTATTTTCACATTAAAGAAGTTGTTATCCAGAAAATTTTCCTGTTCTTACCAAGTTCCAATCTATTCTCTCTTGAAGTCAGGTGATTATTTTATACTAACTAATTTATCTCACATTGTTACATTTGGGATAACACTAATCTCCCACTTGATTCATAAAAGGACTTTTGGTAAAATTTAGTTATTAGAAATACATGCCATTTAGATTTAACATTGTTACATTTGAGATAACACTACCTTCAATAGTATTCTTGAACTTGAACTGACCACACCACCACGGTAGTGTTATCTCAAATGTAACAATGTTAAATTTAAATGACATGTATTTCTAATAACTAAAATTTATCACCAAAATCTTAGCGTACTTTTGAGATAAGAAGTTCTGTTAATTTCTGTAGATAGATTGTGGTCACGACCCCAACACTTAAGTTTACTGTTGAAGTTTCCATGCAATTCAATAACTATGTTTTTTACAAAACGAGACGTTGAAAGCTCTTGTTTTCAGATTTTACGCTCTGTTGGAGTGAAATACTAGAATTTATAATGATAATAAAGTATAGGAATTTAAGGATAACCATATGCATCACAGTGTATTTCTCTATCCTTGTGTTCTTTTAACACGAGCATCTCGTTCAACATCATCATGAAAACGTACATGTATGTCAACGTGCAGCGTAAAGTGACTGGGTAGATACATTGCAATGATACACATCAATGATTAAGGTTGCTAGCCATAAACATGGATATACATAACCAGCATTTTATTGTCATTAAAGACTAAGTCAAAGAAAAAGAAAATGCATGCTGAGATTAAACACACTTGAACTCAACAGGAATGTACTTAACATGTTGAGCAAATCGCATCAAAAGCATTCATAATTCAAACGTGAAAACTGCGGCACGCTTCAATAATGACAACTGAACATATTTGATATGCAACTTGTATGTGAGGATACTAATTGAGTGTAGTGCACAGAAAACACACCGGAAAATTGTAATTAAACAGGTTGTAACATTGGGACATCCGGAGAACATCTCCTTCTTAAATATCACCCGAACGATGTTATAAAACGTTAAAAGAAAATAACTCACTCTTGTATCGACTGGCGACCTATCTCTCTGGCTGTCATCATTGTAGTCATCACTATCGCTTCCCTGGCGTCCGTCATCGTCGTGTCTATCTCGTCCATTCCTGTCATCATATCGTTTGTCATCCTGGTCTGCTATCATCATTGCGTTGTCTGGTTTTCGGTTCCGGGCTGCGCCTGCGTCTATTGTATTCCCGGTCTCTGCTCATGCGCTCAAATCTTGCATTGATGTCCTGAAGTTATTTCGTTATTTAAGAAACATTTTATAATATATCCGTGTTCGAAGTGTTATCAATTCTAAAACGTAAAGCACGGCTGTGTTTTAACACCACTTGTGTTTGTTCAATATTCCGCTATTGGTGTATTTAAAGAATCAATGAAGGAGTTCTACGTGTACCTTATGCTGATGAAAATGTGTTGTGCTTATTCAATTTCTCTATTGGTGTTAAAGACAACAACGATGGAGTTCTATCTCATACAGATGGAATTGTGTTAATCGCTGAAAATGGGAACTATAGCCATATGTCCCGCTCCTATGGACGTGCATCTGATTTGTATCATGGCGGATGATATTATCACAGACAAAAACCCTCCAATACCAATGTATTGTGAAACCATTAAGCTGTGGTGGGAACGAGTTAAACAATGGTCTTGTTTGTACTGATCCTAGCCTGATGAACTTACAGTTCATCCCCAAAACCCTTAACCCTCACCGAAGTAGCCAAAGTGGTCATAATATTTCTTTATCAGCCCGGAAGGGTACTTTATTAGATCTAGCGTTGTTATATACCTGTTAAATGGTAAGGTATAAGCACGTGGGAAAATAGACAAGCAAAGCACTAAAGATTGAGTATTGAATGCTTATCTAAATAAATTTAGATCGACTGTTCCATACTATGTTAATACAGTCGACAATATAACATTATATGTCGATCTAAATTTATTTGGATTGAACGAATGCCAACTAAACTGAACAAAGTCAACCAGACGAACATTTGAATACACTCTGAAATTGACATCAACCTATCTTAAAACGTCAATCAAACAATTGCATTTGTAAAACAGAGGGAACCACTTTTAGAATAGTCTATATATAATTGATCTAAACAATGCTTATTGGAATGAGAGTTGTTGATGCTCTGCGGGTTCTGATATCCGGACCCTCTCTATTTTCAGTATTATTGAAATCTATTGCAAAAGGAAGTTTTCTGAATTCTCGTGGTTCAAATATTCCAAATCGATATTTCCGACGAGGAAGCCATAACCTCACTAGAAAGACTAATGAAATATTCACTGCAAAGAAGGAAACTAAGTTAATCTGTGCTACATGTCGAGAGCAATCTCTCACAATACATTTATCTGTGGAAAAACATTTCTTGAATTATTTACATGCAATTAACTTCAAGAAGAACTCAATTCAGTTACAAGCCTTCAATTGGTGTGTTTATCAACACGAGATTAATTGCCGATTGCCAATTCATTGGAATTAGATCAAAGTAACTTCATTGATTGTACTGATACTTTGATAACGACACGGGTAGATGTGGTGTTACATGAGCTTTGGTTTAGTAAATGGTAACCTTCCAAGACTTAGACAGTCATTACTTAGACAACTTAAAACACGAACAGTTCTGGTTTAGTGCACTGCAAATCGTCAAGCTAATACTTATGCATGATAACTGAATAACCCAGAATAATCAAGAAAAACGCCTTAAATTTAGAACATGTCATACGAAACATTTTCAATGACTCAATATATATATATATATATTTCACGTTAAAACAAACGATCTTGTGTCAGTATAAATATATTTCACGTTAAAACAAACGATCTTGTGTCAGTTGATATATTTCACGTTAAAACAAAAGATATTGTGTCAGTATATATATTTCACGTTAAAACAAACGATCTTGTGTCAGTAAATATATTTCAAGTTAAAACAAACGATCTTGTGTCAGAATATATATTTCACGTTAAAACAAACGATCGTGTTGTCAGTATATATATTTCACGTTAAAACAAAAGATCTTGTGTCAGTATATATATTTCACGTTAAAACAAAAGATCTTGTGTCAGGATATATATTTCACGTTAAAACAAAAGATCTTGTGTCAGTATATATATATTTCACGTTAAAACAAAAGATCTTGTGTCAGTATATATATTTCACGTTAAAACAAAAGATCTTTTGTCAGTATATATAGTTCACGTTAAAACAAACGATCTTGTGTCAGTATATATATTTCACGTTAAAACAAACGATCTTGTGTCAGTATATATATTTCACGTTAAAACAAACGATCTTGTGTCAGTATATATATTTCACGTTAAAACAAACGATCTTGTGTCAGTATATATATTTCACTTTAAAACAAACGATCTTGTGTCAGTATATATATTTCACGTTAAACAAAAGATCTTGTGTCAGTATATATATTTCACGTTAAAACAAAAGATCTTGTGTCAGTATATATATTTCACGTTAAAACAAAAGATCTTGTGTCAGTATATATATTTCACGTTAAAACAAAAGATCTTGTGTCAGTATATATATTTCACGTTAAAACAAAAGATCTTGTGTCAGTATATATATTTCACGTTAAAACAAAAGATCTTGTGTCAGTATATTTATTTCACGTTAAAACAAACGATCTTGTGTCAGTATATATATTTCACGTTAAAACAAACGATCTTGTGTCAGTATATATATTTCACGTTAAAACAAAAGATCTTGTGTCAGTATATTTATTTAACGTTAAAACAAAAGATCTTGTGTCAGAATATATATTTCACGTTAAAACAAACGATCGTGTTGTCAGTATATATATTTCACGTTAAAACAAATGATATTGTGTCAGATTATATATTTCATGTTAAAACAAACGATCGTGTTGTCAGTATATATATTTCACGTTAAAACAAACGATCTTGTGTCAGTATATATATTTCACGTTAAAACAAACGATCTTGTGTCAGTATCTAGCACACATGAGCGGATCCATAGGCGGTCCAGGTATTGAAAATAGGGGGAAGTGGAGGTCACCAAAGGGAATCATCAACAGATTTTATAAAGAGGTCGGGGTTCACCCGGATATCACAATTGTTGTAAAAACTTTTACTCGCTCTCCCTCAGCTATAGAAACCCTATATAATATACAATATAATCTTATGAATGGATCTTTTGCTAGTTTGATTTTGCCAATAATTTGTTGTCGGTTATCGTTGCTCAGTACCATTAGGCCAAGTGTTATATTGAAGATGAATCCATGGTTATTAAAGTAAGTTAAACATTGGCATGGCATCCCCATGACGGCTGTGGGATGCGTCATTGTCAAGGCATTGCCTTCTACTAACCAATACCGTACCACGGTAGTGAGAAATGAGTATGTTCTATATATTTCGTGATGGCGACTGTCATCATTGGGACAGTGTAAACCTTGGATAACACTGGTATACATAAATAGAATACTAAATGATTACCCGTTTATGAAAGGAGTAAATGGTTTCAATTTGGTATTGTAACGAGCGAAAGCGATGCCATTCACGAGTTTCATAACATGTTATCAGACGGGATCGAGTTTAGTATTTTATTTATTACTCAATGATGTAAATAGCGCTGAATGGCTAGAAAATCATTGTTAGTGACGCTCACTTACAAATAGGTCACCAGTTATTGCAGTCGCGTGGCTAACATTTGTAACATTGTCTCCATCTCTTAGCATCACTACGCGACAGTGTAATATGTTAAGAGTATCTCTTTAAAAACAATAGCAAACAAGAACGACATTCTTTTACAATAAATATTGACAATTAAAGCATATTCTGATCTTTGATGAGCACATTGTATTGTTTCTCGCTGCTAAAATATAGGCTTTAGCACGTCCACAGGATCCATGCATAATTCAATATGATGTTTATCTTTTAAAAGTTCTTAACACACATCATTCAATGCATGTTGTATCATTTACATAAGATATTTAGAGTTTTTAATATGAAAATGATCGAATTTCTACGAATAATTGCCGGAAATCGAAGGGCATATACTAATTAATGTGTTAGTCTGTTGAAAGTAATGGAATGTGTGTCAATTCATTTTAAGGGTATATTCCAGACGTTCACATTTTCATATTTCAAACAATTTCATCTGCATAACATAGAACTCTTCGTTGATGTATTTTACCCCAATAGAAAGAAAAATAGAAATAGAAAGATTAGGATCATCAGTATACATATCAAACCAAATTTGTAATAATGAGCAGCCTTGCTTTACACCAAACTGAACATCGAATAGAAGCGCATATCTTCCAATTTTAAAGTAATTGACACAATTTTGTGAGCACTTTTAATGCATGCTTTTAACACGATAAGATCAAATCACATGTCAGTATGGATAATCAAATTCTTTATTCTGATTAACAACGATATTAGTATCTATGTCAAAACATCGCTTACAAAGAATATACAAATTGTGTGTCCATAAAATTTATTTCCATTCTTCATCACCTCAACTTCTACTATGCCCATCAAAGATGTTACATGTCATAATGTTTACATATTTCTCAAAAATAGTGATAACGTTCCAAATACGAATCATCACGGTTTTTATAACATCATCTGAATATGTGATTAGAAATACTTGCCATTTAGTTAGTGAACAAATGAAACATGGTAAGGTAATGTTATCCCAAATACAACCATGTTATATCTGAATACATAGAGATAATTACCTCAGGAAGTGTGTCATATGATTTTTACGAAACGAGTGTGAATTTTTGTATTGCCTGAGCGAGAGCGAGGGCTATACAGAAATTTCATGAGTTTTATAAAAGTCATATGGCACACTTTCGAGTGTAATAATTTCTTTATTACCCATTCTGTGCCGTTTCATTTGCGTATAGGTAGACAGGAAACGACCAAACTCACTTGCGACGGCAAGCTACAGTGACGTAACGAACAATCTGTTTATGACGTCACAGACGAAACAATACGGGAAGTCGCAGTGAAACAATGGTTGCTAGGTAAACGTGCTATGTGCTCATGTGATCATATCAATAATATTAACTCGGTTATTTTCAACCATATGGGTAATAAATGTGTTTATAAGAGGCTACACCAAATATCTTAAACCTCATGCTCAGTTATTTTCACATAAAATATCATGCATTAGGAAATACAAACTACCAGGGTTATGACAGAATACAACCAGATTTTAAACATTATTAAAACCTCATGTGTAGTTTACTCACAATTATCAATCTATTGTAACGATATATTGATTTTACTTTGTAATTGTGTGGCAATGTAATATGTACCGTACCACAGTATGATACTATTGACTTAATGATTCGTATTTTATTTTTATTTTTTATTTAAATTGTATCAGTAAAACAATTTCTAAAATACAAAACAAAAAACGGTGTCCAATGAATTAACACAATACCACCAGTAATTATAATTGCATAAATACACACAAACCCGACGATCATTGATTCAACAGAGATTCCCTAAATAAATCAAAATAGTTTATAGACTCAGAAACATACTCACCTTCAGACGCCCAACATAAATGTGTCTGGTCTGTGAGAATGTATGTCAAGCAATGAACTAGTGGAAGTGTATTGACTCATGGAAACTTTACAACGACACTAGATTGACACTGCTCATTAACTCACAACCACCAGACCCAGCCGTCTCATTATTCATTAAACGTAATTTCCTTTTGCTATAGCAACACGGGTCCTCAGGAACACAACAAAGTCATCAGTGGCAGTGTAAAGTTTTGCCAGCGAGGAACATCGAACTGTGATCCTTTAAATGTAACAAGTATTGCCGTAAGTATATCCATGATATACATATGCTGGAAGAAATACAATCTATGTTATGAAACAATGGATAGAAACGAAACATTCTCCCGTTTCACATTCACATTTTACACTGCCTCAAATACTATACTAAAACTAATATACATAATATTTATCAAAATAATTTTAGATTTTGTAGGATATTCTCTAGTTGGTATTTGTACATTTACTCTTTCTATTTTTTCTCTTCTACCATATCACGTTTTCGACTTCGTGTTACAACATAAAAATGTTGTCTGTAGATTTGATATGGGCTAGCGTGCATCACCTTCCTTATAATATAACATGTTTTTAAATGCTTCTCCATGATGTATAAAGGAGTAATCAGAGTTAAAAGAGAAAAGTGTGCTTAACTCATTTCGGTAATCCCATGTTTTCATAGCAGTGATAAAATTTACGCTTTCTCTGCTATACTAGAACAAAGTCTATATTACGCTGTCCGGTACTTCCTAAAATTTGAAATTAAGCTTTCCCGGGCCGACACAGAGAGGCAAACCGTCACAGCAACAGAGTTATATAATGTGAATGTCACGTGATGCTCGTGTCACCGCCTTCTGCCTGCATTGTACCTGCTCCGAATTCTGATTGTTTTTTAACCAAAATCGGAACCAAATTCGTGCGAAATTAGAATTTTCCAATTCGTGTTGGCATCTTTTGTCATATTCGGGACAGTGTGAACCGGCCTTACACATATTGATTCATCCAGGACTTCCGCCAGTGATTTGATTGTGGATTTTAGCTCTTCTTTACACTATACAACTCCATTTGATGTTACGGACACCTGCATGTAATATGCATGGTAACCGACACATACAATGTACATGTTCGGATCAAGACCGTTTAACCAACCTTGTACGTTTGGATATCACCATATGACCATCATCAGGTCTATCAGGCCTATCAGCGGTGACTCCAGTCTGAAGATAGCGCTGGCGATGTCGTAAAATGGTAATACGGTGACATCCAAAGTCATTGGCAACATCGTTGTTGGTCGACCCCACCTCCAACATCCCCAAAGCTCTTTCTCTTTCTCCACTTGTCAATCGAGGCATGATTTCAACAACAGTATTTTTCATCGTTTAGGGGTTATGATGTAAAGCATACATGCACAACCTTTTTGTCTAGTAACAAAAGTAAAAGTTTACTTTCAACTTCTTCTGAACATCTAAATCACATTTATTGGTTACTACCAGCCTGGTCGAAAACTGGACAACTTTAAGCTTTTAAACATTTAAAATCATTCTAAAACAATTATTAGCTACAAAGTGAAATATCTGAAACACAAAACTCCCATTTAGCTTCTTCAGCAGTGATCTCAGTGAGGTCATAGCATTGTGACGTCATAAGCATTATGACATCATAGCATTGTTATGTCATCACCTTTATGACGTCATAGCATTGTTAGCAGTGTTCTCAGTGATGTCAATGCTTTTTTCTTTTTTTTTAAATATTTTTTATTCAGTTTAAAGTTCTTTGTTTACAAGTTCTTTACATACATTCAAGTCTTGCACTCATTCATCATTTTTTACATATATGAACATGTAGACTGGGATAGTTGCAATTTCAACTACTGAAGCATATCCTTCAGCATTGGTTTCCATTTTTGTTCAAATTTAAAACTTTTGTTGTTCTTTGTTTCAATATATTTCTCTATTTTCATTATCTCCGTCAAAGATTTGATAAAGTGTTTAAATGTTGGGACTTTCCTTTTTATGCTCATATTATGTATATGTTTCTTGGCTAGGAGAATGATATGATTAGTAAGATTATCTGAATTTTGGGAACCAAAAAAGACTATGAATTTAGTTAAGGCACAATCCGGTATTTTTTCTTTTAAATAACTTTCTAAGCGAGATCAAAGGTGTTTGATATGCTTACAATAGTAATACACATGTTCCACATTTTCTTTATCTTCCATACAGAAAGAACATATATAATCATCAACAATTTTCATGTATAATAACTAAATTTTCTTATGAATAAATCTGTATTTGAAGTCTATCAGTTTAACATCTTTTGTACATTTTCTAAATTTGGTGAAAACAGTTTTCCAGTTCATATCTTCTGGAAGTTGTTTTTTCCATTTAGTACAGACCTGGGGTAGATTATCTTTCTTTATCAAAATGTCATAGAAGTATCTACAACCCTTAGAACTGTTCAACACATTTCTTAAAGGTTCTGAAATATTCATATTTTCATTAATGAAGTATTCGTCTGCAATAGATTTTCTCTATTGTAGAGGAATATTAATATCATTTTATTGTAATGCAGTATAGAACCATTTAAATCATAATTTTGGTTTAATTGTGCGAAAGATAATATACCTTTAGAATCACATATATCTCTAATCGTATAAAGTCCTTTCGAAAACGACGACTTGATAATAAAATTTGGATGAATATATTGATGGTTAAACCATAGAGGTTCAGCTAAAATATCTTCCATTTTGTTTCCATCACATTTATGGAGCCATAATAGGAGTTTCAAGCTTCTAATACATCTTGCCAAAAGGTTTTTTTCTAAAGAAACAAAAGTATTAATGTTAGCCCCGAAGTAAATCTACATCTGGGAAATTTTTTTGATATTTAATATTTTTTTTTATGTATCTCTGTAAATATGATAATTTCAGGGATGTAATAAATGAAGTGATATCTACCATTCTTAGCCCTCTTTCGTCATAGTTTCGTATTATATTTTCCCGTTTTATTTGATCTTTTTTTCCATTCCATAGGAATTCAAAAAATAATTTATCTAGGTCTTTAATAACAGTAGTTGGCGGGTTGGGTAAAGCTGTGAATATATGAACTAATGTTGATACCGCTAGAGATTTGATGACTATTATTTTGCCAATTAAAGTTAAGTTGCGTTTTCGCCAATTTCCCAGTATTTTTTTAATATTGTCTAGCTGTTTACGTGTATTGATTACCCATAGGTAACATTGCATTTAATGTGACTCCCAAAACATCAAATTTACCCTCTTACCATCCTAACTGAAGATTTCTGCATAGTTTTATACTACTCCCTGCCATAGAGCCTAGCCATACAGCCTTTGTTTTTTTTGCTTATTTAGTTTTAATCCAGACATTTTATAAAATGTGTCTAAAGTATTCATTGCAATGCTGCCTGTAGACTCTTTTCCGCCCCATTTAGAAATAATTCCGTATCGTCGGCATACACTCATGGCAAAAATGGTTGTCACCCCCAGACTGAGAACGCTACGTCAAGTTTAACTGAGTGTGGACAAATAATCAAACATGCAATAACTGTCAGAATGATTTGTGTGATTGGGAAAAACATTCGTAAAACATACCAGCTTGTATTTTGGTCTTGTGCTGGCCAATTTAAGAAATTCTATCAGGATATGTATGGTCCCTGTGAAAAAGGGCAATTTTTTACAGTATCCATATAGTATCAATTGGATGGGTATCAATAAAACAAATTACATTTTCAAGTTCAATTGTCGGTTTTATTTCATTCTGCAGTCATGTATGAGTATATTTACAAGCCTAATATCGGGTAGCACCGCCTCTGGAATTTTCAAGGGCGATAATTCGGGCAGGCATACTGTCTATCAGTGTGTTGATGTTTGCAACAGCCAAATTGTTCCATTCATTCACAAGAGCAGCCCGCAATTGCTGTAAATTTGCAGGAGCAGGGTCCAGTCTTCTAATTGCACGGTCAAGCTGATCCCAAGCATGTTCTATCGGATTCATATCCGGACTTTTTGAAGGCCAGGGCAATCTTGTTACTCCTTGTGCCTGAATGAAAGCGTTCACTGTACGTGCACGATGGGCTGGTGCATTATCGTCCTGCAACAGGAAGTTGTTGCCATACACTCTTCTTGCATGTGGGAGGCAAACGGTTTCAAGAAGACGTCTGTACGACCTCTGGTTGACGTTTCCTTGAAGGACGACAAGATCCGTTTTACCGTTATGGTGTATTCCTGCCCATACGTGTACAGAACCGCCACCGTGGGCAACCTGATGCTGCAGACAGTCGTCATTGAACCTTTCCCCACGTAAACGTCGCACTCTCATTCTCCTGTCCACCTTATGCAGTAGGAAACGAGACTCATCAGTAAATATGACGTGACGCCAATGTCCAAGTTGGATTCTGCGGTGCTGCTGCGCCCAAGCAAGCCGTGCCCTGCGGTGGACCAGTGTCCAGAATGGTTTGATGGCAGGTCTTCTTGCCTTATATCCATGCTGGAGCAACCTGTTCACTACAGTTCTCCGGCAAATGGGCGTATTAATATGAGCCCCCCATCTCTGTGCAAGAGTCAAAGACGAAAGACGTCTATGACGTCGGGTCAAACGAAGAAGAATTCTATCCTGACGAACCGTAGTTTTCTTGGGACGGCCTGACGACTTATTCGGAACAACATTTCCCTGTATGGCGTGCAGTCTTTTAATCCAGTTAAACAGTTCTAACACTGACGTTACATGCTGCAGCAATGACACGATTCGAAGCGCCACCACGACTCATGCCAATGATTTCATGTCTGATTCCTGGTGGAGTGGGACCAGGCATGGTCTATGCTTTTCAGAAACTATAGTCGTGAAGCTGTATCTTATGAAAGAGGTCTATAGTAATCGATGGAAATGACAAACCTAAGGAGACAAATTTCAATCATTTCAATGAAATGCACGTGGTCTACATGAAACCGCTGAATCTGTTCATTGTAAAGTGTGAGTTAATGTAACTTCATGCCTGTAATGACATTTCCATGGAAAACCAACATTGCCATGCATACAATGTGATATAAACTCCAATTTAATTAAATATTAGGGGGTGACAACCATTTTTGCCATGAGTGTATAGTCCTATCTTATGTTCGGTATCATGTAAAACGATACCTTTGATATCTTTGTTTTGCCTAATCATTATCCCTAATATTTCTGCTACTAATAAAAAAAGGTATGGGAATATCGGGTCGCCCTGTCAACATCCCAAACAATGTGGAAAGATGATCATTTTGTGAAACGCAAGATTGATTATTATTAATTAATATTTGGATCCATTTTATCATGTTTGTTCCAAACTGAATTTTTTTTAAGACATCTATTATAAACGTCTTTGAGACAGTATCAAATGCTTTTTCAAGTCAATTAATACAAGAAGCCCGCGTTGTTTTCTTAATTTAGTTTCAAATATAATATCATACAACAAACGAATATTATCACTTATTGATCTACCGGATATGAACCCCGTTTGATTACTATTTTTAAGGGATGGTAGAACTGATTTTAATCTATTTGCAATACATGAGCTTAATATCTTATATAATATATTTAAGAGTGTGATAGGTCTCCAATTTTTTAACATTGTCCTATGTTTGCACGGCTTGGGTATACAAGTAATTATTCCTTGATTAATTGTTGAACTTAATGCTTCATTTTTCAATGATTCTATAATATATCTGTATACCCATGTTCCTAATTGTATCAAGAAAAACTTTAAAAATTCTACACTCAAACCATCTATCCCCGGGCTTTTATTATTTTCCATGGCTTTTATTGTTGCCGCAACTTCCTTCTTTTCAATAGGTTTGTCCATAAATTTTTGCAAAGCATCATCTAATATAGAGGTTGCGATGAAATTGAGGGTTTCAGCATCTGTTGTTTCATTATCGGGTAAAGCATACAACTTTTCATAAAACGAAATGAAGAATATGATATACTATTTCCTCTTATTTTCATTAAGAATGTTTCTAAAAATAGAGTATCCGAAATCGTCAACTTAATATTTTCATCAGTTGTGGTTATATCATCCGAGTTCGAATTCTGATCCTGACTGTACTCTTTTTTCATTTCTATCAATGTTTGTTTTACCATATTTGTATATTCACAGTCATATAGGAGAGATGTGTTTAATTTCCAATAACTTTACCCCTTTTCCTTTTCCAGTGCATTTGAAAATGCTAAACTAATTGCAGAATGGTCAGATTTGTAACCTGGTAAAATGGCAGTCTCCTGTGTAATAAAATGTATATTTTCTGACGTAATAAAGAAGTCTAACCTGGCTTGTTGTCTTGGTTTTGTCTTCCTCCATGTATATTTCTTTTTATCTATGTTGAATTATCTCCATACATCAACCAGATTCTATTTTCAACATAATCTAATACTACATTTCTAGCTTTAGGATTATTGGTATTTTTAAGGTCTATATTTGGATTAAGAACCACATTCCAATCACCACAAATCACAAGAGAGTCATTGTCTATGTTATCTATCTTAGAAAAAAGAGTATCATAAAATTGTGGCTGATCAGTATTTGGACCGTATATATTTGCAAGGGTAAGACGTAAACCCTCTAAGGTTACATCGACTATCAAATAGTTTCCATTTACATCTTTATTATATGAATGTATTTCTTTCTCGCAGTTATTGTTAAATAATATTGCTACACCACGTGCATTTGATTTAAAGGGTTCTATTATACAATCTAATCCCCACTCGTTTCTCATTATATTTTCTGTGTTTTCATCTATATGTATGTCTTGGAGGCATATGACAGAATATTTTTTTCTCTCCATATATTTAAAACTTCTTTACGTCTTTGTTTTTGGGCTAGGCCTCTACAGTTGGCTGAAATTATTTTAATTCTACTACTCATGAGTGAAATATTGCATCATTGTCATAATGTAAGTAAAGAATAGGTCTTCAGATATAACACTTGAACTGATTTTTGTTTTTTCATAATAAAAAGAAAAAAGAAACCTGTAAAAACAAAATCATTTCCGGTGAATATTGTATGTTACGTTATATTCGCCTTGTGTGTAGGGCTCCCGGCCTTATATCCATACAATATTAAACTTAAATGATGTTTAAGTGGTTTTTAACTTATAATTGTATTATAATGGGTTTGCAATCCAATATCATACCGATCACATGTAATATTTTAGTAATATACTAATCAAAAATTTACAAAATACAAATTAATCCCATCTGTCAGCTATATTGGGTAATTCCGACACATAAAGATCAATCTCAGAAAGTCTGGCCTTGCCAGTCTGTTGTCCGGGTTTAAAGAATACAACTTGCAAATCCCCATAGATACATTAAAAACAAAGAAAGAAAAGAATAGAAAAAACATCGCAAGCCCACGTGCTAGATGTAGCACGAAACGAACTAATAATGAAAGACGGAAAACATATTTGGCCTTGACATTAACTGCAAACTTAACCTTGACCCCTACGAATGGTTTTGATTCATCTTTGACTACAATCCCCGTATAATGTCAAATTGAAATATACGAAACAGAATCAGTACACTATATCAATTAGTTTTCCGGTTACAGTCCAAAGTTGTGTATATTCCATGAACATCCAAAGGACAATTCCCATAAACACAAACGGGTTTCAATATATATATGTCTGTCAGCTTTTTGTAGGTATTTTGTCCAAGTAACAGGTGTAATAGTCCGCTCAGACACACTTTAGTAACAGAAAAGGTAGTCTGGCATAGAGACAATGTAAATATACCAGTACAATAATTTACTCACTTCAGGTTTTTTGGTTACAGTCCAAAGTTGTATATATTCCGTGAAAATCCCATGGGAAATCATTCTATCCAGTTGGGATTTGTCAATGCTTTGTGATGTCATTAACTGATGATGTAATAGAATTATGACAATGTAGATATCGCTTGTAGATATTGCTTGATCTCACACAAGCGATATCTACTGTGGGAGCCAGTTTTGGATGATAAATTGTTATGTCTAGTCCTGTGTCCTTAGTACTTTCCTTGACATGTTTATTGTTGCATTTTAAGGCCAACATAGGATCCGTATTATTAACTATATACAGAAAGGCTATGGACTATAAAAGTAGCCGGCTTAAAATCGAAATAAAAAATTCTAATTTTTTTTATTTTGAATCGAAAACACTTGGTTAAGTTGTTAATTGACCGTCAAACGAACACTGTCATTGTCATCATAACGATGATCATTGAATGTCTACAAGAAATCATCAGGAGGACTGTGGTGTATCCACGAAGGCTTGGTGCCAGCGCCCTTCTTTGAACCTGGCACCGCTGGCTGTACCACTCTTCAAGCCTTCCTGTAGAGACAGCTGTGATGCAGGCAGTCTGAAGCAACAGTGGTTACAGGTTTAATTGAGCTTCAACAAGTAACGGGTCTTTGTCTTTTATCAAACTGTGTCTTACTGCAATTTAATAATAATTTGTATTTATCATTATATTAAATAAATGGTGTAACCTCTGGGATTTACTTTGCATTTCTGGAGAAAATGCAGTTACGTATTGATTGTTTCAGTATAAGCCAGGAGACGATCTTGACATCCTTCCGCGAATCTGAATATGAAACGTTTAATCAGGGACATCCTACTGCTAAAGACAGGTGCGTGTCAGCATATTGACCTTAGATGCCTTTCTTTGGGGCACTATAAGAAGTGATTGCAAAGTAAACGTGGTAATGTACATAATTATTTACATAACATACTGAAAAACAATTATTAACAGACGACTTACTTTCTATTTCTCCGACAGAGAAGACATATCAAAACAATAATGACGAGAAGAAAGAAGATGCCGACAGCGACGACAACGCCGATGATAGCTCGTCTCGCATCGTCGGACAGATAATCATACCATTCTGAAATATAGTAGACAAGGGTTAGATAAATCAGTATCGCAGCTATTGTCTCTGTAGTTCATTAGTTTAGATGCATGTGACATATCAGTGACGGTTGGAAACACGTGCGTCAGAGGGTTAACACATCTACAATGGCCAGTGAAACTGTACACAAGGTTTCAGCTTTCGATGGCTTTATTGTTTAGTTCTGAAGAAGAAGTAACAACCCCTGTATCTTCTTAAAAGGACCAGATGATCTACAAATCTACAGTTTTACTCCCATTTGGCCAAGGAACCTATACACAAGATTTCAAGTACTTTAATTGATTTTACTTGGGTTTTGGTTGTGACACTTGGTAAACTGATATACATCGGTTGATCTACAAATAGACAATGTACATGTGTGTAAATCACTCCCCAAATGAATCTTTAAAGTCTGATTAAAATCTGCCGGGATAAGAACTCATATCACACGGTCTGATGGCTGCCCGAATAGGCGCTGTTTTGACACAAACTCGGGTAGCCATTCACAAGGGTCGAAATAAAAGTTTTCGGTACGAGGAGCCAGGGGTTAGTAACTCCAGACAGTTATTCTGTCGTCTGTTTCCGTATCATTAGCAACGTGTTAACGAATGATTCCGAATGCATTAAATTAGCGATCATTTGAAAAGCTATCATGTGATTGGTGACTAAACTGGCCATGACAATCGTCAATACAGAGCATCTACAGACCCTGACGAAGGTAATTTCTAAAACCAGTTCGCATCCCTTTATTTTTTCGGAAAAGGGTAAATTTTAATCAGGCTGGTACACATGATTTCACGTTCCAAGCTCCGGAGATTTTACATTTTAAGAAGAAGACAACTAAGACGTTCATGAAACTTGATCCCTTTGACCCCTGAATGAGTCAGATGGTCATTAAATATACATTGTATATTGCCTTCTTCTCTAGGAACCAGTACACACATTTCAAACCTTTATAGATGTTTTGGTTTTGGAAAAGAAAACAATACAGAAGTCGTCGTTGCTGTCACTATGGTATCAATTAATCATTGGCATTCCTATACGTCAACCTTTTACGTGCAATGAAACCATCTTTGTTGGTGTCGTGAGTTTTCAATCTGGAGGACACACACATATATATCTAATATCGAATAAACAATGAGCATATAAATAACATCAATAGAATCATTCACAATGATAACAACATCAAGTCATTGATAAAGTCACATATAACCTACCGGATCGAGAAGTATGTTCCGGACAGTCACTGAGTTTACATCCTAGACTCCGTGTATCCTTCCTGACCCCCACACACTCCGTGTGACCCTCCACACCCGAACAGGTGCGTGATCGTGTAGACGTACCCATCACTGACCAGCCACACGTCGCACTACATCGCATGGCCCCCCACTCTCCCCAACTGGTCCATTCACCTTAGGAGAGAATGTATATATGAAAATGTAACTACTAGCAAATGTACATGTATATATAATGTTTAGATGAGTGATATCGTTCAGTTCATGTCGTGTCATGGAAACAAAAATAGCCAAGACGCAAAGGTTCATATCCGAGTAACTCTTCATTCCTTAACAATGATGGAGACAAGGCCCGGAGGCCTATTATTTTTAAGGAATGGAGAGTTAAGAGATCATTAACTTAAATAACACTCAAATTATTGCTCTTTATCAAAAGTATTAAGTTAAAGAAATTAAATTTATACTTAAAAAATACGATGTGGTGTGTTACTGTCCATTACTGAAACATAATCGAGCGAAAGAACAATAGGATTACGTCACAAGTGTAATTTAACTCGAAACAGCATAAACTGCATTAATTTGTCATATAAAAAAGTATGACATCGACAGTGCAAATTTACGAAAGCCTACAAGGGCCAAACTCAGTGACAACATTTTTTTGTAAAAGTTGTAATTGCAACTTTCAAAAGTTGTATATTCAAGTTTTAAAGTTGTAATTACAACTTGTAAAGGTGAAATTACAAGTTTAAATTTGTATATTCAACTTTTAAAAGTTATATATTCAAGTTTTAAAAGTTATATATTCAAGTTTTAAAAGTTATATATTCTGTTCATAAACTGCTGTGACTATGTGTCTCAGTTCACCCAGCTGTAAATGGGTACCCTGTGAGGCATAGAATGGTCCCTAAACTGAGCGCCACATATGGCTGCCGGTTGAATACTCCCCAGGGAGTTGAATTGGAAAAAATGATTGGACGGTGAAAGAATGCCATTGACCAGGGGAAACAATGTAAGCGCCTTGAGCAACCACTAGTGGATGGATATGTGCGCTATCGACTTTGTCATATATCAGATTTACTTTATCAAAGATCAGATCTACTTTATCATATACCAGATCTACTTTATCATATATCAGATCAACTTAGTCGTCTATCAGATCTACTTAGTCATATACCAGATCTACTTACTCATATATCAGATCGACTTAGTCGTATATCAGATCTACTTAGTCATATATCACATCTACTTTATCATATATCAGATCTACTTAGTCATATATCACATCTACTTTATCATATATCAGATCTACTTAGTCATATACCAGATCAACTTAGTCATATATCATATCTACTTAGTCATATATCAGATCTACTTTGTCATATATCAGATCTACTTAGTCATATTGCAACTTTAAAACTTGAATATACAACTTTCTAAACTTGTAATTACACCTTTAAAACTTGAATATACAACTTTCTGAACTTGTAATTACACCTTTTAAAGTTGTAATTACAACTTTAAACTTGAATAAACAACTTTTTAAAGTTGTAATTACACCTTTAAAAGTTGTAATAACAACTTTTAAACTTGAATATACAACTTTAAAACTTGAATATACAACTTTCTAACTTGTAAGTACACCTTTAAAAGTTGAAACTACAACTTTAAAAAAAAAAATGTTGTCATTGAATTTGGCCCTTGTAGGCTTTCGTACAAATTTGACAAGATAAGAAGCCTAACTAACTGCTATTGTACAGAGTACTAACTACACGTAGCACATGTATAATAGAGATAAAGAAATGGATTTAATTTAGTTACTACAGAACATATTTTTCTCTGACTTACACAGTGGAACAGGTCAGACTTGACATCATGCCAACATTGTAGCTGAACTAATTGTTTCACATGTCACCGTATTTGGGTAACTTCAATGAATTGAATATATGGATTCTTACTCATATGGAAAATATCTGCAAGAGAGCAAAGTGAACCTAATAGAGATAGTCTGTGTCGTGGTACATTGTTTATACAAGTAGTTGCCACACGCCGTCACAGTAATCTATTTGATAACGTTGTATAGGGTCAGTATTTTAAATATGAGCTTACATTTAATACTTACCAGCACATGGTTGACTACCACAGGGCCAAGACTCTATCAGTGTATCAGAACCTGGACACTGGGCTCCTCCTGGAGATGTTGGAAGATTACAAACTCGGGTCCGGGTTCGATCCACAACCGTACCATCAGCAGCACCACACGACACTGGGCAGGGAGGGGTGATCCAGGGAGACCAACTCGACCAGCCTTCATTCACTGTGATTAATCAGGTACTTTCTCATTTCAACTGACCAGATTCTAGCCTACGTAGCGAAACATTGCGATAAGTACAGACGGCTTCGGCCCATGACCTACTATCTTAGATATTATATATTAGTGTGCAAACGACTGCGCTCAATGATTAGATTTGAAGTAATTGCTTTTCTGAACATGAACATGTATAAGTCAACATTCATAAACTCTCCATATTATGCTGTCTTCAAGTCCAAACTGAAGACACTTCTCTTTTTCAAGTATTATTTTGGGAAGTTGACCTGCGCTTTGAGCAACCGATTGAATGGTCTAGACCTTTATTACAATAGTGTATACTTCATCATCATTTTGTTTTGTAGAAGGTTTAATAGGGAAGTATGTGTGTGTGGTTCATAAGTGAACAATATTTCTTTAACAGAAAATGTAGAAGGGACTTAGAGGTGTATGGTTCATAAGTGAACATTAGTTTAGGATCAAATTATCTGCAATTGCACAAAACCATTATGATTGTGTTATGAGAGACTTGATTCCACTGTCGTGATCCCATTCCGGTAATTGTCACTATACTTATTATATAGCTCGTATTGAGTACATCACTTTATTTCTTTTTCACAGGGTACAGCATTTTTCAATTTCATTTCATAGTATTATCACAATAAATGATACAAAACATTTGACATGCAAATTCTTCTGCATGAATAGATTGTGGCAGGATGACCAGAATGAGACAACTGAGTCATATTTACACTGTGTATAAGCATTGGATATATGTAATTTGTAATTTAGTCTTAATTTCGGTTTCAGACCGCTTAAAGACGGTATTATGTTTGCCAATTTTCGATGGTAGATGTATTCTTTTGTTAACGTAATGATGAAATTTAGAACATTATTTCTCCTTTCTGTGAATCCCAGAATGACCGTATCTGCGTTTAGGTTTAGACAAATGTCAGTTTCTTTCTCAATCCATTCCGTTAGATCTTGCCACAATCTCTTGACACATCTGCATTCATATAATAGATGGATAATTGATTCTATTTCAACGTTGCAATATGTACATAGTGGTGTTTCTATTAGTTTGTATTTGTATAAGTCTTTAATTGTCGTAAGGATTTTATGGAGAACACGGTATTGGAACCATCTATGCTTGAAGCTAATAGGATGCTTGGGGAGGTATAGAATTGTATGTCTTCCACATAGCTGGTGAAATGTCTATTTTTAATTCCTTTTCCCATTTAATTTGGTATTTTTGCTTTTGAAATGCGGCCTCTTTGATGAGTTGGGTATAAAATATGCTACATCCTTTGTTAGTTCTATATAGTATTTCCAAGTTAGGAGGGATAAAGGGTAAATTTTCCTGTTTACTAATTGTTTGCCAATAACGTTTGGAATAAGATTTCATTGAGGATATTAAACCTGCGTATTCTAAAGTACCTATTGAGTACATTATAATTATACCTGGGCATGGATCCTCTCCGCATTGGAAGACAAGAAGTTCGCCATTTACCCCTGGACATTGTTCACCTCCGTTCTGTGGAGCTGGGTTGTCACACTGCCGAGTTCTGTTCCTCAGTGCCGTGGAACCCCCACACGACACAGGACAAGGGGTGTCCACCCACTGACCCCAGCTCGACCACACACCATCCACCATGCCTTCAAAATAAGTTTACGGTAAAATAAGCAACAGGCAACCACTCATCAATGAATGTTACTGGATTTTTCTCGTTGTCATCTTCAAAAGTAATCAATGTGATAAATGTAACCTATAAACACATTCATATTAAGCGTACTTTTAATCATAGACATATCTTATAAGTCAAGAAAGTATTGCTAGGATTTACATTGACATCTTGTATTCTTTGAATTCTGACCACCCAATCGTAAGAAAAGCACTTCAAAATATGAGTTCGTACAGAGATTTACATAATCAACTGTAGAAAAATCAGGTAGGCAGGAGTAATGTTATGGATGAAAACACGAAAACATGATAGCATTTTGTGTTCTATTGAATGAAACTAGGGACCAGCGTCTACTCTTGGTCCTTACAACACAAATACACAGACAGGTATACATACATACAGGTACACCTACAGGTACACCTACAGGTACACATACAAGTATCCATACAGGTACACATACAGGTATACATACAGATACACATATAAGTACACATACAGGTACAAATACAGGTACACATACAGGTATACATACAGGTACACATACAGGTACATCTACAGGTATACATACAGGTGCACATACAGGTGCACATACAGGTGCACATACAGGTGCACATACAGGTATACATACAGGTGCACATACAGGTGCACATACAGGTGCACATACAGGTGCACATACAGGTGCACATACAGGTGCACATACAGGTACACATACAGGTACACATACAGGTGCACATACAGGTGCACATACAGGTGCACATACAGGTGCACATACAGGTGCACATACAGGTGCACATACAGGTACACATACAGGTATACATACAGGTGCACATACAGGTATACATACAGGTGCACATACAGGTGCACATACAGGTACACATACAGGTGCACATACAGGTGCACATACAGGTATACATACAGGTGCACATACAGGTACACATACAGGTATACATACAGGTACACATACAGGTGCACATACAGGTCTACATACAGGTGCACATACAGGTATACATACAGGTGCACATACAGGTGCACATACAGGTACACATACAGGTACACATACAGGTGCACATACAGGTGCACATACAGGTATACATACAGGTGCACATACAGGTACACATACAGGTATACATACAGGTACACATACAGGTGCACATACAGGTCTACATACAGGTGCACATACAGGTATACATACAGGTGCACATACAGGTGCACATACAGGTACACATACAGGTACACATACAGATGCACATACAGGTATACATACAGGTGCACATACAGGTGCACATACAGGTATACATACAGGTGCACATACAGGTACACATACAGGTACACATACAGGTATACATACAGGTGCACATACAGGTATACATACAGGTACACATACAGGTCATATACAGGTGCACATACAGGTATACATACAGGTGCACATACAGGTGCACATACAGGTACACATACAGGTGCACATACAGGTATACATACAGGTACACATACAGGTCATATACAGGTACACATACAGGTATACATACAGGTATACATAAAGGTACACATACAGGTACACAAACAGGTGCACATACAGGTATACATATAGGTACACATACAGGTATACATACAGGTACACATACAGGTGCACATACAGGTACACATACAGGTATACATAAAGGTACACATACAGGTACACATACAGGTACACATACAGGTACACATACGTTCAGGTATACATACAGGCACACAAACAAGCATACATACAGCTCACAGCAAAAATGACTGAGTATCCTCGATTCTGGAAACCAACTGTAAACTGGGTAATAGGGGTATCAACTTGATATTCATCCGCTGAAACTAGGCAAACTGGTTTCCAACTAGAATCCATTTTGGATTCTATAAGATTTGGTATTTCCGTAATTGAAACCACCAGGATACATTACTATACAAGATATTAAATACTATTGTGCAAAGGAATGCGCGCAATGATTAGATTTGAGGTAATTGATTTTCTGAACATGAACATGTATACGTCAACATTCATAAACTTTCCATATTATGCTGTCTTCAAGTCCAAACTGAAGACACTTCTCTTTTTCAAGTATTATTTTGGGAAGTTGACCTGCGCTTTGAGCAACCGATTGAATGGTCTAGACCTTTATTATAATAGTGTATACTACATCATCATTTTGTTTTGTAGAAGGTTTAATAGGAAGTATGAGTGTATGGTTCATAAGTGAAAAATTTTTTTTACGGAAGATGCAGAAGGGAGTTAGAGGTGTATGGTTCGTAAGTGAACATAATTTAGGATCAAATTATCTGCTATTGTACAAAACCATTATGATTGTGTTATGAGAGACTTGATTCCATTGTCGTGATCCCATTCCGTTAAGTGTCACTATACTTATTATATAACTCGTATTGAGTACATAATAATTATACCTGGGCATGGATCCTTTCCGCATTGGAAGACAAGAAGTTCGCCATTTACCCCTGGACATTGTTCACCCCCGTTCTGTGGAGCTGGGTTGTCACACTGCCGAGTTCTGTTCCTCAGGGCCGTGGATCCTCCACACGACACAGGACAAGGGGTGTCCACCCACTGACCCCAGCTCGACCACACGCCATCCACCGTGCCTGCAAAATTAGTTTATGGTAAAATAAGCAACAGGCAACCACTCATCAATGAAATGTTACTGGATTTTTCTCGTTGTCATCTTCAAAAGTAATCAATGTGATAAATGTGACCCATAAACACATTCATATTAAGCGTACTTTTAATCATAGACATATCTTATAAGTCAAGAAAGTACCGCGAGGATTTACATTGACATCTGGTATTCTTTGAATTTTAACCACCAACAATCGTAAGAAAAGCACTTCAAAATATGAGTTCGTACAGAGATTTACATAATCAACTGTAGAAAAATCAGATAAGTAGGAGTAATGTTATGGATGAAAACACGAAAACATGACAGCGTTTGGTGTTCTATTGAATGTAACTAGGAACCAGCGTTTACTCTTGGTCCTTACAACACAAATATACATACAGGTACACATATAGGTATACATACAGGTACACCTACAGGTACACATACAAGTATAGATACAGGTACATCTACAGGTGCACCTACAGGTGCACCTACAGGTACACATACAGGTATACATACAGGTACACATACAGGTACACATACAGGTACACTTACAAGTATACATACAGGTACACATACAGGTGCACCTACAGGTACACATACAAGTATACATACAGGTACACATACAGGTATACATACAGGTACACATACAGGTATACATACAGGTACACATACAGGTGCACCTACAGGTACACATACAGGTATACATACAGGTACACATACAGGTATACATACAGATGCACATACAAGTGCACATACAGGTATCATACAGGTACACATACGTACAGGTATACATACAGGTACACATACAAGCATACATACAGGTACACATACAGGTACACATAAAGGTTCACATACAGGTGCACATACAGGTATACATACAGGTACACATACAGGTACACATACAGGTACACATACGTACAGGTATACATACAGGTACATATACAAGCATACATACAGCTCACAGCAAAAATGACTGAGTATCCTCGATTCTGGAAACCAACTGTAAACTGGGTAATAGGGGTATCAACTTGATATTCATCCGCTGAAACTAGGCAAACTGGTTTCCAACTAGAATCCATTTTGGATTCTATAAGATTTGGTATTTCCGTAATTGAAACCACCAGGATACATTACTATACAAGATATTAAATACTATTGTGCAAAGGACTGCGTGCAATGATTAGATTTGAGGTAATTGATTTTCTGAACATGAACATGTATAAGTCAACATTCATAAACTCTCCATATTATGTTATCTTCAAGTCCAAACTGAAGACACTTCCCTTTTTCAAGTATTATTTTGGGAAGTTGACCTGCGCTTTGAACAACCGATTGAATGGTCTAGACCTTTATTATAATAGTGTATACTTCATCATCATTTTGTTTTGTAGAAGGTTTAATAGGAAGTATGTGTGTATGGTTCATAAGTGAACACTATTTTTTTTACGGAAGATGCAGAAGGGAGTGAGAGGTGTATGGTTCATAAGTGAACATAATTTAGTATCAAATTATCTGCAATTGTACAAAACTATTATGATTGTGTTATGAGAGACTTGATTCCATTGTCGTGATCCCATTCCGTTAATTGTCACTATACTTATTATATAGCTTGTATTGAGTACATAATAATTATACCTGGGCATGGATCCTTTCCGCATTGGAAGACAAGAAGTTCGCCATTTACCCCTGGACATTGTTCACCCCCGTTCTGTGGAGCTGGGTTGTCACACTGCCGAGTTCTGTTCCTCAGTGCCGTGGAACCTCCACACGACACAGGACAAGGGGTGTCCACCCACTGACCCCAGCTCGACCACACGCCATCCACCATGCCTGCAAAATTAGTTTACGGTAAAATAAGCAACAGGCAACCACCCATCAATGAAATGTTGCTAGATTTTTTCTCGTTGTCATCTTCAAAAGTAATCAATGTGATAAATGTGACCTATAAACATATTCATATTAAGCGTACTTTTAATCATAGACATATCTTATAAGTCAAGAAAGTATTGCGAGGATTTACATTGACATCTGGTATTCTTTGAATTCTGACCACCCAATCGTAAGAAAAGCACTTCAAAATATGAGTTCGTACAGAGATTTACATAATCAACTGTAGAAAAATCAGATAAGTAGGAGTAATGTTATGGATGAAAACACGAAAACATGACAGCGTTTGGTGTTCTATTGAATGTAACTAGGAACCAGCGTTTACTCTTGGTCCTTACAACACAAATATACATACAGGTACACATATAGGTATACATACAGGTACACCTACAGGTACACATACAAGTATAGATACAGGTACATCTACAGGTGCACCTACAGGTGCACCTACAGGTACACATACAGGTATACATACAGGTACACATACAGGTACACATACAGGTACATTTACAAGTATACATACAGGTACACATACAGGTGCACCTACAGGTACACATATAAGTATACATACAGGTACACATACAGGTATACATACAGGTACACATACAGGTATACATACAGGTACACATACAGGTGCACCTACAGGTACACATACAGGTATACATACAGGTACACATACAGGTATACATACAGATGCACATACAGGTGCACATACAGGTATCATACAGGTACACATACGTACAGGTATACATACAGGTACACATACAAGCATACATACAGGTACACATACAGGTACACATAAAGGTTCACATACAGGTGCACATACAGGTATACATACAGGTACACATACAGGTACACATACAGGTACACATACGTACAGGTATACATACAGGTACATATACAAGCATACATACAGCTCACAGCAAAAATGACTGAGTATCCTCGATTCTGGAAACCAACTGTAAACTGGGTAATAGGGGTATCAACTTGATATTCATCCGCTGAAACTAGGCAAACTGGTTTCCAACTAGAATCCATTTTGGATTCTATAAGATTTGGTATTTCCGTAATTGAAACCACCAGGATACATTACTATACAAGATATTAAATACTATTGTGCAAAGGACTGCGTGCAATGATTAGATTTGAGGTAATTGATTTTCTGAACATGAACATGTATAAGTCAACATTCATAAACTCTCCATATTATGTTATCTTCAAGTCCAAACTGAAGACACTTCCCTTTTTCAAGTATTATTTTGGGAAGTTGACCTGCGCTTTGAACAACCGATTGAATGGTCTAGACCTTTATTATAATAGTGTATACTTCATCATCATTTTGTTTTGTAGAAGGTTTAATAGGAAGTATGTGTGTATGGTTCATAAGTGAACACTATTTTTTTTACGGAAGATGCAGAAGGGAGTGAGAGGTGTATGGTTCATAAGTGAACATAATTTAGTATCAAATTATCTGCAATTGTACAAAACTATTATGATTGTGTTATGAGAGACTTGATTCCATTGTCGTGATCCCATTCCGTTAATTGTCACTATACTTATTATATAGCTTGTATTGAGTACATAATAATTATACCTGGGCATGGATCCTTTCCGCATTGGAAGACAAGAAGTTCGCCATTTACCCCTGGACATTGTTCACCCCCGTTCTGTGGAGCTGGGTTGTCACACTGCCGAGTTCTGTTCCTCAGTGCCGTGGAACCTCCACACGACACAGGACAAGGGGTGTCCACCCAATGACCCCAGCTCGACCACACGCCATCCACCATGCCTGCAAAATTAGTTTACGGTAAAATAAGCAACAGGCAACCACCCATCAATGAAATGTTGCTAGATTTTTTCTCGTTGTCATCTTCAAAAGTAATCAATGTGATAAATGTGACCTATAAACATATTCATATTAAGCGTACTTTTAATCATAGACATATCTTATAAGTCAAGAAAGTATTGCGAGGATTTACATTGACATCTGGTATTCTTTGAATTCTGACCACCCAATCGTAAGAAAAGCACTTCAAAATATGAGTTCGTACAGAGATTTACATAATCAACTGTAGAAAAATCAGATAAGTAGGAGTAATGTTATGGATGAAAACACGAAAACATGACAGCGTTTGGTGTTCTATTGAATGTAACTAGGAACCAGCGTTTACTCTTGGTCCTTACAACACAAATATACATACAGGTACACATATAGGTATACATACAGGTACACCTACAGGTACACATACAAGTATAGATACAGGTACATCTACAGGTGCACCTACAGGTGCACCTACAGGTACACATACAGGTAAACATACAGGTACACATACAGGTACACATACAGGTACACTTACAAGTATACATACAGGTACACATACAGGTGCACCTACAGGTACACATACAAGTATACATACAGGTACACATACAGGTATACATACAGGTACACATACAGGTATACATACAGGTACACATACAGGTGCACCTACAGGTACACATACAGGTATACATACAGGTACACATACAGGTATACATACAGATGCACATACAGGTGCACATACAGGTATCATACAGGTACACATACGTACAGGTATACATACAGGTACACACACAAGCATAGATACAGGTACACATACAGGTACACATAAAGGTTCACATACAGGTGCACATACAGGTATACATACAGGTACACATACAGGTACACATACAGGTACACATACGTACAGGTATACATACAGGTACACATACAAGCATACATACAGCTCACAGCAAAAATGACTGAGTATCCTCGATTCTGGAAACCAACTGTAAACTGGGTAATAGGGGTATCAACTTGATATTCATCCTCTGAAACTAGGCAAACTGGTTTCCAACTAGAATCCATTTTGGATTCTATAAGATTTGGTATTTCCGTAATTGAAACCACCAGGATACATTACTATACAAGATATTAAATACTATTGTGCAAAGGACTGCGTGCAATGATTAGATTTGAGGTAATTGATTTTCTGAACATGAACATGTATAAGTCAACATTCATAAACTCTCCATATTATGTTATCTTCAAGTCCAAACTGAAGACACTTCCCTTTTTCAAGTATTATTTTGGGAAGTTGACCTGCGCTTTGAACAACCGATTGAATGGTCTAGACCTTTATTATAATAGTGTATACTTCATCATCATTTTGTTTTGTAGAAGGTTTAATAGGAAGTATGTGTGTATGGTTCATAAGTGAACACTATTTTTTTTACGGAAGATGCAGAAGGGAGTTAGAGGTGTATGGTTCATAAGTGAACATAATTTAGTATCAAATTATCTGCAATTGTACAAAACCATTATGATTGTGTTATGAGAGACTTGATTCCATTGTCGTGATCCCATTCCGTTAATTGTCACTATACTTATTATATAGCTTGTATTGAGTACATAATAATTATACCTGGGCATGGATCCTTTCCGCATTGGAAGACAAGAAGTTCGCCATTTACCCCTGGACATTGTTCACCCCCGTTCTGTGGAGCTGGGTTGTCACACTGCCGAGTTCTGTTCCTCAGTGCCGTGGAACCTCCACACGACACAGGACAAGGGGTGTCCACCCACTGACCCCAGCTCGACCACACACCATCCACCATGCCTGCAAAATTAGTTTACGGTAAAATAAGCAACAGGCAACCACCCATCAATGAAATGTTGCTAGATTTTTTCTCGTTGTCATCTTCAAAAGTAATCAATGTGATAAATGTGACCTATAAACATATTCATATTAAGCGTACTTTTAATCATAGACATATCTTATAAGTCAAGAAAGTATTGCTAGGATTTACATTGACATATGATATTCTTTGAATTCTGACCACCAACAATCGTAAGAAAAGCACTTCAAAATATGAGTTCGTACAGAGATTTACATAATCAACTGTAGAACAATCAGATAGGTAGGAGTAATGTTATGGAAAACACGAAACATGACAGAGTTTGGCGTTCTATTGAATGTACATGTAACTAGGGACCAGCGTCTACTCTTGGTCCTTACAACACAAATACACATACAGGTACACATACAGGTATACATACAGGTACACCTACAGGTACACATACAAGTATACATACAGGTACACATACAAGTATACATACAGATACACATATAAGTACACATACAGGTACAAATACAGGTACACATACAGGTATACATACAGGTACACATACAGGTATACATACAGGTACACATACATTAACACATATAGGTACACATACAGGTCACATACAGGTCACATACAGGTACACATACATTAACACATATAGGTACACATACAAGTACACATGGTATACAGGTACACATACAGGTACACATACAGGTACACATACAGGTACACAGACAGGTACACATACAAGTACACATAGTATACAGGTACACATACGGGTACACATACAGGTACACTTACAGGTACACATATAAGTACACAAACAAGTACACATACAGGTACACATACAGTTACACATACGTACAGATATACATACAGGTACACATACGTACAGGTATACATACAGGTATACATACAAGCATCCATACAGCTTACAGCAAAAATGACTGAGTATCCTGGATTCTGGAAAGCAACTGTAAACTGGGTAATAGGGGTATCCACTTGGTATCCATCCGCTGAAACTAGGCTAACTGGTTTCCAACTAGAATCGATTTTGGATTCTATAAGATTTAGTATTTCCGTAATGGAAACCAACAGGATACATTGATTATGTGTTTCCTGTTGGTTTCCATTCCTGGAAAGTGCAATCAATGTTTCCATAAAATGGAAATCAACATGAAACTATATAGTAATTGAGATAGATAGCGGCAGGGCTACTGTCCTTTTTACAATGCTTTTGAGGCCGGGCTTCTCTATACAGCCTTTTAAACCGTGTTTGTGGGAATATACCTACATGTATGATGAAGTGATGATTATCTAACACGCCTTGGGATTATTCAGAAACTTCCACCCACGGTAATGTATCATTCGACTCACTGACGATTCAACTAATCTAACCCAACACTGATTGGTTACTTACCAGGACAGGGATCTGGGGAGCAGGGAGTATAGTCCACATCGAAGGGGAACCCTGGACACTTAGCCCCGCCATGTTGTCTGGGAGGGTTGGTACACTCACGGGAACGTGCACGCTCTATATCTGACCCTCCGCACGTGACAGTACACGGGTGTGACGTCATCCACTGCGACCAACTGGACCATCCACCGTCAACCGGATCTGACGGGTATCACTTGTGGTCAGTATTGATTTACTTTTTTATTATAATATAAGGAGAAACTACGATACCGAGGATATGGTAAGGTTGTGGACCCTGATAGGAAGGAAAAACCCGAGGATGCGAGGCATCCGAGGGGTTTTCCTGACTATCAAGGTCTACAACCTTACCATATCCGAGGTAGAATGGTTTCTCTATATTATCAACCGTTTTTAAGTGTAAAACAGGCTTTTTACTTGTTATCGCGTTATATTGAGGATCCCTGGCGTTACATTGAGGATCCCTGGGTGATGTCAGCCTGTTAACAGCCGCGCTATATGAGTTTCTTTTGTACCGTGAAATCTCGTCTGCCCCGTTGGTGCAGTAGACTAAGGCGTTAACTCAGTTAGTACAGGTGATAGTGAATACGATTGCGACCAGCTGGACCATCCGCCGTCAACCGGATCTGACGAGTATCACTTGTGGTCAGTATTTACTATTTGACTATAATTGAGGTTAATGTATAGCAACCTGTTACAACTAGAGTTACCAACGTCATAATAGTGAAGGGACCGTTATCACTAGCGATGTACTTTCTACAGATGATGTTCTGTTTGTGCATTTGTATATGTATGCTGTTAAAACAAATGTCACTTTGTTATATATGGGGTCATACTATCTGTAATAGAACGAATTCGTGTACATGTAGGGACGATAGCAGATAATGTGATCTCAAATATGACAATGGTATACTTGTTCACTATCTAAATGACATGTATTTATAATGGTCAAAACAAGTTCATGTAGAACATATTGCTTGGAGTGATATTTGATAAAATTATTTGTTATCTTGAAAGGATGTTTATTTATTGGTATAGTCTACATTTTGGCGACCTAAACCAACGATTAAATATTCCATAGTTGTAAACGTCACCAAAAAGTCGTCAACGCTCTCATATACAATGTGGTAACTAAGCTTATTTCCAATATATTTTTGTATATTCCAATTTTCAATTTCACCTTAAGATAATCTGACAGCTTCATTTAAATGTTCTAAAGCAAAGATAAACATGTATGTAACTTCAAACTGGCAACAACTAGACAACAGCTAGACAACAGCTAGACAACAACTACTTCAGGCATCAGAAGTAAACTTCTTGAGAGTTGAAACCTGAGAGTGAATTTGAAAAGTCATTGAAGCACGGTTTAACCAGAATTGTTGTTTATGAGCGTCGTTATACTGAGAGACCATCGCATCTGTCTGTTCTTTAACCAAACCATACTTTTTCTTCCATATATATCCGAATACTAGATTGTAGGAATCAATTTATGAAAACAAGATTCGAGTACTTAAGTATCGGTCCAAGCAGTTAACCTTGGTCTTGTATGTGTTAAATAAAGGCAGACTGACAGACCTTTTAAATTCATTTGATGTTCAGTGAATTCAACAATTTGACATATGGACAGGGGAGACACACGTGCGTATGTATATAAAATAACACTTAATGTATTATATAGATCACTGAAATACATATGTATTGTATAAATTAATTCCTTCATGATATCATTAAACCATAACTTACCTGGGCATGCATCAGTTCCACAGAGAACAGGGAGAGTTGTGAACTCAAATGGCAAGCCAGGACATGGTTTCCCTTCTCCTTCGCGCAGGGGGTTGTTACATTCACGGGTCTTCACAGCCTGCTGCTCTGCACCTCCGCACGTTATACTGCAGGGCAGGGGAGATAACGCTCCCCATTCGGACCAACCTCCGTCAACTGGTAAAGTAATCCATGAACAAATGACTTACTGACTTATGCCTGAGCACGTTGTTTTTTTATTTGTATTTTGTAAAACCACATCACCAGCTGTGGTGACACGTGGGTCTATACACAGCTACCGTATTTCCTCGAATAGACGCCGGGTCTCGAATATTATATTCGAGGAAATACGGTACGTTGACTGCTGCTAGTGAAGTTCAGCAGCAATGGATTCAGTTTATCAGCGCATGTGTGACCTACTTCAACCGCGGGCATTGGTGTGTATATCTCCCATGGAGTTGAAAATGAGATGAAATTGTAGCGACTATATGCCAGGAAAATAGTAACCTTACGCATGCTTTCTAGTGTGAATATGTCATATGAATGTGCACTATAGTGAAACAAATTATTGTTATATTTAAGGAGAAAATATTGTTACCGTAAATATTGTTGTATTACATTTAACTTAAATGCACTCTGTTTTGCAACTCTTTCCTTACTTAAATTATAGTTGTGACTCTAAAGTTGATAATTGTTCAAGAGGTATCAGCTCTGAACGGTTTAAAACAACTATCCAACGTTATCAGTAACTCTGAGAGCGGACATAAAATCTCAACAACAGATCGTATATTGTAGTACATTCACTTTACCGCTAGTAGAAAAGGCCAAATGTTTTTTTCTGTCGTAGATTTTCCAAGATAGGACAACGCATTTAAAATGGAATATATAAGACGCATGTGGAACGCCACCTGAAATTGCCTCCGTGTGCACCTGTTACATATAACAAAACAACTTGTATTGCCTGCTTAACCGTAACATTATACGTCCGGGCTGGTATTAAATATTGCTCCCACAATCTGGGAAGGGGTATTCATATTCTTACCTATCGATATGTCTACATCACAAATACTTCTATCGGGAAATTACATTGATTGGTAATACAATTTTAACTGTAGCTTTCGTGGTCTCGTAAAGGGTTGATCAAAGATATTTGAAATATTATTTGAAATTGGTCTTCATTTTGAAGAGTGTGTATTTATTATGGAATCGCTTCTCTGTTTGTGATAATGTTATTCCCTCTGTAAATTAAAGGTCAATCCAGTTAGTTGTTGAGGGTCACATAAACTGAAGTACAAAAGAAAGTACACACCTCAGTTGGTTTCGTTTAATTACATATTTATTCTTTTAAAGATGCATTTGATTATGGCATGATACAATAATACATATCTGCAGTAGTTGAATGAATGACATTGGTGGCTTGTAACACTTTTTAGTTAGAATATCTGTACTTTCAATGTAGAATGGGGCAAGATATGAAATTTACACCAATATGACCCCTCCCATGTTTAAAATGTGTGTGTGTGCAGAACGAGGCACATTTACTGATTTTCACAAAGAAGATGCTTTATAGGTCGATGAACAGTTTTTTATTTTACATTCATAAACTCAAAATATCATTTGTTCAAAGACATTAAAAAAACACGCAGAAGACTTTTCAGTTTTAGAGTACGATGTCGAAAACTTAAGTTATTTTTAATTGAAAATCATACATATCATAAAACTATCTGAGGTGTGTACTTTCTTTTGTACTTGAGTTCATTCACAACATTATAAACGATGTTATTTTATCGAGAAGTAATGACTGTTGCCGAAAATTAGCAATTTAATGCTTATCAGTCCAGTTGAGTTGCAATATAAATGTAAAAGTAGTGATTTCTGATTGAAAATCAGACAATGCACCGCGATTGAGGTCGCCCACTTTCATATTGATCATTCTAGACGTGATGTAGACTTGCTGTAGACTTACTGTTACCTTTATCCAACATGGGAACATGAACAAGCTAACTGGTATTTGCAGACAGCTAAAATATTCATAAAAATGTACTTACCTTGAGCTTGCAACACTTGGCATATTGACAGTATTCCTGCTATGATTAGATAACTGATAATCGCCGTCATAGTTTCAGAATTAAAATCTCAATCAATATGGAGCTATAATCGCGACGAGAGATCAAACTACGTGCACGTTTCTATCTATAGAACTTTTATAAAACGTTTATACGTTTAATCCGTTCAAGCGTATCATTCAATATCACGTCGTCTTTGAATAAGAGTGAATCGAGTGGTTCATTGAATTGTTGCCTTGCATGTATTCAGTGTCTTTGAATAGTATCTTGGCTGCTTATAGGTGTTTTGGAGCAACTCCTACACACTCTAGTACAGTAGTGAAACTGCGAAGAATGTTTTGTTATAAGGTTTATTATATCCCCGCTACGAAGTAAGCGGGCGTATATAGCGGTCATTACGTCCGTCCGTCCGGTAAATTTTCTCCAAAACCGTAAAAGGTACATCAACCAAACTGCTTTTTTCCTTGTTCTTCCCATCGCGCACAGACAATTTCCAGTTTTCTGATATTTAATATGTTTTGTCGTTTCCATGGAAACGTCACTTTTTGGACTTTCATTGTGTTCAATACAGAAACTATTAAACCTAGGTGAATGAAATTTTGGTTGTGAGTACTCATGACCATACTCTTTATCGGAGTTCAACGCCCAGTTCCGAAATATAATTTTTATGGAGTTATTGCCCTTGAATCTGTAATTGAAATTGGTACAAATTATGCTTTAATGGGAACAATTAAGTTACCTAAAAAATATTACATCTGGGCGATTGAAATTTTGTAATAACAAAGCCAGTTCTCGAAAATATTTTTGACAATATTATGATGCTTGAATGTGTTTTTAAACATTGTACCCTTGACATCTATAATGCTCAATTGACGGATAGCAGGTGGCGGGGGTATGTGAGTCATGCACACTTTTTTCTTGTTTTTCTAATTTCGTAATTTGGAGACGGTATTTTCTATTATGGGACATCATGTACTATTACTCACTATGTATAGATCAAATAAGTAAAATGTGAATACATTTATAACATACATATAAGGACACGTATTTATGGATGGCTAACAACTCTATTTCTGCTAAAGTTGCGGCGATATAGACTGGTTTTATCGTGTATCGAAACGTCGAAATGAAGTAGTCGTTCAGAAATAAGTGTCCTTGTGTGACCTTTCAATTGTAAAATACCATTAACGAAGTTAATTTCAAGACGTTTTGGCGACAATAGTAAGATATACAAAGCATTGTTTTTGTTAACAGAGACCTGTTTACGTGTAATGTTTTGGTCAGGGAAACGCTCCTTGATTAGAACATTTCAGCAACCGTTGTCATGGAAACTATTTTATGGTGCACATGCATATGTTGCCCTTAGAATGACTTGAAGTTGTGTGGCTTAGAAACGGTCAAATATCATTGTGTATTTCATTTTCGTGCAAATACAAAATCGTATCATATATATAAGAAAAAGCAAGACATTTGGATAACAACATCTTTATTGTGAGTAGATGATTAGCCAGATTCTCAAGCACCTCTAATCAGTTGTAAATTGTATTGTAACAAGGTCGATTAAAGCAAATTGTTAATAACTGTTGGAAAGGAGTCACGGGGAAATGAAAGATGCAGAACTGTTGTCATGTTTACCAGAAGCCTTAGGCAGTCATTGTTTGTCTTGGGTTGAAACTGAAAGCAAATATTGAATCCAAGATTGTTTGAAAGGCTAGAAGTTTAAATACTCCAGGTTTCATCATTCTGCTAAACAGCCTCCGGTTCCATTAAAACACAATCACTGAGTTACAACCAATTGTAGCCCATATTTTTAATATACATGTATGTTACAATTGATTCTATCGCTACCATCAGTTGTAAGCAGTTTGAGGAACGGTACCTTGCTACTTTGTTTTATTCTCTTCGCTTATAAACTGTGCATGTTTGCTACAGCGAAAGAAGCCTTGGGAATATAATATCTATCATTTCCTGTGATGCAATGTTCTATAACAAACACGTATCTGTGATGTTGATATCAACATTTTATTAGCACAAATTTGTAAGGTTTGAAGGAAATGACTACTAGCGTGTCATGTGCCAATTTAGCATTGACTTTACTTAATTCGATGAGTTCATATTAAACACATTTGAGCGTGCTAGCAAACGAAATGTATTTAAGAGAAATAAACACATTTCAAATACCAACAGTTGTCTAATTTCTGATTCATTTGTGGGTATAGAAGTTATCGTTTTGTAATACAAGAATATTGTCTGAAGCGATATTTCAATATAGTGTATATTATATTACCGGTATATTCAATATATATAAGACTGTCCTTATTTTTATCAAATCAAACATCGTTTTACATCTGCGACCAAATTCTGTCATATTCATGTCGTTGGTCTTGGGCGTTAACATACAAGATCTTATTTTGGTTATCTACAAAAATAGAATATTATTTAAACGAACGTAACGTAAATGTATTGAAAAGTATACATTTATCAGTCTTATAAAAGATGACTTCAAAACAAAGCATTATCTACGTGCTCCGCCACTATCGAGTCGATTCCTTCGTCTGTTAGTGACCTGCCCACTGTCCTGACCCCTGGGGTTGGACCTCCTGTTGCCACCATCTCGGTTCTTCTGCGGCTCATTCTGCCTTCTCTCGTCGTGACTATCTCCATCAACATCACGATTCGACCGTTTTTCATTATCTGGACTGTTTGAACGGTCCCTGCGGCGTTGTGGTTTGTTTCCACTATCGTATCGATTTCGTTCTCTGTTATTTTGTTCACTTCTTCCAGTCCTCTGATTGGTCCGATCTGGACTATGATCCTGATCAGGGCTGGGATCCCTAGAGTGATCTCCCCTTTCGTTATGCGTTGCGTTTCCGCTCATTATCCGACTCTTTTCCCTGTTGTACAGCTGACCACTCCTAGCGGGTCTGGCCCTGTGTCTGTCCCCCTCACCCCCCTCACCCCTCCCCCTACTCTCCCTCCCCTCCTTGGTCAGTTTGGTCCAGTGATTTGTCACCTCTCCCTTCAGTCTCTCGGCGTGCTCACGTTTCAGCTCCTCCAGTCGCTCTCTCACGTCATTGGTCAACTCCTTCTTGTCCTTTAAAGCTCTGTAAATGATACCATCATGGTAAACTTATAATTTGAATAATTATTATATTGGAAATAAAGAACAGACATACAAGAACACGACAATTTGACGTAACACAGGCAAATTGAGAAGAAAGTGAAGGGACATATATTATTATCAGAATGAAGGAATTTCTCATTAGGGATAATAAGAATACTATGTATTACTATGAATTATATAATATGAATTTATACTTTAGTCGGGTTTATACTAGTTGATATGAAGCCTCATCTCCAAAATACCTAAATGAGCATGAGAGACGAATTCCACAAGTGACACATCGATACATAAGCCAGAAGCCAGAACTAACTGGAGTAGCGATTGGACAAGTAGCATGCTATGGAGGTATGTAACTCACACTTGGTCAATGAGGAGACTGTCCTCGAACAGACGCATGACTTTCTTCATCCTGTCCAGCCTGGCCTGTCGCTTCTCCAGACGCACCTGGTCCTCTCCGGCGTCCTTCCACCTCCCCCTCGCTCCCTGACCCTTTGCTTGACCTCCCTTTGACTGTAAGTAAAAAGAAATAAATAGATAATTTTTTATTTCTCTCTTTGCTTTTCAGACCATACAGCATATTATAGATAAATGTGTCCTTCTTATTTCCGACTGGGAAGTACAGCCATTTTGTTATATTGATCAGGCGCCACTTAAAAGCCACAATCTCAATTATATCAGTGTACCAAGTTCCAGGTATTTGAAGGAACATGACATTCCACCTGATGAAGGAGTGAGTATATACTCCAAGACGTCGTGTATTTTCACAAAGCAGTTGTTATCCAGAAATCGTCCTGTTCTTACCAAGTTCCAGTCTATTCTATCTTGAAGTCAGGTGATTAGAAAAACATGCCATTTAGATTTAACATTGCATGCTCACTGGCCGTACCAACAGCTTATCACACCACCACGGGCCTCGGCTGTCAAGAATTTGTACTATTGAAGGTAGCAACGTGAAAACTGCGGCACGCTTCAATAATGACAACTGAACATATATGTATTTAATATGCAACTTGTATGTGAGGATACTAATTGAGTGTAGTGCACAGAAAACACACCGGAAAATTGTAATTAAACAGGTTGTAACATTGGGACATCCGGAGAACATCTCCTTCTTAAATATCACCCGAACGATGTTATAAAACGTTAAAAGAAAATAACTCACTCTTGTATCGACTGGCGACCTATCTCTCTGGCTGTCATCATTGTAGTCATCACTATCGCTTCCCTGGCGTCCGTCATCGCCGTGTCTATCTCGTCCATTCCTGTCATCATATCGTGTGTCATCCCGGTCTGGATACCGTCTGCTATCATCATTGCGTTGTCTGGTTTCCGGTTCCGGGCTGCGCCTGCGTCTATTGTATTCCCGGTCTCTGCTCATGTCGTAGATGCGCTCGAATCTTGCATTGATGTCCTGAAGTTATTTCGTTATGTAAGAAACATTTTATAATATATCCGTATTCGAAGTGTTATCAATTCTAAAACGTAAAGCACAGCTGTTTTTAACACCACTTGGGTTTGTTCAATATTCCTCTATTGGTGTATTTAAAGAATCAATGAAGGAGTTCTACATGTATCTTATGCTGATGAAAATGTGTTGTGCTTATTCAATTTCTCTATTGGTGTTAAAGACAACAACGATGGAGTTCTATCTCATACAGATGAAATTGTGTTAATCGCTGAAAATGGGAACCATAGCCATATGTCCCGCTCCCATGAACGTGCATCTGATTTGTATCATGGCGGATGATATTATCACAGACAAAAACCCTCCAATACCAATGTATTGTGAAACCATTAAGCTGTGGTCGGAACGAGTTAAACATGGTCTTGTTCGTACTGATCCTAGCCTGATGAAGTTACATTTCATCCCCAAAACCCTCACCGAGGTAGCTTAAGTGGTCATAATATTTCTTTATCAGCCCGAAAGGGTACTTTATAAGATCTAGTGTTGTTATATACCTGTTAAATGGTAAGGTATAAGCACGTGGACAAATAGACAAGCAAATCACTAAAGATTGAGTATTGAATGCTTATCTAAATAAATTTAGATCGACTGTTCCATACTATGTTAATACAGTCGACAATATAAAATTATAAGAATATGTCGATCTAAATTTATTTGGATTTTGGATTTGGATAATTGAACAAAGTCAACCAGACGAACATTTGAATACATTTTGAAATTGACACCTACCTATCTTAAAACGTCAATCAAACAGTTGCATTTGTAAAACAGAGGGAACCACTTTTAGAATAATCTATATATAATTGATCTAAACAATGCTTATTGGAATGAAAGTTGTTGATGCTCTGCGGGTTCTGATATCCGGACCCTCTCTATGTTCAGTATTATTGAAATCTATTGCAAAAGGAAGTTTTCTGAATTGTCGTGGTTCAAATATTCCAAATCGATATTTCCGACGAGGAAGCCATAACCTCACTACAAGACTAATGAAATATTCAATGCTACATGTCGAGAGCAATCTGTCACAATACAATGGAAACATTTATCTGTGGAAATACATTTCTTGAATTATTTACATGCATTTAACTTCAAGAAGAACTCAATTCAGTAACAAGACTTCAATCGGTGTGTTTATCAACACAAGATTAATTGCCGATTGTCAATTCATTGGAATTAGATCAAAGTAACTTAATTGATTGTACTGTTACTTTAATAACGACACGGGTAGATGTGGTGTTACATGTGCTTTGGTTTAGTAAATGGTAACCTTCCAATACTTAGACAGTCATTACTTAGACAACTTAAAACACGAACAGTTCTGGTTTAGTGCACTGCTAATTGTCAAGCTAATACTTATGCATGAAAACTGAGTAACCCAGAATAATCAAGAAAAACGCCTTAAATTTAGAACATGTCATACGAAACATTTTCCATGACTAAATATATATAGTTCACGTTAAAACAAACGATCTTGTGTCAGTATATATAGTTCACGTTAAAACAAAAGATCTTGTGTCAGTATATATAGTTCACGTTAAAACAAAAGATCTTGTGTCAGTATATATAGTTCACGTTAAAACAAACGATCTTGTGTCAGTATATATAGTTCACGTTAAAACAAACGATCTTGTGTCAGTATATATATTTCACGTTAAAACAAACGATCTTGTGTCAGTATATATATTTCACGTTAAAACAAAAGATCTTGTGTCAGTATATATAGTTCACGTTAAAACAAACGATCTTGTGTCAGTATATATAGTTCACGTTAAAACAAACGATCTTGTGTCAGTATATATATTTCACGTTAAAACAAAAGATCTTGTGTCAGTATATATAGTTCACGTTAAAACAAACGATCTTGTGTCAGTATATATAGTTCACGTTAAAACAAAAGATCTTGTGTCAGTATATATAGTTCACGTTAAAACAAACGATCTTGTGTCAGTATATATATTTCACGTTAAAACAAACGATCTTGTGTCAGTATATATATTTCACGTTAAAACAAAAGATCTTGTGTCAGTATATATATTTCACGTTAAAACAAACGATCTTGTGTCAGTATATATATTTCACGTTAAAACAAAAGATCTTGTGTCAGTATATATAGTTCACGTTAAAACAAACGATCTTGTGTCAGTATATATATTTCACGTTAAAACAAACGATCTTGTGTCAGTATATATATTTCACGTTAAAACAAAAGATCTTGTGTCAGTATATATAGTTCACGTTAAAACAAACGATCTTGTGTCAGTATATATATTTCACGTTAAAACAAAAGATCTTGTGTCAGTATATATAGTTCACGTTAAAACAAACGATCTTGTGTCAGTATATATATTTCACGTTAAAACAAACGATCTTGTGTCAGTATATATAGTTCACGTTAAAACAAACGATCTTGTGTCAGTATATATATTTCACGTTAAAACAAACGATCTTGTGTCAGTATATATAGTTCACGTTAAAACAAACGATCTTGTGTCAGTATATATATTTCACGTTAAAACAAAAGATCTTGTGTCAGTATATATAGTTCACGTTAAAACAAACGATCTTGTGTCAGTATATATATTTCACGTTAAAACAAAAGATCTTGTGTCAGTATATATATTTCACGTTAAAACAAACGATCTTGTGTCAGTATATATATTTCACGTTAAAACAAAAGATCTTGTGTCAGTATATATAGTTCACGTTAAAACAAACGATCTTGTGTCAGTATATATAGTTCACGTTAAAACAAACGATCTTGTGTCAGTATATATATTTCACGTTAAAACAAAAGATCTTGTGTCAGTATATATAGTTCACGTTAAAACAAACGATCTTGTGTCAGTATATATATTTCACGTTAAAACAAACGATCTTGTGTCAGTATATATATTTCACGTTAAAACAAAAGATCTTGTGTCAGTATATATAGTTCACGTTAAAACAAACGATCTTGTGTCAGTATATATATTTCACGTTAAAACAAACGATCTTGTGTCAGTATATATATTTCACGTTAAAACAAAAGATCTTGTGTCAGTATATATATTTCACGTTAAAACAAACGATCTTGTGTCAGTATATATATTTCACGTTAAAACAAAAGATCTTGTGTCAGTATATATAGTTCACGTTAAAACAAACGATCTTGTGTCAGTATATATATTTCACGTTAAAACAAACGATCTTGTGTCAGTATATATATTTCACGTTAAAACAAAAGATCTTGTGTCAGTATATATAGTTCACGTTAAAACAAACGATCTTGTGTCAGTATATATATTTCACGTTAAAACAAAAGATCTTGTGTCAGTATATATAGTTCACGTTAAAACAAACGATCTTGTGTCAGTATATATATTTCACGTTAAAACAAACGATCTTGTGTCAGTATATATAGTTCACGTTAAAACAAACGATCTTGTGTCAGTATATATAGTTCACGTTAAAACAAACGATCTTGTGTCAGTATATATATTTCACGTTAAAACAAAAGATCTTGTGTCAGTATATATATTTCACGTTAAAACAAACGATCTTGTGTCAGTATATATATTTCACGTTAAAACAAAAGATCTTGTGTCAGTATATATAGTTCACGTTAAAACAAACGATCTTGTGTCAGTATATATAGTTCACGTTAAAACAAACGATCTTGTGTCAGTATATATATTTCACGTTAAAACAAAAGATCTTGTGTCAGTATATATAGTTCACGTTAAAACAAACGATCTTGTGTCAGTATATATATTTCACTTTAAAACAAACGATCTTGTGTCAGTATATATATTTCACGTTAAAACAAAAGATCTTGTGTCAGTATATATAGTTCACGTTAAAACAAACGATCTTGTGTCAGTATATATATTTCACGTTAAAACAAACGATCTTGTGTCAGTATATATATTTCACGTTAAAACAAAAGATCTTGTGTCAGTATATATAGTTCACGTTAAAACAAACGATCTTGTGTCAGTATATATATTTCACGTTAAAACAAAAGATCTTGTGTCAGTATATATAGTTCACGTTAAAACAAACGATCTTGTGTCAGTATATATAGTTCACGTTAAAACAAACGATCTTGTGTCAGTATATATATTTCACGTTAAAACAAAAGATCTTGTGTCAGTATATATATTTCACATTAAAACAAACGATCTTGTGTCAGTATATATATTTCACGTTAAAACAAAAGATCTTGTGTCAGTATATATAGTTCACGTTAAAACAAACGATCTTGTGTCAGTATATATATTTCACGTTAAAACAAACGATCTTGTGTCAGTATATATATTTCACGTTAAAACAAAAGATCTTGTGTCAGTATATATAGTTCACGTTAAAACAAACGATCTTGTGTCAGTATATATATTTCACGTTAAAACAAAAGATCTTGTGTCAATATATATATTTCACGTTAAAACAAACGATCTTGTGTCAGTATATATATTTCACGTTAAAACAAACGATCTTGTGTCAGTATATATATTTCACGTTAAAACAAACGATCTTGTGTCAGTATATATATTTCACGTTAAAACAAACGATCTTGTGTCAGTATATATATTTCACGTTAAAACAAACGATCTTGTGTCAGTATATATAGTTCACGTTAAAACAAAAGATCTTGTGTCAATATATATATTTCACGTTAAAACAAATGATCTTGTGTCAGTATATATATTTCACGATAAAACAAAAGATCTTGTGTCAATATATATATTTCACGTTAAAACAAACGATCTTGTGTCAGTATATATATTTCACGTTAAAACAAAAGATCTTGTGTCAGTATATATATTTCACGTTAAAACAAACGATCTTGTGTCAGTATATATATTTCACGTTAAAACAAACGATCTTGTGTCAGTATATATATTTCACGTTAAAACAAAAGATGTTGTGTCAGTTTATATATTTCACGTTAGAACAAAGGATATTGTGTCAGTATATATATTTCACGTTAAAACAAAAGATCTTGTGTCAGTATATATATTTCACGTTAAAACAAACGATCTTGTGTCAGTATATATATTTCACGTTAAAACAAAGGATATTGTGTCAGTATATATATTTCACGTTAAAACAAACGATCTTGTGTCAGTATCTAGCACACATAGGCGGATCCATAGGTGGTCCAGGTATTGAAAATAGGGGGAAGCGGAGGTCACCAAAGGGAATCATCAACGGATTTTATAAAGAGGTCGGGGTTCACCCGGATATCACAATTGTTGTTAAAGATTTTACCCGCTCTGTTGTGCTCCAAATTGTAATAAATGCTCCAAATTGTAATACCTGCTCCAAATTGTAATAAAAACTGCTCCAAATTGTAATACTTGCTCCAAATTGTAATAAAAACTGCTCCAAATTGTAATAACTCGATTTTCGTAAAACGTACTGTCAAGCTGCTCCAAATTGTAATAAAAAGTGCTCCAAATTGTAATAACTGCTCCAAATTGTAATAACTGTGGTGAAGCTACATCTCGTGTTGCTGAAAATTAAAATATATAGAGTTGATGACAAGAAGATCTGATACAGATGAAGATACAAGAGTTTATGTAGATGTTGATAAGATGTAAATCGACATGTAGATGAAGGTGATGATTTCGATCTTGATGTATGTATTGATGTACAGCATGATGTTGATGTAAATATAGGCGTTGATGTAGATATAGATATAGGCATTGATATAGATGTAGATATAACTGTTGATGTAGCGGTAGACAACTTGATGTAGATAACAGACTTGATGTGGATGTAGATGTAGACGAATATAAGCCTGCTAATAACATTTAAATGTAGATATGTAGATGTGATCTTTTTAGATGTATATGTAAGATAAGACAAAGGTTTTATGTGTACAACAAAACCCGATACAGAGGTAAGACTTGTAATAACATGAGTGAAGCTAATAACATTTAAATGTAGATACAAATGAATGTAAATGCTTAGATATAGATGTATGCGTAGCTGTAGTTGCAGATAAATTGTATATGCCATTTTATATGTTATTGTAGGTGTAAATGTAGATGTGATCTTGACGTAATTGTTGATATTAATTTTAGTTGTATTTTGTTTTAGATGTATATGTACGATGAGGCACAAGTCTTATGTGTACAACAAAACCCGATTCAGAGGTTATGCCTTGTAGTAACATGAGTGAAGTTATATCTCATGTTGAGAATAATTAATTTGTAAGTGTTGATATAGATATCGATATATAAGTTGATGCATATGTAGAAATAACTGATGTAGATGTAGATGTAGACACAGATGTAGGTGTATATACAGACGTAAATGAACAGGATGTGGGTGATGATTGCGAAGTAGATATTGGTATAGATGTTGTCATAGATGTAAATATATTGTTTAATGTAGAAATAAAAGGCTTAGATAAGTAGATGTAGAAGTACGTGTTACTGTATGTATAAATAGAGATTAAGAAGCAACGGTTGACGTTGGCTAATATATTTAGTTGTAAATGAACAGATGTAGATGTAGATCTTCGTGGTGTTGTGAATAAATATATAGGTGTGAAGTAGTAGTAGTAGCAGTGGGGTTTACATGAAAAGATGTAAATTCTGATATAAGAGTCGATGTAGATGTAGATGCAAGGGCTGGTGTAGATGAACATGTAAGATTTGATGTAGATGTGACAGTTGATGTAGATGTTAATATGAAAGTTGATGTAAATGTAAGAATTGATGTAGATGATGATGTAAGATATGATGTTGATGTAAGCGGTGATGTAGATGTAGATGTAAGAGTTGAATGAGATGTGGATATATAAAACTTGATTGAGATATGGATATAAGAGTTGATGTAGATTTATGTGTATGAGGTGATGTAAATGTAGATGTAAGAGTAGATGTAGATGTAGAGGTAAGAATTGATGTAGATGTAAGCAGTGATGGAGATGTAGGTGTAAATGTAAAAGTTGATACAGATATTGAGAGAATTGATGTACATATAAAAGTTGATTGAGATATGGATATAAGAGTAGATGTAGATGTAAGAGTTGATGTAGGTGTAGACGTAAGAGTTGATGAAGATAAAGATGTAAGTGTTCATTTGAGGTAGATATAAGAGCTGATAAAGATATAGAAAGAGTAAATGTTGATATAAGAGTTGAAATAGAAATAGATATAGATATAATGTAGATGTATATTTGAGTTGACATGAGTTGTCGTAGATATAGATGTTGAAGTAGACAGAATTACAAATGAATAATAGATAGGTGTTGCTTTAGAACAGAACAGATTATGCGAAGATGTAGATGCAAATGCAGTTGTATGTGTAAATGCAGTAAGTTGAATGTAATATTCCTGATTGTCGTATATGTATACTGTCATCAAAAACAAACTACAATATCAGATATTTATATTGTTGATTACAATTTTGATCAAGTATTACATTTAGGAGCAAGCCTTTGCTCCAAATTGTAATAACTGCTCCAAATTGTAATAACAGCTCCAAATAGCATTTACAAGTGTAAATACCTGAAAACTAGTTGTAATGTTTTGATGATGACAATGGTAAATATAATATCAATACAGATTTATTTATGCCTACAGCCTTTGGTTTTTGCATAGACAAATAAAAGCCTAATGCGACTGAAATGAGTTCTTCTTTTACACTTAAATGACATAAAAATTCATTCGGTCATCAACCTGGTAATGTCATTAATTTTCAAATAATGACGTGTAAGTCAAATGGATCTTATTCCGAATTTTGTCCGTTTGGATATTTTTGGTCACATGATATTGGATTTATGGAGCTTTTGCTCCAAATTGTAATAACTGTTCCAAATTGTAATAACAGCTCCAAATTTCACTCAACAGTGTAAATACCCAAAATTTGGTTGTATTATTATGATGATGATAGTCACAATGGTACCTCTGATAACAATAAAGTTTTGTTTATGCCTACAGCATTTCTATTTTTGGTCACATAATGTTGAATTTATGAGCATTATTACAATTTGGAGCAGTTATTACAATTTGGAGCAAGCCTTTGCTCCAAATTGTAATAACAACTCCAAATTGCACTAAACAGTGTAAATACCCAAAATTTGGTTGTAGTATTATGCTGATGATAGTCACAATGGTACCTCTGATAACAATAAAGTTTTGTTTATGCCTACAGCATTTCTATTTTTGGTCACATGATATTGAATTTGTGAGCATTATTACAATTTGGAGCAGTTATTACAATTTGGAGCAAGCCTTTGCTCCAAATTGTAATAACTGCTCCAAATTGTAATAACAACACCAAATTGCACTAAACAGTGTAAATACCCAAAATTTGGTTGTAGGTTTATGATGATGATAGTCACAATGGTACCTCTGATAACAATAAAGTTTTGTTTATGCCTACAGCATTTCTATTTTTGGTCACATGATATTGAATTTATGAGCATTATTACAATTTGGAGCAGTTATTACAATTTGGAGCAAGCCTTTGCTCCAAATTGTAATAACTGCTCCAAATTGTAATAACAACTCCAAATTGCACTAAACAGTGTAAATACCCAAAATTTGGTTGTAGTATTATGATGATGATAGTCACAATGGTACATCTGATATTAATAAACGTTTTTTAATGCCTACAGCATTTCTATTTTTGGTCACATGCTCTTGAATTTATGAGCATTATTACAATTTGGAGCAGTTATTACAATTTGGAGCAAGCCTTTGCTCCAAATTGTAATAACTGCTCCAAATTGTAATAACAGCTCCGAATTGCACTAAATAGTGTTAATACCCCAAATTCGGTTGTAGTATTATGATGAAGATAGTGATAATGGTACATCTGATATCAATAGAGTTTTTGTTAATACCTACAGCATTTCGTTTCGCACAAAGAAATTAAGACCGACAGCGACTAAAATGAGTTCTTGTTTTACATTTGAATGATATAAAAACATCATTCGGTCATCAACTTGGCAATGTCATTAATTTATAAATAATAACATGAAAGTCAAAAAGATCTTATTCGGCGTTGTGTCCGTTTGATCCACACCTACACATCTAAACCACTCTTTATTTATAATTCATATCCACATTACATCAACAGTTACATCTGCATCAGAACCTAAGTACCCATTATACATTAACAATTACATACTCATCCCCGTCATGTCCACGTATACATGAACATGTACATCGTGATATACAGAGCTCTACATCTTCATATTCAGCTTGATAATCAGGACATTTTACATCTCCATGTCCTTCAACGTTAACATGGCTACGTCTGCGTCTACATTAACATATACAACTTCATCTACAACTTCATCTATACGTATATGTCAACTTAAATATGTAAATCGTAATCAACATCAACATCTACATGCATATAGATACAACTTTCGTGTATATCAACCTTACTGTTTACACAAAATCAATCTTAAAATCAATACAAGCAGACATAGTCTACTATAAGTGGAAACCTGTTACAGAAATATGTATTGAACAATGATTGTGAAGCTTAATGCTATAATAAATCCTAAATCACTAATTAGTTATTAATTCATGCTACAGAAGGAAATGTACTTCCCACAACAGAATACTGTCTATCTAAAAATAACCAAGTTCTGTTCCGGAAGCAATATTGTAGAACGCATTTCGTATTTTGCTCGGGAATCAAGATGTAGATGTTTTTCCATGGCTAAAAATAAAATTCAAAAGAAGTTAACAACCCCAAAAGGAACATCTTGATATGATGATTGCTCCGGACAGACAGACGGACTGAGGTCATTTCCTTATCCATTAATATTATTTCGTTAACACGGGGGATAATAACAATCTTCATAAACATTGTAATTACCATTATCAAAACGAACACCGAATCAATGATCACCATAAAACCAAAATCGTCAAATAATCAGAACTAAAGATATTTAAGCTTACATCGCCTTTATCTGTGTTATTACAATTTGGAGCAGTTATTACAATTTGGAGCACTTTTTATTACAATTTGGAGCAGCTTGACAGTACGTTTTTCGAAAATGTGGTTATTACAATTTGGAGCAGTTTTTATTACAATTTGGAGCAGGTATTACAATTTGGAGCAGTTTTTATTACAATTTGGAGCAGGTATTACAATTTGGAGCAATTATTACAATTTGGAGCACTACACGTGTAGCCCTCAGCTATAGAAACTCTAGATGCGCACAATATACTCTTATGAATGGATCTTTTGCTATTTTGATTTTGCCAAGAACTTGTTGTCGGTTATCGTTGCTCAGTACGATTAGGCCAAGTGTTAATTTGAAATTGAATCCATGGTTATTAAAGTAAGTAATGTTGTTAAACATTGGCATGGCATCCCCATGACGGTCATCGTCAACGTATTGCCTTCTACCTCAGTGCTATGAAATGAGTATGTTTCTATATATTTCGTGATGGCGACTGTCATCATCGGGACAGTGTAAAGCTTGGATAACACTTGTATACATGTATGGAATACTAAATGATGTCCCGTTTATGAAACGAGTAAATGGTTTCAAATTGGTATTTAAACGAGGACGAGTTTAGTTTTTTATTTATTACTCAATGATATAAATAGCGTTGAATTGCAAGATAATCGTTGTTAGTGACGCTCACTTGCAAATAGGTCACCAGCTATTGCAGCCGCGTGGCTAACATTGTGACGTCAACAAAAAACGACTAAGATGTCACGCTCCGATTATGACGTTACGGCAGTACGCGGTGGTTTCACACATGTGTGTAACCAACTCATTGTTATCTAATGAGTTATCTCACCACGGATGAGTAATAAATATTCATAACTTGTCTCCATCTCCTAGCGTCACCATGCGACAGTTTAATATGTTAAGAGTATCTCCCTAAAAACAATAGCGAACAAGAACGACATTCTTTTACAATAAATATTGACAATTAAAGCATATTCTGATCTTTGAATGAGCACATTGTATTGTTTCTCGCTGCTAAAATAAAGGCTATAGCACGTCCACAGGATCCATGCGTGTGACTCAGTACACATAATTCAATATGATGTTTATCTTTTAAAAGTTCTTAACACACATCATTCAATGCATGTTGTATCATTTACATTAGATATTGATAGTTTTTAATATGAAAATGATCGAATTTCTACGAATAATTGCTGGAAATCAAAGGGCATATAATAATTAATGTGTTAGTCTGTTGAAAGTAATGGATTCAGATTTCAAACAATTTCATCTGCATAGCATATAACTCTTCGTTGATGTGTTTTACCCCAATAGAAAGAAAAATAGAAATCTTAAGAATAGGATCATCATACATATCAAACCAAATTGGTAATAATGAGCAGCCTTGCTTTACACCAAACTGAACATCGAATAGAAGCGCTTATCTTCCAATTTTAAAGTAATTGACACAATTTTGTGAGCACTATCAATGCATGCTTTTAACACGATAAGATCAAATCACATGTTAACTTTTATGGATACTCAAATTCTTTATTCTGATTGACAACGACATTAGTATCTATGTCAAAACGTCGCTTACAAAGAATATACAAATTGTGTGTCCACAAAATTGATTGTCCTTCTTCATCACCTCAACGTCTACTATGCCCATCAAAGATGTTACATGTCATGATGTTTACATATTTTTCAAAAATAGTGATAACGTTCCAAATACGAATCATCAAGGTTTTTATAACATCATCTGAATATGTGATTAGAAATACTTGCCTTTTAGATAGTAAACACATGTAACATGGTTAGGTAGTGTTATCCCAAATATAACCATGTTATATCTGAATACTTACTAGAGACTATTACCCGAGGAAGTGTGTAATATGATTTTTACGAAACGAGTGTGAATTTTTGTACTGCCAGAGCGAGAGCGAGGTCTATACAAAAATTTGCACGAGTTTTGTAAAAGGCATATGGCACACTTTCAAGTGTAATAATTTCTTTATTACCCATTCTGTGCCGTTTCATTCACATAAAGGTAGACAGAAAACGACCAACTTCACTTGCGACGGCAAGCTACAGTTACGTAACGAACATCACAGACGAAACAATACGGGAAGTCGCGGTGAAACAATGGTTGCTAGGCAAACGTGATATGTGCACATGTGCTCATATCAATAATATCAACTCGGTTATTTTATTCAACCATATGGGTAATAAATGTGTTTATAAGAAGCTGCACCAAATATCTTAAACCTCATGCGCAGTTATGTTCACATAAAATATCATGCATTAGGAAATACCAACTACCAGGGTTATGACAGAATACAACCAGATTTTAAACATTATTAAAACCTCATGTGTAGTTTACTCACAATTATCAATCTATTGTAACGATATATTGATTTTACTTTGTAAGTGTGTGGTAATGTAATATGTACCACAGTATGGTACTATTAACTTTATGATTTGTATTTTATTTTTATTTTTTATTTCAATTGTATCAGTAAACTTGGACAGCAACGCAAAATCAGGTGACACGACAAAACCCAATTTCTAAACTACAAAACAAAAACCTGTGTCCAATGAATTAACAAATACCACCAGTAATTATAATTTCATAAATACACAGAAACCCGACGATCATTCGAGGTTCCCTAAATTAATCAAAATAGTTTATGGACTCAGACACTCACCTTCAGACGCCCAACAGAAATGTGTCTGGTCTGTGAGAATGTATGTCAAGCAATGAACTAGTGGAAGTGTATTGACTCATGGAAACTTTACAACGACACTAGATTGACACTCCTCATTAACGCACAACCACTAGACCCAGTCGTCTCATTATTCATTAAGAGTAATTTCCTTTTGCTATAGCAACACGGGTCCTCAGGAACACAACAAAGTCATCAGTGGCAGTTTAAAGTTTTGCCAGCGAGGAACATCAAACTGTGGTCCTTTAAATGTAACAATAATTGCCTTAAGTATCTTCATGATATACACATATGCAGGAAAAATAAATCTATGTTATTTTATAATGGATAGAGACGAAACATTCACCCGCCTCAAATATTGTATTGATATCTTTTACATTGTCTCAAATACTTAATGTAACAAGTATTGTCGTAAGTATCTCCCTTATATACATATGCTAGAAGAAAATCAATCTATGTTATGTAACAATGGATAGAAACGAAACATTCACCCGCCTCAAATATTGTATTGACATCTTTTACATTGTCTCAAATACTTAATGAAACAAGTATTGCCGTAAATATCTCCCTTATATACATATGCTGGAAGAAATACAATCTATGTTATGTAACAAAGGATAGAAACGAAACATTCTCCCGTTTCACATTCACATTTTACATTGACTCAAATACTATACTTAAACTATTATACATATTATTTATCAAAAGAAATTTAGATATTGTAGGATATTCTCTAGGTGGTATTTGTACATTTACTCTTTGTTTTTTTTTTCTCTTCTACCATAACACGTTTTCGACTTCGTGTTACACCATATTCATACCTCATTAATGGAAAACAATATATTGTTTCATATGGCACTTGACAAATGATAAACAAATACTACTTTATTCAAATTTATTTATAACAAAGCGGCATCATCATACCTCATGGAATGAAAAACCTTCACTTTGTCCCTCCAAAATAAATTTCTTTATCATACCTCTTTTGCGGGAACCCTGTCACCTTTCCCCCCTGTCCTGGCCATGTAATGAGGCATTTCATCGAACACTTTCAGTGTCAACAAGGGTCTGTGCCGCCCCACATATCCAAACTCACCACAATCAATACATCGCATCTTATATCACAATTAACCGGAACCCTATACATAGCATGTGACTGCAGGACGGTTGATTAACTAGTATTCGATATGAAAGGCTCTTAACACTGCAGAATAATAAAGGTCGTTAATATGCTAAACATGAAAATGCTTTCAGTAAAATTTTTAAGCCAATATAAAAGGTAATGTTATAGCAAGTGTGGGAATGTTAATGAGTGCAATGTTTAGGTAAAGTCTTTGTATTTACGTTAGTTTGGTACGTACCTGTTAACTATACTGGACAAACGGAGATATTGGAGATATTTGTAAATTATGAAATTATGAATACTGATTCATTTATTCATTGATTCAACTGATGAAATATTAAAAATAAAATTCTAATATCCCTTGTTTTGTCCAGTATATATGGCCACTATGTCACTGATTTATACTACATATATACGTTTGATTTGACTTTAGATTTATATAGCGCAAGGTTCAAATTCAGACCAACGATTACTGCTTGGTGGACAGAGGCACACTAAGTCATATACTAACCCAGGGTGACACTACAAATCTTTCAACTCATGTCTCAATGCGGGTCAGAGAATGACACTTCAACTCAATGAAGTGGGCAACCCACCCATCCGCGAAAGCAAGTTTGATACCAAATCATTCGCGAGTTCAATAAAAATGGTATTAAATAGAAGGAAGTTTAGTATTTTGTTTATTACTCACCCACCTAAATTCCAGCGAAGTAATTATCTCTGAAATTATCATTCCCGAAAGTCCGATACCGTTGTGACGACATTTTTTCCATTGTTGTTATTACACTAGTTTAATATTGCCCTATATTGCCTATTAAATATTACACTGCAGTATCTTATAATTACACGGGCGAGTAATAATTTATTATCATGAATATGATAGTCAGAGGATCATTATGCTTATGTGGATAACCAATCATATCAATATAATCATCTTGACGTATGCTACTACTTGTTTTGTTTGAGAACATCACGTAATGTAATATTAATGTAGCAGTGTCAATGAGCACAAGATGCTTAGATACAACGCTGTGATTCAAGAAGAAGCATGTAAGTTGTGTATGGAGACACTAAATAATTTATTGAGCACTATGGCACTGTTTGATGTTTACATAACAACTAATATTTGTTAAATATAGAGAAATAATATGACGTTATAAGATGACCGTGATAAAGCAAGGTGATATTGGATGCTTTATTTATGAAATTAACGTTATTTACAACTATGCATATTTTGTTAAAAACTAACGAATAGAACATTTGGCATTTCTCGAATACCATGTATATCCCATCCAATGAAGTTTATATTTATATTTTCACGAGAGGCGCAGCTTGTATTAACTCACAGACCGTTTGCTTTACCAGTAAATGGTCTATCACACAACGTTACTGCCATACGACCTATTCGATTTTTTCCAACACGCCAATGTACGTATGTTAAACGTAAATAGGACAAATCGTCGATTATGATATATATTCTTATACATTTTGAACCTATGCATACTAACTTCCCGAAAGTATTATATCAGGTATTTTATGTGGCAAATGTATTGTATCGTTTTTCCATCATCACCGTACGGTATTCCAGTAGAGCGTAAAATGTACATCTCCCCAAGAACATGTTCTCATGCTATAACAAGAATCTTAAAGACGCGAATGAAACAGTTTGTACACATGCATATGTCATGTTATGTCGTGTTATTTGTCGTGATTCCTGCTCACCAGGAGATACCTGAGGCGTGTTCAAGAGAGGTTTCAAAGTAATCGCTCAATTAGCGATTACTTTTAAACCTCTCTTGAACGCGATTGCTCAATGGAGCGCTACGTAGCAAAGCGAGCGAACTTTGAGGTTTTGCACCGTGTCGTTCAGGAGAGAATGAACGCAACTTGAGCGCTATTTGAGCGCTACATTGAGCAATCAATGATCGATTATAAGCGCATCATAATAATAGATGTTCAGACACCAATCATCAATCTCTCCACACAGAGGTTACACAAGTCCAGTGCTTTAAACGCATTGTACGGAGTTTTGAACAGATCGATCAGCTGTTTACGAGTCTATTAATTACAAACTTAGTTTCGCCTTATTTGCTGCTTGATTTGGAAAGAAATATTATTTTGCATTGCTTGCACACTCATTTAAACTAATATTAACTCATTTTACGGCATTTAAAAGCTTGTAGTAATACCTTATACGACTTTTAACATTTCAGTCGAGACGGATGACGCCATTTTGTTTACGTTTAGGGTCAAGGTCATTCAAGCACCACAACGTTACTGCCATACGACCTATTCGATTTTTTCCAACACGCCAATGTACGTATGTTAAACGTAAATAGGACAAATCGTCGATTATGATATATATTCTTATACATTTTGAACCTATGCATACTAACTTCCCGAAAGTATTATATCAGGTATTTTATGTGGCAAATGTATTGTATCGTTTTTCCATCATCACCGTACGGTATTCCAGTAGAGCGTAAAATGTACATCTCCCCAAGAACATGTTCTCATGCTATAACAAGAATCTTAAAGACGCGAATGAAACAGTTTGTACACATGCATATGTCATGTTATGTCGTGTTATTTGTCGTGATTCCTGCTCACCAGGAGATACCTGAGGCGTGTTCAAGAGAGGTTTCAAAGTAATCGCTCAATTAGCGATTACTTTTAAACCTCTCTTGAACGCGATTGCTCAATGGAGCGCTACGTAGCAAAGCGAGCGAACTTTGAGGTTTTGCACCGTGTCGTTCAGGAGAGAATGAACGCAACTTGAGCGCTATTTGAGCGCTACATTGAGCAATCAATGATCGATTATAAGCGCATCATAATAATAGATGTTCAGACACCAATCATCAATCTCTCCACACAGAGGTTACACAAGTCCAGTGCTTTAAATAGTTTGGCAGGAACTGTTTACAGTGAACTCTGCCGGGGGAGGATGTCCGAGCATATGAATTAATACAAATCACAAATGATGGCATTATGATATCATACAGCTATAAAATATAAAATAGTCGGCGTGTATCATATTGTTTGCACAAGTGTATATAGTTATATAAATTATAATACATAATATATAATATACGACAACGAAGCTGAGGAAATCTGAGAACTAACGTACTTGCACACATAAAAACTTACTGAGGAAGAAAGGAAAGTTGCATGATTTCAAAATTCAACTTCGTGCTTAAGCAAGACAGTAACGTTATTTGTATCTTTCCTTACAGTAAAATACTCGTTTCTGATTGGCTAACGACCGTTACGTTTTTTCTTATGTACCCCGTCAGTCTCACGGTGTACAAATTTCACGTACCCCGCTGTCATAGTAACATGTCGTAGCTAAGAGTAAGTGTCGCATTATGGTCAGATGACGTTAAAAAATGACGCACGCATTGTACGGAGTTTTGAACAGATCGATCAGCTGTTTACGAGTCTATTAATTACAAACTTAGTTTCGCCTTATTTGCTGCTTGATTTGGAAAGAAATATTATTTTGCATTGCTTGCACACTCATTTAAACTAATATTAACTCATTTTACGGCATTTAAAAGCTTGTAGTAATACCTTATACGACTTTTAACATTTCAGTCGAGACGGATGACGCCATTTTGTTTACGTTTAGGGTCAAGGTCATTCAAGCGATATCAGCTGATCAGTCGCTCGCAGTCAAAACGCAATAACTATAATAATACTAATTGTATTGCCATGACAGAAATATAAATACATTGTAGACTTCTCCCTCGGGTAATACGGTCTCATGTACCATCTTTGTACCAGTGTCATCCCTCGCCTGAAGGCTCGGGAGACACTGGTACAAAGATGGTATATGAGACCGTATTACCCTCGTGAGAAGCATACAACTTATAATGTTTTGTGCTAGAAATAATATTTATCATAAATACATTTTGTAGTAACTGTTTTCTTTACATGTATATCAACATTCGGTATGACTTGTTTAGAACCAGTAACTCTATGACATTAATAAGATGGTATAAAATGATTGAATATAATATAACAAGTAACCAAACCCTATACAGAGTAATGTGGGGAAAGACAATACACTTTGAGTCTATGTTTAAGAATGAGGATAACAAATCAACTCACCTCACGACTCTAAGAAACAACAAACAAGAACTTCAGTTCTCAACGTGATAAGCTGCTTTGTGAGAACACTGATAGCGAGCGGTCAATGTAATGCGCCATAAATAAGCCATCATTCGCTCTTGACCCGTGCTATTGATTCGCCAATGTCCACTGTCTTAGCTGTATTTTCAGTTCCACATATTGACTGGAATATGTCCATTGTTTTCTACCGTCAATATTACAGATTTCGCAGAGCGTACGTCTTCAGTGACATCCTTCTTTATCCATTATGATCTATCTACTTCAAACATTTTCTTATATTGGCATTCACCAGTTATATTTGTAAACGGCAGGACTATTCAGTTTAGCTTGGATTCAAAGTTGAGTATGATGGAAATGTACATGCCCTCTTTTAAATAGTACCTGTAAAGTTGTACAATCCATGAACGAATCGAACTATATAATTAGGTGGTTAAATCCATAAACTACTGTTAACAAAGTCATTGCCGTACTTATTGTTGCAGTTCATTACACATACATGATTTACTGCGATTTGAGGTGAGGTGAGATGAGTTGAGGTTTAACGCCGCTTTCAAGAGTACACTGTTGGCCAAAAGAAACGCCAACTTTCTGACATATAATTAATGGTGGTCTCCACGTTATGCTGAAGCAATAACTTAAATGAAAGTCCATTGAAATCGTGGAAAACTGTGATTCGACTCAATAACATTCAAGAAAACCACGCCCACTGAAGACGGCTATTTTCGGTTGATTCACTTGCGCACCGTAACTGTAGCATCATCACCACTTTAATGCGAATGCGTGCCTGTATTGTTGCTCGTGGTTGTATGAACATCTTTTTAAAATGTTTTTCAGACCAAGCACTGATCGAAAACTGAACAATTATTGTTTTCTCATTTCAACAATCGCCATTCTTTCGTGACATGAACTTCTGAAAATCAAATATATTATGCAGAAATGGTGCAACTTCATTGTGCTATAATATTGCTAGTCTGTTCATTATAGTTTTTACGATATCTGATAAGATATCTGGTAGGCGTTTCTTTTGGCCGACAGTGTATTTCACTTATATCACGGCTGCTAGCATTATGGCAGGAAGAAAGTCCGCAATGCTCTGTGGTCATGCATTGCGGTGAAACTTGCGAGCATCGACTGGAACTAGCGAACCATGGGTGGTACTACTCTTGCGATTGGATGGTTGAAATTAAATTGAAAAATAGCCAGAAGTGTAAAGCATTTACCGCAAATCATCACTTTAAATCGTACCACACTAGTTTAAATGTACTGTTAGAATGTAAAGAGTGGGGATGACATACATTTCTCAAAAAAATAATTTGTATAGCAGTATGTATATTTCTCAGTCACGAAACAGTTTCTCTAATTCTCGTTCCACGTCAGGAGCGTTCACTGTAAGATTTTGAGCAGCAGAATATATCTCTTTGTTCTAAATTCTGGGGTAAAGGTTGTTATCTGCGTCGACAACAAACCATTATCGATTGTCGTGAAACGATCATTGATATGATGATTTGCCAATCAAAGCACATTTACATTTAAAATGGGTTTTTAAAATAATAAAATAAGCTGTAAACACGCCCATTCTTTTGCCGACAATCCAAGCGCTTCTCAATGCACGTCTTATCAATACCACGTAAAAGGTTTTTTCCGTTTTTCCGACGGCATGCATATTTGATGAGTGGCTTTCATCTGTACTTTTATCTTTCAACAGATTCTGTTATGACTTTGAACAAAGGTATCGATAATCCCTCTCGGAACAAAACACCAGAGAATATAACTACAAAGTGTTTATCAATATTTGATTCATGGTTAGACCGAAAAAGACACAAACTCTTGGGAAAAAACGGAAAATACTCCCAGGTCACATTGACACTGAATATGATATTACAAAACATTTGTGAATGTCAAAAACGTCAATATTTGACGTAAATACGATTCTCAATTAGGAAGTTAAATTAAATTCTGTGATGGAATATAAATTTATTATGTTCTTCTATTATGTTTTGGCACTTAATCAAACAAGGTATAACCTGCCAACCCGAATGTTATTGCTTGACAACGATAGCCTTGGTATGGAAACGTCGCCTGTACTAACAAAGACAATTAACATAGTTTTTATGCACGTCCAAATATTTCTCCCTGAACACGTTTAGCTATGGGGTATAAATACTTTTCTCAGACAGAGCCTCCTACAAATGAATCAATCCTAGCCTTTAATCATCGTTAAGTGTACGCCATCGAGCCACATTTGGTTCGCTTTAACTCACAAACATCACCCAAATCAAACAAACATCCAATAAACAATCATCGGTAAGAATTATCCTTATTGTTTGCAGGAACATCGATGTATTCATAGGGAACTAAATTGATTCCTCTTTAGAGGGCATATTCAATGGGCTCTCATATGTTCTTTCGAGATGTATGTGATTTTGTATTGATAGGACTTATGTTATGCTATATAGTCCACCAAATAATTAGGCTGATGAACAGTGTATTCTCATGCCAATGGTTGACTTCGCTGCATAATGGTTTTATTTCTAAATTCATAGCGTAATTTTGTATCAAAAGGACAAATCTAAAAGCAATAACATGTCACAATCAATAAAACGTTCAACTACAGTCTGTTTAACTCATGCAGTAAACATTCAGAACACCCCCTCTAGTTTAGTCTCCACTAAAACCTCTCCAACTGAACCTTTAAATGCATGTCTAATCACATCACAGACAGACAGTTGTTTTATTATAGTCTCACCTCAATCAAGTACATAAAAAAAACAAATATTAACTCATACAGATAGTAAAATGATGAGCCACCCTGTAGAGAGTTATGAGAGACTTAGCTTTTCATATGGTTAAAATACAAAAGAAAAGTTCATATACCTTAAAATGTATAAAATTATAACCTAAAATACATGTAAATATACATTTTGTAAATATGTAGATAATGTAAACTCATATAACTAAGAATACATGCATATATGTTTTTTGTTGTAAAATATATAGAGAGTAAAAGAGACCAAAAGATGCAATGGAAGAATAAGAAATTAAACAGCAATGCAAACCCTTCAGTGCATGAAGCTACTAAACAATTAAATCATCTGAGAATTACTTTAAAAGTTTAGAAATCCGGTTGAATGGGTTTTGGTGCATTCGTGATTTCCTCAGTCTGTGACTACAATGAACCGAATAACAATCGATAATGCACAAAATATATCGATTGGGTTCACAATATCTATTGTCCTCATGTAGGTTCGTAATGACTAAAGCCCTGTTTATACGGCAATATGCAATATTGCTTATGGCAGTAATATACACACGTGAGTAAAAGTAAATTTACTATGCGTTCATATCTGTTTTATTTCTGCAAATGGACATGCAACTCTTTTAATATATGAAGAGATAATTCCTAAAACATGCTAATTAATATTTATTAGCTGTAAACAACATGTAAATAAATGACATTAATTTATATCTGTCAACATTGCAATTGGTTTGACTATTTCGCCCTAATTATAATGACAATCGGACAGTCAGATGTAATTCGAAGCTCATCGCGTGCACGAAGGAGATTACCTATGTTGAGAATTTGAAATACAATATTAAGAGTTTCTAAAGGTCTCTCGCATATTTTCTCAATTTGTGTTGCGTCAATTTGTCTGTATACGACGAACTTTTAATAGAAGAGTGAAATTACCATATTTAATCACGGTAGTAAACATTTGCACCTGCCCTTGACTAGGTGCAAATGTGCTAAGGGTAATGCAAAATCTGCTTACGGTAGTAAAATGTGCTTATGCATTTATACGGCGAGATTTGCTCATGTGAGCAAACTTGCATATATGCAACGATTTACTCATATACAAACGCTCGCCGTATATACAGGGCTTAAATAATTGAGAATATATGTGAAGGTGTTACTGATAACTTAAAGTCGGGAATGGATACAGACTGAGGATATTATCTGTTTGACGGTAAATACATGTGTATCGGTTTGAGATATATGTGTATTTTATTTGTACATATGTGTCAAAATCAATACTATTTTTTGCAATGTTCATGTATTTTATTACTTAAGATTAGAAATAGACTGATAACCTTTAAAACGCGTACAGGTTTGTGGGTGTACTTTTTATGAAATATATCAAATGTAAAAAAACCTTCCTTTTTGAATGGTACATTATAGACGTATATAGACCCATTGCCCGAGTTCATATCCATTTCATGGATTTGACAGCCGACATAATATCTAAAACTCAACTCGTCCATGACAGTACACGGTGAAAATGTGAAAATGATACGAACATTGGCTGATGTGCCATGCATTTAAGGTAATGGCATCAATGGCATCAACAGCAATCTGACATCAACATTTGGAGATCAACTGATGAGACGAAGGTCGGCTTTTTACTCTTACTATCACCACCTAATTCAAGACAATCGCCGATTATCTATCCGTACCCACAGGACAAGAAGGGGTGGAGTGGAATCCGCTTGGCGGTGTAAGATTGAAAACGTAACGGTATTGAAAACACACCCGGAGGGTACCTGTTCAACGTTGAATAATGACCCGGGGTCACTTTTCGACACCGGATCCCTCCGGGTCCACCCTAAATTAGGCGGACTCGGTAAGGCGGATTCGGCCACTTTTTGTCCTGTGACCAATTGTGTTCACCCGCTCGTTTTGTGTATTATATTCACAACCGCTGCTCTGTACATAAAACCAGACAGTTCCCTTAGATAACTGTAGTTGAGCAATCAAATGTACACATAACCTTATATAGGTGTTAATAATTACACCGAAACATCTCATTCGTTTCGATATATGTTACATGTATCTGTTGTGACGACATTTCTCTCATTGTGACGTCATAACCGCAAACTATTGTGACATCATACATGCGGCGGTATTACACTAGTTTAATATTGCCGTATATTGCCTAAATAGTACACTGCAGTATCTTACACGGGCGAGTAATAATTTATTATCATGAATATGATAGTCAGAGGATCATTATGCTTATGTTGATAACCAATCATATCAATAAAATCATCTTGATGTATGCTACTACTTGTTTTGTTTGAGAACATCACGTAATGTAATATTAATGTAGCAGTGTCGATGAGCACAAGTTGCTTAGATACAACACTGTGATTCAAGAAGAAGCATGTAAGTTGTTTATGGAGACGCTAAATACTATGGCACTGTTTCATGTTTACATAACAAGTTATATTTGTTAAATAAAGAGAATTAATATGACGTTATAAGATGACCGTGATAAAGCAAAGGTGATCTTGGATGCTTTATTTGTAAAATGGACTTTATTTACGAACAATGCATTTTTTGTTAAAACTAACGAATAGAACATTTGGCATTTCTCGAAAAAAACATGTTTATTGTAGGTTGATATTTATATTTTCACGAAAGGCGCAGCTTCTATTAACTCATATGATAGACTGGATGCTTTACCAGTAAATGGTCTATCTCTCAACGTTACTGCCATACGACCTATTCGATTTTTTCCAACACACCAATGTACGTATGTTAAACGTAAATAGGACAAATGGTCGATCATTATATATATTCTTATACATTTTAAACCTGCATCCATACGAACTTCACGAATAGTATTATATCAGGTATTTTATGAGGCAAATGTATTGTATCGTTTTTACATCATGACCGTATGGTTTTCCAGTAGAGCGTAAAATGTACATCTCCCAAAGAACATGTTCTTATGCTATAACAAGAATCTTAAAGACGCGAATGAAACAGTTTGTATATATGCATATGTCATGTTGTGTCATCATGTTATGTCGTTATTTGTCGTGATTCCTGCTCATACAAGGAGATACCTGGGCCATGTTCAAGAGATGTTTCTAAGTAATCACTCAATTAGTGATTATTTTTAAACCTCCCTTGAACGTGATTGCTCAATGGAGCGCTACGTAGCAAAGCGAGCAAACTTTTGCACTGTGTCTTTCAGGAGAGAATGAGCGCAACTTGAGCGCTACTTGAGCGCTACATTGAGAAATCAATGAGCGATTATAAGTGCTCGCTGTTATGGAACGAAGGCCAGGTACTTCCGGACCGATCGTGCCCGGATGTTACATATTTCTACCTATAGTGCTAACCTGGGGATTATTCGCTTACGAGAGGTATCTTTCATGCATATAAACAACTCAAGGACGTCTTCAAAGTTTAACTATAAACATTTTCTGTAAAAATAACATAATATCAATAGATGTTCAGACACGAACACCAATCATCAATCTCTACACAGAGGTTACACAAGTCCAGTGTTTTAATTCGTTTGGCAGGAACTGTTTACAGTGAACTCTGCGGGGGGAGGATGTCCGAGGAAATAAATTAATAAAAAATCACAAATGATGGCATTATGATAATATACAGATATAAAATATAAAATAGTCGGTGTGTATCATATTGTTTGCACAATTGTATATAGTTATATAAATTATACTACATAATATATAATATGCGACAACGAAGCTGAGGAAAGCTGAGAACTAACGTACTTGCACACATAACAACTTTCTGAAGAAGAAAGGAAAGTTGCATGATTTCAAAATTCAACTTCGTAGCAAGACAGTACCATTATTTTTATCTTTCCTTACAGTAAAATACTTGTTTCTGATTGGCTAACGGCCGTTACGTTTTTCCATATGTACCCCATCAGTCTCACGGTGTACAAATTTCATGTACCCCGCTGTCATAGTAACAGCTCGTAGCTAAGAGTAGGTGTCGCATTATGGTCTGACGACGGTAAAGACAGATCGATCAGCTGTTTACGAGTCTACTAATTACAAACTTAGTTTCGCCTTATTTGCTGCTTGGTTTGGAAACAAATATTATTTTGCATTGCTTGCACACTCAATTACACTTATATTGACTCATGTTAAGGCATTTAAAAGCTTTTAGTAATACGTTATACGACTTTTAACATTTCAGTGGAGACGGATGACGTCATTTTGTTTACGTTTAGGGTCAAGGTCATTCAAGCGATATCAGCTGATAAGTCACTCGCAGTCAAAACGCAATAACTATAATAATAGTAATTTGATTGACATGACAGAAAGATAAATACGTTGTAGACTTCTCCCTCGGGTAATACGCTCTCACGTACCATCTTTGTACCAGTGTCATCCTTCGCCTGAAGGCTCGGGAGACCCTGGTACAAAGATGGTACATGAGACCGTATTACCCTCGTGAGAAGCATCCCAGGCAACAATCTGGTACTGGGCCATTGCCGGTTTCATGCCGGCACATAAGCTAGGTGCCGGGAGTGGTTAAACGGTACAGTGCCAGCACTGTCCCAGTGTGGAGCAGCCGGTATCTGTGGGAACCCCATGGAGCTGGCTTGCAGGGGTTGTAATCTAATATCCCTTGTATCTAAATATAACTGACCACAGTCACCTCGCCTGGACCCCTGCCTCACAGTACGACCTCCCGCTCTCCACACGCTGCTTATTCCTGTGTCTACATTAACTTAATACTACATTATTCTACCAATAACAGTTTATCAAACTTACAAGGTAAGCATTCTTCCATTTGTTCTTATTAGAGCTTCCAAATAAGCAAGAAATTGGCCTGTTAACTTTTGAAAATATGTTTCTGTAATTTGATATTCAAATGCCATTTTCTCAACTGCCTCGCTCACAAAGCCGGTCACAAACAGGTCTAATCTGAACTACATTAATTCTGGCTGTTATTTGGCTTTCTTAATTCAATTTGCATACTTCAAGCAGCGTCACATCTTTAAAAAACACGAATAATGAATTGGTTAATTTTTTTATTGTTTGGATAATCGATTTCATTCATATAATTTAACACTAAATAAATTTCCGTTTTTTGACTGATGAACAATCGATTATTGTAAATATTAGTTGTAATATCAAATTTTAACAACTTTGTGAACACAGTCGTGTGTTTTGGATTCATAAATATATAATATATATATATATATATATATATATATATATATATATATATATATATATATATATATATATATATATATATATATATATATATATATATATATAGACAGTTATGCCTATAAGGCGATCTCCAAGGAGAATATATAATATTATCAAACCTGTGTACACCTTCGACATAAAATATTCATGTCTGATAAAGTTTTTTCTTTGTATAAGGTAAAACTTGTATATTCATTAACTTTAATTGTTTCCCTCATGTGTAGGTGACGCAATTGGGGATTATTGAGGAGCTATGTTGAAGCATACCGTGAACCACACATTGGATACGATAGCTAAGAAAACCAACTGGATAGGCACTGGTGTTTCAAGGCTATGAAACTGAAAGATGCAATAGTTGGTATGTAAAGCAAATAAATCAAATTTTACCTTAAAAGTATTTACCAGATGATACAGGGCCTAGATTGCATTATACTTCTAAATAAATATGTCTGAATTTTGGCTAAATGAGGTTTCAATCTCATAAAATAATTGCCATGTATATTGAAAGTGTTCATTTGTAATTGATCAGATAATCCTCCTTTTACAACAAATTGCCCAAAACGATGATGCAACGAAAGTGAAAAAGCATTCGTAATTATGGCTAAGGGAGGGAACATTTTCAACTGTTTGCTTCTGCAAATAAAGTACATATTTCAGAAACGGTTTGAACTAAAGTCAAGCAAACAACATAAACATCATCATTATTAAAAAGAACATCAGTTTAGTAACATAGACATTGTTGTATAATTTTATCATGGTATTAAATTAAACGTTGTCTTATGAGCTTTGTGTACAATTTTCAGAGGCTGTAAGGAAAGGTCCATCTACTGTAAAGGCATTCAACAACGAAATAGAAGGCTACATCAAGCTTTGATTCAGGAATGCCGTGGCAGGAGGAAAGAAAGGGAGGCCAAAAAGATGACTGCATCATCCACAGCGCCAAATAACAATTCAGTGTAATGTGGCACTGACAGACTGGATGGGAATCACAATTTCTGCTCAAACAAATATTTAAATGTACATGTATATATTGTCTTGTATATAAATCTTTAACTTCCAACGACTTTTTTATTTTCATTGATGGTTTTAAGCATTCTGGAAAATACACAGAATATTCTGTTACTAGGGAGAAAGCTCGCAAAGCCAAAGGGATGGTACATTGTGATGAAACCTGTCAGCATCTGCTAGAACGAGCGAACCATGGTACTGCACTGACAGTGACTGAGTCATTGTATCATTGCACTCAAACCATGATACATATGAAGAACATTTTTCTGCAGTAATATTTCCAATACACATTTGGTGCTTGTTCAGTACTGGCCCAGTGCTGGCCCGATTCTGTAATGCCATCACTGGCCCGGTGCTGGCCCAGTGCTGGCCCAATACCGCAATGCCATCACTGGCCCGGTGCTGGGCCAGCGTTGATAAACGGTACCGGCCCGGTGCCGGAACACGGCACTGGCCCAGTGTTGTGTACAGCACTGGGCCAGTGCCGGCCCGGTACTGAATTGCCACTTGGGATACAACTTATAATGTTTTGGGCTAGAAATAATATTTATCATAAATAAATTTTGTAGTTTTCTTTACATGTATATCAACATTCGGTATGACTTGTTTAGTACCAGTAACTCTATGACATTAATAAGATGGTATTAAATGCTTGAATATAATACAGTAACAAAACCCTATACAGAGTAATGTGGGAAAAGACAATACACTTTGAGTCTATGTTTAAGAATGAGGATAACAAATCAACTCACCTCACGACACTAAGAAACAACAAACAAGAACTTCAGTTCTCAACGTGATAAGCTGCTTTGTGAGAACACTGATAGCGAGCGGTCAATGTAATGCGCCATAAATAAGCCATCATTCGCTCTTGACCCGTGCTATTGATTCGCCAATGCCCACTGCCTTAGCTGTATTTTCAGTTCCACATATTGACTGGAAAATGTCCATTGTTTTCTATTGTCAATATTACAGATTTCGCAGAGCATACTTCTTCAGTGATATCCTTCTTTATCCATTATGATCTATCTACTTCAAACATTTTCTTATATTGGCATTCACCAGTTATATTTGTAAACGGCAGGACTATTCAGTTTAGCTTGGATTCAAAGTTGAGGATGATGGAAATTTACATACCCTCTTTTAAAGAAATCCTGTAAAGTTTTACGATCCACGAACGAATCGAACGCAATATTTAGGTGATTAAAACCATAAACTACTGTTAGTAAAGTCATTGCCGTACTTATTGTTGCAGTTCATTACACATACATGATATAATGCGATTTGAGGTGAGGTTAGATGAGTTGAGGTTTAACGCCGCTTTCAAGAGTACACTGTCGGCCAAAAGAAACGCCTACTAGATATCTTATCAGATATCGTAAAAACTATAATGAACGGACTAGCAATATTATAGCATAATGAAGTTGCACCATTTCCGCATAATATATTTGAATATCAGAAGTTAATGTCACGTAAGAATGGCGATTGTTGAAATGAGAATACAATAATTGTTCAGTTTTCGATCAGTGCTTCATCAGAAAAACATTTTTTAAAGATTTTCATACCACCACGAGCAACATTACAGGCACGCATTCGCATTAAAGTGGGGATGATGCTACAGATGTACGTGGTAACGGTGCGCAAGTGAATCAACCGAAAATAGCAGAATATATCTCTTTATTTTAAATTTTTGGGTAAACGTTGTTATCTGTGTCGACAACAAACCATTATCGATTGTCGTGAAGCTATCATTGGTATGATGATATGCCAATCAAAGCTTATTTACATTTAAAATGGGTTTTTAAAATAATAAAATAAGCTGTAAATACGCCCATTCGTTTGCCGACAATCCAAGCGGCATGCATATTTGATGGGTGGCTTTCATCTGTACTTTTATCTTTCAACAGATTCTGTTATGACTTTGAACAAAGGTATCGATAATTCCTCTCGGAACAAAACACCAGATAATATAAACTACAAAGTGTTTATCAATATTTGATTCATGGTTAGACCGAAAAAGACACAAACTCTTGGGAAAAGACGGAACATACTCCCAGGTCACATTGACATTGAATATAATATTACAAAACATTTGTGAATGTCAAAAACGTCAATATTTGACGTAAATACGATTCTCAATTAGGAAGTTAAATTAAATTCTGTGATGGAATATAACTTTATAATGTTCTTCTATTATGCTTTGGCACTTAATCAAACAAGGTATAACCTGCCAAACCGATTTTGTTATTGCTTGACAACGATAGACTTGGTATGGAAACGTCGCCTGCACTAACAAAGACAATTAACATAGTTTTTATGCACGTCCAACTATTAACTTCTATTTCTCCCTGAACACGTTTAGCTATCGGGTATAAATACTTTTCTCAGACAGAGCCTCCTACAAATGAATCAATCCTAGCCTTTAATCATCGTTAAGTGTACGCCATCGAGCCATATTTGGTTCGCTTTAACTCACAAACATCACCCAAATCAAACAAACATCCAATTAACAATCATCGGTAAGAATTATCCTTATTGTTTGCTGATCAGGAACATCGATGTATTCATAGGGAACTAAATTGATTCCTCTTTAGAGGGCATATTTAATGGGCTTTCATATGTTCTTTCGAGATGTATGTGATTTTGTATTGATAGGACTTATGTTATGTTATGTAATCCGTCAAATAGTTACGCTGTTGAACAATGATTGACCTCGCTGCATAATGGTTTTATTTCTAAATTCATAGCGTAATTTTGTATCAAAAGGTCAAATCTAAAAGCAACAACATGTCACAATCAATATAACGTTCAACTACAGTCTGTTTAACTCATGCACCCTTCTAGTTTAGTCTCCACTAAAACCTCTCCAACTGAACCTTTAAATGCATGTCTAATCACATCACAGACAGACAGATGTTTTATTATAGTCTCACCTCAATTAAGTACATAAAAAAACAAATACAGTCAGGCCTCGATAATCATCAAAAACGTTCGGATAGTGAAATGTTCGGACTACTGAGTACTGAGGACTACTAAAGAGATTAGTTTGGTTACATCTTCCTACTGTTCGGAAACTGCGAGATTCGGATTATCGGTGGCCGGATTATCGCGGCTTGACTGTATTAACTCATACAGATAGTAAAATGATGAGCCACTCTGTAGAGGGTTACGAGAGACTTAGCTTTTCATATGGTTAAAATACAAAAGAAAAGTTCATATATCTTAAAATGTATAAAATTACAACCTAAAATACATGTAAATATACATTTTGTAAATATGTAAATAATATAAACTCATATAACTAACAATATGAAAGAATAAGAAATTAAACAGCAATGCAAACCCTTCAGTGCATGAATCTACTAAGCAATTAAGTCATCTGAGAATTGCTTTAAAAGCTTAGAAATCCGGTTGAATGGGTTTTGGTGCAATCGTGATTTCCTCAGTCTGTGACTACAATGAACCGAATAACAATCGATAATGCACAAAATATATCGATTGGGTTCACAATATCTATTGTCCTCATGTAGGTTCGTAATGACTAAAGCCCTGTTTATACGGCAATATGCAATATTGCTTATGGCAGTAATATACACACGTGAGTAAAAGTAAATTAACTATGCGTTCATATCTGTTTAATTTCTGCAAATGGACATGCAACTCTTTTAATATATATATGAAGAGATAATTCCTTAAACATGCTTATTAAAATTCTTTTAGATGTAAATTACATGTAAATAAATGAAACTAATTTATATCTGTCAACATTGGTTTGACTATTTCGCCCTAATTATAATGAAAATCGGACAGTCAGATGTATTTCGAAGCTCATCGCGTGCACGAAGGAGATTAACCTCTGTAGAGAATTTGAAATACAATATTAAGAGTTTCTAAAGGTCTCTCACATATTTTCTCAACTTGTGTTACGTCAATTTGTCTGTATATGACGAATTGTAATAGAAGAGTGAAATTACCATATTTAATCACGGTAGTAAACATTTGCACCTGCCCTTGACAAAGTGCAAATGTGCTTAGGGTAATGCAAAATCTGCTTACGGTAGTAAAATGTGCATATGTGCATATGCGTTTATACGGCGAGATTTGCTCATGTGAGCAAACTTGCATATATGCAACGATTTACTCATATGCAAACGCTCGCCGTATAAACAGGGCTTAAATAATTGAGAATATATGTGAAGATGTTAATGATAACTTAAAGAAAGTCAGGAATGGAAACAGACTGAGGGTGATATCTGTTTGAGGGTAAATATATGTGTATCGGTTTGAGAAATATGTGTATTTTATTTGTACATATGTGTCAAAATCAATTTTGCAATGTTCATGTATTTGATTACAGTAACTTAAGACTGAGAACCTTTGAAAACGCGTACAAGTTGGTGTACTTTTTATGAAATATATCAAACGTAAAAAAAACCTTACGTTTTGAATGGGTCATTATAGACGTATTGAGACCCATTGCCCGAGTTCATATCCATTTCATGGATTTGACAGGCGACATAATTTCTAAAACTCAACTCGTCCATGACAGTACACTGTGAAAGTGTGAAAATGATAATGTACGAGCATTGCCTGATGTGCCATGCATTTAAGGTAATGGCATCAATGGCATCAACAGCAATCTGACGCAATGCCACGACTGACTATACAGGGACGTGAAAGTACTATAGGACTGTTGGAAGCAGGGACTTCACAGTCAGCTGTTGCCAGACGTTTTCATATCCACCAGACAAAGCAAGCTGTCTTGTTAGAAGACACCAGAAAACAGGAAGTACAAACAGGACATAACGACAAACATTCCACCATACCAAACGATACGCATGTCAGCCTTGATCAGATTCCTTTGGAATGACATCAACATTTGGAGATCAACTGATGAGACGATGGTCGGCATTCTACTCTTCCTATCACCACTTAATTCAAAACAATCGCCGATTATCTATCCGTACCCACAGGACAAAGAGGGGTGGAGTGGAATCCGCTTGCCACCCTAAATTAGGCGGACTCGGTAAGGCCGATTCGACCACTTTTTGTCCTGTGACCAATTGTGTTCACCCGCTCGTTTTGTGTATTATATTCACAACCGCTGCTCTGTACATAAAACCAGACACTTCCCTTAGATAACTGTAGTTGAGCAATCAAATGTACACATAACCTTATATAGGTGTTAATAAATACACCGAAACATCTCATTCGTTTCGATATATGTTACATGTATCTGTAACCTCTGCTGCGAATGGGCCACATTCTCGGCTAGAATGAGAGAATCCTGATTTGTTGCATCGAAAGTTAGTTGTACAATCAGCGACGTTGTATAAAACTGAGCATTCATTGACTCTCGAAATGAGAGAGGAGTTGTTTCATCTATGCGATGCGCACATATTGTTTACAAGACACAGGTCAGTCCCAGATGTAAAACGATGTTTGACTGAACAAAAGAAGATGATACCGACGGAGCACACTATTACGGCAAGGGGATTTTGCTTAAAATCGTGAATTTGGCCAATATAAAACAGAGGTTATGATGGAAGAACTGAGTTGAGCAACCTGGGAGAGAATGGTTTTGTGTGTCAACGAATGATTTTCATTATTAATACAATGAAATCCAAGGGAAAGGAAACTAAACATCCTAGCATACCCTGACGCTTATACAGAGGGTCCCTAATAAGATTACCAGGTAGACAAACACATTGTTCATCACTACCAGCTATCTGTGGATCAATAAAACCTATTAGGAGCGTCTGGTGTTTTAAAGAGATACGTTATTTCACATTGACTTTACATACGTTCGGGGAGCGTTCCACTAACTGATTTTAGCTCAAAGATCAATCATTACGCCCATCTTGTATCATTGGCTATGACAGACCTGAAGGCTAAGACCGCTTCCTGGAACCGTACCCAGATATATTATGGCTTATCTCATATAGTTTTCCCATTGTTGATGTTTTTTCGTTGTGGGACATTAAAGGCATTGATTTACATGGGTTTTCGTTCTGTCAATATGTCAGTCAGGGATCATGACTACACGCTGTGAGACAGTAGTGTGAACAAGACAAATCAAACAATGTATTTTTAGATTGTATATACACTTTTACAGGAAATCGGAAACGGTAATGGTGGTATATGTAAATTGACAGAGAGGTTGCATTCACGTAAATATTCCTAAGCAAGACTAAGCTTTTGTATGAAACCTATAGGGATGTGTCGTATTAGTGAAGATAACGAAGTTCCTCATTCATGAAAGCCTTGTTTTTCTCTATTCAGAAACCGTCGTGAACAAACAGTTCAAACGTTAACGGAAAGAAGTGAAGTGTTGGTCTAGTGTGACGAACATCTGTTCATTAAACCAGACGGATCGAGTTGTTTACCGAGTGTTTACATACCTGTACAGATTAGTTAATTCACATCGTATGCTCAAATTAATAATCGATTTCGAATGCAGACGTCACGGCATTGTGAACAGAAACTTGTCTATCAATAAAGGTAGAAGAACCTGGACTAGAGTACCGTCATTACCTCGAATTGTCGCCGGGGTATGACCATTTGTAGGTGATGCGCACAGTTTCTTTAATGCAGTGTATACCATTCACTTATGCCTAAAGGAGATACTGTTCACTCTCAATAATGGCTTTATATTCACTCAACAAATTCATACTCAAGAAAATTTGTCATGATTTCATTTCACTCCATTCCATGCTTGTTAGCGGTTGATTTATATTGCCATACGCCGGTTTCGAATAGACGTGAGGGTCTGAAAGAATAGATACTTGGGGAAGTTTTTTCGAGGATATTTTGGTCCGAGTCAAATAATAAAGCAGTAGTGGGTCAATATTTATTATATAAATTGTTTGTGTTCCGTTTATTATTAAATGAATTGCATCCTTGTGGAACTCAATTCACGTGCAAAAGAAATCCCCACACACAACACAATTGTCTTCAATACAAAATATGAATTTTCAAAACATCATCTGTACATATTTCAGAGAAACACACGTTTAAAAATCGTCGTTTTGGAATATCCTTTACTAGGCGAGATAGGAGCGCCAAAAGCGATATTTTGACCTCCTACAGTAATTATGTGTGAATAAACTTAAATCCATGAGGGTAATTAATGTCGACGTCATCTTGTATTTATTAAATTTCTACTTTTTTAGTTTTTAAACATAAATATCACACATTGTGCGGAAAAAACATCTTGAAAAAACGATATACAAAATGAAATTAAAAACTATGTGTTACTGTGTGTCAATCTATATGTTTTAAACATATGTAAATTTAGTGAAATATAGCGTTTTTCTCATTTCAAGTAAGCACACAAACAAGATGGCGGATACTCCCGATAGATCTCGGTCTTTAAGAGTCTTCCTATCTTACCTCAGTGATTATCAAGAGCTGACATATCTTGGTAACCATACATTCCAAGAACCTAGACGCATTATCAATGAAGGTTACAGAGAGCAGATATATCTCTGTGAATATTAACGTTGTGTAACGGTTATATATATATATCAATTTCAATATAGTAATCTGACGAATTAAAGAAGGTGTTCGAAGTAAGACTTCGGAAAAAGATAAGCTATAGACCAGTAAAGGTCCTTCTTCGCGATGTGTTGTCACGACCTGCATTGTCAGAAACTACAGGTCGTATCAACTTACATGATATGCATACAAATCATTCAGATGTACCTACAAGTTAATATTTACGTGTTCTAACTACAAATCGAACAGAGTGAACGGGTATTAAGACAGTAGAATACAATTTAAAACGGTTATCAGTTGATATAAACGATTCTGTTTCATTCTCGTCTCTATATATACACATTTTCATCTACCCACTTATTTTACATCAGGAAAATGAATAATTCCAATAGTAACCTCCCTCGAAACAGTTCCGACTTACCTGAGTGTCAGTGGGTAATCACAATGTGGTGGGAATAACGACACAACGAGCAGCAATAAACGTTCTGAAATGACTGATATAAATGTATTCACTAACTATCTAGCTTTAGCTTTACTTTGACAATATCACAAACTAATAAATGTCCATATTCAAGATTAATGTGTTAATCTAAAGTAAGCACACATGTGTGCACATCAACTAACTGATAAAACATCATGTCCAAAGCAATATGAAAGATTATACACAACAGAGCTTACCTTTTATCAGTGAGCGACTGTCGTCTACATGAGAACTGTTTCCCATTTATTATTGGCAGTGGTCTTGCTTTATTGTGTTTTACTCTGTAAAATCAATCAACAGAGATCGATAACTTCTGCAGGAGATGTTTCATTTCACTTTGTAAACCAGGATAAAATCAATATTTGCTTTCATTCATGTAATATTCATTATTGGTCGATATGGGACGACTGTCTCTCTCCGTGTTGATCCCGACGTTGCCCGGCATTACTCCAAATGACTACACATACTCTTGACCGTGTGTTTATATTCACTTCCAAGTACTGTTTTAATCATCCTAATGCTATGGTGTCCATTCATATGCTGTTGATCTTTCCCTTTTATAATATGTATCTCGGGATAGGTTCTTGACGCCGATTAGCTTGAAATAGGCATTTAATCGTTCATGTTGTAGAAAGAGCACTAGTCAACGGCAATGATACAGTTTTGAATCATTCATATACACATTGTATACGGTATCCAAGACAAATTTTTAACCGAAATGTTATACAACTGTACATCATTCCCTTCTATGAAATGTTGACTGACTGCACGGCGTCTTTAGACAGTTTCGTAAGCGTCAGTGGTGAAGCGATTGAATAATGGCAGGTCGTTTGTTTTCAGTGGTGTGGCACCGGAGAATCGATGCACACTGATTAGCACATATACACGATAACAAAAACCTGTGTCGTGAGTGATAGACATTTACAGACATCAAACATGTATACTTCTATAATCCAATATCGCAGTTCATTAAGTGTATTCTCTCCTTCAGAAGTTTCTCCCTTCAGGTTTCATATCGTAAGAGGTCTGAACGGAGGCACTTCTGTTGAAACAGAAATAGAAGTTTTCATATAATGTCCATTATACCACTATATCATTAGCCCGTTATCGCCTTGAATAGATCAGTTTATTTCTCTAACGTTAATTTTGAAATATTTAGACTAGCTTAACTCCATTTTCAATCCACATTCGGGTGAGGAAGCATGTGAAGCCTTTGAGTATACACTGTCGCCCACAAGAAACACCTACTAGATATCTTATCAGATATCGTAAAAACTATAATGAACAGACTAGAGATATTATAGCATAATGAAGTTGCACCATTTCTGCATAATATATTTGAATTTCAGAAGTTCATGTCACGAAAGAATGGCGTCAAATATGCATGCCATCGAAAAAACCTTTTACGTGGTATTGATAAGACATGTGCATTGAGAAGCGCTTGGATTGTCGGCAAAAGAATGGGCGTGTTCACAGCTTATCTTTTTTTTTTAAAAACCCATTTTAAATGTAAATGTGCTTTGATTGGCATATCATCATATCAATGATCGCTTCACGACAATCGATAATGGTTTGTTGTCGACGCAGATAACAACGTTTACCCCAACATTTAAAACAAAGAGAAATATTCTGCTGCTCAAAATCTTACAGCGAACGCTCCTGACGAGGAACAAGAATTAGAGAAACTGTTTCGTGACTGAGAAATATACATACTGCTATACAAATTAGTGTTTTCGAGAAATGTATGTCATCCCCACTCTTTACATTCTAACAGTACATTTGTACTAGTACGATTTAAAGTGATGATTTGCCGTAAATGCTTTACACTTCTGGCTATTTTTCAATTCAATTTCGACCATCCAATCGCAGGCGTAGTACCACCAATGGTTTGCAAGTTCCATTCGATGCTCGCAAGTTTCACCGCAATGCATGACCACAGAGAGTTGCGGATTTTCTTCCTGCCATAATGCTAGCAGCCGTGATATAAGTGAAATACACTGTCGGCCAAAAGAAACGCCTACTAGATATCTTATCAGATATCGTAAAAACTATAATGAACAGAAAAGCAATATTATAGCATAATGAAGTTGCACCATTTCTGCATAATATATTTGAATTTCAGAAGTTCATGTCACGAAAGAATGGCGATTGTTGAACTGAGAAAACAATAACTGTTCAGTTTTCGATCATTGCTTGGTCAGAAAAACATTTTAAAAAGATTTGCATACAACCACGAGCAACATTACAGGCACGCATTCGCATTAAAGTGGTGATGATGCTACATATGTGGTTAACGGTATGCAAGTAAATCAACCAAAAATAGCCGTCTTTAGTGGGCGTGGTTTTCATGAATGTTATTGACTCGAATCACAGTTTTCCACGATGTCAATGGACTTTCATATTAGTTATTGCTTCAGCATAACGTGGAGACCACCATTAATTATAATTCAGAAATGTTTGCATCTTTCATTTTAAGGAAAATCAAGTAGGCGTTTCTTTTGGCCGACAGTGTACTTTTCTACTTATGATAACAAAAGTATCTCCTAACAAGAAAAGCCTTTAAAAAGGCATGGTTGGAGGCATCTTGTTAAGGCTAAAATATATTATAAAAAGGATATGTATGTCATATGTTCATATAGCAAAATGCACCCTGCATTATGGTCATTTTGGGGGATAAAAGCTTTGATTACTAATCACACAATTAGTTGTTCAATTCAAAAGTCGCAAATAAAAGAATTTTACCTCGATCATTTAAGTTGTGTATATGCTTTTCAATTTACATACATTATTTATTCATAAATAAAATAAAATTATATATAATCTATCATTTGAAAATGAAAGTGAACATTCAACTTCCCCGATTTATTTTAAAGCGCAACTCCCGGGTGCTTTTGCTCCAATTTTGAAGTAGGCCTATATTATGAATTTGATCAAAACGTTGTTGACAGTTGTGTCATTGTTAGATTCCAGCAATAAGAATATGTAGGCCTATTTTCCCTGAGACACGCAGTCAACCATTTGTTAAACATTTGCAAATTTAAAGTGTACCAATTCGATTGATTATGAAGCATATTCTGTTTATCTGTGGAAGGAAGGCATATGGACCTTTTTTAATACAAGGATAATGACCCGGTATCCTCATGCTTGGTGCTATCAGTTTGGACATAAATATGGTTCTATCCAATATGTGCTTATACATGTACAAGCTTCACTATCATTCATTCAATAACAGTACATTGAGTAGGCCTACCATTATGCAAGTCTGATTGGCATTGAAAATATTGATAACTGAGTGGAAGGTTGGTGTGTTGATTGACAACCACTTTTATCGTTTAGTATATGCTTGCTCCGCGTATAACATTAGCTTGTAAAGTTTCTTGGATTTTCCGAAACTGCAGTGCGAAATTATGCACTTGAATTGGTACATGTCTGCTCATGGAGGTGTAAAATGGCTTTGAATTGAAAAATCTTATGATTACTAACATTCAGACTCAGAATAACACAACGGTCGTTTCTATTTTAGATGTTTAGACAAAATCTCTTTTCGCAGTAAAAGGGGATAATTATTTCGGATAACCCACATGGTCACGTGGTTACAAATTTATTACAGCCGTGTTCGTTGGTCATATGCTTTTTCCAAAGTATGAAGAGGCCAAGCATGATTGGTCGAAAGTTTATTTTGAATATTCCAACAGTAATATAGCGTGAAATCCAACTGCGTATCAGGTTGGAGGCGGTTTGCGCCTCCAACCAATAAGCAAAATGTGCGAATAAAGATATGATAATGTTATCATGAAAATTCGACTTGCTAACTCGAAAATTCATGAACCTATCCTGACAATTGAACACAGAAATCTTGAAAATTGAACTTGAAAATTGAACACAGAAATCTTGAAAATTGAACTTGAAAATTGAACATTGTAACTTTAAAATTGAACTTTGTACCTTTAAAATTCAACATATTTTATTTCAAACTCGACATATTTTCTATAAAATTCAACTTGGTATCTTGAAATTTCCACTTAATATTTTGAAAACTCATCTCGATATCTTGAAAACTCAAGGTACTATCTCGAATGTTTACAATTTCAATGATGCAAAATTGTAATTTTAAACTTTTAAAGTTGAATTAAAACATTAAAAAGTATTATAACAATTTGTTATCGTTGTATATTCAAGTTTCAGAGGTGTAGTTACAAGTGAAATATTAACTTTCTTGAACTTTGAATGTTCAAGATACTAAATTGAATATTCAAAGAAATTAAGTTGAATATTCAAGATACTAACTTCAATATTCAACACAATAGAGTTGGATATTCAACAAATTAAGTTTGATTTTTAAAATAGCATATTTTATTATATATTATATTATAGATATTTATATAAATTAAAGATACTAAGTGGAATTTAAGATACTTACCTGAATTTTCAAAATATAAAGTTGAATTTTCAAATTAGTATCTTTTATGTCCAGGTAAGACTTTCAAATTTCAAAATAAAAGATACTGAATAATAACATAGCGTAACCCTAACAGGGTTAATCAACCTGTGTAATCTAAAAAAAATAGAGCCATGGGCTCTGTAGCTCATCAGGATTTCATTGATTTACAATCTAAAGTTGAATATTTAAGTTATTTAAGTTATTGTTTACAAGCAAAAGATAGGTTCTTAGATCATGACCACTGTGACCCCATTTGGGGTCACGGGGTCACATAATCTACAATTTAGAATCCCCATTGGCCAAGGAGTCTGCACACAACTTTTCAGCTCTTTAGACCTTTTGGAACTGGAGAAGAAGATGAAAATAGGTTTTTAAGGATATGACCCCTGTGACCCCATTTGGGGTCACGGGGTCACGAAATCTACAATTTAGAATCCCCATTGGCCAAGGAGTATGCACACAACTTTTCAGCTCTCTAGACCTTTTGGAACTGGAGAAGAAGATGAAAATAAGTTTTGAATGATGTGGCCCGGGTGACCCCATTTGGGGTCATGGGGTCACGAAATCTACAATTTAGAATCCCCATTGGCCAAGGAGTCTGCACACAACTTTTCAGCTCTCTAGACCTTTTGGAACTGGAGAAGAAGATGAAAATAGGTTTTTAAGGATATGACCCCTGTGACCCCATTTGGGGTCACGGGGTCACGAAATCTACAATTTAGAATCCCCATTGGCCAAGGAGTCTGCACACAACTTTCCAGCTCTCTAGACCTTTTGGAACTGGAGAAGAAGATGAAAATAAGTTTTTAAGGATGTGACCCCTGTGACCCCATTTGGGTTCACAGGGTCATGAAATCTACAATTTAGAATCCCCATTGGCCAAGGAGTCTGCACACAACTTTTCAGCTCTCTAGACCTTTTGGAACTTGAGAAGAAGATGAAAATAGGTTTTTAAGGATTTGACCCCTGTGCCCCAATTTTTGGGTCATGGGGTCACGGAATCTACAATTTAGAATCCCCATTGGCCAAGGAGTCTGCACACAACTTTTCAGCTCTCTAGACCTTTTGGAACTGGAGAAGAAGATGAAAATAGGTTTTTAAGGATATGACCCCTGTGACCCCATTTGGGGTCACGGGGTCACGAAATCTACAATTTAGAATCCCCATTGGCCAAGGAGTCTGCACACAACTTTCCAGCTCTCTAGACCTTTTGGAACTGGAGAAGAAGATGAAAATAAGTTTTTAAGGATGTGACCCCTGTGACCCCATTTGGGTTCACAGGGTCATGAAATCTACAATTTAGAATCCCCATTGGCCAAGGAGTCTGCACACAACTTTTCAGCTCTCTAGACCTTTTGGAACTTGAGAAGAAGATGAAAATAGGTTTTTAAGGATTTGACCCCTGTGCCCCAATTTTTGGGTCATGGGGTCACGGAATCTACAATTTAGAATCCCCATTGGCCAAGGAGTCTGCACACAACTTTTCAGTTCTCTAGACCTTTTGGAACTGGAAAAGAAGATGAAAAAAGGTTTTTAAGGATGTGACCCCTGTGACCCCATTTGGGGTCATGGGGTCACGGAATCTACAATTTAGAATCCTCATTGGCCAAGGAGTCTGCACACAACTTTTCAGCTCTCTAGACCTTTTGGAACTGGAAAAGAAGATGAAAATAGGTTTTTAAGGATGTGACCCCTGTGACCCCATTTGGGGTCATGGGGTCACCAAATCTACAATTTAGAATCCCCATTGGCCAAGGAGTCTGCACACAACTTTTCAGCTCTCTAGACTTTTTGGAACTGAAGAAGGAGATGAAAATAGGTTTTTAAGGATGTGACCCATGTGACCACATTTGGGGTCATGGGGTCACCAAATCTACAATTTAGAATCCCCATTGGCCAAGGAGTCTGCACACAACTTTTCAGCTCTCTAGACCTTTTGGAACTGAAGAAGAAGATGAAAATAGGTTTTTAAGGATGTGACCCCTGTGACCCCATTTGGGGTCATGAGGTCACCAAATCTACAATTTAGAATCCCCATTGGCCAAGGAGTCTGCACACAACTTTTCAGCTCTCTAGACCTGTTGGAACTGAAGAAGAAGATGAAAATAGGTTTTTAAGGATGTGACCCCTGTGACCCCATTTGGGGTCATGGGGTGACCAAATCTACAATTTAGAATCCCCATTGGCCAAGGAGTCTGCACACAACTTTTCAGCTCTCTAGACCTTTTCGAACTGAAGAAGAAGATGAAAATAGGTTTTTAAGGATGTGACCCCTGTGACCCCATTTGGGGTCATGGGGTCACGAAATCTACAATTTAGAATCCCCATTGGCCAAGGAGTCTGCACATAAAATTTCAGCTCTGTGGAATTATTGGTTCTGGAGAAGAAGTCGAAAAAGTGAAAAGTTTACGGATGGACGGATGGACGGATGGACGGATGGACGGACGCCGGACACCATGCCATGCCATAAGCCCATCGGGCCTTTCAGGCCTGATGAGCTAAAAATTAAATCAACATGCATTCGACAAAGTGTCATAATCTTATCAATATGAAATAAAACATAGTGGTATAAGTAAACTATGAATTGTCCATTAATTTATCAATCAATTATGAATATTTTCCATGGTGGTTTTGATCTTCTAATTCGAAAAAAATCATTCATAATTTAACCTTTAAAAATATAATGTTTACAACCTTACCTTTCACTTGGAAAACGCCTGATGTTTTCACATATTATAACTTGGCAGACGAGGGAATCCAACTGACAATTCGGAGAAGATCATGAAATACATATAGAGCAAAAGTCGCCATTAGTTTTGCACATGATAAGGTGCGTTGTGGCGTACATTTCAATAGCAAGAACATGTTTACTTAAACTTTGTCTTAAGTAGGAGAATTTCCTCAAACTGGCCATTAGTTTTGCACGTGGAGCATGTTTTCGGCTTAACGGCCTCAAACATGGTCCACGTGTAAAACTAATGGCCAGTTTTCGGACATTCTCCTAAACTTACATTGAGTTTCTTTCGTCTGATCAGATTCCGTTTTCATCAAAGAATCAACATATTAATCATAATTCAAATTTTATTTGAATTGAGCTTATGAACCATTGACTGCCGACCAGCAGGTTCTCCTCCACGGCTTCTCAGACACCTCTTCTATCTGTAGAGACGGCCTGGCTGGTCTTCATGAAGACCATCATCAGTCGCAACATCTCTCCTGTGAAGACGTCTAACCACTCCAGTCAAACCTGCACCCTTATTTGGTCGTTCAGTCTCTCGGCTCCGAATGTATCTTCCGTGAAGACCTCGAACATCTCTGCCGCTGTGTCCCCAAATGCCCTCATCGGTACCGGCTGTCTGAAAAAAATACCAAAAAAATGTCTGTTATCTCATAATCAACTTAGCTATACTAGCTAGTTAATGTCACGTTGTTATACTGTATTCTGACATGTATCATGTGATTTCATTTACTCTATTGGTATATCTGTGATGCATAGTATGAAGCAAGATGGCTAGTAAACCTATAAATCTATTTTCTTTCAGGATACTTAATTTAGGGTGGTGCAACAAAGACTAATTTCAAACATCCAAGTTTTGATTGCTTGTCGAAGTAACCAATGGTCAAACTTTGAAAACAATTGTTACATATTTTATTTCCTCTGCGCCATTACATTTGTTTCGTTTCGTTGGTGTTCACATTTTGGTGTAACCCCATTCCTACTTTTATTAAACTTCCGGCCTCGCCGTGTTTGCACTGAAGCATTGGTGTTGTCGTTTACTGGCGTGGTGGCAGCGGTTTTACCTACGTCGGAGAACAATAACTTGACAAACAAAGTAACTTTCAGCACCTTTCACCTTCGGTAAGCAGTACGGTCGAGTGTCTATTACGTTTTACCGTAACATTCATGGACGTGGATGGATAGCGTCTATGACGTCACAGTGCGTTGCGTTATTCCCGCATTGCTTATTATCAACCAAAACTGACTCTGTAGTGCTATATTCGCACAATGACACCTCAATCAAACCTTATGTGACCCTCCAGCAATTGTGTGACTGAATAATCAACTTGTTGCACTGAATACTATCCATATTGACTCAGTGACCTAGTTTTGTGCGTTAGAAATCTGCACTGTGCAATTCGAAAGAAGTACATATTCATGAAAACGGCGACCATCCAAAGTAAACATTATCACTTATACTTCAATTTTGTGAACAATCTATACCTCCTAGTTCTACCACTTTGAGACATTTATAAAGAAGAGAATTTCCCTTTCACCTTCATTAACTGATGAACCATATATTTTTCGTGTTAATTACTTGCATTTAGATTGGAGCAGTGCAATTCAGTATTAACGAAAATGGCTGCAGCCCGTGCCCCAAAGCAGTGGCAACTAACAACAAATGAGACAATAAACTCCTTCGAAAACTGGAGGCAAAACCTTTTATATATACTCTCTTTGGATAATAATTTTGCACCATTTCTTGTTAACGGATTCACTTGGCAAAAAAAAAGTGCTGCACACCCAGACAGAGGGCTGCAACCAGACGGTTAGGCAGTACGCGAAGCACTTCGTAGAACAGCCGCCCAGAAAAATGCTCAGCTTGAACTTATGCTAGGCCAAATAGCAAACTATTGCTCAGTGATTTCAAGGAACTCTATCATTAAAGGATCAGTCTCGCTACCTGATATCTGGCAAAAGATAAGACTGCACTTCGGGTTTCAGTCTTCCGGTGCTCATTTTCTAGACCTTGTCAATATCAATCTTAAACCGGCAGAACGACCAGAGGACCTTTTCCAGCGCCTTATGGCGTTCTTTGAGGACAATCTCTTATCAGCTGACGGAAATATCACTCACCATGGTGTTGTAATAGAAACTGATGAGGATTTAACCCCCACGCTTGAGAACACCATCGTTGTTCTTTGGCTCCAGCTTATCCACCCAGGTTTGCCTCAGCTTGTCAAACAAAAATATGGTTCTGAACTTCGCAATCGGTCTATTGCTTCCCTTAAGCCTGAGATATCGCAAGCCCTTTCTTCTCTATTGGATGAACTACGGACAATTGAAGACACCAAAGTACTGAGGAGCTCAACCTTCAACCAGAGTAGAAAATTCCAGAATACCTCTCGCAACACTTCGAGACGCAGAGAGTTCAAGACTTGTATACTATGCAAGACCGCTGGCCGCCCTTCCCACTCATCTCACAACCTTGTGGACTGCAGATACTTACCTGCATCAGATAGAAGAAACTTGGGTCTCTCTCGCCTGGTCATTGATGATGTCAGTGACGACCTGGATGATACCATTGACACTGATCAAGACATACCCTGCGATAGTCCTTCAGATGACAGTGCTCTTATTGACCCCCCATCTGTTTGCCGTGTGGACGTTATTCAGTCCCCTGTCTTGTATGCCTACTACTTGCATCACCCAGTTAAACTCACCCTAGACACTGGTGCAACAACCAACATGGTTACAGCAACCTTCGCCAAAAACATTGGTCTCGCAATCAAACCTGCTTCGCAATCGGCTCGACAAGCAGACGGTATAACCCCTTTGGAGGTTACAGGCGAAGTACATTGTAACATGACAAGGGGGTCCCATTGCTTCAAACTGGATGCCCTAGTCGTAAAGCATCTTGATGTGGATATCATTGCAGGGATCCCATTTCTCTCTGCAAATGACATCGCTACCCGTCCAGCAAAGAGACAGATAGTAATCAAAGGATCTGAGATAGTTCAATACGGCAACATCCAACACAAAGATGCTTCCATACGTAGGACCCAAGCATACGTACTCCGTGGACCCTCACATCAAACAGTGATCCTACCTGGAGAATTTGTCGAGTTAACTACACCGAGCGACTGTGAACCTGACTCCCAGTGGGCCCTGGAACCCAGACTAGACTGCCCATCAAACTCTATTGCCAAACTGCAGAAGGCTTGGCCTCCCCCTCAGGAAATAAGTTCTGTTGGTCATAGCCTGCGAGTCACCAACAATCTTGAAGATCCAATTGTTATCAAGCGCAACGAGCATCTTTGCCAAATTCGATCCATTACCATCCCCACAGACAGACTGGAATGTCTAGATAATCCTTCTGTAACCATGAAGGCATCATCCCCATACTCTACAAGTGTCTCTCTTGACCCGGACAACCATCTTCCCAAAACCATCAGAGACCAGTTTCGTGATCTCAACGAGGAGTTCGATGATGTCTTCAATCCCGTCATTTCCAAGTACAACGGCTTCAGTGGTAACATCAAGGCAATAGTGAATATGGGTCCCACACTTCCACCTCAGAGAAAGGGTAGACTACCACACTACAACCGGGACATGCTTGTTGAACTTCAACACAAATTCGATGAACTTGAATCCGCAGGTGTGTTTGCCAAACCTGAACAGGTGAACGTACCTGTTGAATACCTTAATCTCTCCTTCCTTGTCCGCAAGCCTAAAGGAGGAAGCCGTCTTGTTACCTCCTTTGGTGAAGTCGGCCATTATAGCAAGCCTCAGCCATCACTTATGCCAAATGTTGACAACGTCTTGCGTGATATCGGCAAATGGAGGTACATCATTGTGTCTGACTTACTCAAAGCTTTCTATCAGATACCACTGGATCATGCCTCTATGAAATATTGCGGTGTCGTTACCCCATTCAAAGGTGTGCGAGTGTACACTAGATGTGCCATGGGGATGCCTGGATCCGAGACCTGTCTTGAGGAGCTGATGTGCAGAGTCCTTGGAGATCTCATAGAAGAAGGCTGTGTGGCTAAGCTTGCCGATGATCTGTTCTGTGGAGGTGACACTCCTGAAGAAGTTATGCATAATTGGAGACGGGTACTTAAAGCCTTAAAGGACAACAATTTGAGACTCACTGCAGCGAAAACTATCATTTGCCCGCAATCTACAACAATACTGGGATGGATTTGGACACAGGGTACTCTTACAGCCAGCCCTCACCGGATCGCTGCCCTGTCATCAGTTGATCCACCCCAAACTGTACAAGGTCTTCGCTCCTTTATTGGAGCCTACAAGGTACTCAGCCGAGTCCTCCATGGATACGCCCAGCTTCTTGACCCCCTTGACAAGGTTACAGCTGGCAGACAGTCTCAAGAGAAGGTTGTATGGACAGATGATCTGGTAGATACCTTCAAAACTGCACAATCGTCCCTGTCCAACTGTAAATCCATAACACTTCCTAGATCATCAGACTGTTTATGGATTGTCACAGATGCCTCTGTCAAAAACAAGGGTCTCGCTGCTACCTTGTATGCTCTCAGAGACAGTAAACTCCTCCTAGCCGGATTCTTCAATGCAAAACTGAAGAAGCACCAACTTACCTGGCTCCCATGTGAAGTCGAGGCTTTAGGCATTGGGAGTGCCGTCAAGCATTTTGCCCCTTATGTCATTCAGTCCAAGCAAACTGCACAGGTCCTTACTGACAGTCGCCCGTGTGTACAAGCCTATGATAAACTAAGAAGGGGCGAGTTCTCAGCTAGTTCCAGAGTTACAACATTCCTTGCCACTGTCAGCAGATACATGGTTCAGATACGTCACATAGCTGGCGTGGCCAACTTACCTTCTGACTACGCGAGTCGTCATCCGAACGAGTGCTCAGACCAAAGCTGCCAGATCTGTCAGTTTATTTCACAAACTGAGAGCTCAGTCATCCGAGGCTTGTCAATAAAGGATGTTACAGAGAACGGTGTCAGAATGCCTTTCATCAGTCGAGCAGCCTGGCTGGATACTCAACAAGAGTGTCCTGATCTTAGACGTACTCATTCCCACTTGACCCAGGGTACTCGCCCTTCAAAGAAGATGACAGCTATTCCTGACGTGAAACGCTACCTCCGTGAAGTTACAGTAGCTCGTGACGGTCTTCTTGTTGTGAGGGACAGTCAACCCTTTCAACCAAGTCGGGAAAGGATCGTGGTTCCAAGTGGAGTCCTAGATGGTCTACTCACAGCGTTACATATCCGTTTCGACCATCCTACACAGCACCAGACAAAGACACTTTTCAACAGATACTTCTTCGCCATAGGCATTGACAAAGCTGTCACCAAAGTATCTTCCTCTTGTCACCACTGTATGTCATTGAGATCCTTCCCCAAACAGCTCTACCCACAGACTTCAAACCCCCCACCTACCATTATTGGCGCTAATTATGCTGCTGATGTCATGCGCAGATATCGTCAGATGATATTTGTTCTTCGAGAAACAGTTTCCTCCATGACCTTCACCATGATGATTGACAATGAACGCCACGAATCTCTTCGTGATGCTATGCTCATACTCTGTGCTCGAGCAAGGCCTCTCATAGACGGTGGAATAACAGTTCGTGTTGATCCTGCACCAGGCTTTGTAGCCCTTGCAAAAGACTCCACTCTCTCTCAACATGGCATCTCCCTAGTCATCGGTAGCCCGAAAAACATCAACAAGAACCCTGTTGCTGAGAGGGCAATCCAGGAACTAGGCATAGAATGTCTTCATCACTCACCTGAAGGGGGCCCTATCTCGAATGTGACTTTAGCCATCGCCACAGCCAGTCTCAACACTAGGGTGAGAAGCAGCGGTCTATCCGCTCTTGAGATCTGGACACAGCGCGACCAATTAACTGGAGACCAGTTACCAATCTATGATGAGGACATCATATCCCTTCAACAGAACACACGGAACTCAAATCACCCCTACAGTGCTAAATCGAAAGCTGGCAATCGACAAGTTCAACCATTTGCCCAGCTGAGCGTTGGTGATTTGATCTTTCTCAAAGGAGATCGTGACAAAACTAGAGCAAGAGACAAATACATCATCACTAACATGTCAGGAGATGGAGACACATGTACAGTTCGCAAGTTTACCAAATCACAGCTCCGTTCTAAATGCTACGATGTCAAGACCATAGACTGTTACCCAGTCATATCGACGATGATTGCTGCGCCATCACCAGGTCCGATTCGTGGTCTTGAGGACTGTGACACCACGGTCTACACTAGTCCTACCCCTACTCATGCGCAAAATTCCATGAACTATCAAACACCTGTCACTATTCCAAACTACCAACCTCCTCTTCCACCAGATATTGCTGAACCGTTATCACCCAGTATGACTGTACGTGAAGGGGAAACTGATCGTTGCTACCTACATCTCGATGATCACCAACCGGAACAGGATGTCGGGTCACCTACGACTCCACATGACACCCATGTGTTGCCTCAACCTCGTCGATCTGCCCGATCCCGACAACGTCCGAGCTGGCAGGAGACGGGAGAATGGGAAATGGCATAAATGAACTTTAATTACTTCATGTGCATTACTTCTACTTCAACAGTTTTTTCTACATTTAATCTTCATCCTATTGTCCATCACTCAAGATAGAGTTAAGGGAATAATGGAGAGGCAATCACGCCATTACATTTGTTTCGTTTCGTTGGTGTTCACATTTTGGTGTAACCCCATTCCTACTTTTATTAAACTTCCGGCCTCGCCGTGTTTGCACTGAAGCATTGGTGTTGTCGTTTACTGGCGCTGTAAAATCTTAAGTTTTAACCGACACAAAGAGTAGTTGAGTACCCCTATGGCACTCATGACACAACAAACATAATCTGTTCCTGGCGTACAGGAAATATAAACGATTGACGTTCAAAACAATTTATAATGTGGTTTTCATTAAGAAACAAGATAATTAGTGAGTCCAGCTCATTCTTATACCCCCGCCTCAACAGCCATCTCTGAATAGTTTTCGTATGGACATACCACTGCAGGTTTACGAAAGTGTAAAGTTTAAAGATAAACTTGAAAGAGGACGATATGACAACAGCGATATATCCAACAATGATCAAAACACAAACACATATTTCAGATCTAGGTATAATGGTTGACTTGTTATTAATTTTATGAAGAGAAGAGAAGAGATTTTGAAGAGATATGCCTCCTACATAACTTTCTCATAGAGGCTCAGTTCACGTTATGTTTGAACATCGGAAACCGCAGCAAAATTAATTCAAATACATATGGTCTGATTATTATAGCAACACCTTTGGATAACGGTTCACATGTGTAACACGTTTATAATGGACTGTGTCCCAATTTGCCTTCAAATGTATTGGCTGTCTGACAAAATTACAAAACAACATGTCTGTTATCGCATAATGAAGTCATATACTAAAACAAAACTTGCATAAATTATGCTCAAAGTAATGTGGCATTTTGATAGAGACAAAGTCATCGATAATTTATTCAAATTACCTCAGCTAGGAATCGTCCAAGGACACCTGTACTCCTCCTTCCGTCTTTCGCTTCTGTTTTGGAAATACTTTGTTAATGATATTCATCATAGAAACGTGGTAATATAGAATGTGATTACAATGCTTGAAGAGGCTAAACTGTGATTGACAAGCAAATTTAATCAAATACGTATCTCATGAATTGATGTTCAAGTCCCTAGCATTTATTTGTTTTCAGAGGACGCATGTATTTTCCTCAAATCTTTCAACTCAACTTAAGATGTACTGAGATTAACAGATGAAACATTCTGAGTTTATTCCAATAAGCAGTTGCATAGTTCAAATAAGGTCCTTCTGTTCCCTTCGTTTTTCTTTTTCCACTAAATCTTTTGAGGTTTTTGCCCACAGTACACCCGTCACTCACTCATCTCCAACATAGAAATAATCTATTTGTTAAAGGCAAATCCAATGTAAAGATCAATATCGTCTTGTCAGTTTAAACACGATTTTTCATTGTCTTCTGGACTGGACTCATGTCTTCTGATATAAATATATCAACACTCGGTGATTAAAGTATACTAGCAAAGTCAACTATTTATTCAAAGAAACTAATAGTCGCAAATGTTAACTTTGAGCTTTTTCATTAATGCATTTAAAAAATAATGGCTTTCAATAACTCAGAATTCACATGTCTATTACTCGAAAATCAGGACATTAATTAATGTCACTTTCTGAAACAAAACACATTGTAAATTCACTATATACAATAAAAACAAATTATAATGTGTGGTAGTCTCTCAGTTTCAGGGGAGTTTGTTTCCCAGTCTGCATCGGTAGTGAGTGCACATCTGGGCCATCTTCAAGAGAGGTTTCAAAGTAATCGCTCAGTTACGATAGACGATTACTTTTAAATCTCTCTTGAACGCGATTGCTCAATGTAGCGCTACGTAGCAAGGCGAGTAAACTTCGAGGAATCGCACGGTGTCGTTCAGGAGAGAATGCGCTGCATTGAGGCTACATTGAGCACTACCTTGACTGGTTTGTGTGACTTATTGTTAGACTCCATGTGTTCTTGGAGTATTTGACGCTCTTGTAATGTTAATGTTAACTCTTGAACCAAGGATATGTTTACTTTTGCTCCATACCTATGGTTCCATATCCAGTCATCACATTTGAGGATATCAACTTGTTGCTGATTTTCCCTTTTTTTCAGCGTTTATTTTTATTCAAATGTTTTAAGAGCACTTTGTAACCCTTGTCTAAAGGCTTAAGAGGTTTCGTCTTCATGACATGTTCTTGATTCTTCTTCTTCCATTTGAGTTTTCTTTTCACAATTTTCCATATTAATTTTTTTTAGAGCCAACTGTTTCTGATTCCAAGTTAATAGAGTTGTAGTCCTTTTACCAAACAGTCGGTGAAGTTCCCAAACATCCAGACGGTGTATTTTTCCAACAACTCTCGCCTCAGAGTGATATAGTGAGATAGGCTCGAACCTTCAGTAAGATTGTCTCGAACCCTCATTTAGATAGTTTTGAACCCTAGGTGAGATAGTGAGATAGGCTCGAACCATCAAGAGATCAAACTTATTCACGTGTATGTATTTAAGACACATCTGAAGAAAACTTTCTCTTTAAAAGTGATGTTTTGATACTCTTTCGCAGGAATTCGAATAGTATAGGAATTAGAAATAGGAATTCATACTCTCATCGTTTGATAAAAATTATCAAGCTCGCGCGTTTGGGATGGTACATATCTTGCACTGGGATTATATTAAGCCTCGCAAAATATTCATATGTATTGCTGATGTATAAGACACAGATACAATACAAACACAACATTTCTTTATCTTTATCTTTACTTCAGCATGTCTTTGAGCTTCATTACACAGTGTTATGATACAGATGAGCAAACCAAGACACGTTTATATTTAGACTTAACATTAAAACGCGTTAAGCAATATGAATATTATCAAGCAAAGCATATGTCACTTTTAAGTCTTTGATCAGAAACAACTTGAGTTACTACATTGATAAGGAGAAATGTTACCCCATGGAGGTTTACACACTGCTAAAAGAGTAAAAGTTCAACAATAGTATTTCAAGTGGGAATGCTCGTAATAATGGCCATTACCTGCAGTAGGACCAACAAGCAACATGGAGCCCGTCAGCAAAACGGCGATGAGTTGAGACATCATGGCTTCAGTAACAGTGATGCTGGTGGTCACTTGGTCCTTCTTTTATTTACTTTTCCCCAATTTCCATAATTCAGTATTCTCATCTCTCAGTGTGTACGTCAATCCAGCACCATGAAGATCAGCTTCAATGCTTCTTTATTTATACGTTTGACTGAGACGCACTGGTTCACCATGGAAGCCGCAGAAAAACAAAACAATATTTGGAAATATTCCTGATCATTGTTCCTCATAGCTGGTTTTCCTTAGATGTTTTGTTTACACAATATGAATGTATTAATTTATTTTGAATATTTAACTTGGAATAAGTGATTTGGAATAATTATGAGATGCCCGATATATGAACTTGTCAGATGGAAGATGAATCATAGCTCCGTGTATTTCCATCAGATAGAATCAGCAGCATTGGCTATGCCTAATTTGGGGCCCCAGAGAATCGCTTGAATGGAACCAAGTCGTACATCAAAGGCATGCTCCGAATACTTTGGTTTGCAATGACGTATAGTGTTTATAGTGGCAGACAAATGTTATCCTTGCGTCATTCAATAACAAATACATTACACGCTAATAAAATGTTAATCCATGTTTCGAATGTATTTTTTTAAAAATACTTGGATGATATAAACGTCATGTTTATTGAAGCTAGTTTGAATGATGCTGACGTCATCCTGTCTGTACGCCGATACACTTGTTTCAACTTCAGCCTGGTCCTGGTAAAAAAAGAATCAAGTATAGCCATTGAGTGGGGGTAATCAGAGGATGGAGACCAGTTTCTAGGCTCACCACTTTGTTGATTAAAAGGGTTATCTCCCTTTCCCCATGGACACATGTTAATTGGCTTTATGTCTCAAAATCAACATACATACCTACCTACCTACCTACATAAATGCATGCATATATGTGTAAACATTATAATTTTGTTTGGGTTTTTTTAATAATTGTTTTTATAAAACTGTTTTTTATTATAGAGATAAAACGGCGCAGCTATAACCCTGGTTAAATGTGAATACTTATTATTTCTGAATGGAATGTTTACAGTTTAAATTATTTTTTTAAAATTTAATTAATTTTTTAAAATTTAATTTATTCAAGAATTTGGGAAAATCAAAGTTGATATTTTTATATCATGACTTTTCGGGGTTTTTTTGTTGTAAGCTAGAAAATTAATCAGCCATCAAGTGTTATATCAGAAATATTGAAATCAGTTTCAGTAACCTTATATGCGTTACACACCTATTAAAAACTGAGTTTAAAACAATGTCATTTTACTGTGAGGAACCAAACGATTACATAAGTTTTCTTGTATTTATAAATTATTCATTTAATCATAAATAGTAAACTTTTGTCTTTGATTTGATTTTACTACTTTGGACAAAGACAATGCAGCTAATTTCTGACCTCTGGTATTACCGGTTATTCATGTTATGGTTTTATAGTATGTTTTAGTTATCATCCCCACCTTTACTCAGTATCGTAGGTGTAGCTTTAACAAAGTTAATCCTCATTATAATTCCTCCTTATCTTTCTACAATGACTTTTACCAAGTGACATGACACTTGTTCATATGACCTTCAGGACCGGCCATGTTCTCTTTGCAGTAAATGTTTGATACTGTGAATAACTTTGAAAGCAACCTTGACTTGAAGTTACGGATCCATCGGTTGGACTGTCTACTAGGTTACGAGGAATAACGGCTACAGGGAATGACGCCTACAGGGTATAAATAGCTACAGTCTGGTTCACTGTGGTTTATTCTGCCGATAAAACCCTTATGCATTTCTAAAAGTCTTGTCTCAACACAACTACAAGCAAACGAAACATCTTATTGGCTATCTTTTTAGAATATTCACCTACCGTCGTGAGTGGTGCGTTTGATGTTATAACAATCTACATACTTACTTAGTGGAACAATCAGCCTTAACGTCATGTAGAAGATGGATACATTATTCGACTATTATCAATTAAGAATGTGCCAATTAGAAATGGTCTTCATGCTAGTTAGTTTATGATTGCTTAGGATTCATGAAAAGTAAAAATCTTTGTCAGCACATATGGTCTTTCAGCATGTATGAAAGCGAAATAAAATATTATGACAATACTCAATGCCTTTTTTAATTTTTAAAAGTTTTGAACTTCAAATTTTGCTTGATAAATTCTCCCGCATAACTACCGTTTTAAGTACAACATGTGGGTGTGTCCCATTGTCAATAGTAGCACATTGATATGAGTGAGCGTACCGATTGTAGATTAATGTTGGTTTAACTACAAATAAAAGTGTTAACTATTTTACTGAAATTGAACAATACTTTTTATGAAGATGATTGCATTGACACTACTTGAAGGACCCTCTCTCTTAAATCAGATATTCAACTGTTTCCATCAATAATGCAGCAAAGCAACTGATTAATTTTCAAAACTCATTGTCATAATACCACTATCCTTATATCCAAAATGTGATACATATAAGTGCATTTATAATTACATACAATGCAAAGAAGAGAGAACATGATTACCGTTATGCATAGTAAGGGCAATAGAAGTGATAATTAGAATCAATATTTTCTGGGTAACAACATCTTTATTGTATTTAACATTCAGAAAATTTCCCTCTTTCCTCAAATTATCTAGTAAAACTTCCTAAACAGGAAAAGTCAATAAAAATGCCGTAATATCTACCCTTAGTTTTAGTGACATCTGTCTGTGTTATCGCCTGCAGATTGATGATCAATGGTTGAGTATCCCGACCTAAAGCCAGTAATGATATCATTGTTATCACAACAAGATTGAAGTATTTTATCAAGTTGATTTGGGAGTGAATGAGTAATATATCTCTATAACCATGCGATAGGTAGATACATTTGAGTTCTAAAGATAGTGGTGACTGCAAGGAGGAAGATACGGATGCTTATGTGAGCTAGTTTTGACACCAATCTCGGAGATTCGCATTTCAAAAGGCCTGTGTGTCTTGAGAACTCACATCATAATGGGCTTTCACCATTTGCATGCACAAACATAATAAACAATGAACACAATTAAGACACAACAAGATTGATTCCTGAACAAAATATAAATGAACACCAGTACTAACCGATGCACATGGTGGACGGTGGCGTGTACTAACACCTACAAGGGAAAACGCCTACAGTGTTGAACAAACAATTTTAGGCACCAGTGGTTTTGATTTTTCATCAATGCAGAATGTCCCATTACTTTTTGCACAAATACCTACAGTGAATACAAAACACAGAGTGTTATGGCATATTCATATTCATTTTATCATAAATTAAATTAAATGTCTATATGCCATACTTTCTTAACTTGATAGTCGAATATTCTGTTCAAAAATCATTTTGATAAAGCAATTTCAGCACGCCAGGTATTTGAATTGTCATATAAATAGAAGTACCATACTCTGATGTATGAAATTGTGAGTGCTTATTTATTGAGCATGTGTCCATCGAACACATCAACTTACCGTCTCCGACAACAGTATTTCGTTTTAAACTCCTTAAAAACGTGTGGACGCTTCTTTTCCACGTGAGTATACAACATGTCATAAATACTTTTATTATATAATTGAGAGTCAGATTCTCTGTTCTATCAGTGGAATAAACCTTATATCGAGCTACAGTGACGATAACCTTTATCGCCACTAGCGTAATGTTATACGATCAATTATGACGTCACCCTGGAAACTTGCCAAGGTAGTCCCTTGAAATCAGTCAATTACAACATAAATATACATAATATCCGTCTTTTCGTGACAAATACCATGTTTTTCTCATGTCATGAGATAGAAAAGTTATATATTTTCACTCGTAGCTGCGCCGCTTGTGAACATATATATGGTGATAACACTTATAGTCACCCTCCTGAGTGGCGATAAACGTTATCACCACTCTCGTGACGTCATTGGGACAATACTATATATTGCGTCATAGTGTCAGCTTACGAAGACTGTACATTTACTGTTGACATTATTCCAACGAATAACAGAGAAATATTGAAATAATTTCTTTACAAACACCATGTTTATCTTATCGAGTGACGTAGAAAGTACATATTTCACGAGTGATAGGGTATATAGGTAGGTCTATATACATATATCTTTCTAACGCTATTTCAAAGCGATACACGGTATCTGCGCTAGATGTTGAATTTCTTATCAAATCCATGTATGCTCTAAGTTTTGATTTTTGTTCTGGTGAATTTGTCTTTTGATAAGCAAATTGCGTTTAATATTGTCTTTCCAAACACATTCATGGGTATTCTCTTCTCACATAGGTCACTCCCTTCAGATTTCCGATTCTAACCTGAAGGGAGTAACCTCTTTCGAAAGTGAATGACACATAAGGTGCTGAAATCAATACTTTCAGAATGGTTTGGACACAAGTTTAAGCATTAAAGTTAAAACTTGAGAAAGTATGGAAATTATGTTTATTAAAAATCATGTCGATACAATGTACCCTTTGTGCTTTGAGCAATTATTGCTATACAAAGTTGTAGGTAGTTATATTTCACTCTGCTATATGTCGCAAAGTTAACGACATTCCAAATCATGAACGAATAATTTGCTTCGTTGGCTTCTATATATATTATGTAAATGTTTCAGTCGTTGAATCGTTTTATATAATTAGTTTCTTTCGTTTGATCAGATTCCATTTTCATCAAAGAATCAACATATTTTAATTCAAATTTTATTTTAATTCAGCTCATCGTGGAACCGTTGACTGCACGACCACCAGGTTCTCCTCAACAGCTCCTCAGACACCTCTTCTGTCTTCACCAACTCCTCCTCCTTTACCTCCCAGTATTACACCTCTTCTATGAAGCTTTCATCAGTCGGAACATCTCTCCTGTGAAGACGTCTCACCACTCCACTTAAACTTGAACCATTATTTGGTCGTTCTTCAGGCATAACATCTCGAAGCAAGACTTCATATTTGATGATTCAGTAAAATATGTTGATGTAGATTATGATTGTGATCGGTTGGACCAAAAACGTGCGTCTAAGGATAAGGTTGTGAACTCATTTGATCGTTCGCTCCTCGAGATGTGTAGAAGTGTTGGAGTTCATATGCTAAACGGGAGGTCGCAGCATGATGAGAAAGGTGAATTCGCGTTTGTTTTTCATTTAGGGCAAAGTGTGATGGACTACATTCTGTTATCTTCAAATATCTGTTATTGTGCGTCAAATTTCAAGATCTTACAAAAAGATGAGTCAGACCATTTTCAGGTATCCTATCATTTAAATTTGAACATGCCATCTTGTTCACAACCAGAAAGCAGCAAAGTTCACAGGTGGGATAAGCTATTCTGCTAGAATAGTGAGTGTAACAACTACAAGGAGGTATTAAGATGTAGAGAATACGTCACCTTCCTTCGAAGATTATTGATTTAATTTTTATGATCAATAGTGCTCACAATTTTGTGTTGGGTGGTATTACAACTGAAACTTGTCAGTGTGGAATGTCAAGTAAAGGTCAGTTCAGTAACTCTCATTCAACCAGCATGCTGGGACTTAGAATACACAGAACTAAAGAAAAATTTAAAAAAATTTGTTGGATAGATTTCGTTTGACAGGATTGGATTTGACCTATCGCTTAATCAGGTATAAATTAAAAAAAAGTGTGCCGGAGTAAAAAGATAATGTTTGAGAACAATAAAAAAAAAACCTTCAGTTTCTAGAGTCTCTAGACCCGAAAGACTTATGGAAGAAACTCAAAGCTTTCACAAAACGCAGTAATCCACTTAGTTCCATTTCTCAAGATGAATGGCACCATTATTTTCAATCACTCATTCAGGAAACACACTTCAATGTGTCTGACGATTTCAATAATCATGTGAAACAAATCTTGAGCCAGAATTCAGACTATGAAAACCAAGACCTTAACTGTCCAGATATAATAGACACAGATTCAGATAAGGAGCATTTAATATTTGACAATTGTGTAGACATTGACATTTCATTAAAAGAAAAAGAAATGACTTTAAAGAATCTTACAAATGGAAAAGCTCCTGGTCCGGATGGTGTGTTAAATGAACACTTGAAACATGGGTGTGCCGAGTGCCGTGTGTTGGTTAAGTACCCTTTTCATCAGTGAGTTATATGCTGAAAGCTAAGGGTTGCAAAGGACTTTTTGTAAATGGAGTTTTTGATAACATAACTTCTTTGATGTTTGCTAATGATATTTCTAATATGAGTGACAGTGTTGGACGATTACAGAAACATACCGACTGTGTAGTAGACTTTTGTGACAGATACGGAATGAAGATCAATATAAGCAAAACAAAAATCATTGTTTTGAGAAGAGGTGGGATAGTGAAAAGCAATGAAAAATGGAACATCAAATCACAAGAAATTGAATTAGTCAACTCATATAAGTATCTAAGAATGTGTTTTACATCCAAATTGTTCTGGGGTTTAGCTCAAAAAGCCCTTGTACAGCAAGCAGAGAAAGCCATGTATCTACTTTTAAATTTCACAATCAAGTTCAAAGTGACAATTAAAAATGCCCTTTTCTATTTAATAGAATGGTTGCGCCAGTGCTTAACTATGCTTCAGACATGTGGGGCTTCGAAGAGTCATATTGTGCTGAGAATATTCACTTGAAATTTTGCAAAATCATTGTATCTGTCAAATAAAGTACAACTAATGCTGTCATCTATGGTGAACTTAGGAGATATCCTTTATTTATCAGGCAGATGTGTAGAATGTTGAAATTCTGGTTGAAACTACTTGACATGTCAAGTAACAGGTATCCTAAAGCTTGCTATTCCATGCTATGTGGACTTGACAGTGCAGGAAGGAAGTCATGGGCTTCGTCAATCAGAATGGTTTCATATGGTTTTGGATTTGTTTGGGAAAATCAAGGAGTTGAAAATAAATCATCATTTTGAACTTCGTTCAAGCAGAGAGCTATTGCCTGTTGGAAGCGAAATTGGTCAGCCACTATAAGTGAAAGTAGTAAAGTATCTCTCTATTGCAAATCTAAATCTTCTGTTCAAATGGAAACACGTCAGTGTGGTACATATCGCTAGATACAGGACTGCGCTAACAAGGTTCAGATGCACTTACCACAATCTTGCTGTAGAATCAGGGAGATGGACATGAATAAAAAGAGAAGAGAGAGTGTGCAACTTCTGTTTGTCAATACTTAAATGAACTGTTCTTGAGGATGAGATCCATTTTATCATCAGAGTCGACTACTGCATATTCCACGTTATTATTTTTCAAATGAAGCCTGATTTATTCACCTAATGAGTCAAGGGAATCAGTCATTACTAGCCAAATATATTTAAGGCCTTTGCAGTTAGACAGGGTGACATCATCAATGGATTAAAGGGAGATACCTGATTGACCCTGCATTGTTTGACATTTATCACTTGTGTTTGGTGATTTGATTTGTCACTTGAAATCAATATCTTTAACTCTACTGCTTTATATACTATCAATTATGGACATTCCTGTACAGCTTTCCACCTTTGAAGAATGTATGTTTGTACCCTGGGCCCCAAATACTGTAATAAAGAGGTGAATTGAATTGAAACATCTCCGCTCTGAATACTTCTTCTGTAGAGACGATCTGGTTCAACATCTCGTTCACCTCAACGCATATTACCTCTGCTATGAAGACCACCTCTCCCTCCACCTGGGTGTCAATGCATGACATCTCTGCTCTGAGTACTTCTCCTGTAGAGACGATCTGGTTCACCAACTCGCTCATATACCAGGTATATTAACTCTGCTATGTTGACCATCAATCGGAACATCTCTGTAGTGTAGAGGACCACCTTCTCTTCGTAAACCTCCACCTCTCCCTCCACCTGGGTGTCCCTGCATGACATATCTGCTCTGAGTACTTCTCCTGTAGAGACGATCTGCTTCACCAACTCCTTCACTTCCAGGCATATTGACTCTGCTAAGTTGACCATCAATCGGAACATCTCTGTAGTGTAGAGGACCACCTTCTCTTCGTAAACCTCCACCTATAGGTCCACGTGGGTATCCCTGCATGACATATCTGCTCTGAATACTTCTCCTGTAGAGACGATCTGCTTCACCAACTCCTTCACTTCCAGGCATATTGACTCTGCTAAGTTGACCATCAATCGGAACATCTCTGTAGTGTAGAGGACCACCTTCTCTTCGTAAACCTCCACCTCTCCCTCCACCTCGGTGTCCCTGCATGACATATCTGCTCTGAGTACTTCTCCTGTAGAGACGATATGCTTCACCAACTCCTTCACTTCCAGGCATATTGACTCTGCTAAGTTGACCATCAATCGGAACATCTCTGTAGTGTAGAGGACCACCTTCTCTTCGTAAACCTCCACCTATAGGTCCACGTGGGTATCCCTGCATGACATCTCTGCTCTGAATACTTCTCCTGTAGAGACGATCTGCTTCACCAACTCCTTCACTTCCAGGCATATTGACTAAGCTAAGTTGACCATCAATCGGAACATCTCTGTAGTGTAGAGGACCACCTTCTCTTCGTAAACCTCCACCTTTAGGTCCACGTGGGTATCCCTGCATGACATATCTGCTCTGAACAAATCTTCCGTGAAGACGTCGAACAGCTCCACCACTTTGTCCCAAACTGCCTTCAAATGTATTGGCTGTCTGACAAAATTACAAAACAACATGTCTGTTATCGCATCATCAACTTATCTATATTTGTTAGGTTATGTGACATTGTAGTACTGTATTCTGACATGTTCATGTGCTTTCATTTACTCTATTGGTATATCTGTGGTGCATCGTATGTAACAAGCTGGATAGTAAACCTATACATTTATCGCTTTCTTCCAGAAAATTAATTTAGGTTGGTATAACAAAGCCTAATATCAAACATCAAACTTTTGATTGCTTGTCGAAGTAACCAACTTTGCAGTTTTAAAGATAAATTTAAGAAGGGACGATATGACAACAGAGATAAATACAAAAATGATCATAACCACAAAATACATATTTCAGATCTAGATATAACGGTTAATTTGTATGAAGCTAATATTTTTATTTGGAGAGATATGTTTCTCACAAAATGACTTCCTCATAGAGGCCCAGTTCACGTTATGTTTCCATGAAAACCGCAGAGAGGTTAATTCTACCTCATATGGTCTACACTGTCGGCCAAAAGGAATGCCTACTTGCTTTTCAGTAAAATGAAAGATGAAATCATTTCTGAAATATAATTAATGGTTGTCTCTACGCTATGCTGAAACAATAATTAATATGAAAGTGCATTTCAATCTTGGAAAAACTGTGATTAGAGCCAACAACATTCACATTCATTTACTTGCGCACCATAACCACGTACATCTGAAGCGTCATCACCACTTTAATGCGAATGGGTGACTATATTGTTGCTCATGGTTGTATGAAAATCTGTTTCAAATGTTTTCCTGATCAAGCACTGATCAAAAACTGAACAATTTATGTTGTCTCATTTCAACAATCGCCATTCTTTTGTGACAGGACAATTTCTGAAATTTAAATATTTTATGCAGAAATGGTACAACTTCATAATAGGTGTAGGCGTTTCTTTTGGCCGACAGTGTAACTTATAACAGGCAAACCTAGGGGAAATGGTTGACATGAATGACACGTTTACTGTAATTAGCATATCCTCGTAGAGACAATTATTTTAACGCTTTAGTATTACAAGATAATGAAGTCGAAAAGATACCATTTGCACCAATTGTGCTTATTTATGTCAGTAATGTGGTATTCTAGTCGAGACACATTGCAATGATAATTTATTCAAGTTACCTCAGCTAGGAATTGTCCAAGGACACCTGTACTCCTCCTTCCGTCTTTCGCTTCTGTTTTGGAAATAGCTTGGTAATGAGTTTCATCATAGAAACGTGGTAATATAGCATTTGTTTACAATGCTTGAAGAGGCTAAACTGTGATTATACAACAAATTTAAACAAACACTGTACCTCATGAATGGATGTTCAAGTCCCAAAAGTTTTGTGTTTGTGTTCTCGCCGTACTCATTATATCAAAAGTAAAAATGAAGTTCTCTTTACTATCTTAACTACCTTAACTTTCAGTATGTCCATGAGCTTCATTAAACAGTGTTATGATACAGATGAGCAAACCACGTTTTATATAATTACAAAACTTAAATAAATTTTAATTCAAACATTAAAACAATAACCAATATCAATATCATAAAGCAAAGCAGTTGTCGCTTTTAGTTCCATGCTTACGGTATGACAAGAAAACAACTTGTGTGACCACATTGTTAAAGGTACATCCATTGTGTTTCATAAAATGTTATTTGGCTTTAATACGTTCCAACTCATCACATGTGCTATCTACGATGAAAATAAATTCACTCAGCTTGCATATTTATCCCCAATCGCCAAATATATTCATAATTACTAGTTTCCAATACAAATTTAGTATCATCATTATGCATGTGCAGAAACCGAAAGTACACGTCCCATTGACATGCACAGTTGTTATATGACCTATTAAACATTATCAACTCAAATCTGTCTTTTTGTCTGTTATAAATAAGATTCCAAAATTACGTTTTGCTCATTGACGCGCGTCACACGTTTTGCATTGTCCGGTTTTCGATCAGAAATCATTACTTTTACCTTCATATCGTCAATATGCTAAGTCTACTATCATCAAAATGGTAGTTTTCGGTAACAGTCGGTACTTCTTGATAAAGTAACACCATTTATAACGTTTGCAATATGTGACCCCCGCCAACACAATGGATGTACCTTTAAGGACACGGATGTTCACACGCTGCAAAATGATTTAAAATGTGACAATTGTTCTCAAAGTGGGAATGTAATAATGGACATTTACCTGCAGCTGGACCAACCAGCAATAAGAAGCCCGTCAGCAAACCGGTGATGAGTTGAGACATCATGACTTCAGCAACAATAATGCTGAAGACAATTTGGTCCTTCTTTTATTTACTTTTCCCCAATTTCCATAACTCTGTATTCTCACCTCTCAGCGTGTACATCAAGCCACCAGCATGACGACCAGCTTCATTGCTTCTTTAGTCTGTACGGCACATATCTGTTTATACGCTTGACTGAGACACACATGTTCACCATGGAAGACGCAGAAAAACAAAACAATATTTATAAACATGCCTGATCATTGTTCCTCATAACTGGTTTTCCTTGGATGTTTTGTTTACACAGAATCGAATTTTAGTTATTTGGAATAATTAACTTGGAATAATAAACATGGAATAATAATGAGGTTAATGACATATGTCCATGTCGCATGGTAGCTAAAGCAAAGCTCCATGTATCAGATGATTTCAGCAGCATTGACTATGCTTGATTCGGGGCCCCAGCGAGTCTAACATTTTTTTTTTTTTTTTTTTTTTTTTAATAACTCTTTATTGTCCGTAATACAGTGTACATGGGAAATTTGTTGCGTGCAAATAGCACCCGGCAGCCACAGTGCAGCGCCAGTCAAAGCGTTGTTCTGTCCTTATAATGCTGAGTGTCAAGCAAGGCAGCAACAACTCCCATCTTTTAACGTATTTTGGTATGACGCGACCGGGAATCGAACCCCGGTCTTCCGGGTGATGAGCAGACACTCTACCAACTGAGCTACATCCCCGGATGGATTCAAGAATGTTTGGAAAATCACAGTTGATACTTTTATGCCATAACTTTCTTTTTTTCTTTATTGTAAGCTAGGTGATTCATCAGCTATCAAGTGTTGAAATATTGTTATACTCAAAGTCGGGATCAGTTTCATTAGCCTTATATGAGTTACACATCCATTAAAAAACTATTATAAAACAATGTCCTTTACTTTGGCGAACTATGAGACTCATAGTTTTCTTGTAGCTTATAGAATTATTCATTTAGTGAGAAATAGTAAATGTTTGTGTTTGATTTGATATAACTGGTCGGGACAAAGCTGACTGAAAGCTGGATTTTGTCATCGTCAGGGGCAACTTAACGGTAGCTCAATACATCCGGGACGTGTTACAGCCTGTCGTTGTTCCTCATTTCGATAACCATGCACTTTCTACACGATCCCAGTACATGGACGACAACGCCCGGCCTCACCGATCACTTGCCGTTGTCGATTACATGCGAGCCAACGCAATGACAACTTTACCCTGGCCAGCAGTAAGCCCAGATCTGAACCCTCTGGATCATGTGTGGGGTATTCTAGGGCGGCGACTCCAGGCTTGGAACCCTCCAGTACAGAATTTACATGAGTTGGATGCAGCTGTTATTGACACAAGACTAGATCCGACGTCTGGTTTGAGGCATGAGACGTAGGGTGCAGTGTGTTATCCGGGTACGTGGTGGTCCTACCAGATATTGATCATTCTTATTGAACATGTACACTAGGGTCTACAAAGAATATTTAGAAGTGACAATACCAATGCGAATGTGTTTTGTTTCACTTGCTCCATACTTGTGTGGACATTGTTTCATGGTAAAAACAGTACCGTCATGACGTCATCGCTATTAAATAATGATAACAGCTACATAGTGTTGGGTTTCTGTCTTGCAGGATGGTTAATCTATCAGAAAAAATAATCTCAGACTAATTTAGGGTCATAGCAGAGCTTACTTGTTTCTGACATTCAGCTATATGAAAATATCAGGGGGTGCTTAACTTTTATCTTCTACATATATACATCGATATATACCGCACAAACTCCTAAATGTGATAAACTTCAGATCTATGGCCTTACATGTTATTGCCAAGCTTGCAATTCTACACAGTTTGGTACCCAGATCGACCAAATATACATTTGACTGTATGCTGTTGATATGCTGTGGGACACATTAATTAATTGATGTTCTTCTTCTTCCAATTACTAACCAACACAAAATTAAAAGTTAAAGTTTATGAGAAAGGCTCTCTATGCCAAGGTCAAGGTCAAGGTCAAGGTCATGGTCACAGAGTAAAAAAGATATGACCTCATCTGAAAGTGTTATCACAGTAGACACACATATCAACTATCAAAGGTCCAACATTGACCAATCAAAGTTATGACCAAGGTTAAAGTTTTCCTAAAAGGCTATCTCTGTCCAGGTCATAGGCACAAGTGTGAAGTATCATAGGTCAATAACTGACCAATCAAAAGTTATTACCAAGGTTATGTTTCTAGGAAACTTCTTCCTGACCCAAGGTCAATGCCCTCATCTGATAGGTATCATCACATGTCAAGTGTCAAAGGTTTCTCACCGACCAATCAAATGTTTTGGTCAGGGAAACGGACAGACAGACGGACAGGTGAAAAACGATATATCCCCGAAATCTCCGATTTGGGGGCATAAAACTGTCGGTCAAATATTGATAGATTATCATTCGGTCATTGTCGTCGTAAATTCATTTTTGTGCTAAATGTTTTTCATATGTTTATCGGATATAATTTATATTTTAAATCATTCTATCTAATTCAAAATATGTATTATATGTAAATATCTGCAGAAACATTGCAAACGCTAATAGTTTTTATCAATTTTATTTTTTAAATCTTGTAAGAATTTATTAAATGAGTCCATATTAAAAACTGCTGATTTGCTTTATTATGTACTAACTTTAATATTAATTTTAATATGTAAAACATTTTTCAGATTTCCTCTTTCATGAAAAACAAAAAAGACCTCCTTAATGCAGATTTTATTTGATCTAAGCTCAAAACATACATCTTCTTCTCTCCAAATCGAATCAGTTGCCTTAACTTAACGGAAGCATGTGCCTGCGTGAATATCTTTCTTTCAGAATACCTCCTGGTAAACCTACAGGTCTGATACCGCGGCGACGAAGACCTTCGCCAACAGTTGGCGTATCTCTGCTGTGTAGACGTTCACTTTCTCTCCCTAATCCTACAAGGCTGATACGGCGGCGATGAAGACCTTCTCCTTCATGTAAACCTGTACCCATACCCCCGCAACAAGGTGTAAAATCTCCGCGGTGACCAGCAGCAACAACAGTTGGAATTCTTCTGTGGTGTAGGTGTTCACCTAACTGAATAAGCGTGAAAACAAAATATGTTTATTATTTAATCACGAAATAAGACTTACAGTATATGCCTCCTTCACTAAATGCATATATCCCGAAAATTATTTACTTATATTTATATCTCAGTACACATATAATGTAATTTTGAATGTCACTTGTACGTTGTAGCAAAGTGAGAACTCAACAGATTGATTTGTATTCCTTTCAGGAGAGTCAATTAAAATTGCTCTAACCTAACTTAGTCTAGTTTTACACCTTATAGCAAACTGTAATAGGTAATAAATGGTGGGAGTTTTACAAAGTAAGTAAAATAAAGTTAATTGCCAACTCATTAACTAAGCTTCATTGTATATGTGTAATTAGGTATTCTTGTAAAGATAGACGTCAACTCTATTTCACCAAATTACCTCGGCAACTAATCGTCCTTTGTCATCTCTATCTGCATCCGTGCCCTCGTCAACACCTGCTAAAGAGAAAGGTAATGTGTCAGATGACAAGCCTGAAGGTGACGCTGTAAGTTTCCTTGTTCTATTGGCTATATAAAAGCCTGTTACAGAAATCGTTTGCATTTTTTAACCGTTGATGCCGTATCTGCTACGAGTATGCTGAAACTGTCTAATGTCTAATCTATTGATGCCCAACTTTGGCGTCTTGTTTGATGAGACACGTTGACATTGTACCGTCCTTTTACTAATTCATTCCCTTTGCTTTCGACTTTCAATTTGACGTCTATTCTTTGTATCATCGTGGACATGTACAGAACATGGTATTTTAGAGAATGGTGGCTTTCAAAAAAGTAATGATAACTAGATTGATATTTTAACAGCAGAATGCATCCATGTACCCTGCTTTCAATACTTAATGCTAATCTTAAGTATATTACCTCTTTTGCCAATTGGGGGTTCATCGTCCGGTTCACCTCTCTGTGAATTGAAACGTTGTAAATTTAATTAATATCGTGGTGTTACGTTTATATATCATGACATGTATATCTTAAGTTTCATTTTATCAAGAATGAGGACAATATGTATTTATATACAACTTCTCTTATTATGCATAGCCCTTTGCAGAATAAAAGAAAGAAGTTGTATAACCATAAATAAAGTCCTCATTCTTCGTCATTCCCACTTCTAGAACGCTGCTCAAAACGTTTCAGTTTATTGAAATGTCTTTTATTGTTTCCATCATTCAAGCAAAATGTTTGGTGCGGAATATATCCACTTATTGAATCGGCCTGGCAGAATATCACCTTCAAATATGCCCACTCCGCTATCTCAGTTCCAACGTTCAGGTAGTTTTACTGGAGGCGAACTACACATCTACTAACTCGTACTGTAACAATTTGCACATTTTAGTCAAATTCAGTCGTATTAAACAAGTTGTGGTCCCCCGTGTATGAATATACGATGAAGGTAGATGTCTTTCCATTGGGTGACTGAAAAAGCTCATAGAACTTCCTATAGAACTTGCTTGTATGCTTATAGAATGTTCTTGTATGCTATGGTTTCTAAGTAATTGAACATCTGTTAACATCAACTTCGTGTAACTTGATGTAACATTATAGAATCGCTTTGCAAGAATATGCCCATATAGGGAACTTGAGTCATAATACTGCTTCATTGTTGTAATAACCTGGGTTTATAAGACGGCTAGAAATTGACCCTTTAGAGAACGTAAGCACTGTCGTCCCGAAATGAACTCTGACTGATCTATGTCTAAGTTGGGACAACTCTCACTGATCTATGTCTAAGTCGGAAATTACTCGGCCAACAGTGTCTTGCCAGTGGTTCATTCTCTAATCAACATATGCATTCAACCGAGAAAATATCAAAGTAAATTACCTTCAATTTGGGCAACCCGTCTCCTGTGATCTGTTCACCTATAAATAATCATTAGTAGATCATACTATTTATTGATGGATTTCAGAAAATGTATTGTTTGTATATGGCCTGTAATAGCTGAACAAATACGCATTGAATATATAAGCATGTGATCTGTGAGACTGCAGAATATGGAAGCAATATTCTGCGATCTCACAGAACACGCTACACTTAGTATTCTCAGAACTATTGACAACAGTTATATTTACACTGTCAGCACGATGGCGGATAATTGTAAAAACAATTACAAAAGGTAAACCTAAAACTACTAAGGACAGAGAATAAAATAAAGCATACTATTTACTTCAGATCCAAACTCAAAGGTCTACACAGAAACGTTTGTTGTTTGAGTTGTAGTTACTACATATTAAGGAGAATTGTTACAACACTGATCTTCAACTGAGTCCAACAAGTTAGAAGTTTCACAACCCATTGTATGGTATTGATGGACCATTATACCTGCAGTTAGATCAACCAAGGACAGGCGGCCCACCAGCAGCACGATGATGACTTTAGAAATCATGGCTTCGACAACTGTGATTCCAATGCCAGCTTGGTCCTTTATATTTACTGTTCATCAATTTCCATGTAAATAACTCATTAGTTACATCTATCTTAAGTATATTACCTCTTTTGCTCTTTGCGGGTTCATCGTCTGGTTCACCTCTCTGTGAATTGAAACGTTGTAATTTAATTAATATCGTGGTGTTACGCTTATATGACATGATATTTATATCTTAAGTTTCATTTTATCAAGAATGAGGACAATATGTATATATATACAACTTCTCTTATTGTGCATAGCCCTTTGCAGAAAAAAAGAAAGAAGTTGTATAACCATAAATAAAGTCCTCATTCTTCGTCATTCCCACTTCTAGAACGCCGCTCAAAACGTTTCAATTTATTGAAATGTCTTTTATTGTTTCCATCATTCAAGTAAAATGTTTGGAGCGGCATATTATCCACTTATTGAATCGGCCTGGCAGAATATCACCTTCAAATATGCCCATTCCACTATCTCAGTTCCAACTTTCAGGTATTTTTACTGGAGGCGAACTACACATCTACTAACTCGTACTGTAACAATTTGCACATTTTAGTCAAAGTCAGTCGTATTAAACAAGTTGTGGTCCCCCGTTTATGAATATACGATGAAGCTAGATGTCTTTCCATTGGGTGATTGAAAAAGCTCATAGAACTTCCTATAGAACTTTCTTGTATGCGTATAGAACATTCTTGTATGCTATGGTTTCTAAGTAATTGAACATCTGTTAACGTCAACTTCGTGTAACTTGATGTAACATTATAGAATCGCTGTGCAAGAATATGCCCATATAGGGAACTTGAGTAATAACACTGCTTCATTGTTGTAATAACCTGGGTTTATAAGACGGCTAGAAATTGACCCTTTAGAAAACGTAAGCATTGTCGTCCCGAAATGAACTCTGACTGATCTATGTCTAAGTCGGGACAACTCTCACTGATCTATGTCTTAGTCGGAAAGTATCTCGGCGAACAGTGTCTTGCCTGTGATTCATTCTCTAATCAACATATGCATTCAACCGAGAAAATATCAAAGTAAATTACCTTCAATTTGGACAACCCGTCTCCTGTGATCTGTTCACCTATAAATAATCATTAGTAGATCATACTATTTATTGATGGATTTAAGAAAATGTAATGTTTGTATATGGCCTGTAATAGCTGAACAAATACGCATTGAATATATAAGCATGTGATCTGTGAGACTGCAGAATATGGAAGCAATATTCTGCGATCTCACAGAACACGCTACACTTAGTATTCTCAGAACTATTGACAACAGTTATATTTACACTGTCAGCACGATGGCGGATAATTGTAAAAACAATTACAAAAGGTAAACCTAAAACTACTAAGGACAGAGAATAAAATAAAGCATACTATTTACTTCAGATCCAAACTCAAAGGTCTACACAGAAACGTTTGTTGTTTGAGTTGTAGTTACTACATATTAAGGAGAATTGTTACAACACTGATCTTCAACTGAGTCCAACAAGTTAGAAGTTTCACAACCCATTGTATGGTATTGATGGACCATTATACCTGCAGTTAGATCAACCAAGGACAGGCGGCCCACCAGCAGCACGATGATGACTTTAGAAATCATGGCTTCGACAACTGTGATTCCAATGCCAGCTTGGTCCTTTATATTTACTGTTCATCAATTTCCATGTAAATAACTCATTAGTTACATCTATCTTAAGTATATTACCTCTTTTGCTCTTTGCGGGTTCATCGTCTGGTTCACCTCTCTGTGAATTGAAACGTTGTAATTTAATTAATATCGTGGTGTTACGCTTATATGACATGATATTTATATCTTAAGTTTCATTTTATCAAGAATGAGGACAATATGTATATATATACAACTTCTCTTATTGTGCATAGCCCTTTGCAGAAAAAAAGAAAGAAGTTGTATAACCATAAATAAAGTCCTCATTCTTCGTCATTCCCACTTCCAGAACGCCGCTCAAAACGTTTCAATTTATTGAAATGTCTTTTATTGTTTCCATCATTCAAGTAAAATGTTTGGAGCGGCATATTATCCACTTATTGAATCGGCCTGGCAGAATATCACCTTCAAATATGCCCATTCCACTATCTCAGTTCCAACTTTCAGGTGTTTTACTGGAGGCGAACTACACATCTACTAACTCGTACTGTAACAATTTGCACATTTTAGTCAAAGTCAGTCGTATTAAACAAGTTGTGGTCCCCCGTTTATGAATATACGATGAAGCTAGATGTCTTTCCATTGGGTGATTGAAAAAGCTCATAGAACTTCCTATAGAACTTTCTTGTATGCGTATAGAACATTCTTGTATGCTATGGTTTCTAAGTAATTGAACATCTGTTAACGTCAACTTCGTGTAACTTGATGTAACATTATTGCATCGCTGTGCAAGAATATGCCCATATAGGGAACTTGAGTAATAACACTGCTTCATTGTTGTAATAACCTGGGTTTATAAGACGGCTAGAAATTGACCCTTTAGAAAACGTAAGCATTGTCGTCCCGAAATGAACTCTGACTGATCTATGTCTAAGTCGGGACAACTCTCACTGATCTATGTCTTAGTCGGAAAGTATCTCGGCGAACAGTGTCTTGCCTGTGATTCATTCTCTAATCAACATATGCATTCAACCGAGAAAATATCAAAGTAAATTACCTTCAATTTGGACAACCCGTCTCCTGTGATCTGTTCACCTATAAATAATCATTAGTAGATCATACTATTTATTGATGGATTTAAGAAAATGTAATGTTTGTATATGGCCTGTAATAGCTGAACAAATACGCATTGAATATATAAGCATGTGATCTGTGAGACTGCAGAATATGGAAGCAATATTCTGCGATCTCACAGAACACGCTACACTTAGTATTCTCAGAACTATTGACAACAGTTATATTTACACTGTCAGCACGATGGCGGATAATTGTAAAAACAATTACAAAAGGTAAACCTAAAACTACTAAGGACAGAGAATAAAATAAAGCATACTATTTACTTCAGATCCAAACTCAAAGGTCTACATAGAAACGTTTGTTTAAATTGTAGTTACTACATATTAAGGAGAATTTTTACAACACTGATCTTCAACTGAGTTCTACAAGTTAGAAGTTTCACAACCCATTGTATGGTATTGATGGACCATTATACCTGCAGTTAGATCAACCAAGGACAGGCGGCCCACCAGCAGCACGATGGTGACTTTAGAAATCATGGCTTCGACAACTGTGATTCCAATGCCAGCTTGGTCCTTTATATTTAGTTTTCATCAATTTCCATGTAAATAACTCATTAGTTACATCTATCTTAAGTATATTACCTCTTTTGCCCCTTGGGGGTTCATCGTCTGGTTCACCTCTCTGTGAATTGAAACGTCGTAATTTAATTAATATCATGGTGTTACGTTTATATGTCATGACATTTATATCTTAAGTTTCATTTTATCAAGAATGAGGACAATATGTATATATACACCACGTGGTGTGGTTATCAGGTCAATATCAGAGGTAGTTATTTTTAGATAACCGACCTCCAAGCAACCGAGCGGTCGGTTATCAAGAGGTTGGTTATCAGATAACCAACCTCGTGATAACCGACCTCTCGGTTCGATATGGTGAACATGTCTCGGCTTCGCCTCGCCATATTCACCATATCGCACCTCGAAAAAAAACTTACCCTCGGCTTGCGGGTCTAAATGACCCTTTGCCTCTATTTGTGACTTTCGACATTCTTTACATTATTTTTTTCAGTCAGTTTTGTCATGCCAATATTTTCATTTAGTTTACATAAAATACGACAAAAGCTGATTTAAAGAATATCAAAGGTCACAAATACGTGTATATGAAAGAAAACATGATACATAATCCACATTATTTATTTACCATCATTTTAATTTCATATTACATGTTACACACATATTCTTGTTATCCTTTTTATAAGTTCAATTAAATGAGTCACTTAGTTTGTTAATATCCCGTAATTCAGCACACACTATCGATGGTGGTCCTCTCTGCAACTGCAGGAAATGGCACAAAACAATGTCAGTAACACGGAAAGGTCCCTTTTCAAGCAATCCATTTGATGTCAACTTTGATGCTGTCTTTTCTTAATGACGACTCCAGCTAAATTCGTTTGGTTGTCCCTGAAACAAGCAAAAGTGACACATATAGTAACAGACTCATGATGAATGAATTGTTGGGGGATGTTTCTGATGTCTCATCTTGTATTAGCTTTGTAGACTTGTGTATGTGTGATATAGGCTACTTTCTTTTACTTTACTTAAAAGTGCATCCATTGTGTCGTTTGGGGTCACATATGCCAAATTTATAAATGGTGTTATTTTATCTGGAAGTACTGACTGTTGCCGAAAATTGCCGTTTTGGTGATAATCGACTCAAAACATCAGGACAAATTATGGTTGATAATGTTGAATAGGTCATGACTATTGTACATGAAAATGGGACGTGTAGTTTCGGTTTCTACACATGTATAATGATGTTGCTCGATTTAAATTGGAAACTATTAGTTATGATATATTTGACGATTGGGGATGGGTATGCAAGTTGAGTAAACCTATTTGAACTTAAATCCGCACGTATTAAACCCAAACAAAATATCATGAAACAATACTAGATGCATCTTTAATAGCAGAATATTTACGGAATATCTAAATGATAAAATTACAAATATTGATAGCAAGAAAATCAACGATATTAATTTAACACTCGATATTGATTATCGAAAACGAGCTATTCATTGCTGAAGTCAATGAAAATGACATGCAAAGGTATACGAGACGGTAATGTCAAAATGGTAAAGACAATCATCCCACGCCCTGGTGAAAATCATTATTACGATCTGTCAAGCAAAGTTGTATGATATTATGAATGAAACACTATCGTGAACATGTTTATATTTAGTTTGGTCACTCGAAAACGCCCTATTACATGAGCTAAAATGTCAAATACGGTTATACAGAAAATGAATGAGTGTCAAATACAATGTAACTCACCTTCATTTCGCTCCGAACAGACCTTGAAACACTTATTATGTGTACTATTGTTTGAAACATCAGACCACTCCATTTTGGCCCTCGCAACCACGCGCTTTTGATTGTGTGCAGCACGTGAAGTTAGAAACTTAGCTTGGCAACATGACATTCATGATGTCCGTGCATCACAAGATGCAATGAACAACGTCCGTGCAGCCACGGTTTTCGCTGAACGCCAGTTGATAGTTGGTCATGGACTGAATGGCTTGTAAAAACAGAATATGTTGTCAAAAACAATCTTATAAATGTTTGTTTTATTTTGAAAAAATCATCTTTATTGCATATATATTCAAAGAAAAGGTGATGTAGTTTCTGAAGTAAAAACGAAAAGAAACAGTTGGTTACTTGCTAGGAATTTCTGTTTGACAACAATGAATGTACACCAATCGATTTGCACGTGGATTTCGCGAAGTGTGCACGTGAAGATGAAGCAATCTTTGGAGTAGGATTCACGCAAGCATTACAACATTACAACTAGTTCAAAACGTTCAAATAAAGTAACTATTTCGTATATATGAAAATAAAAACGACTTGCCATTTTATCAATCATAACCATGTGGTGTATGTGAAATAATGACCTCGACCTAGTGAATATCTGTGATAACCATCTCGCGTACCGCTCGATGGTTATCACAGATATTCACTCGGTCTGCGGTCATTATTTCAACCATATACAACTTCTCTTATTGTGCATAGCCCTTTGCAGAATAAAAGAAAGAAGTTGTATAACCATAAATAAAGTCCTCATTCTTCGTCACTCCAAATTCTAGAACGCTGCTCAAAACGTTTCAATTTATTGAAATGTCTTTTATTGTTTCCATCATTCAAGCAAAATGTTTGGTGCGTCATATATCCACTTATTGAATCGGCCTGGCAGAATATCACCTTCAAATATGCCCCCTCCGCTATCTCAGTTCCAACGTTCAGGTATTTTTACTGGAGGCGAACTACACATCTACTAACTCGTACTGTAACAATTTGCACATTTTAGTCAAAGTCAGTCGTATTAAACAAGTTGTGGTCCCCCGTGTATGAATATACGATGAAGCTAGAAGGTCTTTCCATTGGGTGACTGAAAAAGTTCATAGAACTTCCTATAGAACTTTCTTGTATGCTTATAGAATGTTCTTGTATGCTATGGCTTCTAAGTAATTGAACATCTGTTAACATCAACTTCGTGTAACTTGATGTAACAGTATTGCATCGCTGTGCAAGAATATGCCCATATAGGGAACTTGAGTCACAATACTGCTTCATTGTTGTAATAACCTGGGTTTATAAGACGGCTAGAAATTGACCCTTTAGAAAACGTAAGCACTGTGGTCCCGAAATGAACTCTGACTGATCTATGTCTAAGTCGGGACAACTCTCACTGATCTATGTCTAAGTCGGGACAACTCTCACTGATCTATGTCTAAGTCGGGACAACTCTCACTGATCTATGTCTAAGTCGGGACAACTCTCACTGATCTATGTCTAAGTCGGGACAACTCTCACTGATCTATGTCTAAGTCGGAATTACCTCGGCGTACAGTGTCTTGCCTGTGATTCATTCTCTAATCAACATATGCATTCAACCAAGAAAATATCAAAGTAAATTACCTTCAATTTGGACAACCCGTCTCCTGTGATGTGTTCACCTATAAATAATCATTAGTAGATCATACTATTTATTGATAGATTTTAAAAAATGTAATGTTTGTATATGACCTGTAATAGCTGAACACATACGCATTGAATATATAAGCATGTGATCTGTGAGACTGCCGAATATGGAAGCAATATTCTGCAGTCTCACAGAACACGCTACACTTAGTATTCTCAGAACTATTGACAACAGTTATATTTACACTGTCAACACGATAGCGGATAATTGTAAAACAATTACAAAAGGTAAACATAAAACTACTAAGGTTAGAGAATAAAATAAAGCATACTATTTACTTCAGATCCAAACTCAAAGGTCTACATAGAAACGTTTGTTGTTTGAGTTGTAGTTACTACATATTAAGGAGAATTGTTACAACACTGATCTTCAACTGAGTTCGACAAGTTAGAAGTTTCACAACCCATTGTATGGTATTGATGGACCATTATACCTGCAGTTAGATCAACCAAGGACAGGAGGCCCACCAGCAGCACGATGATGACTTTAGAAATCATGGCTTCGACAACTGTGATTCCAATGCCAGCTTGGTCCTTTATATTTAGTTTTCATCAATTTCCATTTAAATAACTCATTAGTTATATCTCTCAGTTTGTTTTCAATCCATCACCGTGAAGTTCAGCTTCAATACTTATTTTCTGTGTACAAATTATATTTTTTTTACGTTTCTACCGAGACGAGCAGATTCACCATGGAAAATAATAACATTTATATATTTTTTTTTTTTATTATTTGCATATTGAACCTATATTGGTAAGGCTACAACGATTTATTATCTCAGTGTTTTATTTCTACAAAACAAATTAATGTATTTTTGGGGGTATATGATTGTTTATCCCTTAGGTAACAATGCTTTATCAATTAAAAACTTATGTTTAATGATTTTAAGATAACCATGATATGGCCATGTGTCATCTTCACACGGGATCGTTGTTTGATCGTTTGCATCTTTGATGTACATATTTCTTATTGGTATATCCGTGTTTTTGCATTAATGTTATATTAAATTTCGAAACTATAACTGCTCTTGATGTCTTTCGTTATTGAATTTAAAAGTCAAATACACTGTCATTTATCAAGAAGATTTTTATTTTCCATTTAATGAATTTGAAAGTATTTGATTTGTTGAAATGTTTCAGAAATACTAAGGTATGACACGGAAAACTTCACTTCACTTCACTGAAGGTGAAGACTCTATTATAGTACCTATTCAAAATCCCAGTGAAATCAAACCTTAAAAATCAGAATTGTTTTGAGGCATTGTATTATTAACAAGAAAAAAGTGAGCATGGCTCACATACCCCCGTAATCTGTTATCCGTATTGAGAATTATAGATGTGAAGGGTACTATGTAATAAAAAAAAAAACAGCTTCAAGCATCATAATATTGTCTCAAATAATTTTAGGAACTGACTGTTATTACAAAATTTTATTCACCCAGATGTAATATTTTTCAGGTAACTTAATTTTTCCCATTAGAGCATCACACCGGTAATTTGTATCAAGTTCAATTACAGATGGGCTTCATTACTCCGTAAAAAATAATATTTCCGAACTGGACTGTGAACTCGATGAAGAGTATCATCTGGACTACCTACATGTTAAATTTCATTCACCTAGATGTAATAGTTGCCGGGAAAAATTGTCCCAATTGGAGCATCACAGCTCTTTTGGTACCAAGTTCAATTTCGGATTCATGGGCCATAACTCCGTAAAAAATATTATTTCGGAACTGGTTTTCGAACTCCATGAAGAGTATCATCTGGACTACCTCCATATTAAATTTCAGTCACCTGCATGTAATAGTTTCCGAGAAAACTTGTCCCCATTGGAGCATCACAGTTCTTTGAGTACTAAGTTAAATTTCGGATTCAAGGGTCATAACTCCGTTAAAAAATAATATTTCGGAACTGGTTTTCGAACTCGATAAAGAGTATGGTCATGAGTACTCACAACCAAAATTTCATTCACCTAGGTTGAACAGTGTCCGAGAAAACTTGTCCCCATTGAACACAATAAAACTAAGTCCCAAAAGTGACGTTTCCATGGAAACGACAAAAAATAGAGCCATGGGCTCTGTAGCTCATCAGGATTTCATTAATTTACTATCTAAAGTTGAATATTTAAGTTATTTAAGTTATTGTTTACAAGCAAAAGATAGGTTCTTAGATCATGACCACTGTGACCCCATTTGGGGTCACGGGGTCACATAATCTACAATTTAGAATCCCCATTGGCCAAGGAGTCTGCACACAACTTTTCAGCTCTCTAGACCTTTTGGAACTGGAGAAGAAGATGAAAATAGGTTTTTAAGGATGTGACCCCTGTGACCCCATTTGGGGTCACAGGGTCACGAAATCTACAATTTAGAATCCCCATTGGCCAAGGAGTCTGCACACAACTTTTCAGCAATCTAGACCTTTTGGAACTGAACAGGAAGATGAAAATAGGTTTTTAAGGATGTGACCCATGTGACCCCATTTGGGGTCATTTGGTCACGAAATCTACAATTTAGAATCCCCATTGGCCAAGGAGTCTGCACACAACTTTTCAGCTCTCTAAACCTTTTGGAACTGAAGAAGAAGATGAAAATAGGTTTTTAAATGGGGTCATGGGGTCACGAAATCTACAATTTAGAATCCCCATTGGCCAAGGAGTCTGCACACAACTTTTCAGCACTCTAGACCTTTTGGAACTGAACAGGAAGATCAAAATAGGTTTTTAAGGATGTGACCCATGTGACCCCATTTGGGGTCATTTGGTCATGAAATCTACAATTTAGAATCCCCATTGGCAAAGGAGTCTGCACACAACTTTTCAGCTCTCTAAACCTTTTGGAACTGAAGAAGAAGATGAAAATAGGTTTTTAAGGATGTGACCCCTGTGACCCCATTTGGGGTCATGGGGTCACGAAATCTACAATTTAGAATCCCCATTGGCCAAGGAGTCTGCACACAACTTTTCAGCTCTCTAAACCTTTTGGAACTGGAGAAGAAGATGAAAATAAGTTATGTAGGACGTGACCCCGGTGACCCCATTTGGGGTCATGGGGTCACGAAATCTACAATTTAGAATCCCCATGGGCCAAGGAGTCTGCACACAACTTTTCAGCTCTCTAGACCTTTTGGAACTGGAGAAGAAGATGAAAATAGGTTTTTAAGGATGTGACCCCTGTGACCCCATTTGGGGTCATTGGGTCACGAAATCTACAATTTAGAATCCCCATTGGCCAAGGAGTCTGCACACAACTTTTCAGCTCTCTAAACCTTTTGGAACTGAAGAAGAAGATGAAAATAGGTTTTTAAATGGGGTCATGGGGTCACGAAATCTACAATTTAGAATCCCCATTGGCCAAGGAGTCTGCACACAACTTTTCAGCACTCTAGACCTTTTGGAACTGAACAGGAAGATGAAAATAGGTTTTTAAGGATGTGACCCATGTGACCCCATTTGGGGTCATTTGGTCACGAAATCTACAATTTAGAATCCCCATTGGCCAAGGAGTCCGCACACAACTTTTCAGCTCTCTAAACCTTTTGGAACTGAAGAAGAAGATGAAAATAGGTTTTTAAGGATGTGACCCCTGTGACCCCATTTGGGGTCATGGGGTCACGAAATCTACAATTTAGAATCCCCATTGGCCAAGGAGTCTGCACACAACTTTTCAGCTCTCTAAACCTTTTGGAACTGGAGAAGAAGGTGAAAATAAGTTATGAAGGACGTGACCCCGGTGACCCCATTTGGGGTCATGGGGTCACGAAATCTACAATTTAGAATCCCCATTGGCCAAGGAGTCTGCACACAACTTTTCAGCTCTCTAAACCTTTTGGAACTGAAGAAGAAGATGAAAATAGGTTTTTAAGGATGTGACCCCTGTGACCCCATTTCGGGTCATGGGGTCACGAAATCTACAATTTAAAATCCCCATTGGCAAAGGAGTCTGCACACAACTTGTCAGCTCTCTAGACCTTTTGGAACTGAAGAAGAAGATGAAAATAGGTTTTTAAGGATGTGACCCCTGTGACCCCATTTGGGGTCATGGGGTCACGAAATCTACAATTTAGAATCCCCATTGGCCAAGGAGTCTGCACATAAAATTTCAGCTCTGTGGAATTATTGGTTCTGGAGAAGAAGTCGAAAAAGCGAAAAGTTTACGGATGGACGGATGGACGGACGGATGGACGGACGCTGGACACCATGCCATGCCATAAGCCAATCGGGCCTTTCAGGCCTGATGAGCTAAAAATTTAAATCTCAGAAAATTGAAAATTGTCTGTACGAGATTGGAAGAACATGGTTAACAACTGTACAAAGTTTGGTTGATGTACCTTTGACGGTTTTTGAGAAAATTGGCCGGACGGAAGGACGGACAGACGGACAGACGGACGGACGGACGGACGGAATGACCGCTATATACCCCTGCTTACTTCGTAGCGGGGGTATAATTAATGTTTCTTTTATTGTACTGTCTAGCCCTAAGGAAAGCAATCAAGATGATCAAACAACATCAAATGCTAGGTTTCTCGAAATACATGTCATATTTTGTTTGCAACTATGTTTCGAAGTTTAATTAAATACGATTTAGAGAGTTTATACAGCATGGTGACTGACCATTCCATCATGGTATCATAATCAAAACTCTACTCTTGATGAAGAAGACAAATATTTATGGATGATCAACTTCTTTATTAACAATAGCGACGTTTCGGTATAGATCCTTATACCGTTATCAAGCATCAAACGTCGCTATTGTTAATAAAGAAGTTGATCATCCATAAATATTTGTCTTCTTCATCACACCAACTTCTAGAATGTCTCTAAAACAGTTTCTACTCTTGGTGTTTATGCATCCGTTACATCAGTCAGATCACTTGAACTGCCTTCGAGCGACCATTTTAATATGAAGACTTTCAAATGGCCGCTTGAAAGGAAATGGACTCACGTGGTTAAACCGAACCATGTATATTCGTTTTAGATCTCTTTTTATTGACCCAGGAGTGTTATTTAGCCATTGTTAACACTTATTTCCATTTCGTGAATGTACTTTATTTCAGTAAGAAAATCGTGCTACGGTGCCTTTAAAATGTATAAATGGTAGGAATGTATGCTTAGTAAGAAACTATTGAAAGCTACCATAAAGTTACATCAACCGTAAAGCAGACTAACGTAGAATAACGCAATAAACGTATGGTTACAAGGAGTCCACATGATGACTGAAGACAAGCTATTCAAACTATCAATTTAGAATATCTGAAGTGTGAAGTATTCATCATCATTCATAAATATCATACGTTACAAATAAATCATAATATGATACTTTTCTAATCACAAATGTAATCAAAACAATCAAGAGTTAGAAATGTAGAATTTTTTCATCCATTCTTCGCATCCTGTTGCCCGTATGTAACAGACCACGACTACGCACTGGTTCATTATCGTGCACTGTTAAGGCCTGCATGAAGTGAAACTTATATAAACATCCAATCTGAACATGTTGGGAAAACGTATCTATAAAGACATTAAAAAGTGGAAATAGACGAAAAAACAAAACGAATGATTGAATTCAATATGGTTAACATCGGAAGATTGCATATTTATGTATGAACAAAAACAATAGCATGTTGTAATGCTCAACATCTTAACACGTCTTAACATTTCCTCGAGGCAATTCACGAACATGATTGAAAGACAATGACTGATTTGGATGTCAATACACTGACGTGTCAAGATGTTGAGCATTACAACATGTTATTGTTTTTGTTCATACATAAATATGCAATCTTCCGAATGTTAACCATACTTCAAAAGACCGATATACTGGTCGAAATGAGCTCATCGTATTGTATTAAAGAAGATTGATCCAGTCAAAACCATCTGATGTTTACTATTTTCTATATATAACCTTACTTCACGTGAGAAGCAACTCATCTTATTTATTTGTTTACAAGTCTTTTCAACAGTGTGGAGCATTTTCAACATGGCGAATATATAGGTAGCTTAAACAATGTACAATAGACTTTGATTGATTGGTAAGTGACAAGTGGTTAGCTTGATTAGCACACAATAAACTATTTACGAGGGATTAAAATTTGAGTAATTGCAGGTCTCACATCCTGGCACACAGTCAATGAATTGACCATTTGTTTCAATTGCATAATTGACATTTCTAGCATACATGTAGTTTCGGGGAGTATAAGATTTTGTGCTTCTTGAAAAATGTCTTCTTATACAATCAGATTTACTCCAAAGACTTTTTTCATGGTGTTTGGAGAGGAATCTAAAGAGGTGTTATTAAAGTCAATGTTTGCTGTTTTTGTTGATGACACAGTGGTTTGGTCGGTTGCACTTGTGTTGGTTTGGTCTAAGTCCTCAGTAGATGATAATACTGGGGATTGATTCATCCCCTCTATTGAGAAGGACCCATCTGATTCGTAGTGATGACAATCAGTTTGATCCATATATTTGTCTCTGTTTGGAACTGCAAGTTGTCTTCTGTTACGATTTCCCCTCTCCTTGCGAACTCCGTGGTTTCCGACCTGCTTACTTCAGTTGTATGCAATGTTTCCTTTCTTCTTCTGTACATTTGATTGTCTTGTCAAAGGCAGATTTATTAACCAATCGTCTTTCTTCATCCACAATTTAACACTTTTATTTTCTTCCCTTATAATGTCATTCTTCCAGATTTCCAACAGTTTATCCTGCAAGGAATCACTGGAGGCATTTGTAACACAACTTTTTTTTTTCATAAAACTTAAATCTGGCGAAATTGCTATAAGGCTAAGTTTAACGCCGCTCCAGTTGAACAAGTGAAACAAGCTGGAAACAGAAAAAAATTGCAATAAAATGATATGAGAACTAAAACAAGAGATACACCTGTAGAAATGATCAATGATTTTATTGGAAATTGTCAAATACTAATCAGAAGAGGATTATGATTTTTTAAACTATGTTTTGATTTAAAAAATACTTAAATACTGAGTGTGTGATCAAAGATATGTTTTTATTTTATTTTAATAATAACCATAATACGGGTATTTAAAGTCATGGCTGGATTTCATCAATCACTCAATTTGATTTCCAAAAAGACCACTCACCTCAGTGGATAAATAGTCTTTTAAATTGAATTTTAAAAAGAGCAAATTTGTGCATGCAACACATTGATTATTGCAACAAAACACAGTTGTCTAAATGGCTGAATCCTTAATAAAGTTGTTGAAATCAGTCTAGCGTGAGTCGCCATGACAGCAGGAAATCACGTGACCCATTCAATTCACTGTTCCGCCTTTGGCTGCACGATCGGCGGATGTTAAAAAATCTTCGTATGTTAAAAAAACTTCCGAACCCACGTGCGATCTTCATTTTCTTGATCAGCCAATGTATCAATCTTTCCCTTCGCACGGCCATCGATAATCGAGATGCCATCTTGTTCCTTTTTGTCATTATCGTACTAGCATCGTCTGTCAATCGGTACAATCGCCAAATTATTAACTACACGACTATATCTACAATCCTCGTGATACCTGCGTATAACCATTGTTTAGCATTACGATGCTACCACGATGGAACTTAGCAATGATATATTCACATATGTATATATTTATATACGATATCTATATGAATACATTCCAATTCCATGTTTAATATAATGCATGATTATATACATGTATGTAATGAGTATTTTTTAGTACAGATGCGATATTCAGATGCATGTATACGTATCCCTCCGTTGTAAATATAAGTTACTATATTTTTAATACTCATTGTGATATATAGAGGTATTGTTACATATATTACAGGTCATAATATGTAATCTATGTCTCATATTAACATAAACCTTTTGATGTAGTAAATGCCCTCGTCACCTAGTCAATACGACATGGTATAATCACCATGTGCAATCTTGCAAAGTATGATCGCAGTCGCGTTGCCTTCTTATGACTTCGGTCATCTTCGTGTAACTTTCGTATGGCCTTCGCTTTTGAAATCTGCCCTATGGTCCCGATGGACAGGCGAAGGCAAATACGACGATGATACGAATCATACGATGTCATCTCGATAGACGTACGAAGGGCACGATGAGGACACGAATGCACCACGAAACTAACATGTCAAATAGTTTGCTCCTCTCCCGAGAAGAAGAACTCCGCAGATGACCAAACGAATGCTGAAGATGCATTTACGAAAGGCCCGATTGCTTACGATCCTTTGGAACATTTTAAAATAGGTGTTTCAATCTTTTGTCAAATTCGGCTCAAGAACCACAGGAAGTAAACACGAAATAAATCATTTGCAATGTTCATGTACACTCAACCGCAAAAGAAATGTCACCATACAAAATACAAGATTATTTAACCCAAGAGTGATAAACAGGAGTGAAACAGAGATACATCATGCCTTCAGAAGCCAACTCAGCTAAAATTTCAAAATACTTCTGAGAAACACACTTTTTAAGAAATTGTAATGTCGAATCCCCTTCAACTAGACGAGATAGTAGAGACAAAAGTTCAAGAAGGTTATTTCTGTCGACAAATCATTCATTAACTAAATTTCTACATTACATGAATTTTTAACTTGAATGCCAAGCATATTCAGCTCAAAAATGCTATTTTGAAAAAGCAATGTCAGCACCCAAAATCTACTTGAACAGACATAGAAATAAAAGTACCATAACTTTGATGTATGAAATTTAGGTTACCTCTTTACAAATCATAACCCTATTGAAAGCATTCAAAATCACTTTTCTTCGCCGGCAGTATTTTCTTGTTGACATTGTTGAAAATTTGGCAACATTTCTTTTGCGTTTGAGTGGATAGTTTAATTAAGAAGAAAAGTCTAAGCAATTTAATTGTTCCTTGCATATATGTAAATTTTAAATCTGAGACCCACTTTGAGAAAAATGTCAAGGTCACCAAAATCTAATCAGCCCTTTGTCTTTTCTTGGAGAAGCTATGTGTAAGATTTTAAGAGAATCCAGTCAATGGTTCTTCAGATATCCCACAAGTCTCGTTGTGACCTTGAAATGAAGGTCAAGGTCACAAACCTCTGTTGGAACATTACTCTCCCTATGATGGACCCATATGAATAGAATCCAGTGATTAGTTTTTGAGTTATTCCATTTCATACGTACGTACGGACGGACGGACACAGTCGAATACTATATCCCCCACTTCGGGCTTAACTCACGGCAGGGGATAATAATTAGAAGTATAGTCCTCATTACATGTACAAATGAACACTTTTTTAAATTCTGACTGCTACTCTCTCGATGACATACATTTAAGTTGCAATACTGCAATTTCGATGAAACATTTACAGATCACTGGTGTGGATCTATTCCAGTGTTTCAATCTGTCAGTTGAGATATGAACATCCTCATCTTGTTAGTGATCCACTGAAATATATTATTTCAATCTGAACAAGCAGACAGAGTTGACTATATTCCCCGTCAAGTGGATCTTTTAAACACGGAAAATAAAATGAAGAAGTTGAAAATTCCAAAATGCATATCTAGACCTGATGATAGTTTCACATACCGAGTTTCGTTGCACTATGCCTTACAGTTTATGAGTTCCGCTTCGGAAACGATAGTTTAAGTTGCCTTTCCATGGAAACGGTTACACGCTAAAATTAAAATTCCGAAGAAGTTGATAATACCAAACGCATACAGGCTCGGGAGGAAATATGGATACGCGTATACTATATATATATATATATATATATATATATATATAAAACAAGGCTTTTCACCCAGAATTTTGTGTATACTATATATATATATATATATATATATATATAAAACAAGGCTTTTCACCCAGAATTTTGTTTCCGATATAAATGTTGTTTTTAACATAACCGTTGAGGGCCATTGTACTATGAAATGCTATATATGAAGATAATGGTATTACATGAACATCAACAGCTAAATTCTAAAATTCCACATTTAGTCAGAGCATCTCAAAACAAAACACAAAATCATATAGCATTCACTTTTATTGGGTTATCTAGAGAAACATTCTCCCTTAATAGGGCCCATTTCTCATTATAATGCAATCTTTGGTTTATTGTTTATCACTGTAAATATACATAAATAAAACACAATCACAAATCATCAAAACATGAACAAAGTATCAGGAAGCACATGTTAACAACAAAATATTTAAAGTTTAAAGTTTTAGTGAGCTTTGGTAATAAAAGACTACATGTTTATGTTAAGCGAGTTCATTACACATAAGAAAAGGTTAAGTAAAGCCATTGAATAAATCAAATCTACTTCAGAAAAACACATATATATTAAATGCAATATTCTTCCTATTAGGCTCTGAAAATTTAATAAGGTGTATATCTAGGACTCTTTCAGATATGATAAGAATTTCAACCAAACTATTTGCATTCTGATTCATGAGACCAGTAACATAACGTAACACAGCACACGACAAAATGTGATAATCTAGTATATGACCTATAAGCAATACTGCTGACAGTGGGAAAATATATATGCACCTGAGAGTTGATACTTAAACAGTTGCTGTTAGATCTGGAAAGATAAACAACTACCAAACATATTGGAATAGTTCAGCATTGTATGAAATAGTTCTCCACCACAACCAATAATGTACCTGGTAACTTCTTATATAAGCTTGTAAATTTTGAAAAATGTTCTTTTATCTGTCATTTTAATTTGACTTACTTACTTTCAGACTGGTGAGTTTTCATGCACTAATATATTTTAAACACTAAAATCAGACAAACTACTCAATGTTGAGGTAGCAGAAAGCAAACTGAGCCCTACACTAAACATGTAGTTGAGAGGTAAGGAAAGGCTTGTGAAAATCATTCAATACAGCACCATTGCAAAGTTAATAGTAGACAAGTTTTCTGATGAACAATGAATCCTCCAAATGTAAAATGATCACAAGAAAAGCAAGACGGTATTATCAAACCTCAACATGTGGCTTAGGAGACCCTCAGAGTCAGCCAGGTGGAAGATTAATATTGTCAAGGTATTGTAACTCTCACGCCAGAGTGCCAATTTACTGTTAACAGCAAACTAGGTAATATTCATTCTTTCAAATTCAATCAGTTGGTATGAACTAATTTTGGAATACCATTATCAAGTTAATACCCAATCATTAATAATATGACATATGAATAATCCTACTCTAAATATTCAAATACCATAATGAATCTCTTAGTGTATTTGAAATTTAATCGCATAGAGTGCCTCTCTTCAAGTAAGGATCGTACATAATGTTTCTCCTTTTCAAACAATTTAGCAGCTGACATGTTAAACCTTCATAAAAGAGTACCATTTAATATTAAGTTAAAGAAAATAATTATTTATATGAAATAAGTATGAATATTTTAGATTTCAGAACCTTTTGTATGAAAAAAATGACTTTTTGGTCATATCACACCATTCTTTAAGTTCTCTAAATGAATACTTTAAAATGAAAATATTTGACATGAACAGCAAAAAATATTCAGAATATTCTTGTAAGAGATTATTGCTGGATGACTCTTTTGCCACATGGAATAAAGAGTTACTTCCCCTTTCCTAGAACTCTTCATCAAATGGGTAATACTTGTGTCCTATAGCTCTGAAATTATAAAATATCATTACATTATCATTCAAAACAAATTTGCATTAACATGTGAACTAAGTAGTGTCACATGATTCTCAGTGGCCAATTGACAGGAATAACAAGAGAATTAGTGAGCACAGCTCACTCATATACCCCCGCTTTTAATATTCAATGTTTAGTCTTCTGTACAAACAAACCACAGCAGTACTATGAAAGCAGAGTATATGTGTTTTCACAGTAAGTACGTCTTCATAGATACACTTGTAAGAGTGCTTTAAAAGTAAAAGTTGAAAAATCAAGAATATTTGCATAAATTATGGAAATGAGGATATGAAACATACAAAATACAAAATAGTGATTATATGTACCAAGTTTCGAAACAATTGAACAAATAGTGTTTGAGTTATGAGTGGAACAAAGTGTGTAAAAGATGAAGTGGAAATACTAAGAAAATATGCATAAATTATGCAAATGAGGGTATGAAACATACAAAGGGCAGATATACACATCATAGTGATCATATGTTTCAAGTTTTGTAATATTTGAACAATTAGTGTCTGAGTTATGAGCAGAACAAGAAGTGTAAATTGCAAAGTAAAAAGGAACAGAGAAAATTTGCATAAATTATGCAAATGAGGGTATGAAACATACAAAAGGCAGATGTTCACATCATGGTGATTGTACATATCAAGTTTCGTAAAATTTGAACAACTAGTGTCTGAGTTATGAGCGGAACAAAAACATTCCGGACGGACGGACGTGCTGACCGCTATATACCCCCGACTACGTCATAGCGGGGGTATAAAAACTTGTTAACAAAATGATTAATCACTGATTGGTAACAAGATGACAATAGGTTATCCTAGGCTATTAATGTATTAGCAGATCCAATTTTCTCCACAAGTCATAGCTCATGCCAGTCTCCATCACTGGCTAATTTAAGCCTTGCTGCCAGTTGCTACCTTTTCCGTGCTACCTTGTCAGCACATGTACATGTCATGTCAATTCATGTGCAGTGTGGTGTTAGATTCTGGCTAGCACAAGTATGACTTGCAGGGAAAGTTGTTGCTGTTCAAGCGTTTATTATATATGACTCAAGAGTCAATGAACTGACTGAAGAGAAATTATTGAGAATAGCATTAATGAAAGTACAGTCTTTTGCAAACACCTAACTTGCATGCATGTCATGGTACACTTTATCTATCTATCAATCAAATAGAAATCCATTTCACATGCCGAATAAGCCATCAAAGCTCACTATCAAAATATGATCATTCTATTCATGAAAATTAGGAATTTAAAGATAAATTTCTACTTACATTTGTTCATCATATACTCTAAAGTTGAAATTCAATCCATATAATTTCTCCATATCTTCCTGACTTAGTTCAAAATCAAATATCTGGAAAAAGATTATCAAATAATATTTTAAAATAATTAGCAATTTTTTCAAGGTATTTCCAGATAAATTCTAAAATTAACCATTAAAGGGGCAGTAGCACGTTTTTTCGCTGAAATAAGTCTATGAAATGTATTTCAAAAATAATGTTACCAATAGAAAAACACCCTTCTCTCTTCGGAAAATCAAGTTAAAAATGAGTGTACATGGTTCCAGTCATGGGTACCGTTTTTGTCATTCAAAATAATAAAATGTTCACAATAAAATGGCCGCCATGCAATTTTTGCTTAATACGCAACACCATTATTGCCACTACGAATAATTGGTTTGTGTAATAAAATGCTTTACCCTCTAAAGTAAATATAAATGACATAAGCTATAATTATAAATGGGAAATTTGAAAAATATAAAATTCACAAAAAACGTGCCACTGCCCCATTAACATAAAGAACGTTTAACAGTAAGAATTATAAAGAAAAATATTACTATATTAAAACACTATAAATATCCAAACTCTAAGTTTGTTACGAACATCCGATACATGCATGAAGTGAAAGCAGTGACTGTGTTCTGGGTGTGCGGAATGTTTTATTACTGTGCGGCTTGCACCTGCTATTTCAAGGGAACATGTTCCGCACATCCAGAACAGTGTTCGGAGTCACTCCTTTCACTTCTGACAGGTATCGGACGTCCAGACTACGAAAGAAGCAGGCCTTTGGATATGTCAGACTCTTAATTCATTTGAGAACAAAAAGCATTTTTCATGCTGTTAACCACAGAGACCCATCTCAGCAATGTATGGTGACATATGCTAGGTGGTTGTGATTGGTACAACATGTTTTGTTCAATGACTAATATTTTCACATTTAACCAATGATATGGAAAACAGTCCAGAATCAAAGGAAAGAGAACTTTTTTGCTAGGATGTATTTTTTCAATGAACATTTTGGGGGTTGGGATTTCAAGATAAGTACAATTGATTACATGTTACATAAGAACTATCACATGGTTACAGATAAAAGGCAAAACCCTTTGAAAATGAATTGATACCTGTAAGTTTTCCACAATTCTTGTCTGGTTTGCACTTTTAGGGATAACAGCCAAGCCTTGCTGGACTAAAAATCTAAGGCACACCTGAAAAACATCAATTCAACATCTATCCAATCGTAAGTATCAGTCAGTTAAGAGAGATGTCAGTTAAGAAAGATGTTGGATAGAAGTCAGCTTCTCAAATGATGGAAGATACTTTTAGGATGAAATGAATATGTGGGGTTCCACTTCCACTGTAGCATAAGAGGGATGTCTGATGTGAGAGTTCAGTGTATACCACAAAAGTACAGTACCTGAGCAGGGGATTTGTTTAATCTTGTGGCAATGTCCTGGATGGCTGCCTCTTCAAGAAGTGCTGTTTTTCTCTCTGGTCTAGAAAAAATATCACTATTAACTATTGTTGCCAATTTCAAAAATATTCTTCAATGAGAGAGACAAACCAAGTCAAAAGATGTGAAAGAAGGTTCACTTCAGTACCATATTTGACATTTTTTCATTTGACTGAAAGAACAAGAGTCGGCACACTTCATTGTTCCAGTCGACATTTTAATGTATAATTCTTGGAATTCTAGAGACTTTATAACAACATTGCATCAGCTCACAATTGGAAAGTTTGTTAAAGGGACACCGCATGGAGGATAAAAATAAGATCAGATTTATCTACCTATGCTGATTAGCATATCGCTTTACTGTGTACATGCAGTAGTTTTTATTACCAATTACTTCAATTGTCTGAAATTGGGGTACTGTGACTTACTAGCAGACACGTTAATAAGCATAGATCGATCAATCTGATCTCATTTTTATCCTCGAGGCAATGTCCCTTTAAGAACCAGTTCGTATCCCGGTAGATTTAATATTTTGCAGATTTGGTTCCTCGGAATAAGGTGGAGTATAATCAGACAGGACACCTCAACTCCTCCTAACCTTGGGTCACTGGGCGTTCCGAGGGGGGCGAACGCTGCTACAGGAATGTTGTTTTTCTGACAGAATTCTATCAACTTCCTGTTGGTATTGTGACAGTTTACCTCTACCTGCAAATAATTCAGTACAACTTTTCTTTTAAATATCTTTTATATATTTTTATGAATCAAGCATATCATGTTATGAGCACAGCACTCTTATATATATGTCATTGTAATCGTGAGGTCCAACAGCACAATGATGAGAAAAGCATAATATTATTTCAAATATATCTGGAGTTGTTGTGTGTAATATCAACAATTTACAATGCTTTGAACACCTTTTCATAATTTATTTGAAACTCCATTTGACTCATATACAATTTCAATTTTTTAAAGTATTTCAATGAGAAATTATTCCTTATCAGAAAGGCATGAACAAAATACATTCAGATTGTAAACATGTTCAATTCAAATATATTCAAAATATCAAGAATAATAGATATTTGTATAAATATTGACTATATTGTTTAAAATAAGTACATTATACCTAGAGGTGTGACAAAACAAAAGTTAGTTAAATAATGTATATTTATTATATAATGAGCAATGAAATACCAAGATTTATTAGTGAAATAAACTGTCTATCAGTGAAGATATCTTATATTTCACTGTGGCCAGTGACTGATATATCACTACTCAAAGGTTAAAAATCAAGTGTTTGACATCATAAAACAATGGTGTGACATAACAAATTCTCTTAAGCAGTAACATTGTTACTACAGTGACAGATTCTTCCTAGCAACCACTCAACATGAAAACGATACTGTTGTGGCATACTTTTATGGATAACATCATTATGATAAATAGAATATCTGTCAATTATGGACAAATACCATGTTTATCTCATCTCGTGAGGTTGAAAAATTATATATTTTCACTTGTGGCTGCACTACTCGTGAAAACATAAACTTTCTACCTCACTCGATGAGATAAACATGTTATTAGTCAAGAAAAGGCAGATATCCTCTATGTATTTTCACTGTCTTGTTGAAGATAGTACTATACACATCATCATGCACGTGCAGCATCTGACGTCATAAGGGTTAAGCTTTGAGGTCACAGTATGTGTGCCCCAATCACAATGGTAAGCAAGTCTTGTAAGTTTCATACCGGTACATTAAACTTTAAATTAAGAGTGCACAACAATACCCCATATGATAAGGGGTTATTTGATAATTTTCATTGAGAATCGCCGATTGCTTGTCCCCGTTTGACACTGTATCGTATCATGTCAAGTAAATCAAGTTATAAACTAGATTAGCGTTTGCAAAAGCAGAGCAGCTCCGAAACTTAGGGTCTCGCCTTTCCCTGTTCCGCCTTCTCGTCAGCATCAATAAAATGGGAATTCTTTTTAACAAATTTTTTTTCATTATTTGAGTTATTACTAATCATCACTGGGGTCACTTTTCACAAGTTTGTTCTTAAAACCTATTTCTTCTCTCAAAATTTTATCCAAGGATTAACGTGGCTTTAACCAATATCTCATGACCTTGACCTTGACCATCAATGATCACTTTTCATCGCGTATAACAATCATGCAATGACTCAAAGTGTTCATAGTTAAAATATGGCATATTCACAAAAGCATGCTTAAGTTTTGACCTCACTGTGACCGTGACCTTTGACAGATTTTAGCGAAAACGTTTACAAATCTTGGTCTTTCTCCATAGTTCATATATACCAAATAAGAGCCTAATAGCACAAAAAAGTTTGAAGTTATCATGTATACAAGGATTGTTGTAGTGATTTCAGAACTCATGACCTTGACCTTTGACCTTGAATGTGAACATGTCAAAATCATTCACCAGGTGTATAAGAAAGAAATTAAGCTATCTATATGAGGTGTTAATATCTTCATGGGAAAAAGTTACTTAGTGATTTCAGAACTGGTCAGCATGACCATATCTCGTGACCTTGACCTTTAAAATTTAAGGTCACACAATCAGTGATCACTTTTCATTGTGTATCACAATCATGTAATGATTCAAAGTGTTTATAGTTGAAATAAGACATTTTCGCAAAGGCATGCTTAGGTTGTGACCTCGCTATGACCTTGACCTTTGAAAAATGTTAGTGAAAACCTTTTCAAATCTTAGCCTTTCTCCATAGTTGATATACACCAAATAAGAGCCTGATAGCACAATTATTTCTCAAGTTATCGTGTTTACAAGGATTTTTTGGGGCAATTTCAGAACTTGTGACCTTGACCTTTGACCTTGAATATGAACATGTCAAAATAATTCCCCAGGGGCATAAGTAAGAAGTTATGTATATGAGGTGTTGATACCTCCTTGGAAAGAAGTTATTTAGTGATTTCAGAACTGATGACCATGGCCCTATGTCGTGACCTTGACCTTAAAAATTCAAGGTCACACAATTAGTGATCACTTTTCATTGTGTATCACAACCAATTAAGGATTCAAAGTGTTAATAGTTGAAATAAGACATTTTCGCTAAAGCATGCTTAAGTTGTGACCTCGCTATGACCTTGACCTTTGACAGATGTCAACGAAAACCTTTTCAAATCTTGGCCTTTCTGCATAGTTGATATACACCAAATAACAGCCTGATAACACAAATATTTTTCAAGTTATCGTGTTTACAAGGATTTTTTTAGCGATTTCAGAACTCGTGACCTTGACCTTTGACCTTGAATATGAACATGTCAAAATCATTCCCCAGGGACATAAGTAAGAAGTTATGTATATGAGGTGTTGATACCTCATTGGAAAGAAGTTATTTAGTGATTTCAGAACTGGTGACCATTGCCCTATGTCGTGACCTTGACCTTAAAAATTCAAGGTCACACAATCAGTGATCACTTTTCATTGTGTATCACAATCATGTAATGATTCAAAGTGTTAATAGTTGAAATAAGACATTTTCGCAAAAGCATGCTTTAGTTGTGACCTCGCTATGACCTTGACCTTTGACGGATGTTAGTGAAAACCTTTTAAAATCTTGGCCTTTCTCCATAGTTGATATACGCCAAATAACAGCCTGATAGCACAAATATTTTTCAAGTTATCGTGTTTACAAGGATTTTTTTTAGCGATTTCAGAACTCGTGACCTTGACCTTTGACCTTGAATGTGAACATGTCAAAAAAATTCCCCAGGGGTATAAGTAAGAAGTTATGTATATGAGTTCTCAAAACCTTATTGGAAAAAGTTATAGCCAATACAAAACGCGCCGGCGGCGGCGGCGGCGATGGAAACTGCACAAAAACTGATAGCAGCTCCGACTTAGTCGGAGCTGCTAATGAAATGCTAAGATTTCTTCCCTGTAATCTTTATCAGATCTGTGATACTGGTATCTAACTCAGGTCTTTTAGAAGGGCATTTAGAAGTGGTATACATAAGACAGGAATATTTTATGGATAACAATTTCTTTAATGTGATAATCCATGACGTTTCGGAGTATATACTCACATCAGGTGGAATGATGAAGGAGTAAGTATATACTCCGAAACGTCATGTATTTTCACATTAAAGAAGTTGTTATCCAGAAATTACTCCTGTTGGTATCTAACTGTTTTCTTAATAGAAAATCAAACTATTCACTGATTTCATAAAATATTAGTACACTGGACTTGGTTCGTTGTTCTCTATATAAATGTACAACCATTACCTGAATGATGCTTGGCTGGATACGAGCAATGTCCTTGACTCTCTGTATCTGTTTACTGTTGAAGTTTGACATACCAATGTTCTTGGTGAGTCCTTCATCTACACAGTCTTCTAATGCCTGTAGAACAATAGAGAACAGTTTGAAGCATGAATTGTTTATATTCATAGAGTCAAGAGGAAGAATTAAATCAGATGATTAGGGTCAATGTAAGCAATAAAGATATCCAAAAATTAGTTGTTGTAATTAATAACTAAAATTGATAATATCCTGTAACATAATGATCATAATCATATTATTCTTCACTCTTTCCTTGTATGTCCACTGAGAACGTTTTGATGAACTCTATTGTACTAACATTATAGATATTCTCCTTTACCTTCCATGTGTCTACATAGTCAACCTCTGAGAACACAACTTTTCCAGGGTTGTCTTTATCCCAGGGCAGCAGTTCTCCACCTTCCTGTGAAACAATGTGTTTTATTCTGTGAATATTTCAGTTTATATATTCATAAAGTCTCTCATAGTCAACAAGTGTATATATATCTATTCAACAAGTGTTTGAAATTCACAAGTCTGAGTCTTACATAATAAAGATGATACTCTCAAAATTTTAGAAAACAAGAAGACATAGTCATCAACATCCCCCGTCAGAGCCAAGAAATTGGAAAAAGGGCAATAATTCGAAATAATTGTGCATTACTCATTTTCATTCCATCAAGGTATGTATGCCCTCAAGCAACACATCAATTTTGGTTCTCCTATCTTAAATAGTTTCTGAGAAAGCTTGTCGACTTTGGAGATACAATGAAGAAAGGCCAAAAATACGGAACAAGGGCAATAACTCTGGAAAAAATAATTGCACGCTTCATCCATCAAGGTATGTATGCCTTCAAACAACACATCAAATTTGGTAACCCCATCTTAAATGGTTTCTGAGAAAAGCTGTCCCCTTTGAAAATACCATGAACAAAGTCCATAACAACGGAACAAGGGCAATAACTCTGGAAAAAATAATTGCAAGCTTCATCCATCAAGGTATTTATGCCTTCAAACAACACATCAAATTTGGTAATCCTATCTTAAATGGTTTCTGAGAAAAGCTGTCCCCTTTGGAGATACCATGAACAAAGTCCAAAACAACGGAACAAGGGCAATAACTCTGGAAAAAATAATTGCACGCTTCTAATTTTCGAACTCCATCAAGATATTCATGCCCTTAAAGGAGAATATTTGTAAAGATTTATATTTTGTTATAGTAAAATATACTTTAAAAAACATATTCCCCCGAAAATAATATGGAAAGCCGTGTTTAATTACTAATTACGCGATATAACAACCGCACCGACTGTTGCCTGTGCGCGTATGCATATTTGCCGGTAGCCTTCGGCAGGTTTAGGCTGTGACGTCAGAGATGCTCTACGGCCAGCCTTGGTCCTAAGCGCAGTGAAAGGAAAAGTATTTTGAGTAGATGAAGGATCGGTTGCATACGTAGTATTCGGGTAGTTTCGGACTTGATATGGTATATTGTGCAGTAATTCACCAAAGCCTGGACAGAAGTTTATATATTTTTAATTTTCAAGTGAAAAGACGGATGCAGCGTGGCGAAAGGTTTGGATAGTGTCAAAGAGGAAAGAAGGACCGAAAACCGTCCGAATCTGTCTCACTATGTTCAGAGCATTTTGAGCCGTTAAATTAAAACAGTTTTATAAATAAGTAATAGCTAGTCTTAGAGTACTCGTAATTAACTTTTATTAGGATATAACTTATAAATGCCTTCTTATGGGATGTGTCATCCTCGATTACTCAGGGTTTTATATATGCTCCAGCGGAGAGTAACGGAGCATATATAAACCATGGGTACCACCGAGGATGGGAATGTGTAGGCCGTGCTCTGACTGTGAAACTTGGTACACAGTTGTATAATTAATTTTTGTCATTGGCTAATAACTGTACTGGATTAATTTCAATTAAATATGGCCAACGTGGCAGCTCAAATGGCATTGTCAAACACCAAAAATATGTCCTGGTTATAAATCATTTTAAAACTATAGTAATAGTCAACGCTGAAATGATATCTGTCGCTTATATTACACCCCACCATCCCCACTTACTAAATTCTAAATCTTACCCCCCAACTTTTGAACCCTTCCTACTTTGGATTCCGTTTTTTTTAAATATATTTACTAAAAATGCATTTCCACTGATTGTATATGTTCACAATATTACAACAAATGATTATTGCAAAACTAATAAGTTTCAGTGTTCAATCCTTGTGGGTGCTTGGTTTGTGTACTTGTGATAGGTGAACACGTAACTGTTTAGCAACTCAAGTTGAATAAATTACTGTAAATCATTACACATATGAAAATTTGCTCATGTGAGCAAAATACGTAATATTGACGCATTTGCACACACACATCAACACCGTAAGCAAATTTGCACCTAGTCCGGGGCAGTTGCAATTATTTACTACCGCGAGTGAATATGGTATTTTAACTATTCTAGTAACAGAGGAGAAGACCGGAATGGATACTTCAGCCTACAATCTTATCATTGATCCCTTGCGGTTGAAAGGAATGGAGCTGGAAGATCCACCTGAGTTCTAAGGATCTTCTCTTAGTGGTGGTGGCAGCAATCTCAGGATCTTCTCTGAGTTGTGCAGTGATCTCATAATTGAGGTCATGTTTGCCATGTCCTTCAGAATTGAAGTGTAGAGCGACTGGTTTGTCTCTCTTGTGACTGATGTCGGCAAAGTGTTCAGAGAGTCTAATGTAGAAACATCTCTTAGTTTCACCTACCGTACATATTGTTTTTTGCATATGTTGCAAGTAAGTAGGTATACTACGTTGCGTGATTGACAACTGTAGGTGCGTTTGCGGTATACCTGATGTGTGACAGAGCTAGAAAATTCTCTGGTGGCATTGATCTTGTAGCAGATTCTGCAATTATGTTTTTCACAAACCTTGTCAATAAATTTGACACATTTACCTAAGGCTGGATATTGTGGCAAAATTCATATTGCGATATGCAGCACACATATTGCAATAATACTGCGATATATTGAATGACTTCTACATTGACCTTTTATACATCTTTATGCGATTTAAACATGAAATATTTGATAAAATGCCTTTCAGATCATACAAATTATATAGTTATTAAATTATTAAGGTAAATATGTAAGCAAATTCTAATGATATTTACATAAAAAAATGTCTCCCATCATTTGTCCAACACATATTCCTGCATATCAACCATTTTTTGAGAATTAAACCATGTGTCTGTGCCTAAAAGCAAGAATTTAAACTTAATTTTACTTGAAATGCATTGGTGCGATATATTGCGATATCACAAATCATATTGCAATTATTGCAATACACACTTTGTACCGATATATATCAATATCGATAATATTGCACAGCCCTACATTTACCACTAACTTGTGGTAGTGTTTTTGGATAAGTCAGACTGGACCTAACCAGGTGATTTTGAGGGTTTTGTTCCTCCTGTATGCCGCTACATGTGGTGCTTTGAACACTTCTTTGCAAGTGTCAGAACCGCTGAGGAGATGCCAGCGTTTTCTGATAATGGCATTAAGCTCCATGCAGAGAGGGTTGTAATCGCTAACCAATACAACCCTGGGGGTTGAGACATTATTGGTTTTGGTTTGAGACAGGAGTGTTTTCCTGTCAGTACAGTCGGCCCGGGTTTTGTTTTGTTGTATGTGTTTCCTCGGGTAACCTCGTTTGAGGTAATATTGTATGAGGTTGAGGCTATGTCGTTTATATTCCTTTGTGGAAGAACAAATTCGTCTCAATCTCAAAAATTGGCTGAATGGCCCTTTTGTTTTGATGTGCTTGGGGTGGCACGAGGTATACAACAAATATGAATGAGTGTCCGTGGGTTTGCAATACAGTGTAAACTCCAGTTTATGAGTTTCTGTATTGTGTTTGACCCACACCCTTTATCTCGGATGGACTGACGGACACACGGACACACGGACGGACGGAGGGAGCCCAAACCTATATCCCCCTTCCACTTCGTGGCGGGGGATAATAAGTCCTGACCCTTCTGACCCTATTCGGGGTCATAGGGTCACAAATTTTACAATTTAGAATCCCCATTAGCCAATGAGTCTGTACACAAAATTTCAACTTCCTAGACCAAGTGGTTCTGAAGAAGAAGATGAAAATGTGAAAAGTTTACAGACGGACGTACAGACAGAGGGACGGATGGACAGACAAATTCCAGACACCATGCCATGCCATAAGCCCATAGGGCCTTTCAGGCTAGATGAGCTAAAATGTCATATTATAACCCTCTTCACAACATCATAATGTACTCTGTATACGCTGATTGGGTACATCAGTGTTTGTATCCTGTACCTCAAGAGAAGCAGCTAGGTCCAGTTGACATGCGTGTTTACCTTGTAAGCAACTGGCCAGTGCATGAGATACAAGTCTAAGTATTTGATCCCAAGGTCCTCGAGCGTCTTCTTCAAACTCGGTTGCACCAAATCTTGCTGGTGACATGTGTTCCATAACTGGGTAAAAAAGGTATGAATAACTAAAGAACAAATTTACATTAAAATAACATATTTCAGACTGAATATATATTCTTTGTGAAATAACCATCTATTAAAGTTGACATGTTATTATTGTAGCTTTAGGTAATGTTATATGGTCTAAAGCATTGCATACATTGAGCTTATATATTTAAACACATGCATGTATTTCATGTATAATAATTAACCACATTATGGGTCAACTGGACTTGAAAAATAGACTATTGAATTGAAATATATTTTTATGATAAACAGAAAATTTGATATTTGTATCATACATCATGTTTATTGCACCTCATAAAACAGAACAAACATGACTACAACACTGATGAAACACATATGGTAAATGAAAAGTCAAAAATCCTCTATTGAATTAAATTGAAATTTTATTGAAAATGTGGTAGGTATTAAAATATGATCACAACATGATTTATGGCAAAAATAACCAACCTTGCTTGTTATGAATAAATCTTCTCTTGTGACAGTGCCCTCCACAAAAAGCTTCTTGAGGGCATGGCCCACTGCTCTCTCATTCCTGTAGATTGCAGCGCAGTCAATGTGACGATAACCTGCTTTAACAGAAGCTCGCACTGCAGCGATAACACCTTCGTCTTTCTGTGAATAGAATAGAATGGTTACAATGTTGTCATAGTTCTTTAGAATCACCAAATGAATGCCAACATTCACTTGTACCACCGTTAATATGCGGAGTTCCCACTCCCCCTCCCCTCTAGATCGACACATGACAAGTACTTCAATAAGCACTGTTTCCATGGCTGCATTTATTTCATTTATTTAAGCAAATCATCATCATACACCTTTTTTTTATCTGAGCATCAAATTATCTTAAGGTGAATTAAGTCTACTTTGGAAAAGTAAGTATCTATTTTACCATTCTCTATATATTTCAAGTCTATTGATCAATGATTCAATACACTTACACAATATTTTATATCAAAGTGTTTTTTAAAAGAATTGATAAATTTCATCAGAGACCATCAAATTTATCCATGGGGCAATTGTCTGTCTTTTAATTTGAAATTCTTCCAAATTCAAAGTCAGTATCAAAGATTCAAAGAAGAGTTCTGTACATGTTTTCACTTGAAGATTATAAAAATAACATTATATTCCACTACCTATAAAACATTTATTTTCAGATTATTTTGTGTTTTGATATAAACAAGAAATAAGTTAATATAGGATATACAATTAAGATCTTCATTTATATATGGAAGTTTACACGACCTCTAACAGAGCAAAACAGTTGACAAAACATTATTACCCAAAATGGGCCTCTACAACGTTGTGTTTCTTGTCTTAAAATATGTCCATCAATCTAACAACATACTGAATACTGCCATCATTCGTTACATTGTTTCACTGTGACATAACTATTTTTGTGTTCCATTCATGACAATGAATATTACGCAAAGTTGCGGTAACACGCGTTAAGTACAATTAAAATGGGCAAATGATATCACCTTGCAGAATGCCGATTAACCCTAACAGGGCCTCATTTACACAACAGGATGCAACAACGGGATAAATATATCACCTCTGTAGGCGCCAACGTTCCAAGACCAACTACAGGCATCAAAGTCCCGCTTTTCATCCGAATTGCATAATTTTCCTGCAATGACATGGTTGTCATTAGCAGCGCACGGACGAATTGAACGAAACGCACAAACTCTGCCTCACTTCTCGTCGGTGAAGACAGCTCGACCTGACCCTTGTTAACGCGGTCAAGGCCGAAGTTTGTTCCAATTTCAAGCAATGGCGTTATCTTCTACTGTATTTGGTGGCCTCTGTTTATTTTTAGATACGGAATGAAACATTATTTTATTAAGGGAATGGTCTTATACAGTGGTTATTAATATTGTAAACATCATGTTTACTGATGAAGAACTAAGATAAGGAAATCATAATGTGTTTAACATAATTATGTTTACAATATTTTCAGAAAATCATTTATGCTACATGGAAATGATTATACTCGTTAAGTTTAGTTGATATGATATTTTACGAATACTTTCATGAAAGAAAGTTATCTAGAGTCCATTAATCGTCAATGCATATTAATCCGGAAAATTCACCATTTCATAATCAAAAGTCAAATAACACTCGCCTATCAAATAAGATGTCATATATATATATATATATATATATATATATATATATATATATATATATATATATATATATATATATATATATATATATATATATTCAAGTACAAATTATGTACATGCACTTAAACTACAAGTCGTATAACGGATTCGAATTATTGATTCTATATATTAGGTTTATTTCATCATATGACGTGTGTAAAGTTGTGTGCGTTTTGCACGGGTAAAGGATAAACCTAAGGAAATAAACCTTGTATTTGACACATCAAAATCTAAGTTCGTTTGTTAATGTCTTTCGCAATTGTTCATCGAAATATATAACTTTATATGATGTCGAAGTTTACTCGCCATTAGCGTACTATAGGGTGATGGGAGGATTTTTGTATACATGTACATTGGTCGGCTACTACACCTGTATTCACTCCGAGACCGCTGTTTTTCGTAAGATAATTATGTTTTAATAGTATGTATAATTCATTGTGCTGAGGTGATCGAGACTATAGTAAAATATCTGCCTGTCGACATAGAATCACTCTAATGTCTTTCGTCAAACGGACCATGTGTTCATAGCTATAGCTTTATGATTAAGCACGATGTTTATGATGCTTCAACGATAACGAAAACAAGACTAAACCTAGTGGGATGTAAACAAGCAATAAGTCACAGTTTATAAACAATTTCTTATTCAACATAAAAGAACATACTCCGTCATTAAATATAAAGGTATGGTTTCACGAGTACCGATATGGTTCCTTTTCATAAAAGATTTAGATAAATATTGTAAAAATTATAGCAATGATATGTCAGTGTATCATGATAAGATCAATCGACGGGAGCAAGAGTATGAACGATAGCATCGTGAATAAATGTCATGAGCTTATTTGCAAGAGTGATATATGAGATATATCAGTTAGATTTATAATCAAATACGTTTCTCTTCACTGAATGAAATAATACGTTATTGAATGATATATTGCCGATAACGTCATGTACGATGACGTGAGGTGTATTGTAAGATAGCTGTGATAAATAAAAACTAAGCAGTCATAACATATTTACGAACCGTGTTGTTGCTAAATAAAAGTAATGTACCCAAATTCATTTTCCGAACTAAGTGTAGCTAATTGAAAATTAAAATTCAAGTTTCGTTCCGTTTGTGGAATTTCATATGATTTAGAAGCTTCAATCCTTGCTGACGAACCAGGACAAATTCTATTTCTATTAAACACAAGTGGTACGCATGCGAAGCTAGTGACATACACTCGTAACCATGTGAACATGACGAATATGATGTATATGGTGCATGCATTACTTCTTAATCATTTTTACTAAAAGGATTTTTTTTTAAAAACGAACACACATTCTGCTTCTCAAGTGCTTTATTGATGACATAATTTTTGAAAGTATCGCAAACCAGATCTTGATACCAGTAACTAATCATTACAGTGAATCGTTTAATATCACTTGACTTTACTTGGTTACTTGGAAACAGACAACACGTCAATTCAATAACAGAAAGTGGAGAGTGATATTTTATCATGTGTATAAGGAGCTGATATTAAACCAAGACATTTTTATTAAACTCAATACCCTCTCTGAAATCAATTTTTGTTAACAAAATAAAAGAACATATCCAAAACATAATGCAATGTTTGTATATTGCGTTGCGGTAATTCTTTTTCCTGAGAGTTACTGCGTCCACATGTCGGCATCTTAGGTGCATTCAATCTATGTAATATAAAAAGTGTGATAAATGTTGCTTGTCTGTAAATCAACAATGTATAATGCCATGGTTACATTCTTTCTTATCTGATTTTATCTTTTGGTGCACATTCCTTTTGGAATGTCACAACATGCCAACACACGTTCATAGAAATTCATGCTTTAAAATCACGTAGCTTGTCTGAATTTTAGACAGTCAAAGGTAATATATATATTTGAAAATTTAAATCATAAATTATATCTAAGAAACAGATTAGAAGAATTTCATCAATACGTCATAATTAAAAGTATCTGATATCAGGAAATATATCCGTGATAGAGAATGAGACATACTTAAAGGGATAGTACGATGTTTTCTGTTGGAACAGAAAAGACAGAAATGATTTATCATACTGTGTATCCTAAGATAGGATAAAGCTACTGATCAAAAAGAGTCTTTCATAAGTTCAACTTGATATATATATATATATATATATATATATATCTACATGTAATAGGGTTTGGGTGCATTGCTACATGACATTTCAATGCAGTATCGCCAAGGATTAGCTAGGTCCAGTCGATGCTCGCAGGTTTCACTGCAAGGCATAACCGAAATGGTGTTTTTGGCTTTCTGCTGCAATACTACCTGCGATATCGGCGACATGCTTGTGGAGGATTCGTAAAGGTCCCGGCGTTAAACACACCAAAACAGGGGCGGGTCCAGGAACTTACGTAAGGTAATGAATCACATCCAAAGTTATAAATCAAACCAAATTAATTTAAGAGGTCAATTGCATCCGGAGATTTTGAGAGATCATTAAAAACCTTGAGACGGTTTGTCTTGAGGAAATGAATTGACCTAAAGCGAAGATCACATGAGCTTATTTCCATGGTCACAGACAAAGCCAGATTTCTTTGTTGGGTTCCTTAAACCGGATCCTGCTATATTTTTGTCTTTTGTGTTTTTTACGATTTGCATTTCGTTAATGAAAAAAGTATATTTAGCATCGCTACACTTATTAGTTCAATCATACATTCATTATACATGTATCTCTATCCTGCAATACCACGTGTCCACTGTTGGATGTTTAAGATCTGTATCCCTCATGTACACCATCATAGCGTGGAGTAGATCTGATAAGCAAATCAGGATGAAATGTTGTTTCGCCCTCCCACCAATCGTCTTGAAAAATCCATCACACAAGTTGTAGCTTCGTGACTAATTTTCTCCACTTATCTTTTCATTTCGTCTCCCGCTGTTAACAAGATATTTCGTTCACATTACAGTATTTCTCGAACTGAGGAATTTAGGAGCTTTTTGATTTATACGAACAGGCGATATGTCAAGATTTGGGGAGTATTTGTGAACACACGTTACGAAAACACATGTGAAAATTTACGGAATTCGTAAAAACCATTTAAAAGGCTGTATATATAGAACTCGTTCATCATTTGAAATCGGAAAAAGCTACAAAACTCTTATATGTCTTCCGCTTTGCCGGTAGATTCATCAAAACTATCTCGATTATCTTCCCGAAATCTTCACCAGATAAGACGAAGGGTCTTGGGCAGTTGCGCGTGCAAATTAGTGCCGCCAATTTCTCCCTCGTGGCCTGTTAAAGAGGCTAGGAATAGACTTCTGGTTGGGGTAAGGGAAAGTAACGCTGCTCAGTCTTGGAGAGCAAGTGATATAATTCCTGGCTAGTCCTGAGTACTATGTAGCGTACTTGCCACCTGGTCTTCATCACTGACTTACCATTACACCGTCATCATGGACAAGATTGTGTGTATTCTTCTTGTGTGTTCCTTTCACTTCCAGGCATTCTGTCACAAAGAAGGTAAGAACCCCCCTTTTGTTTATCATAATGGTACTGAAGATAGTTTGTAGCGTTTGATAGGTCGTCGAGACATCCGCACGTGGATATAGCGTTACAGGTTTGTATCATGTGCGTGCACATGGACCCCGCTGTGTAAGTACAAGAGATAAGTAGCACGCCGATAGCGTTGTTAAATTTGCGTTTTGGTCCGAAACTCTGTTGAAATTTCGCATAGGGAACATAAATTAATCATTTGATAGGCTACTTCTTTTTTCAGTTCTTCTTCTTAGATAAACGTGGAAATGGCGTTGCTAAAAAGCAAACGGCTTTATTCGTCCACTCTGTTAGAAATTCGGATACTATGTGTCCAGAACAGATGGGCGATTGATACATTCCTGTATCCAACGCCGCTAATTCTACGTAAAGGTCTGTACGCGATATGTGGTCGCTTTTGGGTAGCTTCCATATGTAACGATACACTGATTATTCCGGTGTCCACAGACATGTATGTGATTCTGTAAAGTATTATGGTAGAATAGCATTTTTGAAATATGAAATTATTAAAAATCTGTAAACATGCAATATTTAAATAAACTGATACACGTTCTACATAGAAGTTTCATAATGATGAAGTGTGGCGGCGCGTGGTTAATGGAGACATGTTGATATCGTTAGGTATTGATAAGGCCACGTGATCCTTTAACTACATGTACACCCCTTTACACATTATGGACCCAGTTTGTGGGAAGAAGCAATACGGTATCAAAGAAGACTGCGTTGTCTTGTGGAAACGATGTCTGCACTTGTTGCCATCCAAATATTGGCATTATACCAACTTTCTTGCTACGCCAAGAAAACTCCCTGCAACTATAAAGATGATTTATTGTCAGGTTCAGTGCACACTAGTTCTAGCATAGTCGGACAGACCATCATTAGTACCATAGAACAAAGTCCTTTAGTTGCATTATCGCCATAAATAAATCAACCAAGAAAGGGTTCAGTCTTTATGCCAGACTGTAACAAATCTGGAAAGTGTGAGTCATTATAACTCTTTGGGCGAGATTTACAAGGGAGAAACCTCTTTTGGCAGCAAGCGTGAAGTTTAGGGGATACATTACGCTATTTAAACCAGGTGTTAACAGTCGAGCTGTAAATCTTTTGTAATTAGGCGACGGTTAGCGCACTCTTTACGTACGTACGTTTTAGAGTACTACAAGGCGATCGCCTATGTCCTATTCTTTTTATTGAAATGTGGATGTATCCAATATTTTCCACCTGGAAATCATTATTCTGTTAATTACCTGTACTAATTCAATAAATTTACACCACGTTGCTTTGACTTTACAAGATTGATTTGTTTTAATTAAAATTCTTGATGATAAAAATCACATTTCTGTTTTGTTTGAGTTCAGTTACCTATCTTTCACGTTATTTTGCTCTTTTGTTATCGATATATTATATTTATTAGTCATTTATTAAATAATTATTCATTTAGAAAATAAAATGTTTCTCAGGCATCACTTTATTTGTGGCCGTGACAGCTTTTTATTGTAATTTAAAAATAAATTAAGAATTTGCAGCATCAGTTTTGCTTAACCCACAATCTATTTGTCCACCAAGTATATGGGTCTACAGAAACGGATGTGCTTCCGTTGTATACTTCTACAACTTATTTTGATAAAAAGAAAATACTTCTCCCTCGTCATTATGTTTTCCTTCAACAAGGAAAAAGAAAATCCTACCGCCCTCGTCGTTTGTTTAAAAAAAGTGTGCCCGAGAAACATATTTTCAGTATATCCAACCGTATATCATCAAGGGTTCGATAACATAATTTATCAACTAAAGTAAAATCGATATTTCAACTGGGTGACATAAACTGTTGTTCTACTCAGTGATATACACATGGCAAATGTTGTCTGACAAGAAAGAAGACAATGTGTCCGTAAAAGTAACCATATGGAATAAGAGTATCAAAATCTAACAGTTTAAGAAAGTAACAATCATTCATATAACGTTTCGCTTTTTTTGTATATAATCTTTTATAAAATGTTCGTATTTTGATCTCTAAAAACATATTACGTTATAATGAGAAATGAAATGGAATATTGTTTGCTGTAACGTGAGCACTTCCATTCTTTTAAGTCAACTGGTCAAACTTTAGTATATGCGTTTTAGTCTAAAGTCGCTAGTAACAGCACCATATATTATTAAACCTTCAAAATTACAGATTTTGAAAGCAAAACGAAGAGTTTATATATTAATTACTGGTTTGAACTGGAAAGAATTTTAAAAAGTGGATTTAAAAATTGAATGTTATAGCCTTTTTACCAATAGTTGTCAATAAGTGTTGTTTAAAAAGATGACATTTCACCAGCCAGTTACTGCCTTATTTTGCAACGTAACATATATTTTGATGTGTGTAAGTCAACTTGATAACAAAACTAATGTTTTTATATCTGAAACCTTCATTTTATAACGTAGTTTAGGAACAAGGACAATATTTAGTTACAAGTTCAGTCCTACTTTCTTAAAATTTCAACTAGAGAAGTTTTTCTTTGAATAAAATATTTCGCAAAATCTACTTTTCTCAAATCGAGAGGGATAAATTCATTCTATTTATCGTAATGCTCCCACAGCATCACATTTCAATTTTGAATATTGGGGTGCTTAAATTTTCCCCATGTATATCTCCTGTAATCATAAGTCACCGTTAACGTCTTGTAAAATATGACGATAAGATGATCGTTACCAAGCGATCTTCCAAAAAGATATTTATGAAAATCTAAATGTTTTAGTCGAGTTTATGTATATCTATGAAATATTCACTTCTAATTTTCGATGAAACATCCATGATATTTGACAAGAAAAGTCAAATGTAATCAATCAATATACACGATGTTTTGTATTTGTTAAGTCTATTCACTGGTGATACATGCGGTCATCGGTAACCTGTTATAATTGTGTCAGACAGGATATATTTAAGAGAACATATATTTAAGAGTACTATAGGATATGGTTTGTAATTGAAGGATAAACGTTTAACTATCGACATGTTTAGCGGGTCGATCTTTAATCAAGATGTTGAAATGATGTTTAAAATTCTTTGAAATAGGTATTTAAAAAAGATCTTTTGAAAATTGTGTAAAATGGAAAAATATTGCGAGATGCGGGTCGGTGTATTATTGTAGTACTAATTTATTTTTGCACAAAATATGGAAGATCTTCAAATTGATGAGAACCATTTGATTTTCTTAATAAGCATTTTAAAAGCTGGTGTGATAAATAAGAAGATAACTTCCTTATTGCAATGAATGCAGCATGTTTGTGTGGCTTCTGACAATGTTATCATCCCTTTCTTGCAATTGCTACCCGTGTCAGTGTCATATTCTACAAACAGTTTGCAGCCAGAGCCAGCATTAAGAGGATGCCTTTTACATACAGTATAACTTGCTCTTCTTTAAATAATTTCAAATTAATAAATACTGTGTATTCATTATGTTTAATTGCTTGTGGGACATCATATAGTGTAGTTGTTAGCCTGCTAAGCTTCGAATTATCAAGAGGTCCGCGCTTCTAATCCCGCCAGAGGGCTCGGCAACTTTGTCTGCTGTAGCGAACTGTTTTCCATACAGTAAGGTTTGGGTGCAGTGCTGCACTGAATTGCTGCGCAGTAGCACATGCGGTTCGCTAGTTCCAGCCGATGCTCGCAGGTTTCACTGCAATTGCACAGCCACAAAATGTGTTGTGAGTTTTCCCCTTCAATAATACCAGCCTACGTGATATAAACAGAAATCAGGATTTTTCAACTTACACTTGTGACTGGACCACTCGTGAAAATATAAATCACTCGTTTATGTATAAGAAATGTCAAATATTTTTCGATATAAATCCATATATGGTGTCGAGGTCACGGTGGCCAAATAGGTAAGCTGTTAATACAGCCAGTGATGCATCGATGGCAGTTTGTGCCAACTACTCTGAGGTTGTAGGTTCGATGTAGGTCGTAGGTTGTAGAGATATGTTCCGAAAATAAACTACAAGAATCGACCTGCAGGTGTGTGATCCCAAATTTGTAACTTCTTGCAGTAGGAGTTAACATATATTTGTTTATGGTCTCCAACGTGTTATGTCTATTTGCAGATGAGTCAATAATCATTCACTCGATAAAGAAGAGGAACATTGCCGAGGAACTTGGGGTCAGTAAAACGTTTACTTTTAAGTCTATCAACCATTCACTTTAAGCATTTGTAATTACTAGATTATACCATCCTTCATGTTACAAAATCTTTGCATAATTCGCATTTATCTATCACCCCATTGCGTTTTCATTATTAAAATGTTATACATGGTCAAAATGTAACTATACAAATTAGAATCGACCTGTTTGTCTACATTTCATCTCTTAGCTAATCAGTTATATCAAACCAAATGGTCTAATAGCATGGGTCGTTGTCCGTCGTCCGTCCGTAAACGTTTCACGGATATAAAACACATTTCACTATTTCTGAATATGTTGCAGCCCATTCCATTCAGACAACGAGAGGAGCCTCCTCAGCCAATTGTAGATCAGGAGGGAGTGGTGGGTCATACTGCGGTCCTCAACCCCAACCTTCACGAGGATGAGGACCACGATCCTCGGACTTCTATAGCTGGAGGTAGCGGGTCATCGTTTGCAGCTAGAAATCCGTTATACAGACAGTACCTACCTGATAGAACCCAGGGGGATGAACAGGCACCAACATATGACTACAGGCAATCTGAAGGTTCCCAGACCCATGGGGGATCTTATACCCATGTTCAGGAAAGCGAGAGTCGTTCCCACGAATCAGAGTCCGACTCACAAGCAAACCGAAGATCGTCAGGATCTCAAGCTGATACTCGATCATCAGGCTCACAAACTGATTCTAGATATGCTGGGTCCCAAACTGGCCATAGATCGACAGGTACCCAAACTGATCATAGATCGACAGGTACCCAAACTGGCCAAAGATCGACAGGTACCCAAACCGATCCACGGTATAGCTCCAGAGCAGCTGGAACTCAAACTGATCCTAGGTATGCAGGGTCTCAAACTGGTCACAGATCGACAGGTACCCAGACCGATCCTCGGTATAACTCAAGAGGTACCCAAACTGATCCGAGGTATAGCTCCAGAGGTACCCAGACTGACCCTAGATACAGTTCCAGAGGTACCCAAACTGACCCTAGATACACAGGTCAGGGTTATACACCTTCAGGTGCTACTGCCACTTACAGTCCAACAGGAACAAGAAGACAGGGATCAACACGTCATAGCACAGGGCAAACAGGGCAAACAGGACCCACTGGCCGTAGACAACCAATCGCTGGAGTTCATCCACTTGGTCCCATAGTATCCTATACTGGTCAGCAGCCAACAGGCACTCGGCAAGGTTCCACAAGACAAGTGTATCGGCAGACACCAGGCTATAGAAACACATACACCAGTGTAAGACAACCAACCTACACTTCAGGGGGACAACCTGTATACACTGCAGGTCAACCTACGTACACTGCAGGCCAACCTACTTACACTGGGGGACAACCAACATACATTGGGGGACAACCAACATACACTGGGGGACAACCAAGATACACTGGAAGACGTCAGTACCCGTCTGGAGGTTACCAGACTGTATACCAAGGTTCCAACCAATATGGAACAGGACAACAGCCTTACTACGCTGGGGGAACTGGTCAGACATATGTTCCTTATGGATATAACTCTCAAGGTGGTGGAAGAACATACCCTTACAATCCATCCCAGGGGTCCCAGGGGGTGAGTCTTCAGATGAAATTGTTCCAATATATAATGCATAATGCTCGTGACATAGGATAATCGTTTGTTTTTACCTTGAAGTTTAACTCTGATTGTTGATAATTAAATGCACAAGAGATAAGATGTCATTACTGTTCTACCATAAGAAACACCAGTACATCCCAGATCGACAAATGGTTAAATATTCTTGGCCTCCTTTCACAAGGCCCCCTTAGGCTAAGGTGATCTCAATGGTATATCTACGGCTAAGAGTGCCCTTAGCCTAACGGGCCCTGCGATAGTCGGTCCTGACTGTCGTGTAGACATCAAAGATTAACGGTGGATGAGCAATATCATTAATGTGGACGTAATGATAAATCAGCACTCAGTGAAGCTTCTATCAAAATGCCCTCCATCACAGTATAGATTCCTTTTATCACGCATAATGATAGAATAGTCTCCGACATGCAACGTATTAAACAACGAGGACTCCTTCTTTCAGACATGCCCGGACACCGGGATCAGAATGAGAATAAACGGAATGGACTGCGCCAGGGCTGTTGACCATTATGGTTCTTTTCTGTGTTACCGCCATGAGTTGACTTCACGAGAGTGCTGTGAGAAATGTCAACCACTCAAGAACCCCGCTCAAGTCGGTAAGAAAATTTAGAACAAATCAAGTAACTTAAATGACAGATACTTTTATTAGGGAACCACACACACTGGAGAAGGTAGCAATATAAACGAACAGAATGCATTTATAATCATTGTTTCGAGAAATAAGTTTCACGTTTAACAATTGTAATTAAGTTAGTATAACTTTTTTAGAACTTGTTTCAACCTGATAAACCAATGCAATATTCATTCATACCATTCCATCAAGGTCACCGAAACGCCTCTCTTCCCTGACCTTATCACCATGTTATCAGATCGAATGAGATAATTGTAGGGTATATATGTCAATTAGATTGTAAGAACACTTCGAACATATTTGTTAAAGTAATTGGTTTATCAGTTTCGGTTGATGAACGTCGTATCGTTCATCCCCGTTATGCTGTGGTTATGGTGACACGTGGTCAAGTGACATATATAACTACTCTTATCAATACAGTAAAGCAACAATAGACAATTTTTGTCACCTTTTTTGGTGACCCGACAAACAGGGTAATGTTAGAGTTTGAGGGTGTACGAGGGTACATTATAAATATCCACTGGTACTGATATTATATCAGAAGGAATATCGTACCATTCTTATTCTTGGTTTGTTCCTAGGCTGTGAGTACGGGGACCATTCCTACCAATGCCGTCAGATCCAGGCACATGATTGTTACGATCTGAGGAATAGACAGAGCTGCTGTCAGACCTGTGATCGCCTCCGAGTTGGTGAGTAAAACTTGTTCTTATCCTGCCTCAATACATGTATAATGAGTGACTATCATATAAAAATACCGAACGTTAACTTACCTTACAATGATAAATCGCCATGAGATAATAATGTAAGAAGCAGTAATTTCTTGGAATTGTGGACTCCTATAGCTGTTGACAGATACCTGGTGAACCATTAGAATAAGTAACTGTACGCCACATCCTCAACCAGTGAATCAAAACGATGGCGGTACTAGCATTTTGCTTTACGAAATGTAACCGAAATGTCATTTTGCAATGACATATATGGTTTATGTTTTCGAGAATACCAGGTGACACTGGTTGTTGTTATATATGCATTTGAAGCCAAAATTATATCCCCCTCCTCTATTCCACAGCGGGTGCAGACAGTGGGTGCGAGTACGGGGATATGACTCCGCGCTGTCAGCGGGTCCAACAGAACCCCAGTCTGTGCTACATTCCCGAGAACCAGAGACTATGTTGTAGCACCTGCAGCAGACTCAGTCGAGATGCCGAGGGCCAAGGTGGGTCACATGTATAGAGATTATTAACCGAGGAAGTGTGGCATACACGTATGATTTTTACGAATTCTTCAAACGTGTGTGACTCTTTTATTGCCTAAGAGAGAGGAGTAATATACCAAAATTAGCAGTTTGAGTTTCGTAAAAGTCATATGGCACACTTTCGGGTGTAATCATTTCTTTCTTACCCATCCTATTCCATTTGAACCGCCTGAAAATAGCTAGAAAACAGCCCACTTCTCCCGCGACTGGATGCTAAGCAAACGCAATGTACACAAATCATGTGTTCGTACAACTTCTCAAAACAAGGCATAATCCCTTAAGGTTTCCTTTATTAGGTAATCGGAGCTCTCTATGCATTTCAGGTGCAGCAATCCACTATCTTAGCACCAAAAAGCGAGGGAAATACTGCAAAGCTTAAATCAGTCAGTGATGGAGATTGGCAAGAGTTATGCCTTGCTTTGAGGAGTTGGTGCTCGTATCGAAAATATTAACATGATAATTTTAATAACATGTATACGGTCAATAAAAGCTCTTACTTTATTTCATCGAATACATTCTCGAATAAAACCTAGACGTCAAATACAACTCTGAGGAAAAGAACGAAAAGTATTGAAGCGCGTCTTCGAGCTGAATCTGGAAGATGTTAGGGGTTGTTGAAGGAAGTTGAATCCCGGTTTCGAAATATTCCCTCCCCTTTTGAAATTCCTGAATCCGTTTATGCCACAAATTATAGGAATGGGCATCCTCTGTAGCGAAAAACATATGAATGCTAATATACAATGGAAAAACACCATGTTCACAAATGTTCCATTATCAATTTACATATCTAACTACTTGTATTATTTTGAATGTAAAGGCCATAGAAGTACTTTTGTCTGTAACAAGAGTTCTCATCTGCAACTAATTTTACTCAATTTGAACTCCCCAGTGTGCCCATGGGGTGATCAGAATGCAAACCTTTGCCGACCGTTTGACCAGTACGGAGGCGTGCGCATCAACTGTTACGCGGAGCCAATCAGACGGCTCTGTTGTCAAACCTGTGAGAGACTCAAGAGCAGGATGCCTGCGAATATGCCGGGTAAGAGTTGTCTCCCCTGCGTTAGTCCAATTCAATTCAGAAACAGCCCATTAGTATAATCAACCAAGACGCTCTCTAATGGTTGCATGTTTCTCCTAAATACGAATCATTTCATTTGTACAAGATGGTATAATTCCCTGCAGAAATAGTTACCTGAAACCATGGTCTGATTGCAATTTGGCCACGGTCACCACGGCTGATCGATATCGCAATGAGACCCCATTTTAGTTTTTTCATGCTGCAATCTTTCTGTTGTTAGTCGACATCAGATTTCATTCTGAATTTGGGCTGCTGCTTTTGATTGCCATCATACTCAATTCAGACCGCGGTTAAGCTTGCACAGAGAGCAATCTGACCGGGTTAGGTACTGTATCTCGATGAAGATATACATGTTTGCTATCTAAGGTAAGTGTTTGTGAAAGAGAACAGTACTGTTTTATAAAACGTCGCTATATTTTTCAAACATCTTTCAGCGGGCTGTGACTACGGAGATCGCCCTGTCATCTTCAACACGGGAGAGTTCGGGAGCCTCAACTGTACATCTTTCTTCAGACATTTCCCCGTGGAGCAGTGTCAGCTGAACCAGGCTGTCTCCATCAACTGCTGTTTTACCTGTCATCGCTACACGTCAGGGGGGAGAGGCAGAAGGAGGGAGGGGGTAGAGGATTCGGGGAGGGGGTAAACGTACTGGAGGGTTGTCGGATTCTTTCAAACTAGTAAATACAGTCATTGGCAAACTCCAAAGTGAGCTGTGATTGAGTATTTTGCGTTTGTCATTCAAAGTTTTATAGGTTTATGTTTCACATAGCAGTTAAGTCGCCATCCTGGTTTCATTAAGTCGGGGTTGACTAATTAGTCTGGCATTGGGACTAATTTGTTGGACATGCATACAATCTGGTACAATGATTAGTACAGATATGTGGAAGCGAGGGTGTGATATAACTGCTTTTTGGGTGAGAAAAATCGACCACTCACTCATAGGAGAATCATTATATATTCTATACAATTATTTTATTATAACTATTATATTTACCCAAACATTACGTAACTTGACACTATAGTAATTACACATAAAACCGTTATTCTGAACTTACATAAAGATATTAGTGAACCCTTAAGCCAACAATAACTTGAACAATTGGTGAGATATCAATAAGGTCAAGTTTGTTGTTGACCAATCATTAGAAAATTAAATATAAATTAAATACTATTGTAAGACATGAACGGGGAGTATAGCATAGCCCTTGGGTTGATTCATTTGTACATGTATAGTAGTTCATATATCGTATGTATATATGTCAGTTCTTATATGTTTTGTTATATTTTATTGTGTGCTGATGTTATGTGTTGATAAAGTAATTGAAGACGCTGTTAATTATCAATAATTAATTACTCTTAGCATAGAATGTGTGCATTTCTTTCAACTTGCATCCTATAAACACATGTTTCTCATATTCATTATTATTTTAATATAATCGATTCAAAGATTTTGTATACAGATTTGCTATAATTGTGTCGTACTCATTAACGAATTAAGTGTTTAATACATGTACCAATAAGGACATCAGCAAATAGTAATTGAATTTCAACTATCCCAACTGGTGTTCAGTCATCTATGAGTTCATATAAGTGTCTAAACTAAGCTTTAAGTAGAAATGACAAGATATTGTTTGATGGTCAACTTCATTGTATCTTCAAAGGGACGTTTATCTATCTACACGGTATATATAATAACGAAGTTGGCGATTCATAAATATCTCGCAATGTCCATACTGTCAAATCCAAGAAAATACGTACCTAAGAAAGTCACCTTTCGTGTCTTAACTCATCGTAGATGTCATGGTTTGTGCATCCACTTGGCTAGATTTTCGGAGTTCTCCTGCTACTACGGTATATATCATTATTAACATGTGGGCTACATTAGCGATTGGAAAGCTTCGAAAATCTAGTAACTCAACTGTCTTGTTCACAGTGCTACAGACATCACCCTGGGTTTATAATAGCAAAAGTTATTCCATAAACGAAAGTGGGTTTAACGTATTGATAAATATAGCGCCGTACAGGAAGTCGTTTCAGCAGCATAAGGCAATGTGTGCAAAAATGCTGTCTAATTGGCAATCGTTGGTGTTTTGTTCAGTTTGTTCTACGTTCATCGTATCGAAGGAATTTGGGGTTGTAAATCCAGGGTGGCGTCACGAAGAAAATAGATACTTGATTTCCAGGATAATTCATTTCATGTGTTGTTGAAACCTTAATAAAGTTAAACGAACCATTAAATGGCGACTAAAAAAATTCAACATTGCATGATATTTATTTTTCATGATATCATATTTCCAGGTTCACTTATATCAAGGAGAAGATACTAGAATGTAACTGTGAACTCCATATAATGTTTAAATCGAACTTATATGTGTTGTTCTTATTAGGACCGTTGATTATGTATGTAACTAATAAAGTCTCAAAAATTTATTTTGATAATATTTGAAAAACATTGTTATATATTCACGTAGCACGTATTCAAAATGTATCTTTTTATCTTTGACGCTCATTACGACGTTTCACATTTTTTTACTTTGATAAACTAGTTTGCAATAAATTTTTAAGTTAGAAAGTGTGTTATTCATTTCATATTTTACCCGCGCATGTATCTTGTTGCAATAAAGATATCGTCAGTGTTGAACGGTAAGTATTTTCAAAATATAATTTTTAAAATATGTGTAACGTGTTTATGAATATATCAACACATTTGTCAGTGGTTTTGATTACAAACCAGGGAAGCGTGTCATAATGTCCGATCTGTATAAAACAACGCATCAAAGGTATCTTCAAGCTACTGACGCAGCCGTCGGCATCGAAATGTTCGTATATGGATGGAAACTTAATTAGCTGTTGCTGCTCGACGGGTTCCGTTCTCTTCCCACAGAGGTTACTTCCTTCAGAGTTCCGATTCTAATAGAAAGTAACCTCTGTGGGAAGAGAATGGACGGTATCATGCGCTGGGGAATCCAAGATCTCATATGCTATCTCTCAAACACCAATTACATTTAAGATGGTACTGGACACAAGTTACCATTCACACATTTTTATTATTTATTTTTCTGAGTATGTGTCTGCCCTGTGTATTTAGTTTAATTCGCAGTAAATGCTACGCAATAACCACAATTATAATTGATTCAAGCATATATACAAAGAACATGTGTCAAACCAAGTGTGGCATTACCTCTCTTCTCGTATAGTTTAAAAGGTAACAGTAATGTGACCACAGGAGTTAATACACGGTTTTAAATTGTACCCTTCTAGTGAAACTGGTTTCTCTAATTTTGCCACGATGGGTGCGCAATTTAATCGCGTTCAACCCGCTGCGATGTTGCGCACTATCGAAACGCCGCGTTATAGATAAATAGTATAGAGTCCGCCCCAATACCTAACATGCTGTATCACGAAGCTGTCCTCTCTCTGTTATCTGTGGCGCAATATTACTTGATCTCGTGTTGAGAGGTCAACAGGCAGTTACGGAGGATGAAGTGACCTGTATTTAAGGTAAAACTGTGATACAGAGTGCATAGTATTCCATGATTAAAAGATCATTGAGCGTATACTAGAGCACAAATCGCAAATACCGGAATCATACCCGAACTCGCTATGCTTAACACACGTGATGAAAATTTATGAATTTACTACTATATAAGTTCTTTTGAACAGATTTGGTGATTCTGTTCACAGGCTTGGGAGGAAATATGGATATGGGTACTGCATAACCCATATCCATATTTCCTCCCCAGCCTGTGATTCTGTGCGCTCAGATGATGTTTATTAGCATAAACAAGAGGATTAATTTATAGGGATCATAATTCGTGAATTAGGCAAACTGCTGACATGTAAAATATGTTTATTCCGGGAACAGTGTGGTATGAAGATCGAGGAGATAGTACAACATGTGCAATTATAATATTAAATAAATGATGAACACACTATCCAATGGGGCCACTGTCCCATTATACAGGTACATATGTTATGATAGTTGAGTAATCGATGAAGCGCCGTAAAATCACACATTTGACTCACTAGAGTTGTTTTTTAAGCTTGAGCTTCTCTTGGGTGCTAAATACATATTCAGCTACGATTTGAATAATTACGTGATTATGTTAGTCGGAGCAATTCACAAATAGTTGGGTAAATAATTGCAGTGATTAGATGTTACGAAACAATAATAAATGCACAAACGGGGTTATACCCTTGAATTTCATTTCCACACCGTTCTCGATAAAAGAACAGTCCCCTTGAGTTGACAAGGAAAACACAATACTAACAGTGTGTCATGTCAATGAATGATATCAAAGCCATATAATGCTGTAAAGATGAAGTACCTAGAAACCGGGTGATATATCATGTCTATCAAGTTGTCAAACGTGAACACTGCAAACATGTCTTATGTTTTTTCGTCGTCACGCACGTGTTTGAACACTTTAAGACTTTTGCTGAAAAGTTTCTTGTATGTATTTATGTATATCGTTAGGAACTTACTTTCACGTTGAATATAACAAGATTTCCAATTTCTATTGTTTTGGAAAAAAACATTATTGTGAGAAAATCAAGTTAACTTTTCAATTTAAGACAGTGAAGTGTATGCAAACGGTACGGTTCATACGTCAGATAAAGCCCCCACGTGACATTAGTTACAACACAGGCCTATTACTTCCATCTTCTATAACTCAACCCAATGGATGCTTCGTTCTGTATATATATCAACCTACATCCGTATACTCGTTCTCTTCAGACAGTCTTTTCAAGATCGTATCATATGGTTAGCTTTGGTTACATTTCTGTATCACCCGGTACGAGGGACTTTCAACGTTGTAAACTTAAAAACGGTTGATAAGATGGAGAAACCCCTATTTCTCGGATTTACCAGAGATTTTGGACCCTAAGAGTCGGTTACATCCTTCGGCCCTCCGGGCCTCAAGATGTAACCTCCTCTAAATTGAGGTTTCTCCATTACTTAACACCAGGATGGAGAAACGAATAGTAAGACACGTAGATTCTGGAGGCTGTGGCCTTGAGGTGCAGGAAGTCAACGGTTACTACTACCCAGCTCCAGGAGACACTGAAGTTCTTCGAAACTACCACTCTATCAATATACGACCTGATGACATCCTCCTAACTAACTATCCAAAATCAGGTAAGTATCTTATATACTTTAAAATGCCTTATTTCTATAACGTCCAACTCCTTGAAAATAAGGGTAACCAACGATTGAGAAAACTGTCAACGCCTTTGAGGAGCGAATGGATCTCGTCATTATGTATTAACACTCTTTGGTAACTGCAACAATCAGCTGCCCAGGTTTTGCTTCAATGTTCAAATTGTTCAAGTATACGACAATGGAGATGGATCGATCAAACACTGCGAGATTGAGTGATTTTGAAATTGCGCAGGCTAGTGTGAGAAAGTTCTCTAACCAAACTGACTACTGATCACAACTATACAAGTTTCGAAAGTGGTCGCAAATGCACTGACCCTACTGCGTTGGATGTGAATGGCAGCACAACTCCGTGTCTACCAAGTTGAAGTTAGGAGTTTGTATATATCATTATTAGCTCGATATTTGAGACAATAATAGTATAATTGATAATAAACTTCTAAACAAAATTCCTGATTCGAAAACAAAACTCATTTACTCCATGCAAATATACTGTAGAGGGATAGAATTAAAGATGAAAGGTGAGAGATGATATAACGAACGGTGACCTTTGTTGAATGGATGAGTTGATTTGCTTGTGGTCAACAGGAAGCCATTGGCACTGGGAGATTCTGAGCCAACTTGTTGCTAGGAAGGCTGAAAACATTCGAGAGACCTGGAATGGAGATCTGATGATTGAATGGGCGTCTCCCTCGACACTCGAGTCCGTCCCTTCCCCCAGAATACTCAACACGCATGTTCATTTTGAACAACTTCCGGTAGGCATCATCGAGAAGAGGTGCAAGATTATCCACCTAATGAGGAACCCAAAGGATGTAGCAGTATCCATGTACAACCATCACTTGAGGTTGAAGTCCATGTACAAATATGACGGTGAATGGAATAACTACCTGTCTTTATTCCTTGAAGGAAAATGTACGTACAGTGTGGAACTTGATATTGCAAAGCTTTATTGATGACCAACTTCTTAATTGTTATAACTTTTTGTTAAAAAAGAAAAATGATCATCCATAAAACATTGTCATTTATTTAATTCCTATCAAACAATATGAATAGTAACTTTATGATAATTGTACTTATATTGTCACCCATAACTCTGATTTATAGAAATAGGTTACTTTATTTTAACAACAACAAAAGCATATGTTCATAATTTTACTCGACGTTCAGTGTGTAGGCGTGAAGTGTGAGACTGTTCGTTATCAGGATTCACTTATAAGGGGATGTGTATAGTTGTTTGCTGGTTGTTTGCAAGAGTCACTAGTTGTGGTGGATCAGGAGATGGGAGAATGGTCGTTTGCATGATCCATTTAGGGAGGCGTGAGTATAATCGTTTGCAGGATCCATTTAGGGAGGCGTGAGTCTAGTCGTTTGCAGGATTCACTTAAGGAGACGTGAGTCTAGTCGTTTGCAGGATCCATTTAGGGAGGCGTGAGTCTAGTCGTTTGCAGGATTCATTTAAGGAGGCGTGAGTCTATAGTCGTTTGCATGATTCACTTAAGGAGGCGTGAGTCTAGTCGTTTGCAGGATTCACTTTAGGAGGCGTGAGTCTAGTCGTTTGCAGGATTCATTTAGGGAGGCGTGAGTCTAGTCGTTTGCAGGATTCATTTAGGGAGGCGTGAGTCTAGTCGTTTGCATGATTCACTTAAGGAGGCGTGAGTCTAGTCGTTTGCAGGATTCATTTAGGGAGGCGTGAGTCTAGTCGTTAGCAGGATCCATTTAGGGAGGCGTGGGTCTAGTCGTTTGCAGGATCCATTTAGGGAGGCGCGAGTCTAGTCGTTTGCATGATCCATTTAGGGAGGCGAGAGTCTAGTCGTTTGCAGGATTCACTTAAGGAGACGTGAGTCTAGTCGTTTGCAGGATCCATTTAGGGAGGCGTGAGTCTAGTCGTTTGCAGGATTCATTTAAGGAGGCGTGAGTCTATAGTCGTTTGCATGATTCACTTAAGGAGGCGTGAGTCTAGTCGTTTGCAGGATTCACTTTAGGAGGCGTGAGTCTAGTCGTTTGCAGGATTCATTTAGGGAGGCGTGAGTCTAGTCGTTTGCAGGATTCATTTAGGGAGGCGTGAGTCTAGTCGTTTGCAGGATCCATTTAGGGAGGCGTGAGTCTAGTCGTTTGCATGATCCATTTAGGGAGGCGTGAGTCTAGTCGTTTGCAGGATCCATTTAGGGAGGCGTGAGTCTAGTCGTTTGCATGATCCATTTAGGGAGGCGTGAGTCTAGTCGTTTGCAGGATCCATTTAGGGAGGCGCGAGTCTTGTCGTTTGCATGATCCATTTAGGGAGGCGTGAGTCTAGTCGTTTGCAGAATTCACTTAAAGAGGCGTGAGTCTAGTCGTTTGCAGGATTCATTTAGGGAGGCGTGAGTCTAGTCGTTTGCAGGATCCATTTAGGGAGGCGTGAGTCTAGTCGTTTGCATGATCCATTTAGGGAGGCGTGAGTCTAGTCGTTTGCAGGATCCATTTAGGGAGGCGCGAGTCTTGTCGTTTGCATGATCCATTTAGGGAGGCGTGAGTCTAGTCGTTTGCAGAATTCACTTAAAGAGGCGTGAGTCTAGTCGTTTGCAGGATCCATTTAGGGAGGCGTGAGTCTAGTCGTTTGCAGGATTCATTTAAGGAGGCGTGAGTCTATAGTCGTTTGCATGATTCACTTAAGGAGGCGTGAGTCTAGTCGTTTGCAGGATTCACTTTAGGAGGCGTGAGTCTAGTCGTTTGCAGGATTCATTTAGGGAGGCGTGAGTCTAGTCGTTTGCAGGATTCATTTAGGGAGGCGTGAGTCTAGTCGTTTGCAGGATTCATTTAAGGAGGCGTGAGTCTATAGTCGTTTGCATGATTCACTTAAGGAGGCGTGAGTCTAGTCGTTTGCAGGATTCACTTTAGGAGGCGTGAGTCTAGTCGTTTGCAGGATTCATTTAGGGAGGCGTGAGACTAGTCGTTTGCAGGATCCATTTAGGGAGGCGTGGGTCTAGTCGTTTGCAGGATTCATTTAAGGAGGCGTGAGTCTATAGTCGTTTGCATGATTCACTTAAGGAGGCGTGAGTCTAGTCGTTTGCAGGATTCACTTTAGGAGGCGTGAGTCTAGTCGTTTGCAGGATTCATTTAGGGAGGCGTGAGTCTAGTCGTTTGCAGGATCCATTTAGGGAGGCGTGAGTCTAGTCGTTTGCATGATCCATTTAGGGAGGCGTGAGTCTAGTCGTTTGCAGGATCCCTTTAGGGAGGCGCGAGTCTTGTCGTTTGCATGATCCATTTAGGGAGGCGTGAGTCTAGTCGTTTGCAGAATTCACTTAAAGAGGCGTGAGTCTAGTCGTTTGCAGAATTCACTTAAGGGGGCGTGGGTTATACTCGTTTGCAGGAATCACTTTAGGAGTGTGAGGCTGGTCGTTTGTAGGATTCATTTGGGAAGGTAGGAGTCTGGCCCTTGCTGATCGTTTTCAGGATTCACGGATTGAGATGTGAGACTAGTCGGTTGGTGGACTAGGAGACGGGTGGTTTGAGGCTGGTCGATTGCAGGATTCCCCTAGGGAACTGTTAGGCTGGTCGTTTGCAGGAATCACTTTAAGGCAGGTCGTTTGCTGGTCTCGTTTAGGATTCCCATATGATGGTGGACCGGGTGGCAAGAGGTGTGAGGCCGGTCGTGTTCAGGATTCACTTAGGTTGATTGACCATTAGGAGTGAGGCTGGTCATTATCAATATTATGTAGAATAGTTTGTGGCCAAGCCGGTCCAGATCTTTATGAAGGAGAGAAATGTGAGAAATGGGTGGTTGACTGTAATTCATGGTTTACAGATTAGAGTAAGTTATCTTGAAATAAACTTGGAAATTTGAACTTTACGATGTCTATCAAGCACTCGGGGTTGGCTTTTAACCGGCTTAGTTGAATGCATGTTTTTTCTTCAAGGTGACTGGGGCTCGTGGTTCGATAATACGCGCAGTTACTTGAGGGCAAAGAAAGCGCATCCAGATCTGCCAATTTTCGCTACCTATTATGAGGATATGATAAAGGTTAGTTATAAATTGATTTCCATATTCAAATGTAGATAATAAGAACAAAGACGCCGTCAAGAACAGTTTCATTACAATGTGAAGTAGTGTGAAATATCCTGAGCTTAAATTAGTTCAACAATGCATGATGTTTTCGAATTCACTGCGTCATTTGTATGGCAAGTTTCAAGAACCAACAAAACTGTTTGTGAATACTGAATGTATTCTTCTGCTAGTTTAAACAGGAATGCAAATCGTAGTTTGTTTTTGATATTTTAGAATTGGTGTTTCAAAGTTCGTTTTGGTACAAATGAAAATTGACAATATCTGTAAATGCTTGTTTGTTTCGATATCAGAATATTAATTCATGATTCCAAATCTATATTAACGTCTTATAAACACTTGGTGTGAAATGATGTTCCTCTACTGCCACCTACGTTATGTTTAATTCAGGACCCAACGTCTAGTCTGAAGCGTGTAGCAGCCTTCCTTGAGATTGAAGTCGATGATCAGCTATGCAGAGACATTTCTGCTAAATGTTCCATGGCAACCATGAGAGCAGTTGCCAAGGAAACCGGAAAAGGTTTAATACAAGATGGGGAACCCATAATTTTCAGAGAGGGTAATGTTTTGTCATTTGCGGTGATGAAATCACATTTTATTTTGATTATAAATGGTGAAATTTATTATTATTACATAAGCTTAACTTCTTGAAAAAAATTCGTTTGCAATTGTGACGCCATGATGTTAGTACCGACTTCTAGGCGGAACACTTAGTTTCATCACACCGTCGACTATTTTGTCAGAATCCTAAACTTATACGAGATTTATCAAGTCTTCAAAGAAAATGAGAGGGTTATTATTCGACTTCATCGACTTAATCCTATTGTTGCAGAATGTCAACGATGTCGTTGTGATAGGAAATGAGTAGAATAACATGTTATGAATACGGATGTTGACCAATATGTGCCGTCATTACGTAGAGGGTAATGTCCGAATAACTCTCCATTCCTTAAAAATAATGGAGCCGCGGCCCATTATTTTTAAGGAATGGAGAGTTACGAGGGTATTACCCTACTTAAAGTACACTCAAAGTATTGCTTTTATCAAAATTGCTTTTAAAAGTTAAAGAAATTATTTGATGTGATGTGCAAAACTCCATTACTGGAAAATAATGGAGTGAAAGAACAATAGGATGACGTCACAAGTGTAATAGTATAGTGATCTGTACCTGAACTTACCCGGCATCTATCAGTAACCCATTTTAGAAAATAGTAAATCTGGTCACTTTTATACACAATGAAAAGGGTGCAAAAGGTCAAATATCCGAAATGAGTGATTGTTCATATAAATAACATTTTCTCGATGTCGTGTCGATATACAACTGACACCTTTCCTCCCCATGCAGGTGGAGTGGGTGGATGGAGACACTGGTTCACTGTGGCGCAGGAGGAAGTGTTTGACCGTGTGTATGCCCAGAAGATGAATGGAATCGATACATCTCTCCTTTCACTGCAATACACGTGATGAACTGAAAGAGATGGCACGAGATAGGGAGACGATAATTCAACGGAGTTACTCCAGCATGTGTTTAGATTATCTGAACGGAGTGTGATTTTGATTGAAACATATTCTATTCACATAGAAAAGGAGTGTGTGTGTGTGTGTGTGTGTGTGTGTGTGTGTGTGTGTGTGTGTGTGTGTGTGTGTGTGTGTGTGTGTGTGTGTGTGTGTGTGTGTGTGTGTGTGTGTGTGTGTGATAGGTCATATATCTAGTATACGTGTAAACTCTATGTTAAATGGTTGACTTCTGCGCCGGTGTGGGAACCTGTATTCAATGTATTGTCTAATAATGAAAACAAGATTTGTTAAAGGTGCATCCATTGTGTTTCATAAAATTGTATTTTGCTTTAATACGTTCCAACTCACCACATGTGCTGTTTACAATACAAATAACTTCACTCAGCTCGCATATTTATCCACAATCGACAAATATATCATAATTACTAGTTTCCATTTAAAATCGAGTTACATCATTATGCATGTGCAGAAACCGAAACAGCATGTCCCATTTAGATGCACAGCAGTTATGTGACCTATTAAACATTATCAACTCAAATTTGTCTTTTTGTCTGTTATAAATAAGATTCCAAAATTACGTTTGACTCCTTGATGTGAGCCACATGCCGTGCATTGTCGGTTTTCGATCAGAAATCGCTACTTTTACCTTCATATTTTTCAATACGCTAAGTCTACTATGGTCAAAATGGTAGTTTTCTGTAACAGTCGGTACTTCTCGATAAAATAACACTATTTATAACGTTTGCAATATGTGACCCCCAACAACACAATGGATGTACCTTTAATCGGGATGAATATGCAACCCGAGTGAGATGACACGTGTGGTATTTAAAATGTATTTCCCAATATTGGCGTGTACACCATTCAGTCGATGACGATCAACATGTCATTTCAATCCTAGATGTGAAGTTTTGATTGGGCTATCAACGTCTTTTGTAGTTCAATTTGTGAAGGCACCTAAAAAGCTTAAACTTGTGCAAGGCAGCCCGCTCAACTTGTGTTTTAATACACTGTAGTCGAAGCGTTCATAAAATAGTTACTCCGGTCCAAAGAAAATAACATTTAACTGGCTTGTCTCCAGGCAAGAGGGAATTGATTAGAAAGTGTTTCAACACATGCCGAATACCAGAACTGTGCAGATATGATGTATATTACTCATGCCTCAGACAAATAGCGTATAATCAGGATTGTATAATGTAATATATGTTCTTAGAAATTGGACTATTACAAACGTACATTAAATCACCATTATGTAGACATTATTATTCAACAACAAGGATAAATTATTTAGCTAGAGTAATTTAAACCAGGATTATTTGAACATTATTTTCACAATCCCATAGTCTCTCAGCCTGTAATTAGTTGATATTCAGCAGAACTAACAAACCGACCATTACATCATTTTGATTTAACTTTTTATAACAACCAGCAAAAAGTCAGGTATTTCACAAAAAAAAGTATCTTGTCTGTGAATAATTTCAGCTTTGAATAAGGTTGGTTTCTTTCCGATCTAAGGGACTTTTGCATGGCCTTTTCTCAAACAGAACCTGCAATATGTAGGTGTCAGAAGGGTGTCAAGAGTATTTCAATGATTCCATACCCTAGAATTATTGCAGGAACATGGCCTGCAGTACCCTTTGATAAACACTGCAGTGAAACCAGCAGCTTTGCCTGGAGATCACAAGCCATGGATGGAACTTCACTAAATTACAATTTACCCAAAGTGCCTTAACATCTGCGACTGTGGTAGAATTCCTATTCCTTCAGGGTAATGATGTGCTACCATTGATTCTTGATCATCTATACATATATTATCCCTTGGATTTTTCATCAGGAAAAGTCCTACTCATATTAGGTGTCCTTGATATGTGTAAATGTAAAACCATCAAACTGCTACCGGGTATATCTAATGGTCCTGCCAGCATTTTACAATATGCTTTTGTTTTGCATTAACAATATGTGCTTGATGTTCCAACATATGGCTCATATTTTTTATTTGTTCTTGATTTTTCAGCCAGTAAGCTGCCAAGTTTGTCTTTGAACCTCCTAGTACCCGAGTATCTGCTGAACAGAAGGGTTTTACCATGCCACATTATTCATGTTTCAAGCCTTTCATTGTTTAATTCAATCATTACAAGAGTCAAGGGTGGATCATTTGAGTACAAGGTTTCCGGTGAAACACAACATGGTTGATACAAGTGAACAACTTCCCTCACAATTAATAACTTGTACCGGTCTCTACCATTGACTAACTTATGTCCAGCTGCATTTGTTGCCTTTTTCTGTGCTAGCATAGCAGGACCTTGCACCTGAAGTGTGCTGCTAGTCTAGTATAGAAAAGGTAACGAAATGCTACAAGGCTTAAATTAGCCAGTGATGGAGACTTATGGTAGTTATGGCTAACCCCTGTACTATCAATTTAGGAAATGAATTTGGAATGATGAAGAGATGGACAGACAGACAGACAAATGGACAGATGGAGTCGATTTCATTATCTACTCCTGTGTGAGTAACAACTGAACATCACAGTTTACTTGAATGTTTATTTGTTGGTTGATACACAATATACATATTTCCATACAGTGCTTCCACTGTACAATCGAATACATACATTCTGAGAGTATAGACAATAAATCATAATCTAACAAACATTCTTGAAACAATTTAAACATTCTTTACATACATTTTTGTCGTTTTAAAATATTAATGCTATAAATTTGATATCAGTTAATATATTTAAATCTGACAATCTTAAAGGAAGTCAATGCAATTTTCTTATATAAAGTATTTATATACATAAGAATTGTGTATAGGGCTTTAACAATTTTAGAATCAAGAAATTAGTTTCTTGTTCAAACTGTTTCCATGTTAACACATGCATACATTAACTGTACGTTTGTCTTGCGTAATTTCATAATATATTAGGACATTAGATAGCACTGATAGGTGACTAGGGGAATAATTTTTAGTAACGTTATTCAAATTAACATATCAGTATCATTTTGTTAAAATGAATCATCAAATCATAATATCGTTTTCAATAAATGAATAATATATTCAAATAAATTGATATATGTCACAGTAATTAATTGAATATTATTGAGAAAAAAAACAAGTCCATCTTATAACTATAGGGTCATCAAATTGTAATAAATAAATGCATTTTTGATACAAATAAACCAAGTTGTAAGGATGCAGTCCCGATATATAATGGTTGTATGAATACACAGCAAGGCACCGTCTAGAGTACAAGTCTACACATCCAATAGGACTCAGTAGGTACATAGTGTAAGTGTAACGTCTTGAGTATAGGTAATATTGCTGTAGTTAGGGTATATAATATATTTTTTTTTACATAAAATAGTGACAGTATATTTAACAAGTGTGTAGAAATAAAACATCTAAAACTGAAACAAAACCAGATCTTATTTTTTGTAATTTGTTGATTTATGAAAAGGTAGTAAAAAATGAAAATTGTCATTTCGTTAAGTTTTGAGAAAGCAGTAGATATGAAACTAGTAGAGCGGCTGTTGTGATTACTGCCACTCACAGATCTCATAAGCCATCTACATGAACATGTGGTCATTAAGTCCATTAAAATGATTACTTGCGTGATATCAGTGTTAGCGTGTGCACCAAAGCATTGCATCTAATCAAAAGCAGTCAATGATCCATAGAAATTGTTTTAAAACGTGAAGTGTTAAAATGTTACGGTGTAGATTTTTAAAGAAAATCCCTTTGGATGCAAATGACACTGGTTAAAACACTGGACATATATGAATGAGATAGGTATCACTCTGTAATGATTATTACTTCTTGATCATTAGTACATTACAGACCATACACACATAGCATACACATAGCATACACATAGCATACACATAGCATACACAGATACTGATCGAGTGTGTACTGAAATTACATTATAAACGAAACAAAAATTATGATCTAATCAGTTGATTTTATAAATACTTGACTAATGGTGTTCTGTATAAGTCATAAACAGTTTTAATTGAAAGATAAGCTGAAATTGTCAAGAATTTAATCGGATTGATTATTCCAAGTCTGTTATATAGCGTAATGACAAGACAGTAAACAAAGTGTTATCTAAATCTCAAGTCTATGATTGCTTCAAGAACAATGATAAAAATATTGATAAAAAAGCAAGCAGTTCATGTATGAAATGCATCCAATATTTTACGAATGAAAATTTATGCAAAAGTGTAGTGAAATGAAATAAATTAGCTTTATTTTAAACACAAAATATATTTTCTTCAACTGTTTTTTCTGAATTTGATTATTCTGGAAACAATCAGCTGTTATATCATAAGTCCAGTGTTTTTAAGTCTCCCACAGTGTTTAACATCCACCCTTACGAAAGAGAAAAGTGCTTTACTCAAAACAAAAAGATATGTGATAGCAAAAATCATTTAACTTCAATGTATATTAATCATTTATAATGAAATAACATTATATTTAACATCATAATTTAATAATAATGATGTCATAGGATTGTTTTGTAACTACTTTCTACTTTTCTACACATGTAAACAGCTTATAACATACTCAGTAATGTACCACTAATGTCTTTCATCTTGCAGATTATTAAGATATTTTCTTCCAAAACCCCTCCAGGTTGCCCTAATTGCACAACATATTGCATAGTTACTGATTTACAATACTATTGGGAAAGCTTTAATTGCAAAATATGAATAACAAATTCTAATATTTAATATATGTTATGTTCCATGCATATTGTAATGAGTAAGCAGGTAAAGGGTAGGGTATAAGGGTAGATTGCAGGAGAACTATTGCATAGTATGGGGCCACTGATGGAGAACTATTGCATAGTATAGGTCCACTGATGGAGTACTATTGCATAGTATAGGTCCACTGATGGAGTACTATTGCAAAGTATGGAGCCCTATTGCAAAGTATGGAGCCACTGAAGCCACTGATGAAGAAATAGGATATCATTTTTTGTTAACTGAAAATAGAGGAAAATGATAAATATTAAAGGCACAGTGCCTCTGAGGGATTTTCGGTTCAGATGAACAATTTGTGTATTGATGATTATAACACATGGTTAAAGTAAATGACACTCAAAGGAAGGTTCTTGAATATTTTTTTCTCAAAAATACACCTGGAAATACTGCCCTTTATTTTACCATAACTTCAGCTTATTTGTGTAGAATTTGTTGGTTCTTGTTAGGCAAATGAAATGATCATAGGGACACAATCACTCTTGTCAAATGACATCGATAGTATGGCTAGTTATCAATCTTATAAATTTCTAGCATGTCAAATTTCTGGATATCAATTTGTGTTTGAAATCCCAGTCATTCCCAGGTGAAATGTAATCATATATGTTATTGAAATTATAATTTGAAAAAGTTCATAGAAAATCCCAAAGACAAGTTTCACCATTGTGGCTATCAGCAACCCTACATGATGACATTGCAAGCAATAACAGGGAAATGTTAGGTTTATACTGGATTCATAGCCGATACAACAAGTAGTAGGGGCCTATAATACCATATCAATATCACAGATACACTATACAAGGATAAAGTCTCTAACGAGTGTACATAGATTTGTTACCCAACCGTGCTGATCTAGCAACACGGTATACCCAGTTAGAAGAGTTATTTTGTTAGTAAAGGTTTATACATTTTGCCATATATGGGTTATTTTATCACAATAGTGTTTTTCTATGTACAATCTAATATAATTTATTTACAGAGTTAGTAAGAACTTGGAACTGTTTGAAGTTTGTCATCATTATTCGGTTTGAAGTTTTGTCTTTAATGATTTAATTCATACATGATGGCTTTACCTAAGTTGCACCTACTCTAAGTGAACAGGCTGTTTAACATTGCAACTTAAATATGAAATATAAGAGAAATTTTAAAACAGAAAGAAATATCCATATGTTGTCACTGTAATAAATGATATCTGGGCCTCCTTTCACAAAGCAACCTTTACTAAGGTTAACCTTAACTCCCATACTTTAACATTGCACTAAGGTAACCTTAGTGACTTACGATCACCTTAGTGCTTTGTGAAAGGAGGCCCTGACCTGTACCATGTATTATTAACAAAATGAAAATTATACCATATTGCACACAATGTCAATAAAATACATTTCATCAACTTGATTGAACATAATTAAGACTAAACTAAATCTTTAAATCAATTTTGATGACAATAAAATTGTTCGTTGTAATAATCATTAAAAACATCCATATCAACCATCTTTGAAAATAATCTCTGATACTTCACATGTCATTGTTCTTGTCGTATTAATGGTTCGTTGCAAGTGTCTATAAAAATTACAACTTATATTTACATAAGTATCTCCATTAAATCTCTGATATATGATGTTATATACATGAAATAGACTTGTATCACAAATATATAAACTCTCTGAAAATATGACTATATATGCAAATGGAATGGTTCTTATATTACTGGTCAGTAATCCCATAATAATGATAAATAATAGTATGGAATTACTGAAATGACCTGTTAAATTGCAGGCTTTTTAAGTCCACATTTACATAAACCTCATTTGGCATTGTGTAGAACAAATTTTTGTCTAGTCTCTCAAATTTCTATTCTTATGGAGAGTTCAAATCATTTTCCTCCAAGCAGTTCTTTTGCAATCTCTCCTAGTGAACAGTAAGCTCAACATCAGGCAAACCAAAATAATTTTCTCTCAAAAGAGTCCAAAATTCTCTTGTTTTACTGCCATCTTGCATGTTCAGGCACATATATTGAGAAGACATCGATGAAGAATTATCACAGACTACAACCCTTGTCTTCTTCATCGTATCAACTGCTTGTCTTCTATGAACTCATTTCTTTGAAATAATTCTTTCACAAAAACTATTTCTTTGAAATAATTCTTTCATAAACAATTTATCCATTCACTTCTTCTCAAACACAATGCAGTTATAGTTGAGGAATCTTTCTCAAGGTTGATATCAGTGTTGAATATTCTTCATCATGGTTACAGTGCCTGTATTCATTGTATTTCATCATCTTCTGTGTGGACTGTGAGAATACAAATCTGGATTAAAACAACAGGCACCACATGTATCCAGATAGTCTTGATGCATTTGAGGATATACAGCCTCCTGGATGGAATGTACACGGCAGTTTCATGTTATGGCACAGTCTCGTTTAGCACCAACGCACCTTCAGGAACATAGCATGTGACACAGGTCTAACGACTGTGTACAGTGTGACAATGGACTCATCAGGAATGGACCATCAGACTAGCGATCAGCACCACTGGAACTGCTATCTTCCCCAGGAGTCCTTCAATTAAAGGTAAGTCAAATAAATAATGGAACCGAACAATTGAATGAAGCAAGAGAAGCAATTATATGATTTACAACATGACAGCGATGATGCCACAAAGTGGCACAAAACATGAAACATGATAGAAAATAGTTGCCTATCAGGACAAAATACTTATCAGTCTTTCTCTCCCAGTCTGCCCTTACCTAAGAAGAAAATGAAATCTTAAGTTTACAAATTGACAATTTCTGATGAAATTATAGAAATAATTTTGTATTTTTCTGAGTTTGTAATTATAGAAACAAGCTTACCTTTGTCTGTGTGTTGGTGCACTTTGTACGTGATAAGGTGAGTACATTTGACCATTAGCATCAACATCGGTCATGCCTGGTTGTAGATGTGGGATGGGTCTGTAGTCTTTGACCTGAACACTTGCCACATAGTTGCGACTAGTGCGAGCAGGAGAGAGTCCACTGGTTAGATCCTCCTCGTCACTGGAGTAATACATTGGGTTGGCTCTCTGTTTCGTCTTTTCAGTTTGACTAAGAAGACCTGCTGACTTCTCATAATCATGAAGAAGGCTGTCCATTCTGATTGGTTCTGTCGGGCCATCAGTGAGGTTTGAAAAGCTCTTGGACTGCTTTTTGCCTGAGATATAGCCCATCATGCTTTTCTTGTGACTCCTGATCTGACTGTCATCAAAACTCTGGCCAGTGAACATCGTGGTCAGGTCTGGAGCCGGAGTCGTTGTAACATACATGCTCTTCACCTGGCGGGCATGTTGAGGAACTTCTGGAGTTTGATAGAAAGCTTTCGTCTGCAAGGGTTGTGTTGGAAGACTGACAGAATTCAATAAATAAGCCCACTGTTGTGGTGAAGAAGGTGGCTGGACTCCATTCATTCTCATCAAGTTGCTGAGGTAGTTAATATCGAAAGAAGTAAGGCCATTATTACCATTGTTGAACGACATCCCAGGAGACATTGGACCTTGAGGTAACCCCTGATTCATCATGTGTGGGTAGGCGTGTTGAGGATGATTAAAGTCAGGTACAGAGTAACTGTGCAGACCACCAGCAGGGGGGAGTGGAGGAGCAGTGATCTGAGATTGTCCAGGAGCCACTGACTGCTGAAGTACCTGTAGCTGCTGGTGGAAATGTGCTGTCTGCATTCTCTGAAACCTCTCCTCCTGTTCTAAAGCCTTCAGTCTCAACATTTCTCTCTCTATCTCTTGTTGTCTCTGCTTCTCAGTTTCAATTTGCCGTTGAGTTTGTTTGATTTTCTCTGTCATTGGATCTATTTGATATACTTCTGGTTGTTTCCCATTTGCAATATGGCCGCCCTTCTTCTTTTTCTTTTTGTACAATCTTGATGTGTCTTCTGCTTCTACTGTTCCATTGAGCCTTCCATTTTGCATTGAGGCAGCATATCCTCTGATTTGCCCATTCAGTTCTTGCCTTTGCCTTTCTTGGTAATTCGGTATTGGGGGAGGTTGTGGCATGACTTCTTCACTGTCACTCTCAGAACTCTCCTCATCAGATGTAAGAATATTGCCCTGAGAGAGACGTCGCTCAATGTGCTGTGTGTCTCCATTAAGCTGATGCGTTGATGAGGAAAGGTGCCAGTTGGAAGGTGGGGGTGGAGGTGGAGGAAGATCTTCATCTAAGTCCATTGATCTCTGTTTACGCAAAAGTTTACCTGAAGCACGACTTAATGATCCAAATGCATTCCTAACACTTTTGTTGACAGTCTTTTTCAATTTCCGGATACTTCCATACTTTTGCTTATCATCATTTGTTGAATCTTGTTTTCGAATATATTTACCTTTACTATTTTTCTTCAGTTCATTGAATTTTGTAGGAAGTATTGAGGACTTGAAACCCTCAGATGTGTTTCGTTGATGAGAATAAACAGTCTTCCTGTCCTCAATGTCATCATCAGAATCCAAATCATCCTCTGGAGTCCAATTACTAGCAAATACCCTTTGTTGTCCTGAGGATTTGCTTTCTCTAGATGACAGGTCATCATCAGTTTCATGGGCAGATGTTACTGGAGATTGTGCCTTGTGAGCACTCAGCCATTTCTTATCTAAATCACGACTCAGTCTCCTTAGTATTTCAACTGATTCCCCATGCTTCTTTTCCGACCGAGCAGAAATACTTCCTTCCTCTTCTTTCATTTTAGCTTCTGCTTCCTGTTTCTCTCTCAATTTTCTCTCAGCATCTTCTTTTCTTTTAAGTTCCTCTTCATGCCTCTTTGTTCTTGCTTCATAAGCCATCTGCAATTTCTCTCTGAATAGTTGACTTTCATCTTTTTCCTTCTCCACAACAAGTGGGGGGATTTTTGGTTTCAAGATTCTTACCCTATCAGGATCCTCTTCAGATTCACTCTGTGAACTAACCAAAGAACTTAGCCTACTCTCCGGACTTGAAACAGTTGGAGATATTGGTTCACTTTCTTGTTTCATCTCCATATTCTTTTCTTTACTATTTTCCTCAGAGAGAAGTCGATCTAGTTTCTTGATAGCATCTTGTGCCTGGTTGACTTTCTCTTTAGACTCAGGAACAGGAGGTGGAGGAGGTGGAATGGGTAGACTAGATTCCTCTGGCAAGGGTGTTGATGAAGCCTGAGGAAGGATAGGGGATGGTGTTTGTTCAACTTTAGAAACTGCAGGTTCAGGAAGAGGAATGACCTTTGGAGGAGCTGGAGCTGGTTTTGATTTAGAACTAAGGATGGATGCATTTGAAATGATGGAAGATCGTCTCTGATATGGCTTCTCTGTAGGCACTGGATCATCAATGTCATAATCTATTGGGGGTTCATCAACGGCACCTTCAACCTTGCTCCCCGGAGGAGGAGGAGCCCTCTTCTTCTTCTTCTTGCTTACTCCAGTATCTGAACTTGCAGTGCTTGTACTCCTGGTTGATTCACGAGATGCCTGCCGCTGGAATGGATTGAAGGGAATGTTGCTATTTTCTGTCAGGTCTGAATGAAGACTTTCAACACTGATGCCGGTCTTTTTCTTTAATTCTTCCAAGTTCTTTTGCCTACGGTGTTCAGCAAGCTGTGCATATGTCATATTCAATTTAACATCTAAATCAAAATTTGACCGCACTGGGAGAGAAACAACATTTGAAGGGTTATTCATGTAGGGATCTTTTCTCCAGTTATCATAAAGATGTTCCCTGTTTTCAGCCAAACTCTCTCTAGGATCTTCAAAGATAGTATGTTCCTCATTCATCAGACTTGTTGTTCTGGAAGGTTGTCGTCTGTGCCCTTTTGGTCTCACTGGTGCCCTATCAAGAGAATGTGTCCGCCTTAAACCACTTCTCTCAGTGTCAGTATCCTCTTCAGATGAAGACCTGTCCATATGAGATGTTCCATTTGCAAGAACACCATTTGCATGCCTATGAACATCTGCATTGTCTCTCATACCATTATCTGGCAACTCTGTATCTTCTTCTGGAGCATACACAGCTTTGTAATAGGCATTGTCTTTTGAATCATCTTCAGAAATGTCCATTGCTTCTTCATTTTCAATATCTGCATCCAACTCCCGTCCGTGGAACAAGTCTGCGAATTCGGGATACTTCACTTTCGAAATTTCTTGTGAGATTGGTCGTAGTTTTCTGGGTGTCAAATCTCCAAGAGGAAGAACACGATTTTCCGGTTTAGCATATTTTGGTCCCTTCGAAGGACTTCTAGGTCTCTTTGGAGGGGATGAGGGTCTTGGCGGCGGAACCTTCTTCACCGGAAGTGGCTGAGCCTTCACTGGCTCAGGCATAGTCTCGAGTTGTGCACTGCCAGTCTGCCCCATTGTGCTTCTTTTATTACTTCAGGTGCCCACGCGAATTATGTTCAATGTCTTGACGTTGTTCAGTTCATTGTCCAAGTCTCCACACTTGCTTGTGATACAGTAAGGTAACTGAACCTCATGCAACATTCAAATGTGTTTATCACCACTTTAAATCCCAAATGGACTTCTATAATACACTTGTTCTGTTGAAGTGTTGCTTTCACAAATGTGGATATTTGTTGGATCTTGAGCATCCAATCAAAGAAGCTGATGCTGGACATGCGAAAACATCCGGGGAAAACATATTGACATCAAAGGTTTCTGTCTACTCTTGTTATCTTCGAAATAGAAACCTGCAATAAAAAAGAACATGCATTAGAATTATTAAACCTGATACAAATGTTTATAAAAGTTATTATTATAGAAATATATATATACATAAATTATTCAATCATACACTATATTACCAACCACATAACATGTCACAAAGTGTTATTGTTTCTCTATTTTCTGTCTCATCTTAGGCAACCAAATATTATGTATTTGTTTTACAGAAACACCTCATATGATTTTGAAAAATTTGGACAGACAAAATGCAACTCAAAAACCTCCAAATTAAAAGTTTCCAAATCTTCCCAACCAATAAAAACATGTTGCCAATTTTATCGACCAAAGAAAGGGTGAACAAATTATATTCCTATTCAATTCTGTAACTGTTTTGCATACATAAACACTTTCAGACAATTTTGGATTTAGAGTTTTTATCCTCTTGCCATTAGACAATTCAGTTATCCTTTTTTAGGGAAATTGCCATGATATGAATACCATTTTTTATCCAGTTAAAGGGTTCTTGCTATGTACCACTTCATGTTCTCTTTTGTAAAACAATATTTTGTGTTGATACATGTAATTAATTTATTCGGGAATTCCTAAATTATTTAGAATACAGTCAAGTCAGTTCTTAAAATGTAATCATAAAGCAATTGAATAAGAAAGTATTCAACCCATATCCTGGTCACGGTTTTACCAAGCTTATGTTGCACATAGTGTACATACAATCAATAGATATATATCATGAAAAGAGTTTTATGACCATACATGTTAACTTAAAGAAGCAAAATCCTTAAGCTGCTAGCAACAATAACATGAAGGTGATATATGACACCCCATGAAGTGAGTAAGAGCTTTATTTAGAAGATTTTACTTCCTCGTCAGTTCAATTGTTCCATATAATCCCATGTGAGATTATATAAAGTAAGGTAGCATTTATATTGTATGTGAGTGTTGTGGCTTGAAATAAACACAACAAAGTCTGTAGGAATCGATTTTGAAATAATCTTAACATCAGATAGCTGAATAGAAGATGTGTTACAACTATTTAAAATTACATAAATAGTGAATATTCATTTTGAAATTTCACACGGGAACATTTAACAATTAAGAGTGATTCATTTATTCTATAGACAACATATTCTTTTTTTTTTTAAAAATACCTTGGTAAGGAGAATAATAAAAATAGTACACATTCGATAAATCAATTACATATGAACTGGGATGATTACTAAGTAGATATTTTATAACCATAATTATGCACTTTTACCATTATCATTATTAGAAGTTGTTCGACATATGCCATTGTGGTATGGTGTATGATTATCATACAAAGTTTGAGTATTACAAAGGCGTGTTGTGAAATTAGCAGATACATAATGGAATCATTTTGATAAACACCATCCACCTAAAGAACCATTCAGATACACTATAGAGGTTGACGATACCGTCGTTCAGTCACTGCTTTCATAACCCTCTGACTCAACTGTATACAGCATCGTGATTGAAGGGGTTGGGAGTCATTGGTAAAAATAACTTTTTCATCTGAAAATCATGACCAGAAGATTGTGATGGTGGCTTGACAATATAAAAGACTGAATTATCTTCTTCAGAAAATCATGTGTGGCGTGATTTGGAGGAGTGATGATATTTTGAAACTCTCTGTTATATTGTGAAATAAAACTATATAGGGCGAGTCAAAAGACAATGGGTGGGGTAGAAAATCAGGGATGACTCTATTTAAATTTCAAACTGAATTTTCTCTAATGATTTTGATTTATTTTTAGTTACAATAATTGTCCATGCCAGATGGTTATTGTATATATGTACAAACTTGATCGGTTTTATCGTATTTTCCTCTAATGAAATGACTCTAATGAAAACTTCAAAATCAGTTAATTTTGCTGTACAAAAACCTATGAATATTTCTTGAGGTAAATTCAATTGAAAACTGGATAGTTACTCTTTAAAGACTTTTAAGAAAACAAACAAAACAATTTAAATCTGGATCACACAAACAAATCATTATTACCCTGCAAACCTTAGAGATAACAAGATGGCTGACTATGTGCCATATGCAACAAAATGCCAACGCAAAAACACACATGCAGTATGTATGCAAGAAAAGTTATAACATTGAACAATGACATCTTTGTAGAAAGTAGGATAAGTGAAACCCAAATGTCACAGTGCTCATAGTACCCACGAGTGTAAACTCACCATAGCAGGGGAGAACTCAAGCTTCAGTTAACAAGTCCAAAACCCTCTGACAATCTATGCAAATCTAACTTCTCCATCTATTCAACCATCATTACACGCCTTTGAAGGTAAATGTGAGTAACAACTTCACAGAGCTCTGTCTGATGAAAGGAAAGTCAAATCACAGAAGTATATTCAAATAGTTTGCATCTTATCAAAGGAGTTCTTGTGATGTCCTGAATAGCCTATTTTATGGACATTAAACAACATCATGCACATAAAGAATGGAAAGATGAATATGATGAGGATTTGCTGAAATCAGCAATCAGTATCTGTTCATGTGTGATGAGTTAAACTTATGAGAATCACAGACTTTATGGTAAAATCATTCATCTGGAAAGTGAGATCAGTAAAAGGCATATTCTACTTTTTCTGTGTCTATTTCTCAAAGACCCTTTCACGTAGACACATTTTGAAAATACTTACAATATCAAAGATGAAAGAATATAGCTATTTGTTATATATATTTTTGGATTTTTTTTTACATTACCTTTTGGATATCCATTTAAAAAGCGACGACTTTGTATTCTCAGAGTGGTGTCACATGTTCAACTTCATCTAGTATTTAATTATATCCACTTGTATCTAAAATCTACAATAAGTGTGTCTTTAAGACATTATTTATTTAATACCATACATATTTTGACAAAACAGTAAAACCCATTTTCAAATACATTTCTCATCAACACAACTTATGAATGGATCAGTTTGGCCACACCTAAAGCAAATCAGTTCACCGTCATCTGCTCGTTACCTGACAGAAGATCTCACATTTGACTTGAAGAATGCTGTATGTGACATTTGTATGACATTTTCATGACAGAAATATTATATCACAGATTATGTAACATGAACAGTTGATCTTGTTCTGTACAGATCATGTGATGTTTATGACAAAGAGCCATCTGTTTTTGTTACATAAACCTGGTGTGGATGTACATTATCTAATTTCTCACATATTCTGTCATCGTGTACTGATAGTGACTTACTTAAGCCTTGACATGACACTTGAGAGGGATCAAGGAGACACTCTGTCAGTGTTATCCTTGACATAATGGAATATCATAGCGGATTGGTGAATTGAGAAATATTGGTATTTTTACACAAAATACTAAGGTGCTCATGTATTATTTCAAAGTCAAGTTGAAATGTCACACGATGGAGTTACACTTAACCTGACTAATTGTTGCTTGAGAAAACAACACTTCAAATTAAATAAATAATGAAAATGACATTATTAGAACAAAATAGATACAAAGGACACATTTATGTCAGATAATTACTTGGAAAGAGATCAAGAACCCCAGATCAGTGATTGTACTGAAAATACTGAAGGAGGGTTAACCAATACATTGTTTGAATATTAATGTGCACAGTTAGCAGAAGCATAAAGGGCAGTACTTAACAACTTACATAACCTACTTTCATCATTTGTACACTGTATCTGGATTCATTGATAAATTCTTAAAGGAATATAAGTTTCTATTATATGTCCTGGCTAGTACTAATAATTGCTAACTATAATTCAATTACATTTTTAGATTTAATTAATTAATTCACTAAAGAAAGTAAACACTTGTATTTAGTGAAACTAGAATCTTATCCTCAACTTTAGCATGTTGGTTAAAAGTTGACAGCAAGCTTCGTACATGAATATATTGGAACCTCGATACAATCTTCACATGTTTCTCTTTTCATATATCTTAAAATCTAAAATATTGAATATAGAACAATCAGTACATCTCAATATTTTCTAATGTATAGTATAAGAGGAGATAGATCTCTACAAGATGAAATGGCAGTACAATGTTGAGGTTGTTCCCACCACACCTCATCTGTCTGAATCATTTATTCAACATAAGTGGTCTCTCAGAGAGAAAGCATTTTATCTTGTACTACATCTATCTAGGGCTTTAAGAGATAGCACAACACCCATAATTATCTCTGATAGGGACGGAGGGAAGCGGTGCAGCTATAGTCATTATACCCACTCAACCACGACCACCGCTCTCAGACAAGCCGGCCGGTGTTTTAACTTGACAATATTCACTTGACAACATTCAATCAAATGTACATGAAATCATATATTTTCACCTCAGATAATTTAATTACTTGTAATTTCTCCATAATGATAAAATTGACGATAACATGTCGATAACCTGATATATTATTTGCTTATATACAGCATACCAGTAATTAGGAAGTGGACACCCAAGTATGAAGTCTACAAGATTCAATAGTTATCAATATCTGTATCAAATCACAATATCAATTGAATCATAAGAATTTTAAAACCTAATCCTTATTGTTTACATGCCATAATTATCTACGATTTAGACACCTGAGAACAGGTGGGCGTGTACGTAAAGGTATACGTGTTTCACACACCTTCATACTGACTGTACATACCTGTGATTAGGAAAAAAAAACTTCCCTGGACTGACCTGTGGAAGGTGAGCGGCATGTAATGAACATGGTGAGCAGTATCAACAAGATGTACACCCCACAACATACTCAACCCACTACCGTCTTGCCCCTCCACGCCTCGCCGATCAACCTGTCGTGTAATCACTCATGCGTGCTAGACTATTGTTAAAAGCCAGAGCACTTGGCCACGCTACAACTTTTGACAATTGACTATAAATAGCCGGATACCTGGTCAGGTGTCACTGTTTGGGGTCATCCCAACTCTAAAGGTATTAGTTTTCAATACAAATTTATGTCCCACGGTTCATACTCCCGAAGCTTATATACTGAATAAACATTTCGCCTTGTTCCTTATGCTTCACATCATCACCCACCAGTTTGTCAGTTGATAACTTGTTCAGGTGATATATACTCAGGGGGACAAAAATCAGCCGAATTTATACAAATTAAAATGATAAGCAACACTTTTAAAATGTTATTAATGTGAAATTAATGTATTTACTTATTTTACTGAACCATCTACGAGGGCTTTAAACAAAATTGGGGCTTGGAATGCTACTTAGAATCCTCACCATAATAAATGTTGCCAAATTTACCGACAAACAAGAAGTGAAGAATTATCTTCTTATTTAATTTGGTGGCTGTTTGAAAACATTCAGACATTTTTCATTTACAAAACAGAAAAACACTCCTGCCTTTGGACAAGTTGCCCCAAATATCTGTAATTTATTGGGTCATACGAGTATCTGCCCACGTACATCAGAGATCTATACAAGAGCTGATTCCAGTAATTTAAACGTACTTCCAATCTTTAAATGATTGATGGATCATTATCCTATTCCACAGATTATTTTGACGTAATAATTATGAAATAATAAATATATAAATGATATAAATTTGTAATTTTGATTAATATTAATAAAACCCCTTGTAAAACATGAACAGAAGATTATAATTAGTGAATGATTTTGAGAGAATTTGTTGAACTACTTTGAATAACAGTTATTAATCAGTAAGCATCAAGTATTGTAACTCTCTTTTGAAAAGAATTGTCTCCAATATGTATCACAATCATTTGAGCTTAAAATGAATCAATGCAGTTTCAGAAACTCAATTGTAACCAAGTTCAAGTTAAACATTGATGGGTTACAATGTATCCACTTCTCTTTTTCTATTTAAATAATGGTATCTTTACTTTATCACTTCAGTGATCACTCAATTCTTTAAAGGATGTTTAGAGGTGAGGTGGGGTGAGTTGGGGGTTTAACGCCGCTTTCAAGAGTATTTCACTTATATCGCGGCTGCTAGTATTATGGCAGGGAGAAAGCCCGCAACGCAATGTGGCTATGCATTGCGGGGAAATCTGTGAGCATCGGCTGGAACTAGCGAATCATGGGTGGTACTACGCTGAAATTCAGTGTAGCATTGCAACCAAACCTTACTGCATGTAGAACAGTTATCTAGTATCGTGCCCCTGGAGGGATTCGAACCCCGGACCTCTTGATCCGAAGCCGAACGCGCTAACCACTGCGCTATCAAAAGGATGTTTAGAAGTGCAGTACAAAGTAAAAAGCTCAAAAGCTACGAGCATGGACCATAAGTTACCAGATCCCTTGCAACCTTCATTTCACACACAGCTCAGAATATTTTTGTCTCTACAAGAAAGACAATACACCCAGTAATCTTGCTTATCATAGTAACAATAAAATATCACTTAACTTAGTATTCAATTGAGGAAGTTATGTTACGTCTGAAAGACTCATCACTTTTATATGTTCAACGTGATAAAAGGCAATAAAGTGTTTATCAATTTGTGACAAAAACGTGTGACACCTTTCATTTTGCCGCAAGACAGGATCTCCGGCTGGATGTACTCTCTTTGTTTTGAAGTTGATAGCATTCTTACGAACTTATACATAGGCACTCCCTGTTCATGTATTCACTCACATAACTGTCAGTCCAACTCTAAAACAACACACGATAAGTGTTATACCACTCAAAAACTGAATATGGGAAATGAAATAAAATTAAACGAATCACTGACATGCTTAAAAAAGCCTACAATAGAATAGATTTCATGAGAAACTATTTGACTTTTAGGATTTGTTGATATGTTCCGAAACAAATGATGTTACCCATTTTCACCACACATTAGAATTGTCTTGAGCACTTTTTGAGTAGCTAAATGACAATAATGTTTTATGATTAATGATTCTTGAATATCATTTTCGCAAGAAAAGATTAACTCTAATTCATTTACCGGTATTGGAATTATGACAAACACTGTCTTTAAACTATTATCTCACTAAGCATCTATAAGTAGAAATATTTATTGCAAATTTTAAGATGTTTTAGTGGTAGACATTAACATATTTATAAAACAGCATACAAAGTTATGTCAAATTTCTCATTTAAGGAATACTTAACATATATGTTTATGTCATAGTTAACAAAGACTTCATTGTTTATCTTCATAGACACAAATATGATCTTGAATCTAGGAGAAACATTGTGAATGCATAAAAGCTATCATGTGAGGCCATTGAGTTTAAAGACATCAAACACGGTTGAGATGTTGAGTTTAATGGATTTGATAGTTCACATTCAATTATTTCAGAGACAGGAATCTAACTATAAAAGATAACAAATAATATTTGCCTCACATGCAAATCATTTTCATCTCAAACATGATGGCAATGACTGAGGTCAATCTACTTGCACATAAACTTGTCATACAGGTCCTTTAACACTTCCAGTTTGATGTGCAGGACTAGATGCTGTGGTCTCCACACACTGTATACATACATACATACTTCAAGTCATTAATTATCAGTCTGGTGACGCTCATCTGGAATTTTTTGGCTCGTTTAATACAAAATATATCATTGACTCGTTTAATAAAAATGGTATTATAAGTTTTGCATTCTGTTTATTACTTGCCCAAATTAATCAAGCGAAATCGCCGACAGTGTGCTGAAACTAAGATTTCCAAAAGTGATGGCGCCTCGACCATTGTGACGTCATACTTGCAGCAGTATTACACTAGGTTCAGATTGATGTATAATTATTAGTATCTGTGAAATGGATGTTTTTAATTAAATGATATAAAAATAAAAAATATAACTATTCTGGACCAGCTTACATTTTCCTAAAGACATTTTAAGTGATAAAGGAGAATACTTTATTTGCCAATTTTCCTTTTTTGAAACACCCCCCCAAAAAATAGTCACCCACTGAGACCTGTTTATCAAAACATATTTCTTGGTAAAGGTATCCAGAAACAATCAATATTTTTATGTAAACAAACAAGATAAATAAAGAAGACATAAATGTGGTTGCCAAAACAGTATGTTTGATCGTAGATTAACTGTTATATTTTATTTCCTTGATGTTCATTCCCTGGCCACAAGATGACCCCTGACCCAATGTTGACCAGAACCTCCAGCCAGTGTTGCTACAGCAGATCAAGAGATAAAGAGTTGGAATTCCCAGAACAAGATTCTCCTCTTTATCCTTCAATCATTGAGCTGATTCAAGGTGAAGTGATATGTATATACACGATATCAAACCACCTTCTATATCACACATAGAGATTATTACCCGGAGAAGTGTGTCATATGACTTTTACGAAACGAGTGTAAATTTTGTTATTGCCCGAGCGAGAGCGAGGCCTATACCCAAATTTGCACGAGTTTCGTAAAAATCATATGACACACTTTTTAGTGTAATATTTCGTTATTACCCATTCTGTTCCGTTTCATTCAAGTAAAAATAGGCAGAAAGCAGCCGACTTTCCTTGCGACGGCAAGCTACAGTGACGTCACAAACAATTGTTTTATGACATCACAGACGACACAATACGGGAAGTCGGGAAGAAACAATGGTTGCTAGGCAAAGGTGATATGTGCACATGTGCTCATATCAATAATATTAACTCGGTTATTTTCAACCTTATGGGTAATAAAACTGAGGTAATGATATTATATAAAGGAGCAGATGAGAGCAGTGTAATGAGAAGTGGTATTACATGGAAAGTCATTTACAATTCTCTAATTTACCCACACACTTGAATTAAGATTTTTAGAGTCAAATCAATTGTGACAATGTGACGATGTAGGAGTAATCTTGTAGTACAATCAAAGATTTCAATTTCTTAAATAAACTTTTCCATTGTCAATGTTTGGTGGGTCAATTGAGCATGTTTCATTAGCATTTTTGATAAAGACAGGCCAAAAAAATACAGCCATGACCAGGATATGCATGCTTTATTATCTGAGGTTGAAGATTTGTAAAATGTGTTTTCTTGAGACAGAACATCATCACATTTGTAAAATGCTTTACATAGCATTAAACATAGATAAAATCGTGCCACATCCTATAATCCTGCCTCTAATTCACACACCCACTCCACATATCCTGCACCAATACCCAGTCACATAGCTCTGCATCTGCATTCAAAATACATGGCCAATGAGGAAAAGAAAATGGTACATGATTGCTGTCACTGCAAAGACAGGCCAGTGGAGTATAGCTAAAATGCCTTTATTTTCCTTATTTATGATGCTACAGGCATAACACTGGGCTCATTTGAAAGATATTTAGAAGAAATTAAGCCATTTTATCATGTTAATTAAATTGGAGCAGCACTTTAAATTAAGCCCATGCCATGCCATTATTTTTTGGAGTTGAGCAAAAAAATTACAAATCTTGTTCATCTCCATTGAACTCAGATGAAATTACTCAAACTTGAGCTTTTTAGTATTGTTAGTTCGAGGAAACAAATCAAAAGTATTTTGGACTGTGGACACCTTGTCACATCCATATTTGAGGGAGATCAAGTTTAAATCAACAAAATTTAGTCTCTATGTAAAACAAATTTTATTCTAAAAATTTGAACCCATGCTATTAGCCCATCTGGCCGAATAGGTTTGATAAGCTATAAATCTACAAAGAGGATACGTCAAATGCATATAACCTTCACAAAAACAACCATCCTTCATATATATGTATTTCATATTTCAGTTAAAGATATAAGATCTAACAAAACAATTAGAATATGTCCAAGACAAGAGAGGATGTGATGTTACCCGGACTTATATCAACATCCACCTACTTGAACTGGTGAGATTGCTAATGTCAATAGTTTGTGAGAAGACTAAACGTCACTATCTCTGTGATATATATCTGCTATTGAATAACACTCAGGACCATTTACAGGTCATTGTTATATTTATTGGATATAAATCGTTATCTCACTTCATGCCCTCTGGTGGCAAGATATAGCAACAAGAACAAAGGAGGTGAACTCCCTCTGAAGGTCTGTGTGTACTGTTAATTAATACTGGAAATCATTATCAATATTGAGCAAGGAGTTTAGTAAAGAAGTAAAATGCTGAGAAAGTGCTGACATTTAGGTCAAAATTTCATTTTCAAACTGTTTCACATTGTTTTCTAATGTTAGTCCTGTTAAAATGTATTATATACACAATGTAGTTTGACCCTTTTAGACAGTCCAGATAGTTAGCAAATACATCATTCTGAGCATATTAATTTGGTTCTTAACTACACAATATTAGTCTATTTCCACTAAAACTAATACTTCAAATGTCTATGGATGACTTTGATGTTGTTTGGTACAAATAATTGAAGATTTTACTAATTGAAAATTATATGAAGACTTATTCATCTATCAAAGAGTAAAAGGCTTCAGGATGTAAATTTCTGTTTTGTCTGGAATATTATAGAAGTATGTGAGGTTGTTGATCGCCGTCAACTGATCATAAAGATTAAGCAAAACCCATCTCTACCATGCACTACAACTCATAAAGTTTGATATAAATCTAACCGTTTGAAGCTCTTTCATGTAATCTCTGGTGCTTTAATGACATTCCCAAGTTTTGTGTACGTCAGCATTAGAACTTTAATCCACAAACTATGTATACCATGCATTTTCACTTTTTAAATACAAGACCTGATATAAATCAACAAAACTATTAGACGCCATTCAGAGTAAATATCTCAGGCTTCATAATTAAGATATAAACGATTTTTTTTATTAAAACATCTTAGGAAGTTAAACCATAAAGTTAAAAAATATATATATGTATTGTCTGTATTTTCACAAAATTTGATGCAAGACTTGATATAAATCTAACCATTTGAGGTGCTTCAAAGTAGAGCTCCACGGCTTGTCAATGACATTCCTATATAATTTGAATGTGAATGATAAAATGTCGAAGCTTAGAAAACTGGACCTTTATTTACCCAGAGCTTCTAAAGAGCACTCTGTGTAGAAGGCAAATAGTTGGCTTTGAAGGTTCTCCACTTGAGGACTGCTAACTACACTATCTGCAATATCAGCAGGACAGAAATAGGTTTTATTGTTGATGATAGTTCCTCTGTCGGCAAACCAGTTTCATACATGTGATTTATCCTTGAAGACATGCCTCTTGTTGTCATTGGAAATTGTTAATTAACTTTCAATTTAGTCTGATCTTCGTCACTGTTTCATCTCAAAGTAGTAAAACATGAGACTGTTATTGGCTGATCAGAAATCTGCTCTTCAATTTGAAACCAATTCGAGTTGCGATGCTGATCTCGTACATTTATATGTCTGATAATTTGACATTTTAAATGGACACTCTTTTCAATTTCAATACATAAACAACTTATAAATAAAAATATTATTAATATCTAATTAGAGATATTTCATATATTATTCAATTGCAGTAAAATAATTGAAATATATTCAACATAAGAAACTAAATAATAAATAAAGCAGTATCAACCATATACGCCATTTTGTTTGTTTGCATTACGTGTAAAAAAAATGAACATATTTTTAATTGTGGACAACTTTTAAATAATCAAACATACATATTGATAGAATATCTTCACAGGTAAACATAATTCATCCTTAGACTGATGAACAATGCTCTGTTACGCCATAGCAAAGCTTATGTTAATTTCCACAATCTTAACACCAATGAATGATATCACTTTTCATTGTTTAGATCTTTTAATGAATGTCTGCTAGTCTTTATCAAACTGTCATCTTAAATCATCAAAATGTTACCCTCAGTCATTGTTTCAACTGGATTATGTTATGATCATGTATTAACGTCATATAAACAGGAAGGTTCCCTCCGAAGTTTACTACCACAAAAATAGAACCCGATCTTTAAGAATCCTACAGGAAGTAGAACCAAGGAAACAGGAGGAAGCGGTTCAATCAATTAAACGCTTATTTTACATAATGTAACATGAAGCCTATTTTTTTCGAGAAATTTGAAAATTTGAAAAAATTATAATAATATAAAAAGGAGCCTCTAAGACGTCCTGGTCTGAGCTCTTGTTGACTTGCCTAGACACTTACAAAACTCAGGGATCTGGACGGCAGACTATTATACAATGTTCTTCTAAAGTTGATTTGCTAAACATACCATGTTCCACTGACCAATATATAGATATGATATCTATCTACTTTACCTATGGGTTGACCTATTCTAATAAAGCAATCAATTCCTACTTGACTTCCACATAAAGGTGACAGCCTGAGGTGACCCACAGTATACAGCTATGTCACAACTACATAACACCCGTTCATAGAGAAGCTTTACTCTGCAGGCAATGTTTAGGTAATGTGGTCATTGTGCAGTTTAACACTACTTTAGGATACTTTCACTTATATGAAGGCGTGGTATGTATTATCTTAGGGAGAAATTTCCAGTATCTGTGTGACTAGGCCATACAGTGAATCTTAACTGCAAGAACTTTCTCAATGGCAGAGTTCAAAGTTCAAAGGCCAATTTTGAGCCCCAGTTCTCTTGGTTCAAAGCATAAGGTTTTATTCCACCTCCTCAATGTATTGAAATGACTTATATTGTAATTTTATATTAAAAACTTAAGATTAAAGAAATAAGTTTTGGTTTCACCAACAAACTTTCCGTATAAAAAATAAACATAGATAATTCAAACAGGATTGTTTAAGTTGGAATGCCTAATTGATTCAAATGAAAGAGACAGAGAAGCATTTATTTTTTAAAATGGATAACAAATATTGCTCTCACTTGCAGTGTGATATTTTATTTTTTTAAATAAAACCCATAAAACCCACAAAACCAACAAAATACAACAAGAGCGCCAATCAGGTCAAAATGTATAAATCCCCTCCCCCCGAAAGTAATAAAAACTCTCATTAGAAATGATTATCCGTGTTGCGCAACTAACGACTAGGAGACTTGTGAATCATAAGATGGAGATGCAGACAATGACATCCCCCAAGGGTCTGTACAGGATAAGGTTAATACAACATATAATTTCTAAGGTAAGTATAGCCACAGTTTGTTATATAACATTATCTAACTTGGATATAATTCCAATACAAAAAACACTGATTATAATTTCTACATTGAGTGTTATTTTTATTTATATGGATTGATGTATTCTTAGTATGAATTGTCAAGATATTTTGAATGTCATTATCTTTATTTCAAGAAACATCACTTTATACAGTATAAACTGTTTACTTCCTATAAATTTCCAAACTAGATAAAATGGCAATTAGAAGTGAAATACATAAGAAAATAAGATTTTATGGAAAACAACGTCTTTATTGTGAAGATAGAGCGTTTCGGATCACTTTCCACCTGATGAAGGAGTGATTATAAACTACCGAGCAAAAGAAAGGACTCACCTCAGTTGATTTTATCATATGTATGATTTTCAATTGCAAATATCTCAAGTTTTCGATGTCATAATCCAAAACTGATAAGTACAGGTGTTTAGTTAGCAGTCAAAGAATACTTCTACATGTTTTTTAAATATTTTTTTAAAAATGAAATTTTAAGTTTAATTTTGTTTTTAAATTATTGTTGATGATACACAACTGTTCATCGACATATAAGACATACCCTATGTGAAAATAAATAAATGTGCCTGATTCTGCACACATTTAAAACATTTTAAACAGGGCAGGGGTCATGTTGGTGAAAATTTCATTCTTAACCCTGTCTTCATTACAAAAAGATATTTGAACTAAAATTTAACCTCAGTCACCAACAAAGTCATTCAAACTACTGCAGATAAGTATTATTGTATCGTGTCATAGTCAAATACATCTGATTTCTTTTAAATATTGAATTAATCGAAATAAACTTAGGTGAAAACTTTCTTTTGCCCAGTAGTTTATATTGTGAAATGTCTTGTATCTTTACAATAAAGAAGTTGTTATACAAAAAGTCTGGTTTTACAATACAAATATAAATACAGGGAGATATACTGAGACTTAAGATGTTCTCCAATGACCTGACAATATCAAGAATATAATATCTCAATGATATTTACATCATCAACACAAAAGCCTGATGAGATCAAAATGTTTTAATGTCTTAACCATGATGACAACACGCTGCTTTGTGAAAGTCTAATGGCACTACAGCTTTCAGAGATGCTCATCTTTGATGAAGGGAAAAGGATTCTTGGCAAGCTTAGTAATTTCCAACTTATATCAACATATATATTGTTGATATAACATGAAGCTTGGGCAAGATGTTCTATCAATAATATATATTCTCAGAGAATGACCTTCTTCAACAGTTTCTATATGAACAAATCCATCAAAAATAGGTTTAGTTTACCTTTTATCCAAAAAGTCAAAATAGTGAAACGAATATGTATAATAGTTCTAAATTAAATTGGTTGAAAGATTCATGATCTAATAAATAAAAGGGCATAGCTGTTTTTAAAAGGATGAGTTTTATTTAATTTATGAAAAAACAACTGAAAATCAATAAAAGTTCAAACTATTTAGGTATAACATTTCCCTCTTAATCATAATAAAATAAATTTTCAAGGGTCTCTTTTACTTCTAAAGTTTCTCATCTATCATGTTGAAGATTCTTAGTTTCTTAGTCACAAAAGTGCTACCTATTTCAAGCTTGGGACATGACAATGGCAAGTCTATAGTATTCATGAGCTGTACATTTGGGCCTTCCACATACATGCCTGGGAGTGTTTATTGTCCGTGATGACAAACAAGGATACTGTTGTGGGGATATTCATATTAATATTGTGTGTATCACCAGTGCCCGATCTCTTTCATTCACTCGGTCGCGCATCACGGAATCTCAAACATGATGAGTTTTAAGGTCAATCCAGTGAAAATGCTTTTCATGATTTAAGTCCTTCAAAATCTAAATCTGTTGAAATTATTTTTTTAAATAGCTCTGAATGATTCAAGACATTCAAAAACATTTTAAAAAAAATAAAAATGTATTAAAAGTACTTTCAATTTCAATCTATCTATGTTGTGTCAAATGTAAAAGATGAAGCGTTTTCAGACCAAAGTATTCAATGTGTCAGAAACATTATTTGAGATCTCTCTTTTGTGTGGGATACAATTTTAGTGCAATGATAATAAAAGAAAGATATTATTCATAAACACCTGTAGATTATAGTTTTTTAATTTCATGACTGCACTTGTTCACTTCTTCATACAAAAGAGCCGACAATAAGGATTTAAACTACTTACTGTAATAGTAATTTCATGGATGAACATAATAAATTCCTTAAATACTTTGTGGAAAAAAAAATCTTACTACATTTTGTTGAAATTTCCATTTTCACACTTGATTCCCTTTCAAACATGATATTCATACAAGGTATAATTGGAAATACGTTCAAGCAGGCTTATTAATATACATGTTTTTACTAATACTATGTCATGTAACTTATTCATCGAATAGAGCATTTTGGAAGTTTTTTGGTCTGGTTCAAAACAATATACGTAATAATGTATATAACATTATCTATTATTATCTATCTTATCTATCAATTTGACCTCAATTCAAAACATTTTACTGAAATTTATACATTAAAGTTATATGATTTCATCATAAATTAATTTCAAAATATTATAACTTTAATCACAGAATCAATTTTAAAACCTGATTTGATAAACCACCCACCCAAAATCAGAAGATCACACGAGTGAATAGATATCATTGTATCTAAGGTATGTGAAATATCTTGATGGTTCAATATAAAAAGGTCATATAACTGCAGAGTCGAGGAATGTCATATCTCTATTATAGGAAACCGAGGAATGCGAGGAAAGCAATAGGCTTGTCTCTTATTATCTGTATTGACCATTAGGTAGAAATAGACAAAATCCGTAAGATCAGTCACCTCAATACGACCGATGCAGTGTGGTGTCAAATCACAATTGACAGATCGAGCACAGTATACAAACACATTTTCTCACCACAAAATCAAATCTTTCTGTCAGAAGTTTTGAAACTTTACACAGGAAAAAAACTTAAACTTAAAATTTGCATACCTGTAGAAAATCTTGTCGACAGGTAGTTACAGGTAGATCCAACAGGTAGAGAGGATTGCCCAGTTGGCCCATGAAGACGAGAGTATGAATGGGTAGCTCCGAGGCTCTCTACGCTTGAACGGGTCTATTTGGCGGAGTGCCAGAGGGGGCAGTGAATGGGGGGAGGGACTGAAAGGCAGGACCGGTTTGACAGCTCCACACACTGTACACACTACCCAGCTAGCGTAGATCTTGTGTGTATGGGGCAGCCCTATTACCTATATAAGTGTATATTACCTGGTGCCCAATATATAGTTTACTCTAGCGTAGATCTTGTATCACGAGAGGTAGATCTATAGTAAATGTTTACAGCCGTCAGCAGAATACACATGGGCTTAAATCTAATTTAAACTTGAGAGATGTTCTCTAGATGTTGTGTATTGAGCATCCTATTTACTTGTACCTATACTGATACAGAATATAGATATATAAACAATCCATGTTGATGCTGTGTGTAGGTGCTGTCTTTATATCTATGAAAAAGTGTTTCAGGTAGTTGTTATGTTTAGATGAGATATAACCCTATTACCTATAGGATTGCTGAAATTCTACATGCTACACAAATAATGTCTCCATTGTGTCTTACAACAGCGCTTGATTACCTTAACATATCAATTACCTATAAAAGAATTCATATTATTGTATATAGATTTATACTACCAAAATTATTATGATTGATGCACAAAATATAATGCAATCTATAATTCTTATTTTAGCTTAATTAGGTGAGTAATTCCCATTGAAAGTTGAAACTGAAGTTGAAGTTCTTAGTCAAATTGTTTTAGAGTGAAAGAATGAAGGAAACTGCTTAACTATGGTTGTTTTTGATCAGCCTGTAGATGTTATGACTAAAAGACACAAGACCACCACATTGGTAACATCCATACCAACTTTGAGTCCCATTGTTTTTGGGTTATGCTTCTTAAACAATTTCAGATAGATTCATAGACCAACATGGGCGGTGCGCTATATATATGTGATTTAAAATATATATTGCTTTACATTGATCTAACAAATGCGAGCTGCTGGCCTTATATATAGATTCCCAACAGTGAAATATGTGTTAGCCACTAGGCCTTATCTCTACACCATAACAAAGTATCATATCTATACTGAATATGATTAGGTCACGTTGACTATCATAAATAATTTTAAACCAGTATTTTGTAAGCTTCAGTGTGTGTTGTATTTATTGTGAAATGAACACGTTATTTACAATACTGACATGTATGAAAGAAGTATGTGTGTCATCGAGGCTATTAAGACATGCTTACAAACTATAAATAGATATTAAAAAAGGATATACAAATGTACAATCAATAGTTTGAAGTTTGTTTTCAAATACCATTATAACCCAAATAAATTTGAATTTGTTTACGTTTTATCCAAGAAAGCAACAATGTTTTGCTTATTTTTAAAATAAAATTACACTCACTCCAAAGATGATTTTTAACCCAATTCCTAAAAATACAACTAGTTAAAACCTATAAATGAAAAATTTGATAAGCCTTTCACATATATAATAGTAAAATCCAAAGTAAAATCCAAAAACTAAAACATCAAACATGAAATAAGACTCACAGGTAGTTTATCGTCTGTTGCCTGCCCGGCCTCTAACCCAGCTAGTAACCTCTTGTATACAGTTATGATGTAAAGACTGAAATGTGTTCCCTGGAGCATTGCATCTGGATCTGAACAGCACCAACTGTTTTAATCCTCGCAGTTATCACAACTGTCACAGCAATTAACTCCAAACAAACCACTTACTAAGAGTATTTGAGCATTAAGAGTTCAGTTTCTCCCTAGTCAAGGTGCATGACCCTTGTTGGTAGACTACCTCCAACTTAAACAGTCACAGTGATCGCATTCACATCTTCCAACAAAACAGCCAGCCATGGGTACAGGACCCCTCTCCCTATGGTCTACCCAGAGATGGAATCAATGATGTGAGAGCTTAACAAAGTGAAGTTATCCTCTGACAATATCTCCTGCCTGGCTGAAGAGATCAACTTCAGTTTAACAATACAAATATGATAAGTGATTGGTCGGCTAACTCATGCATGACTGTCAATCTCCCACATGGCTCGTACAGTTTTGTATTAAAAACTTCTTTTTTTTAGATGTTTATCTCAGCTAAGATTGCCTATTTGTGGATTTTGTTTCAGTAATATTATATGCATCATTTCCCTGCTTCTTGCATGTTAAACTGTAATAGTTGCACCATTATCATGAATATATGTCAAAAGTACTGTTAACTATGCATAGTTACAACTTTGGGAAAACAACATTCACAGTTTTATTTTGTACATGTATATTTATATAGGTGTGAAAAAAGTAGAACAAATCTATCATTAAATCGCCTTTTAAAGGAAGAATCGTTCATGTTCTTAATAAGTTAAGATAAAGATGTCATAATTGTGGCTTAATAGAAGATTTCTAAAACTCTTTTGGAGAGAAGACCATAATGTTTGGAAGTTTGAATCCTTAACTTGTTTCATTTTAAACGTTCCGTTCTCAGAATATTCCTAATGTTCCACCTTTGCTTGACATAAATCCAGTATCAAGTTACCCACTAACACTGTGTTGCTTTCTCACCAGGTAACTCATAGCATTAAAAGAACCTGCCCTTCAAAGAATTTGATTATATGTTTCTGACATGAATAGTTTGAGAACAGAATCATGTCAATCTGAACATGAGTATTTACACTGCAAACAGTTATGTGCTGATGCTGAATTCAATCACTAATATTCTGAATGAACATGAACATTTTTCAAAAGCAAATCAACTTAAAGTGATGTTCTTATACAATGAATAAAGAAATTATTGGAAGATTTCCTATACTTGTAGACCTGCTATTCCATTTATATTTCAGAACTGCCTTCCGTACCATTTACTGGCATCTCAGTGAAGAATGATACACTTCGCTCCATCAAGTCAACTGAAAAGGATTCAACATCAAAAAAAAAAAAATTAAAACATTTACTCAAAAGCGTAAAAATAATTTTGAAATATTTACCCTCATAAAACATTTGTTGATCCATCAAAGACAGTCTAATCAGAGATGTGTCCCACACAAAACCATGTTTTATCTAGATAATATCAGTCTTCACTTGGCAAATGCATGCACATAGCGGAACCATACACTTGATTATAGGTATAAGGTGTTCAAGGTTATTGTTTACCTGACAGGAAGACATATATCTCACAACTTATATACCTGGTTACAGTAACACTATAGCCTAATTACAGGCGTTTTCAATACCTGTGCTGGCTCATGTATATACCTGCCAATCATTTCAGGTGAATTCAAACAATGCTTGCTTACTTCGCCCATTCAATTTTTTAAGAAAGAAAATGTTTTGCAAATCTTTCGAATTTTAATTATGATTGATGAATTTTTTCCAACTGTCCAATAATCTCCAGTTTAACTAAACTATCTTGTTAATTTTAATAAATTGTAAACACAAATTTATTTTATTTTTCTGGTGAATTCAAACAATTACCAAAATGTGCTTTTATTGAAACATTTACAAAAATGTGCTTTTATTAAACAATTGATAATTTATATTAATTCCAGTTAAGACAATTTTCAGGAAAAACTATCCTACACCAAAGGATCAAGGTCAGAATGTTGTCAGTTAAAAAAGAGTTTTTTAAACAGAAGTATCCTTATTTGCATTTCTGCCCAAATCAGCGCCCCCAATGACACATCCAAGCATTTAGCGCACCCCTGCAATTGAATTCAATTCCTCCTTCTCATAAACCACCTTGAGTGTTACAATTGCATAATTTACAATAAACATTTATACAAAAGTTGAAAACATTATGATATATTTTGATTAACTTATTAAATCTTGAGATTTTTTTCAGATATATTTATTTTAAATCCTTGCTATATCAGTAATACATAAACCATGTACATAGTAAAAATGTCATTATTTTAAATGAGGAAATACTGTACAATATGAGAAACATGAACAATAAATCCAAATAACCTTGTTTTAAATTAGTGCCCTCTCCAAAGGGTTATCCTAAAGGACCACATTCTCACAATGCAATTGAAGTAATTACTTGTAATATGATTTTAATTAATTGTGCTGATATTGATACAAACTATACTTTGTCGAATCAGACCAAACTTGGTCTACTCGAAACTTCAACTTTTACATGTTGAGAGCCAACAAAAAGTGTTTACGCTTGTTTTCATTGAGTCACGTGATATAAATCTTTACTAAAAATCACATCGTGAGAATGTCCCTTTATAAGAAACCCCTTTAAATATATTCTTAGCTCTTGGCGCTTATTACATCTATTATGGTAGTATATTGAAATGTACATCCTACTTTTTCCTACAGCTTTACCCACCTCTTTGTTGGATTACCTAAACAAAGTAGATGTAGCCCCCAGCAGAGGGAAGACAACAGGTATGGTAATTTCAGAGAAAAATATGTTCACACTTCACAGGAGGGGCACGCTGTCCATTTCAAGAGATATTTGCCCTCGGGGGAAATATCTGTTAAAGTTTTTACTATACATCTGTCAGACACATTCTAACAAATGTTAATACACAAGTAGTTTATGACAATCAGTGAAAATAAAACTGACAATGAGTGGTTAAATTTGCATAGAAACTTGCATAGAAAAATTCTTAGAATTAAATTATTCATTAGGTGCCTTGAGCATTATATGCAAGTAAGACAAACGTATAATATAAATCCACAATTAAATTTTATTAATATTATTATTATTCAAACTTTTTATCTTAAAGTATAGATGATTGAATGGCTGTAAAATTCACATACAATGTAAAGACAATTGAAACCAACAATTAATACACTTGACCAAGTCTTTGGGGGCTTTAACTATTGGAATACGTAAGAAAACAAGATTGAATATAAATGTTAAAGAAGAACAGGAGATTTTCTGGATAGCAACTTCTTCCTGTTCTTATGTATGTGTATTTTCACATTAAAGAAGTTGTTATCCAGATAATCTTCCTGTTCTTATGTATACCACTTCTAAATGCCCTTCAAAGACCTCATGATAAAGAAGTTGTTATCCAGAAAATCTTGTTTTCCATATAATATATTTGACATTATGATGGTATACCATCTTCTTACAGTTAAGTGCATTCAGTAGATCTTATTTATCTTCACATTAAAGCACTTTGACTATTGTCTTATATCTCGGACCTCCAGACAGTAGATCCAACAATCTAATACCTACACAGCTTTTCCTTTTTCCCAATACTTTCACAACAACTAACTGATATCAATAAGGTCTCAAGACCTTTATGAACAGACAGGCTAAACTTAAATATATGTAACAGTATATATTTTGGAAGATATAGAGATTATTACCCGAGGAAGTATGTCATATGACTTTTACAAAACGAGTGTGAATTTTTGTATTGCCCGAGCGAGAGCGAATTTTTTCTACGAGTTTCGTAGAAGTCATATGACACACTTTCGAGTGTAATAATGTCTTTATTACCCATTCTATTCCATTTGATTCGCGTAGAAAATAGTCTTGAAATGGTCCACTTCGCGACGGCAAGCTACAGTGACGTCACAGTGAAACAATGGTTGCTAAGCAAACGTGATATGTGCACATGTGCTCATATCAATAATATTAACTCGGTTATTTTCAACATTATGGGTAATTAATTTATCAAACAGTATAATAAAAAACAATGTCTAAATGCTGGCATGATCTATATTACAACCAAAATGTGTTGTCTTTTTATGTGACAAAAACAGACGTCTTCCAATACCAGTCTCATACATCCCAATAAAAAAAGAACTGCTGAAATTTGATAAATATGCAGGACAATGAACAGATTCTTATCTTCTTTGAAATCTAATGAAAGAAGTCAAATGATGAAATATGACTGTAGACCTTGGTGCTTCAATAACCACTTATACAGAATCACAGTGTTACAAAATGTAGGTACAAAATCATCATGGCAAAGATGATATTCATTTACTGATATTTAAACATCCTTAAGCTTTTACAGCTTTGAGAAGTAATTAAATGGTCCCTTTTGGCCCATATAAGCAGTTAACCTTTCTAAGATTGTTGCACACTGAGAGAATCGAACATGCAAATGTTCTATGGATGGATGGGTAGATGGAAGAATACCTGCCAATGCTATACACATAAGCCTCTCAGGCCTGAAGAGAATTTTTCTGCAGATGACACATATTCATGTTGAAATAAATTTATGTTACAAAATGTTTGAAATCATTGAATCATTGTCATTTGGAGTAGATCTCCAAAGAAAGTCAAGAGGAGAAACAGAAAATGGAAAAAAGAATAGTGTGGCACTGGGAGAGGGGGGGAGACATTATCAAGATATTCATGAAACTATGTATATACACTGGTGCCCCAGTGGGCTAGTAGACAGATACTATATGACTGTCTCCCAGTGGGTTACTGTATAGTATATGAGATACAATATGGCAGGACATGACTGTATCCACAGTGGGTTGCTGTATAGTATATGAGATACTATATGGCAGGACATGACTGTATCCACAGTGGGTGAGTGACCTACAGTGTTTATCAGAGGATTATGAGACGGCGGAGGACAGACGAGGTGTTTGTTCTGCTTGGAGCGAGTGTCGTATACCACCTCATGTGTCCTCCCATCAATACCAGCCATATTGACATACTCACCGACACCACACCACCCCCCTCCACCCACCCCTTCACCTTGGCCCATGCTGCTAAATTATGCCATTTTCTTACCTTTATTTTACCGCTATCACGCTATTTATGCTTGAATTGTTTAAAACATTTATAACTTGGTCACATCAACATGAAAGGTAGCCCTTGACAATACCCTGACCCATACTGTTTTACTGTTTTACTGTTTTACTGTTTTACTGTTTTACATACCTTTACCATTTTGATGTATTAAGATTTCCAATGTTGTAGACAAAATACTTCTCTCTATGTTCTTAGTCTGTAATGCTCAATCTTTAAAGGCACTGTAGCACAGTTCCTACATGTTTTATATTTTCAAATTTGCCAAGCATAATAAAAGTTTGCAATTTATCTTTTCTTAAGAGGGTACACAACCTGATTATCTGTAATCGTAGAAAATGTTGTCACGAATAAAACGAAAACTTTTTTTCCCTTCATTCTTTATTCTTACTCCTCTCCAAGTACAAGTAATTTCCATTCAAATAACTTCCGTATTGATGGGTTTTTTTCATCTTAACCTCTTTGCACGAAATGAATTTCTTTACAATCCACTGATCCCATTCCCATATAAGTAACACAAATATATCTTTCTTGATACCAAAATTAAATGCAAACACTACTAGGTTGAAATAACACACTTGACACAAGAACGATACTTGCCAAACCAGCTTCAAACACTACACACTTGTGCATCGGCCAGCAAACTCACTTAGACATACATCTTTTCATTACCAGTTATTGTTCTCAGTCGCACAATATTTTTTCAGTAATATAAACAGCACAATTTGTTAGAGGAGATGGCCCATCCATCCTGTATAAATATATTCTCTGTAAAGTAAAGTGTACTCATTTGAGAAGATTTATTGCTTGCTTTGGATCCATCACAAAGTATGCTTTTCATACTCTTCTTGAAGACACAAATTTATATTATTTTGTCCTTTGATGTCCTTGGCAGGGCGACTGAAACCTCCAAAATTGTCTCCTTGTTTGACAGATAAGTCACAGTGCTAGAAATACTTATCTCATATATTTACATACAGAATATATATCTATGTCGAGTACAGTTATAACTTCTTCAGAAAGTGTCAAAATATAATGTAGGTCAGACTTACAACCGTGTTATATAGGTATGTTGTGAGAGTCTTTTGCCTCCTATATAAAATACTGTAATAAATATTTTATTATCAGTATTTTGTCTGAAGTTTAATATAAATGTGAATTTTTGCATGTTTTCAGCATGTTCTGCTCATACCATAACTTGGATACCGGTAATAAAATTTTGAGATGAGTAGTATTTCTAAAAAGGAATTTTCTTTTGGTTATATCGAGTGTGAGAGTCATCCATCTCTAACATAAAACTTGGAGATAAAATAGTTCATGCATAAAATGTTTAATAGAATTGTGAAATATATATTTAAATGCAATTTTTTCTGCTTGGGTGATTAATGTTGTATTAAAAGTTAAGATAAAACATGCAAGAATTGTGAAAAACATATGAAAATTGTGTATACCTAAGATACCAAATTCTGCCCATAAATAACTGTTGTCTTATCATTTGGATGAGGTATTTTATGCAAAAGCATTTATTTGTGTTAAATTTATTGTGAATTAATGTCTCCCACCTGACATAAAAACATTGGATGAATTATGTATGAAAATATGCTTTCAGAATTTGAAAACAAATAAAAAAGTAAGAATTACACAAATTAAGCTGCGGATAATTTGCATGAATCTAAATGTAATGGTACTGCAACAACACTCAGGATTAACTATTTAACACAATCATTTTTTCAGAATTCTAAATATGCATGTTTAAATTAGAAACTTAATTCAGCTCTTCCCATTTGTTCCTTATCAAAGGCTATGTAAACAGGTAATTAATTACTCAAAAAGAAAAACAAAGTCTGAAGTATAACATGTTCAGTGACAATTGGGAGATTCCTATATATGAACGTATATTTAAGCAAAAACATTTCATCACATTAAGGCAAAACATATTTATTTAGTTGCTTTATTGATCCTCCTCCTCTGATTTTGACAAATATATAATTCTGCTAAGAATCCATCCCAAACAAAATTTGTCAAATTTGACCAAATTTTCCCTCCCATATTAAAAATTGTGCCAGATTTTCTTGATCAACTATAAATATAACATTTTGAGATGAATTATTCTGATATACAGCTAAAACATTAGATCAATGAGTGACAGATAAGCAAAGGTTCCTCAGAATACAAATCATATTATGAATGTAATTGTCAAATATTGTTTCAGTTCTACACATTCAATCTTTAAATCTCGAAAAGCATTAGCTTTTTGTATTGAAAAGAAGACTTTTCGGAATGAGCAATCGTAAATATTATTATCCTTATTCAGAGGGCACTTTCTTATACAGCAATGTTACTATCATGACATTCTATGATTCTAAGTGTAAATTGTCTCACAAATAAAATCTTGAAAGTGATGAAATATTCATTTGTTATTTTAATCCTCAATTTAAAATTGAGTGAAATACCCCTGACTAAAATCATTATCTGGAGTGCTGTGTGCTTGTATTCAATTCTGTGCCTGTAGTACTTACATAAACACTTCTAATTTACACTAAAGCAAAGTTGGTTGGGTTTTTTTTTGTCTCCTCCCTTTACATAGTTTGCCCCCAAAATCTGTGAACCAATAATTGATTTTGCCTGGCCTCAATACCATAAAGTGAAGCATTATTATTTTGAAAAATCAAAATTGTTTTAGCATAGTAATTTGATATATACCAAACCATAATGGCGAACCCATTCTTGTGAGCTTGTTTACTGGTCATATTCCTTTCTAGACCTTAGACCTCCTGAAAAACTCTGATCAACATCATGTATTTTCATATCAAAAATTAAATTCCAATGCATAATTCCAATAAAACTCTACAACCATTCAAATCTTTTTGCTATTGTCTGACAGTCAAAGTCCTTTCCTGTCAAAGATAATTTTCTAAAAAGGTATCATGAAAAGAATATAAACACGACACGTAATTCCACGAGACAGTGACACACTAAAACGAGCCCACAATCTACGCACTTCTTGTTATTTATGATATGCAGATAATAACGGTGTGTATCAAGTGGGCTATATGATATTTATCATATACTTCAGTCGCCTCAAGAGGTCGTCTTGAGGACTACAAATGTTTACCTGTTGTAAATGATGACGTATATGCTCATGAATGAATAGTAAACACACCGTTGACACATGTTTTGCCATGTGATACATTCTGTATCAATCCCAGGTGTATCGTATTCCAAGAGTGTATTCGTTAAATCTTGTACTTGCCATACCTTATACAACAGGAAGTGTGAAGTTAGATAGAAAGGATTAAATGGATACTTACTGGTAAATCTATTTCTTACATATTTCATTAACCTGACTATTTTGAATGAAACTGATCCCCATTTAGAAATTTCTTGTAATTACAGACATTGAACTTAGATGAAAGTGACTCTGCTTTCAAGAGTATTTCACTTACATGATGGCTGATAGTATTATTGCAAGAGTATTTCACTTACATGATGGCTGATAGTATTATTGCAAGAGTATTTCACTTACATGATGGCTGATAGTATTATTGCAAGAGTATTTCACTTACATGATGGCTGATAGTATTATTGCAAGAGTATTTCACTTAAATGATGGCTGATAGTATTATTGCAAGAGTATTTCACTTAAATGATGGCTGATAAAGCCTGCAATACCACTACGTATGTTCATTTTGTTGAAAGCTGTGAGCATCGGCTGGAACTAGCAAGCAAGGGGAGGTACTTTCCTGAAATTCAGTGTAGCATTGCACCCAAACCTCACTGCATGTAGAACAGTTACGTTGCAGAATTGGCAGGATTCAAACCACATATCTCTTGTTCTGAAGCTGAACAAGCTAACCACTGTGCTTATTTCTGACCCATACATGATTATTTAATTGCAATTATATAAAATATATATAAGATATATGTTTCAATTAAGTTGTTTTTTTTACGGATATAACCTGATAATATTTTTTTAATTAAGGTACCCAGAACGTCATAAATACATTTAGATAGTTTCTTTACAATCTTCTAAAGATCACATCACAACCATATAATAAACATTTATCAACTTTATTATATAAGATATGTCCATTTAATAAGTTATATATAAATTATATAAGCACCTCTAATAGTTGGTTCCAGGAGGATATGACAGTACAAAATGAATATGAAGAACCTCTTGAGAAGTATAAGTGTTTTAATATCCTTAAACATTAAATGTTATGTAATTCTGAACTTTGAGGCTACTGTTGCACACATAATTTTTAATGTCATTGTATAAGCAGTGTAATGAACAGGTGCGATGAGGAACACAAATAGAGCCATTGGCTGTAGCTCGTCAGGTCTTAAATAATACAAAATATGAGGTTGAAAATATAAATTTTCCAGAAACAATTTTTCATAGGGTTAACAAATCTGCCATTTATAATCCATATTGGCCAAAGTGTCTGTACACAACATGCCTCCTTACTTAGACTTTGAGTTCTTGAAGGTAAAACAACATAGGTTTCAAGGTTGCAGTCTCACAAATCTACAATTTAAAATGCCAATCTGCCAAAGTGTACAACGATTTCAGTTCTCAAGTGCAGTTAGTTGTTCAGGAGAGGACACATTGGTTTTTATGGTGTAGCATCTTGTATGGGGCTACAGAGGCAACTGAATCTACAAGCATACCCATTGGCGAAGGAGTCTGTATACGCAACATTTCAGCTGTCTAGAGCAAGTGTTTCTTGAGAAGAAGTCGAAAAAATGAAAGTTTACAGATGCTGGACACCATGCCATGTCACACGAAGAGCTAAAAGTCAGGAAACCATCACAACATTTGGAAAAACATAAATCCTTATAAGCATGTATATGAAAACATATTTCAAACCAACCCGATCTCAAACATTTTCCCATCACATATGATATAGGTTATATCAGGACACAAAACTTTACACATAATATTGGCAATTAGAACTGAAAAAGTTTTGCACTTCTACACTGTCTAATCTTCCAAGCATGCTAACACTTTTCTAATCACTCAATGGAATGTGGTGCACATCAAACACACAATAAGTATTAGGCTGTCGTATCTCAAACCATTTGAGTCATAATTAAGGTGGGTATGATCATACATTCCCACAATTATGATTTGCACTGTTAAGCTGTTACGGATCAGCAGTTCAGTTGGTTCTGGCTAAGCTCAAACATTAGGTAAATAGGTTGGTCTGTGTGACCTCACATACTTAATTCCATTGCAATCCTCACCAGTTTCATCCAAAGGCTTTGAAATAATAATGGAAGCTTTTCTAGAGTCTATGGGACTTGACCCAATTGTTATTTTAACAAGGCTGAGCACACAAAAGGTCATAGAATTATAAGTAGATCAAATAAAAAAGATATATTGCACATTATTTTGTCTATAATGGATTAAAGAAGTACAAAATTACTTCACTGAAAGACCAGCTGTTGTTGTCGACAAATGTGATTAAGATACGTGTCATTCAGTTGGATCTCATAAATTTATATTGTGTAGATATAATCCATATGATTATGACATTACAAATTTTTTTATCATGTGTAATTTCAAGGAAAATTATAATCAGCTGACATGATTAAGATTAAACATTAAAGTAACATTCCATCATCTGTTGACAAAAAAATCAAGCAGTGAATGTGAAATTTTTCACTTTGGATTATAGTTCACTTATGATATTTCTGATATTGGAATATACCATATATAAATAAACCCTTAATAAACAACACTTGCTTCCTTATCTGAGAGAGGCATACAAGAAACTTACTTTCAGTTAGATAAATCTGCTTCTAATTTATCTATGAAAACAGATTTAACAGATTTTTACACTTCTATTTTATATCATCATTTCATTGAAACAGTTTGATACGTATGGGATGAAAATTTAATTTAGCTAACCTTTCTTATGATTTTAAGCTGTTGACTCATTCAAAAATGTCAAAATTTGGTTTGTAATTTTGAATGTTATAAATGGTATTGAAATCAATTTACAGCACTGTTGAAAGTACAATTATGCTATTGAATTGAATGAATGATTAAAGGGGCAGTAGCACGTTTTTTTCGCTCAAATAAGTTGATGAAATATGTATTTGAAAAATAATTTCACCAATGGTAAAACATCCTTCTCTCTTCGGAAAATAAAATTTAAAATGAGTGTACATGTTTTGGTTAAGCCATGGGAATCATTTTTGTAATACAAAATAATAAATTGTGTTCACAATAAAATGGCCGCCATGCAATTTTTGCTTTATACGCAACATAGTTTTTAACACTACAGATAATTGGTTTGTGTAATAAGATGTTTTACCCTCTAAAGGTAATTTAAATGACATAAACTATCATTATAAATGGTAAATTTGAAAAAATAAATTTTGCAAAAAACGTGCTACTGCCCCTTTAAATAGCCAATCGTACAATGATGAAGTCTAGCAGATGTTATCAACAACAGCAAAGAACACATCTTTTCATAAACAGCAGCTGTTGTATGAGCATATAGAGATTCATCTTTTATCCATTGTTGGAAAGTGCTACAATTCACATACCATATATATGATCAATTCATAACTTTATATGGTGTAAGAAAAAAGATAGATTCATCAATAAGTTTTGTTGTCAATGAAATCAAACGTGTGAATACTGACTAATTTTAACAATGGTTCATAATTTTCTCCTACCTTTACCATACTTATCATACATGTGAACAAATTGCAAATGTACAGAATTTCAATCAGTTTTATCATCTAGTGAACACATATTCTAACTGTTTCAATGTTACATGTTTGGTTTTACGGCACATCAGATCATGCACTCACAGTATCTGTTTACAGTTTACAAACGTGAGCATTACCGGTATGTAGTTTGGAATGGTTGGCTAAAGTGAGTGGCCACAATAACACCAGTGAGGTTAAACTTTGAATGAGAAGTATAGTTCCAGCCAACACAGAATGTTGTTGCAGGCTTTCTTCCAGAAATGATTATAACAATAATTGAAGTTGAAGAACATCAAATCACCTCAGCTCAGTGACAGGATAAAAATATCAAGAACATCACTTACACTAATAAACTCACAGACTGAACTACAAGAATGACATTAAGCTCCATCATCTATTCAAGCTGAAATCTGTTTGTAAATATTATCCCAATATAAACCCAAAATACCTCACATAGTTGCGATACAATGACAAACCTTCTAGTGCTTCCTGATTTACATGTTTCTGCCATGAGTAAAGGAACACAGGCACGGTTAATCCTACTTTCACATTACTCGCGTAAAATAATATTGCAATAGAAATGTGATAGTGTCCACCTACGTGAGCTTAAGGTAAAGCTGACTACATAAGGAGCAGTTCACAGCTTGTATTACTGAGTGCAGGTCTGTTCAGAATGGCAATTAGTCTGTTGTGAATACACATGTGCATGTAGATCAAAACAGAGCAAGAGTTCTGTAATATATAAACTCGCATGCAATAGAAATGTCCCCATACAAAAATCAAGATATTTCAATCCACGGATGATAAATACGACTGAAACAGCATTGTATTATATCTTCAGAACCAAACAAAACTAAATATGAATTTGTATATCATTATCTGTTTACGTTTCTGAGAAACATACGTTTTATGAACTAGACGAGATATAAACATCAAAAAGCTATTTTGGGCTTGTTTTGTGACGTCCAACAGTAATGATGTGTCAACAAATTTAATTTCAAAAGGTTATTTATGTCAACAACATCATTTAGTAATAACATTTCTACTTTTTAATTCTTTAAAACTTCAATACCAAATATTGTTGCCTAAACACATCTTGAAAATGCGATATTAGCACCCCAGGTGTATTTGAACAGACATAAAAATAAACATACTACACTCTAAAGTGTGAAATTGCAAGTACTTCTTTATAAAGCATGTGTCTATCAAATACATTAAAAATCTACTTTCTCCAGCATCATCTTAATTTTATACTATTTTGAAAATGTGGGGACGTTTCTTTTGCACGTTAGTATAGATAGATATAGAGGACATCATATGAGTTCCTTGTCATACTATGTGTACAACACGAGTGCCTGAATAATGGTGTTTCCCCGAGAAAGAACACAGGATAAACCAACATTCAGGCACAAGTGTCATATACATTTGAACTTTTAATAAAGTAAAACTTGCTAAGTTGTTCTGTTATACTTCATGATCATATAGACAATATTATATTATTGTCCTTGTCATACTGTGTGTACAACACCAGTGCTTAAATCTTTGTATTTCCCTGAGGCAGTGTAAGAGATAAACCGATATTGAGGCACAAGTGTCATAAACATTTAAATAAAAGTAAAACTTGCTAAATGAACACAATATGGAAGTAGAGCACCGAGCATTTGAGAACATTAAAAGATTAGGTACACTCCCATTGACAAAACTAAGACTTGTACATAAAACAGATGAGTCTTTTATACATTAATCCAACAAATTCAATAGCCTTTCTTTTTCAATTTTAGATAAATCACATTCAGTGACAATTTCAAAGATAGCCAACACTTGACTGTCAAGTGATCTAGAGATCTATACACAAGGTTGCAATAACACTCATCTCATGCGCTGACATTCTTTCGTATCCACTTGTATCAAGGTTGAACAATATCAGTTGTCTTCAATTATTTTAGTGAATTACATTTGCTTTTGATTTGAATTTATCTTCAACGACGCTGAATAATTTTAAAATAAGATGTAATCATGACTTAAACATTTAAAGTTAACTACATTTTAAGTACAAAATGAATCTAATGTACCTTAATCACGATCAATTTCAGAGGACATGGTGTCTTCATTTCATTTTAATGAATAATATATGGTAAATGAGAGTACTTAAACAGTGATATACTCCACACCACAATGGGACATGCTCAAAAGCACACCCATTTATTACTCAGATCTAAGGATCAACATGTCTCATATTGCTACAATTATAATCTAATTAATGAAAGATATTCAGGGGTGTTGAAGTGACACCAATTACATGTGAAGAGATATGTCATGACAGTTTAAACTTTGATTATTTTTTTACATTATAAATTGTCACCTGTAAGTATTTACAGAAATGATCAGATAAGATTGTTCAAACCTTATCCGAGAGGTGAACGATATATATTTATTCATGTGATATATGATATACTTCTCATCCACCCACACATTCTTATAATACACACCTTTTATTGACAGGTGATATAGGTATGTAATATATATATATACCATATAGATTCATAGCTAGTCAATGGTTATTGAAAGTATTTATCTATAGCTTGGGAAATTATAATTTGGATATTTAAAAACTTTATCAAAATTTCCTTTTAAAAATCATTAAAACTAGATACAAAAAACTTACAATACTACAGAGGGAATACATATAAAACTAGTATACAGCTGTATGCATTACCATCAAATATCATTAAATTAAAAATCTCCTTCAGAACAAAGAATACCCCCTCACAAAAATCAAACCCTACCCAAGTTAAGGAAATCATTATAAATTCATTGTTGATATATTAATCCAGAATTGTTCAGGTTTCAAGGGGAAGATATATTAGTAATCCACACATGGAGCCATCTGCTGGGGTTACATTCCCTCCACGTGATCTGATGTGCTGATGACGGAACCACCGTCCTCTGTTGGTTCCGTCTAGATCTCTTCATCGTTAAAGTACCATTGAGTATTTTTCATAATATTTCATTTGGCTTTCATATGTGCCAAAAGACCCAATTCCAATGTGCTGATTTAAGTTCAAAGAAATTCACTTGACTTACCCTATCGCCAAAAATACGATAATTACTACTTTCCAATGAAATTGAGCAACAGCCCTTGACACGTGCCAAAACCAAAATTTACAGGCGGCATATATATGTTTAGAAGTTATATGACCTATTAAACATTACCAATTAACCCACATAACCCTCCTTTAACATGGTTAGCATGTTTAAACTTACCTGATTAAAGAAATATACTTATAAATCAGTGGCAGCATTATCCCTCAGCATTAACCAGTAACACCCACTTAACATACATACCAACGCGTTTACAACATGTTAACATACATATACTAAGACATAAATATGAAACAAAAAGAGCAATATGCAAGTTTGTACATACCTGTACTGACGACATGTAGATATATTTCAGGTGTAATCCAGGTAGCGTATATCAATAGGTTCTGCATGACAACTGGGCCATGTGACTGTCTGTGACCAAGTCGACTGTCTCGAGTGTCACATATGTCGGCAACATCTGGCAACGAGTCAAGACAACATTTAAACCTCTTGGCCTAAAATCAAATAAACTCCAATACTGAATAACAGCTGTAGGCTATTCATTGACTATCAAAGAACACTTTGGATTTCACAGATAAAATTTGCAAAGAAATTGTCAGTAGCTGAATTTTGCTTTACCTTTTGATTAGTAACTGAATTTTTAAATGATATAAGTAACAGGACTATGAGAGCAGATTATGTATGAATCTGTGAACTTGGCAAAATTCAAGTTTGTATTTGTAGCTGAAATTTACTGTGAACACTTTTGTATTATTATCATGAACTTGCTATGGCCATGTCTCCAGTGTTATTGACTGGTATTTGTAATGAATACTTTTGTATTAGTAGCTGGATATACTGACAATATAACATACATCAATGACAAATTTCATTCCTTGATAATATTAGAACAGAAATTGAAAACAATTTGCTAACAATATGTAGTAGTTGATAAGAACAGACAAATTTCAGTCAAGTAGTTTATTTCACACTATCACAAAACAGCAGATACCATACATATACACACTCATGTATTGAGAACTTACAAGAGGTATACAGAACTAGGTAAAAATTAATTTTTAAAAGCTGCGGTCTATTTCTCTAAAATCAAAGAAAGGCAAGTAAAAAGATATAAGGAACACTTCACTAAACACTTATGTCGGAGCTGATAAGAAGTCTTTATCAAATTATTTTCACCTCAGAAATCTCTTATATATTTAAACAGCCTTGAAGTGAGTGTTTAAACAACATCAAACATGCTTATCAAGCTGTAAATCAATAAGACTAAAGATTACAGTGTATAGTAATATAGAGAGAAACTTTACATAGACTTTGTAGGTAGGCCTTATGTTACATGGAGGCAGAGAGGGCGTCAGCAGAATATCCTGATATTCATTACTTAATTAATTCAGATTACATTTATTTATTTTATTATTTTATGGAAATTCAAATAAATAATGGATTTTTTAAATTTATATAAGTTGCACAAGTTTTGTTAATTACTATTCCACATCTGTTATTATTTTCTGTTAATAATAAGTCACACAATTTATTCAAATATTATCACTACACTTTTATTATTTAATTTATTTAATGTCAATTAAGCATGGCCCTGTTTATTCTTTTTCACATCTCTACCAAAGACCAAGTTTCATAATATTATATTACACATAACAAGATACTACATTCATAATGTATCATACATGTCAAGAAATTCAATAACCAATCTACAAGCATTTGACATTTGCAGATTAATTGTAAAAAATATGTATTGTTGTCAGCAAAAATACTAATAAATAATAAAAGTAATCGTGATCGTTCTTATTGAAATCTGACTTCAGGGACTGCTATCTGATAGAGACACCTAGATATATTCTACATATACAGGAGTCCTGCATGACTTGGCCTGATTGGTTCATTGTCTTTGTCTTACTTACCTTTCAATGTATGGGATCTACACTCGTGAATAAGTAATTAATATTTCGTAGCATCTAAACCCTTACTTATAACATTAATCATGGTTCATTGCTTATATAGCATACCATTCTGTCTACCGTTAGGACAAAGAAATGGGTTTTATTGCAGTGTATATCTTAGGAATTAATGTCTTCGTTTAATCTGTTAGAGAGAAATTGCTTGATTTGTATAGATCACTAATATTAAGAAATTCCCATACTCATTGCCTTGAAAAGAATTGTGATAATTGTATCTCTTCAACATTTACAAACATCATAATCAATGTGGATTAAAAAACAATTATGATGAGTAAATTATGTAAATGGCATATAAATGAACTTTAACAGAAAAAAAATTCCCGTTCTAAGGATAATGATTTCTTATTTTGAAAAGGAAGTGAAACAACCAACCGATCAACAAACATGGTTCAATGAGTTATATTTCAAGAAACGTTTGTGACCATTCTTCAATCTATGTTTACTCTGCCTGAGTTTGTCTCACTCAGTATTTGTACACCCCATATCCACCATGAAAAGTGCCACTGGTTCCTTATTTTGAATTCAGACATACATATATTTTGAATTCAGACATACATATATTTTGAATTCTTTTGAGGTTATAGCTATTGAAAATATTGAAAATTTACTCAACAAGTTTTTATAAGTCATTTTAGAAGTTCAAGAGACGATGAAAAGCCAAGGTGTATGTATAGTCATGCAATAGGTAAAACGTTTCAGTGTAGATAGTAACATCGTTGTTCTTGATCACAGTGTAAGTATTTACACCAAAATAATTCATCCACTGCATGACGAGGTTAATCATCCATAGATCCTGGTTTTCCTTCATCTAAAGTTTCTGTCAGAATATGTATATATTTGGGGGGGGGGGGGGGGGAGAATCCAAAAATATAATATTCATTTACATTATTTTTGGTTAATCCGACCTCTGATTTTCTTAAGTTCTTTGCTAATTTGTTGTTAACACAATTATAGTTATCAATATAATAACTGTTTTATTTAGTTATTACTCCTTACGTGCAGCACAACAGAATTTTGACAAATGTCAAACACTTTCAGCATCATTTAGGCTTTTCTGAGAAGTGACGAAATATACACACACATTTCTATGTTCTATTTTGAGATAGTTTTACTTTTTTTCTTTTTCCTATTCTATCAATTTATTCAAAAGAATTATACTTAAGAAAAGTGAGGTTTTATCAAATATATTTTTGCATAGAAATGGAATCAGACATTGAAAAGTTAAAGCATTTTTGTCTGTAAACTACAGAAGTTAAATAGCAAATTATAAAAGTTCCAAATGAATTCAATTAATAAATTTTATTTCCGTGTAAGATTGAGAAGTTACAACAAGCAGTCATTTGAGGTCACAGGACCACGTCAAAGGTGTGCAGTGTCACGTATGTGATGCTGACATAAAAAGGTGCTAATCTGCCTGGAGCTGGATGGGATGTGTACCCAGTCTTTAGGGAAGAATTGTTTACCAGTGGTAGCAAGCTGACAGAAAAGACCTGGATTAGGGGGCTGTGCGCGACCAGGTTGGAACGGTAAAGACTTGGCTACTGACTTCATCTTGACCTTAAAGAAGGGGGTTATAGGAGAGAATGGTCTGTTTGAATAACAATGGTACCGATTCCCGATAACCCCATTACATGCTTGGTAGTTTGATCAGCTGTGAAATGTATGCCAGTGGAGAAACACTTTAGTACCTTCCTGATTCCATATAACTCCTGTTGGGGCTTGGTGGATTTTAATGGACGTGATACATCAACGATTTCATTACCGTAATTTGACACCTGGCTAGGTGACGGGTTGATGATTTTATGCAAGAAAGCAATTTTCATAAGTTGAATGACACTTCTGTGTCAATGATATAGGTCATTTTTACTATTTTTAGCTTAAGAAAATATATAAAAGTCTACATCATTTACATTTCACTTTCTGAAAAACTGAAATTATAGGTATAATGGGTTTATATTACAGGGTACTCTGACATTTCTCAAGTTACATGTAAATAACACTACTGACATCCGGTAATATGTTTACATTTTACTTTAGTATTGTCAAAGTAAATGACATAAATTATTTCAGGTATCTTATTTTATAGTTATATGTAAGTTTGAATGATTCAAAATGTTAAAAAAACCTTCAGGGTCATAAAAGTTTTAAAATCAGCTTTGTTTAAAACAGCATTTCTGCATACGTTTATATTATGTTTTACTAAATTATTTTGAAATTTATATTGACAATTGATACTTTTATTCCCATTATAAAGGCGACACTTGATTTCATCCATCATTTTATTATGAAGCCAAATTCCAAATGCAACTGGCTGATTTAAGCCTTGCAGTATTTCCCTCGCTTTGTTGTGCCCAGATAGTGAATCGCTGCACCAGAAATGCATAGTGGGCTTTCTAAACACAGATTTCTTAAGGAAATACTGCAAGGCCTAAATCAGTCAGTAATGGAGACTGGCAAGAGTTATGCCTTGCATTCGGAAGTTGTTATAAAGCATGACATAGTGTAACACTACAATGAGACATGAAACACAAGATAGACTGATACAGTGTATGATAGAAATCATGTGTTTTATATACACACAATAAAGCATTGGCAGTGATAATGATAGCTGCAAAATAAATGAGACAAATGTCAACAACTTGCAAAACATATATTCTAAGTGACACAAAATAACAAATATGTGACTTAAATGAAAACTAGGGATCATGTTTTAAACATTACCTTTCTAAACATTTTCAACTTAATATTTACAAAACAAAGTATATCTTATTCAAATTATAGCATATTGTCAATTTATGGAAATATGTTATCATACAATCTTTGGATACATAAAAACGTATGCCATAGTATTGAAAATAATCGCCAAAACAGCCTGTGGTTATATTTCACATTAAACAGACAGCTTTGACCTAAAATCATTTTTGAGGCTTTGATCCCAGCTGGCCTAAGCCTGTTTGATGTTTACAGGTAATATTTTGTTTATTTTCAGACAGGTAGATTGATCATACATCTACTGTGACCTTCACTGGGTCATACTCTGAAGGTCATCCTCTGAATCAACATCATGAGACAGAGTTACAACAAAATCATATTTTCACAAAAGGGCCTTGATCCTTTATTTTAATTATTAATTTCCCATTTGTTAAAGATTGGTTTCTATTGAGGCACCCTTCTTGCTAATTTTTGTATCACATGAAACACTGTATTTTAACTCATTTCGTAACTCTGCAATAACGAAATATGCATATTGATTGTAACACGTTTTTTGCAAAATTTATTTTTTCAAATTTCCAGTTTATAATGATAGTTTGTGTCATTTAAATAAACTTTAGAGGGTAAAACATCTTATTACACAAACAAATTATCCGTAGTAGTAGTAATAATGGTGTTGCGTATAATGCAAAAATTGCATGGGGGCCATTTTATTGTGAACACATTTTATTATTTCGAATTACAAAAACGATTCCCATGGCTTTACTGAGCCTTGTACACTAGTTGTTAACTTGAAGAGAGGAGGATGTATTACTATTGGTGAAATTATTTTTCAAATACATTTCATCAAATTATTTGAGCAAAAAAATGTGCTACTGCCCCTTTTTGTTATCATTAGACTGAACAACAATGTCTTGTTAACCTGAGCGAAGCTTCGACACTGGACACATCTACTTCTTATTGCTTACATTCTTAAAAACTCTACTATGAATGTTTAGGTATCGCTAGACATCAGTCAGACCACTTCAGATTACCTTTGAGTGGCCATTTTAATGTGAACACCTTAAAATGGCCGCTTGATGGGAAATGGACTCGCATGGCTTAACCAAACCATGTACATTCATTTTAGAAGTCTTTTGATTCAGGAGTATTATGTAGCCATTGGTAACACTTACTCTGTGAGAGCACTTTATTTAAGAAAATCTTGCTACATTGCCTTTAAGAAAATTCACATTTGAAGCAATGAGTTTGATATTAATTTTAAAGATGACTGAGGATGAAATATGGAATTTTAATTCAATCATCTAAGTTGATATCATGTTAAAAGAAGCTATATTTTTACAATTCTTAATTTTAAATATGTTAACTTATATAGGATCATTTGAGAAATTTGACATTCCCTCCAATAAACAAACAAATTCTTTTTCATTATTTAGGACTTTCATGAAAATACAATTTTATAAATTAACAGCATAATAGCCATGACCTTTTAGTATGATGTTGACTGTTTATTTGAAAAAGGATTAAATCTTGTCAAACAACAAGAGTCTTTAGGCAAGGTTCCCACATTTCTTAGATTCCAATGCTCTTTATTGTGTTTACAGCAAAAATGGCAGCAATGTTTATTTGCCTTGGCACATATAAAAATTACTTTGTCAACAAATAAACTGGATATCAAAGAAACAAAATGAAATAATTCTTAAAATCATAGAGATGAATGTTTATTCACACAAAGGCACAAATAGCAAAGTACACAAAGAAAGAATGATTTTCATATTTGTCAAGTCTGTTCTCATAATGTGAGCAAATAGATATTATTGGGGAGAGTTGTTTTTCATATATTGAAACCAAAGAAATAAATAGATCATTTGATGTTTCTAGATCATTGAAGAGAAAAGTCAAGAAGTTTAAAATACAAAAGAAGTAAGCAGTTTAGAGATATATTGAATTGCAGAGACTCATATAAGTATAAGTTTCACAGAATGCAAGTATAGAACTTTTAATGGATAAAATGACAGTAGCTAGATTGTTGCTCGGTCAAGAGGTAACCTATGTAAATTAGAATTCCAATAACATACAGACAGCTCTACTGTAAATGACCTTCTCACAATCTGTTAAATATGCACTTTCAAATAATTTTTCCATAAAATGAAGGGACAATGAATCCGTTGCACCGCAGAAATTCTCCTGTTTTAAAAAACATACATTAATTAAACAGTTCACTTATAGATTGACTTTTTTTAATAAACCTATGAAAAAAAATGAAATGCTAAGTAAATATATTGTAAATGTTTGAATGCACTCAGACTTCATAATTTCATAATACATTGGAAAAAATTCATTACTATGTCCTTAAACATTAACCTAAATCTTTGTCCTAATAAAAGTTGACACTTTTCTTTTTACTGACACCTTTTTCCTTTATGCAAATATTACCATGCAAGTTATTTTGAAAGTATTAAAAAATTTCATATATGCGACAGCTGTCAAGACTATCATGAAAAGTGGCAGATATTCCCTTCATTCTGACAGATTGTCCATTTTCTAATGTTGTGCATTAAAGCATTGAATCAGGAAACACTATTTTCAATTCTTATTTACTTTTTACTATTATATATTTTTTTATATAATACTAATTCTATTTTCACCTTTTCACAGCTTACCAAAAATTCAACACTGAAAATGTAAGGACTTTAATTAATGACACATGTCCAGAATCTGGAACACAATAACCGATGCATCAGAATCAGTTTAAATTCAAGTACCTGACCTGTAAATGTGTTTGATCGGCGGATAAATCATTAGAATTAAATTCAAACCCTATATTATCTGATAAGATATTACTTTGAATTGTTAAATATACAGTGTTAAACAGTGTTCTATGTAATGCTATTTTCCTTACATAAAGTTAACTATTTATTATCTAACGTACTTTGCATGTCATACATTCTGTGGTATTACGCTAGTTTAGTAAATTTTTATTAGGAATAATAAAATGATAAACCTAGTCATTACAAGTATTTATGTTACCCGGTAATCATCTCATCCAAATTAAGGTGCATTTGATGTTTACCGAAATCATTTTGGTACATATCTGAGCGGAAAAAATGTTTTAGTTAGACACCTTTCAAGAGTAAAAGGTTTGTCATTATTTTTTTGTTAAAACAGAAATCTGTGAAGCATATTCTTTACTACTTACGTGATGAGAGGAACTAAAAGCTATAGCGTGAAATTGAAATTTTCTCATTAAAGAAATTGTCAAGGTAATCTCATAATTAGATCTCATAATTTCTCAGTTCAGTAACCCAACATGATAGTAATTAATCAGTCCATACTCATACACTCTATTTTGTGTCACAAATCAATCATTACATTTGAAAAAGTTACCACAGAAAGTCAGGCATTTCAAACAAAATTTGGATTTATCAATTTACATCAAATATTTTTTAAATAGATTTTATACCCTTACCAAGTAACAGCTATAAGTCCATAACAATCCACTCCATCCGTGTCACGAGTCACCTACATCTTTACTGCAGGTAAGAAATTGTCACTTTCCAAAATCTCCGGCATTCCTAACTTGGCAAAACAAGATGTCTGACTGCTTTAGAAATGAGAATGATCTCTGAGACTGTTCCGTGTTTGCAAACAAGGCAACAAATTGCAACACTTGCCCAGTGTTACCGACAAGCTGAAGAACCTGCGCTCTCCAGCTCTACCTGGATGGGAAACCGTTGTGTACCTGGCCAAAACTCAATATTGAGCTAAATGTCCGAGTAAACAATCCTAAACAGTAAACAAATTTAGATGGGAAATTTCTTTGCGGAGGCAATTAGAATGTGGGGCCATTCTGAGGAGCAGGAAATAACAAGCAACAGCAGAGTCGACACAAACCATAAATAAATACCTATACAATGTGTACATATATATATACACCTATATATTTTCTGTATTCTTTATTTCTTGAGTCAACTGTATTTCATACAGATTTTTCTGATCAAAAAAGGTTTATATTAACTAAGGATAATCAAATGAAATATATATTTTTTTTTAATATGCATATGCATATACTTCTTGTAAGCATGTGTATATAAATTCACAAAGATGTTTCTATTAAATAAAACATTACAAGAAATATATTTACTTCTCTTTTGTTGAACAACATGATATATGATATGGTTATAATTTTCATCTCCGCTGGTAAATTAATATATATTAAGTTCATATAATAATTTAATTTGAGAACACTATGAGAGTACCTAGTACCTGTATATAATTCCTTATACCTTATAAATTTGTTCCAAATATTTCAAACGGAAGGATCAGTTTGAACTAGAAGACATGCAATATCTGACAATAAACTACCAATAAACATCTTCAGACAGCCTGTAAACAATAAACACACTGTTGAAGGTGTAAACGTCACACATTAAAATGATAAATTGCTCGTCAGTGTTGCTTTACAGGTGTTTGAGACATCATTCAAACTATTTATAGGAGCGATTATTGAATAAGAGTAGACTCAGATTGTGAATGGATAAGATCTACAGTGACAGCACTGTTCCTGAATAATTTACAGAGCTGAAAATACAGAGGAAATTACATTGCAAGCATCTTGGATTGTTGTCAACGAGGGCGGAGAGCTTGTTCAATACTGATGGCTGGAATGAAAGTAACTATACAGTACATTATTAATTAACTATCAATGTTATGGCACGTTTACCGCATTTATGGCCTAGACCATATGATTCGACAACTGGGCCAATACGGGGAAACTGGGCCAATACGGGAAAAACTGGGCCAATACGAGACAAACTGGGCCAATATGAGTCTGAGCATGCGCAGTTGCACATTTGGTAGAAGCCCGAAGCTGTGGCTTCACAACTTTGACTCGTGCTATTTGGTCACCAATATTGTTTATAATTATTATTTCAATATAAATGAGATGTCTAGTGTGTTGTGCAAATAGAATGAAAAGAAGTTAATTAATAAAATTGTCATTAATTAAGTATTTCCATATTGGCTGAGTTACAGGTCCTCGGTCCGTTGTATTGGCCCTCGACTTCGAGCCAATACAACGGGCCTCGGACCTGTAACTCGGCCAATACGGAAATACTTAATTAATAACATTATATTACACTACTGTCACCGTCAGTGGACCTGCCATTAATATCACAGCCTCAGGGTTGACACTTGCTATAGCTATATGAAATACATATCTTCTGTACTATATTTCACAATGACATTGCTGGATACTCGATTCTGATTGGTTCTCAAGAAAAATCAAACGTAATCAATTATGAATTGAATCTCCTCTGATATTAGCACCGCCTCACGTCATAGTGACACATCTGCCTTGTGACGTCACAATCTATCCGAAACAAACGGTCCATTCTAAAGTTCGCTCTACTTTGGAAATCAAAATAAGCGATACTAATCAAAGAGATCTTGCTGTAAGAGCCACATTAAATGATAGATCAGCATGACAAAAATTAACAAACATTTGGAACTCCTCAGTATGACACGAGATAGAATCAAGCCAATACAACAGACCGAGGACCTGTAACTCGGCCAATACGGAAATACTTAATTAATCACAATTTTATAAATTAACCTTTTTTCGTTCTATTTACCCAACAGTAATGACATCTTTTCATTGAAATAAGAATTTTAAACAAGATTTGTGAACAGATAACAATGGTCAATGTTTGTCAGATATACGACTCCGCACACTGTGAATAGTATTCGCCTTGTTTTTCCTGTATTGGCCTTGTTTTTCCACGTAATAGCCCAGTTTGTTGCGTATTGGCCCATTTTCCTGTCTTCGGACAGTTCCCCCCTCGTATTTGCTCAGTTGTCGAAACATATGGTATAAAACATTGTTGAAACATACTGTATAAATAACACAACATTGACATTTAATTAATAAAATCCTCTATATGTTGTAATAGCACTTTATCTCAGAGAAACATAATAGTACCAAATAATTGATGCAACTGATATTCAAACAGTACAAACCTCTAATTTGCTATGAATATATATACACACAGACCACAGCAAGTAGCAAGTAATTGAGTTGTATGAGAGGAATGAGAGGAACACTTGAAGTTGTTAGTTTTGAGAAGACAAGGTTTTAATAGATGGCCAACTATTTCCACAATGCAAATTGTTTCGGTATTGAGCCTTGTAATGTTTTCACGTCTATCATCTAAAACTAATATATATATAAATTTAAACATCTAAAAATACTCGTCAAGTAATTTGTCATTATTGTCAAAGCTTCTTGCAAAAATATACAAATAAAGTAAATATATGATAAACATACCTTATAATTATCCTATGATTGTTAATCTTATCAATCACTCCTCATCTCTCCATGTTTTTAAGTGTTAAGCGCATTGAGCATGCATTCGTGTGTGGAAAACTTGCGCGATACAAATATCCATTATTATTATTATTATTATAAGTGGCAATTGTTGGCTTTTTGATGAACAATATCTACTGGTACTGCTACTGCCTGGCATCTTCATCAACCTACTGACATTGTACATTGTATCTACTGACATTGTACATTGTATCTACTGTACCAGGCTATCATTTAATATACTACAGGCAGTATTGCTTTAAGTAAAGAGCAAAGAAAACAAATATTGATTTCGATTTCTTTAAATAGCTGACCCTTTAACATTTTACCTCCATTTTCTAATGAATTATTAACGATTATTCTTATAATTTTTGCTGTTCTTACAAGATATTTGTTGAAATTTAACTAAAAACAGACAGAGGGAAAAATGTGTATTGATAGAGGCAAGCAAGAATTCCAGAACACCAACATGCCCTTTTCTCAGGAATTGATCCTCGGTTTCATATCACAAACTTACAAAAAAACTATTTTAAAAAGTTATTAAAGAAATAAATGACCAATATTATATCTGTAACCCTGCCATATCAATATTTTCAACAACTAAAAATATGTGCATGTGATGCACTGTGATGTCCCCCACTCCAACTTAATCCAACACTGTCCTCTTAACATTATTTTTCACTTATGAATTTGAGATGGAGGTCGGAAAAGGTTCCTTATCCCTATATGTAATAATTTCAAATTGTTACCATGGAAATCAGAAGAAAAAAAATTAAAATCAGATTAACCTAAGTAGCAAAAGGCACCACTCCAACACTAGGTCTAACCACACACCAAGTTTCGTGAAAAAAATATTGAATGTTTTTTTAGATATGGCCTGGAAACGAAAGCATTTCGGAAGGACAGAAGGACGGAATTACAGAATTACGGACGGAGGCAAAAACATTATGTCTCCCGCAAAGCTTTGAGGGGGACATAATAACAATGGATATCCCTAAATAGACAAACTGATATCATATGTGTTTAGACACAACATAGTAAGATTGATTAGAAATGAGTTCTGAAGATTTACAACATCTTTATTGCATCTTTATTTGAAGTTTCAGTTCGGTTGGAGAAGACGAGGTTTTTATAGATGATCAACTATTTTCACAATGCAATGTTTCGTTATGGATTCTGATACTTCTTTATTGCAAGAGTGAGATGTTTCAGTGTAGACACTGTGTGAGCTATCTAGCAAATGGTGGACGCCTGACATCAGGGAAGAAGTTGTTAATCCATAGAACTTGTTTCTCGCTCATCAAACTAACTTTTATATGTCTCTTAAAGAAATCATAGTGAGATTAGTGTTTCCAAAACGTTCAGGATCCTCTGATGTATTAGTCACCTTATCTGTGTACCGGGTAATTCATAATATTTATTTTTAGGAAAACTTGAAATAAAATAGAAATTAAGGGGGAAATGTATCAGTAATTGTTTTTCTCACAACTTACTTAGACATAGAGAAGCCTTGACCATCATATGTTTATTTTGCCCTAAAGTAGTATGAATGAATGAAAATGAATGAATGATGTTTACAATAGTTAAGGGCAAAAGTGTATTTTATTGCATAACACATAACAACAGAGGTTACTTATTTTTACAAACTTTTCACAAAAATATCTGAAATTTAGTTTAGAAATGTTTCAAATCCTCGATCCTGTCACTGGTGATGTCATCATCATGACGTTATTGTTTTTGACGGGCAGTCCAGAACATGTTGGAAAATGATAAACATCTAAACTTTACTCTTTATCTTGTCCAACTTTGTTTAGATCCAATGAAACAGCACATCATGAACTTCACAATTACTGCAAATAGTCCAGATTATTGCATACGATAAAGAGTTATGTTCCAGTGAATTGGCCACTCAGTATGATCAATAATCAAGTACCAATATCTCTCACAGTTTCAATTACTGGCTAATCTAAGCCTTCCTGAATTTGTTAACTTTTCTGAGCTAACATAACAGCATGCAATAAGAATTTTGGGTGCAGATATTTAAGCAAGAAAAGTTAACGAAATGCAGGAAAGCTTGAATTAGCCAGTGATGGAAAATGGCATGAGTAATGAAGCACGATGGAAGTAATATTAATGCATGATCAAGTTTAGACCACCAAGAGCTTTATTTTTTGATACAACAATACAAATGAAAAATATTACTATACTACTCCCTCCATAGAAAAAATTAAAAAGAAAACATCTGAGGACTAAAAATCATCGCATGCGTAACAATACAGTGAAAACTACATAGGAATCTCTCATGTAGATTGTCCCCACCAACACAGAATCACCCAAAGGACTTCACATATCTATCTTATTGATGAATTATAATCCAAGTAAACCGTGAACATCAAAGAACATCCTTACAGTTAAATCAGCAACCGGAAGAGAACATATGTTAAATTAATCATAGAAACGATACAATAGCACTTTACTACTTCCATACCTACAAAGGTGTGACTGGTCTGTCAGGTGTAGATATACAGGTGATAAGGCCATTGTAGTCTTTAACTGGGAGATTTCATTAGTGAAATATGGCTGCAATAAACTATCACCAAGGTTCAGGTCTGTGTATTTAGCTTACATGCAGGCCCATCCTGTCACATAAAGAGGCTTGAGCTTTTATAAACAGATTTTGGATATATTTGACCTCAAGATCTCAACAAATATTAAATAGTCGAAAGACATGGGGTCATTGCACAAAACAACCTTTACACTAGGATTAACCTTATTACCATCCTTTAACATTGCAGTGAGGGTACTTTAGTGACTTAAGTGACCTTAGTGTGTTGTACAGCGGAACTCATGTATATATTGTTGTTGTAGATATGTGGTAAATGGTAAGTGTTATTATGGAACAGTGACATGAAACTTTTTCATATGACATATATGTAAAATACATAATAGTCATAAAGAGAGATTCAGAGAAAGAAAGGATTCACATTGGATGGTATTAAATAATAAAGAAAACAAATTAACCTTTTCATGGTAGTTGAATTGAATGAAATTTTGAGGGATATATTCTTTTCACAATTGACTACACATTATAGAAGTTCTTATCCAGAAATTCTAATGTACTTGACTTCTAAATATCCTTCAAAGATGAAAATAACTACATTGAGAAAAATTCTAAATATTTTTAACAAACCCTTTATCACTTTAACAACAGTTTACATCAACATAGAGTGGAGTTTCATGTTAGATGTTTAAACATCCCTGATGATGTATGGATGGTGTAGAAGGTTTAGACCAGACACTGACTCACAATGATAAATGATGCTGCACATAACGCTCCACCCTGTCTGACGGCCATGCTGCAATAGTTGCACAACTTGATTGTCTTGACATTAATCATCTGGCTAAAACAAAACTCTCTGACAACATTTCCAATTTGTTGCTTTTCCTGGGGTTCTGTTAGGGTAAACGAAAACAATAATTTAAATTGAAAATAAATAGAAGTTTTCCAAAAACATTTCCTCACACATTATAAGATATACCCTATACTTAGATACTATGGTGAATACTCATGTATAATAGATAAGATAGGAGAAATATAAGTTTTTGTGGGGAAAAAGGCAGCTAAATTAAAATATGATTTATATCTATTATAAGTTCTTGCTTTTCCAGCTGAGAATCTACATCTTCTAATAATGTTTTAGATTGATCATAAATATGTAACAGTTATCCTGAGATAATTATAGTATTTCAATTATTGAATTCATACACAAATATTTGTTAATGGTTATTCATTTATTTAAATAAAGATTGACTAAAACACAGGTGTCCAACATGTTGCTGAAAACTGATTATTATGAAAGTGAATGTAATGTTCAACTTCACTGAGTTTTATTGCTCTGTGTTGTAATCCTATTGCATGCTTTGTGATTTTATTTAATATGATATGAAAAAAATTAATATATCTTAAACCTTCACAGAAGATTTAAAAGTGACCTATTTTCAAAATAGTAACAGTGCCAAAAATTTCATTTTTATCTTTAACACAATTTACCTGTATAATGCTGCGTCACCTGTACATGTGCTTGATGCTTTCTTCTTTTTGTACTTTTGGTCATTTGCCGATTCATACTGAATAAAATTCTTCTTCTTCCTTCTTCTTCATTTTGGTTACCAAAAAGGCATCATATGAAATGGGTTTTTTTAAAATCATTTTATCGGCCTTGCATGTAAATATTATACTTTTGAATTGCTTACTGTGATTTGTAAACTTACTTAGGAGCTACAAAATGGAAAAGTTGCAATGGAGAGAAGGAAAGACATAATCACAAGTCTCTACAATATCAGGTGGTTCCATAAACTAATAGAAAGGACAAGGAATGGTCAAATATTTGTAATGTCTCACTACTCTAAGAATGTACTCCCCGCTGTTCCAAAATGACATGTAATAAATTATCTTTTTCAAATAAAATAACATGTAATGATTGATCTTTTTTAAATAAAATAACATGTAATGAATGATGTTTTATCATTATCAGTGTATAAAGATACATGAAATATAGATTTTAAAATTATCAGACTTCAGTCATTAAACGATAATCAAGCATGACATTGTCTTACAGCAACACACCTTTATAGTTATATAACATAAAATTATACACCATTAATAAACGCCAATTATGATTAACACAAAACAAATTCTTTAAAAAAAAACATATCATAAAAATAAGTCTATACAATTCATTTACCAAATTTCAATTATCAAATATATTTTATGTATTTAACTCCATATAGTAATGAAAAAAACCCACAAAAATACATAATAATTATAAAAGTATATTTATTTCCTGTTTGTAAGCATGAGTTGACATTGATATTCTGTATTGCTGTTTCTGGTTTCAGCATCATGAGTTCGTCAATCAAGCTTCAATTTCTTTTTCTGAAACATAGCCCTTGTGTATAAGACGACCCCCTTCTTTGACCCCCTATTTTCTGGTATAAAAAAGTCGTCTTATACACAGGAATATACGGTAAGTGAAAAAACTTCATAAGGTTTTGAATAATTAATAACTTGGTTTACAGATTTCTTTTGGGCAAGATGTCTTCAGGCAGGAGGCAAAACAGAAAAGAAGAAACCACACTTTGCTCAACTGTAAATGAAATGTGTTCAGGTAAGCAACTAAGGCACAGATTTTAACAAGAAAACAATAATGTTTCATTTATGATTCTAATTAAAGAAATCTGGCAATATTTTGGTTAGGGAGGGAAATTTTGGCAACATTTTAGTCTGAGATGGATTCTAGTGGAATTTATTTCTCCAAATTTGTCAGAATCACAGTGATTTGATTTTGACCAAGTACCGGTACATGAAAACAAAATTTGTAAATATTTTCCACTTATTTTATGATCTAACTCATATTCACAATATTCTCTAATATTTCTCATATTCCAATATCGATTCACAAACTTCCTGAAAATGAGAACAAATGAATCCGAAAAATGACAAGGTTTGATGGCATGTCTTTTTTAATGATTCAACAGAAGACTCCAAATACTCAAAGCAAATAAAAAACAAGAAGTCAAATTTCTCAAGTATAATTTATCAAAGGCACGGCAGCCTATCACACGGAGGCATTTGGTCTAATCGGCCGGAATCAAGTAACACATGCACCAGCTGAGCAGTGGACGTTACTGGACGATGGTCTGGCCTGAAGATGGATCGCAGTCTGCAAACATTCCCTTCCTGGCTGGACAAGGTCTGGAGATGTGAGGGGGTGTAAAGCTACAAGCTGGACCATCGTTGTTAATCAGACACACATTGAGAGTGAAATAACCAACACAAGATGACAATGTTCGAGTTCCTCGGCTCATCCCCTCTCCACTTTGTGGTACTGCCCTCTTGTGTTTATGTTTACCACTCTTGTCCTGAGGTCAAATACTGCTTGAATTTCTTTATGTCATTTTTTTTTATAGAAAGTACAATATAAATTAGCCAAACGTTCTTCCCAATTTGTCAATATGTTCACTAGAATTCAATGAAATTGTTTGACAACTTTTTTTGAGAAAGGAGAATGAAAACATTTCTAAAAGAACATATGATTTTTTTCATCAATTAAATATTTCAAATAGCACTGTTGTTTTTAAGATAAAAATAAACAATTCAGAAAAACTATCTGTATACCCGGTAGTATTTTGTGAAAATATAAACCAAAATAGCTTTATAACAAATTAATTGGGAGAAAATAATTCAAAAAGCTTATTTATAATCAGATGATAATATTTAAAAGAAAACTTTACTAGTTACTGATAATAAATTCATTTATGGCATATTTTACTTTGTACAAGAAGTAATGCTTTAAATTTTAAAAATCAGTTTAAAAAAGTTATGGCAAAACTTCAGAAAAATAAAACTTCAATCGTATAAGGTTATTTCCAAAAAAGGTAAGCAAAGATGTCTCTTTTGCAACAAGATTAATCACCTTAACTGATTTATTACAAATTACAAAAACAAGTTGGCTACAAAAATGTTAAAAGCAAGAAGATGAATACAAGCAGAAACTGTATAAAAACACAGCCAGCTCAACAATTCATTTCAGTGTTTTACGCAGGTGTCGACTGTACTAAGGAGTGCAACAACAGATTCATAAATAATTTTAATGAAGACATTCGCTTTGAAATTAAAAAACATTACATTTAAAACAAATCCAAACTTCTCCATATCTTTGTTGCAAAATGTTCACATCAAAGAAAGCTTGACAACATCTCTGAATATATAAAGAACCAGTGATAATGATATCAAAATGTAGACAGGAAACAGAAATAGTAATACTGCCTTCCATCATTGGGTGAGATTAGAAACTCAGACCTTCTGAACCAAATCTAAGCTTATAATCCTCCCCATTGAAAACTTACACTGCTGTCTAATAATTTTCTAAAAATATATTTTTCTGCAAAAATGTAAACTTCAGCAATTTAATTTAACGTTAAACAAGATAGAAATGTAATTCCAACTTCCTTTTCGCTTTGTTGTTGAGGATGAAGTGTTTTTAACAAATAAATCAGTTCAAGACTTTAACATATCAAAGGAATGCAGCGACATCTCCTAATCCCTATATAAGCTGTTACTATGATGTTGTATGTTGTATCCACGAAGCAGTATCAGGTGAGAGAGATACTCCTGAGATACAACATGGAGGAAGTAGGGGTCAGTAGTTATCTCTCTGTATCAGAGCACTCCAGACATACAGGGATATCCACTACCTGTAAGCTTAGTGGTTTCACAATGAATGGATGTTGGGGCTTTAAACCTGTGAACATCTTAAAGAATCACCAGCTTACCTCTATCCAAGCCTGTATTGAGTGTTCCTACATTCACTCGCGACTCTTTTGAGTTGTGTTCAACATTTTCATTGACAATGACCTGAAAAATTAAATAAATAATTGCATGTTTAACCTATTACAAACCAAATTATTTCTAATATGTTTTTATCCACCTGTACAAATTATTTATGACTCATGTTGACAATGGTGTTCATTATAGAAACAAGACATTGAACTGTAAATGTGTTTAAAGAGGAGATACTGTTCGTTGTAAGAAAGTGTCTTTCAGATGAGAATAGATCTTAACACTTTTACCATTCCAACAAAGTGACCAATATACAACTATATCGACTAACCGGGAGAGACTTTCTTTTACCAGAGGATATTCCAGCATTACTACATTTGTTGTTGAGCTGATATTCCTGCAAAGATGCCACTCAGAATGATTTTGCCCTTATTAAATCAACAATGAAAGAGTTAAAATCAAATATATATTTTACTAAATTCATATTGGATAATTAAATGTTAATTTACAAACCAATCAGGTCCCGGAGTGAAATGAGTCATAGGACTGCAATACATGACATCGAGACATCATATCAAAGGGCTGTCAATTTGTTCATATTTCACAATTAAAATTGATTATATGTGAATCATTAAGAATCACTTCATCAATAGGTGTCATGATTATTTCAGGAAGAAAGCCATCCTACTCGACCAGTGTATTTGTGTCCGCTACCCTCCTGCAATACCCTGATTCTCTGAGTCCAATAACTGTTGTTTCGCTGTAGGCTGGTTTGTCATTGCTATATAAGCATAAATTTGTCAACCTTTGAAATATTGTGATTGAACATCAACAATCACTCATGGGTCCTCTGGTCCAGTACTGCCAGACTAATACTGCTCCAATAAAGTTCTTTCATTGGCTCTTTATACAAGAGTAATTTTGGCTCAGGGAATTAGGGTGTTATAGTAGTGTTGCAAATACAGTGATGGAGCAGCATGGAGGAAAGCTTGTAACACTAAACATTTCAGTAAAACCTACATTCTTGGTAAGATCATGTGAATGTACTGCACTGAATATTAATTTTGCCTTACACCAAAACACCTGCATTGAAATGGACATTTAATTGCTGTCATATATCTTCATTTATATTTGATTTTGGGGGATGATTATGAATCATATCACATGCCAATAAGTGTAAAAATGATTTCTATTATGTCATATAAGTTCAGTCTGGTTACACCTGTGTATGGCTGACTGCTTATGAAACAAACATCTGTATCGCTGAATCAACAAAATAAATTAAATATAGGTATGTAAGTAATAAACCAAACAAGCATGTAATATATAATCATCTACATTTCATGCTCGATAGATAATCATAAAACATTTAATTGTTTACTGAAAGTGTCCATGAACCAGCTGGTCTCAAGTGCAACTCTGCATCACATCATCGTGAAGCTTTTAATTAAGATCATGCAAGAGTCTCTTGTTCAAGCTTACAGCCCAAGTCTCTCAACTCATGTCTCAGTGTGGGACAGGGATTCACCCTCCAAGTGGTGAGCCACACCCATTGAACTGAACTCAGAACTTCAATGATAGTGGTCAACTGAGCAATGCACAGGATCATGTTCCACCACAGGTTCATGCAGGAGTCTCTTGTCAAAGGTTACGCCACAAGTCTCTCAACTCATGTCTAAGAGGGGACCCTTCTAATGTCTCTGTTTCTCCAGCAATGTGGCAGGTGACACCGTGACAGACACCCTCCCAAGTTGTGTGATGCACCCACTGTTGCTGAACTTCACTTCTAGCGATCAACTGAGCTATGCTTTGGACCACATGCCACCACAGGATCTTTCAGTAGTATTTAATTCAAAGAATATTAATTGAAGTTGCTTAGCAACAAGTGCATTTCATTTCATGAAAATATGGTCATAATATCTTTTCACATAATTTATAATATCAATGAAGTTGAATAAGACACAACTTACATAAAAACACATTACCAAAATGTACCCATCATAGAGACTGGCATTGATTGTATAAGGGACTGGGAGAGATGTTATGACTACAATATCAAGACGAAGACGAATGAAATCACTTGTACAATTTAGGAGGTCATCACACAAAGTCATTGTCATTACTTAATGCCATTGCAACAATGGTATGACTTTGCAAAAATCTCTGAAGTGGCCAAATTTTGAACAAGCCTTAAAGACAACACTTCCATCCTGAGAGCAATGTCAGACAATTTGTTGTCATCTGACGAGGTAAAATCTCTATATACCAGAAGATCTTTTTGATTTCTTAATCTTCACTATTCTTAGCTAATCTGCACTCAGAATCCAACTAAGGACAACTTTAAAAGATTCTTGTCATACAAACTTAAGAAATAATTATTCTACTTACTTCACTCAGATGGCACGTCAGGATATTTTTCTGAATGTTTAGATCTTCACTCAACAATTGGAAATGCTCAGGACAACATTATGAAACAGTCTCGCTCCAACCATGGATTTAGGAGAAAAACATATATATATACTCTCTTGCAAAATCAGTGGCATATACCGGTAACAGACTCAAAAAGTTAATTTACAGTCAAACACATAGTGTGAATTTAAAGCTTTATAGGTCTGTTTCCGGACACAGTGTGTCTATCTCCATTCTACTATAACAACAATTTTAATATTGAATTATATTCTTTAGCGCTGATTCAGTCGTGCACTGTCAATCAATACCATGAATGGATTCCACTGTCTGATGTTATACAGAGACTGGTGTTATTGCATCCTCGTTGTAAATAAAGTTTTAATAAGGTACGTTTACATAGTATTCCAACTGTTTTCGATTGACAATATATATTACTCGCCAAATACTTGGTAACAACAATTAATGACATGTTAATGTTGTTGAATGATTTAACAACGAAGTCACGAAATTAAGGAAAATATGCTAAAATCTTCTTTTAAGCATAGGATACTTATCACTGTCACCGCATTAGAAACGCAATGTCATATATAAGAAGCGTGATGTCATAACATTGTGATATTTTGCCCTTGAGCATTGTATACATGAACAATATAATTCTGACAATGCCCTCGTAGGTAACATAAATGTTAACTTCTTTGTTTATTTTTGGTTTTTATTATCGCATTCAGCATTTCATACTTGTAAAAAACTATTTGTGTCATTTGAACAAGGATTCTTATGTTTACAATCCTTGTTATACAACAAGTGTATTCTTGTGCATTGAATGAAATGAACAGAACACTATATTACCAAATTATACAGTCTCTGATTTTTCACAGTAGCCAAACTGAACACAATTTATAATTTACTGTATTCATTGTACTACACCCAGGAGATAAATGCAGCAAGTAATGGGAGTTTCCTAGAACCTGCTTAGCTAGTTATCTAGCTATTGGAAGAGCCCAAGAGGACAGAAATATTGCCAGTGGGATGTCTCAGACGTTGACATGTTCATGGAACTGAGGGTGGTGGAGTTCATTGTGGTTCAACATTATTGATAACAACATGGGATGTTTATTTATTGAAGTCAACTGGAGATTTGGAGTCATCTCATGTGAAAGTAACTACCGGGTATATAGAACAAACTCTGGGAAATTCTTGGAAAAGAAATACTTTTTAAACTGATTACATGCAACAATCCTGAGTAACAAACTGAAAGTTTATATTACCGTTGCTATTAGTAAATCATATATTTTTTAAATTGTATATTTCCTCTTTCTAAGAACAAATGGACCTGCAATCTTTGTAGGTCATTTAGAAGGGGAACCCATTAGGAAAATGAACACCGAGAAACCATTTTCTATTTTGTGAATGCCCTTTGGTAATCTCGATTTGGACCAAACTGAAACTGTGGCTTCAGAACGAAGCAGATATTGGAAACAACCGTAATGATATTAATATCCTCATAGGATATACAACCAGCGCTTATAGGCCTATTAATACCATTTTGATATTGATTAAAAGGATAATATTTGACCACAGAGTAAGACATTCTGTGCCTGAGTTTTGAACAGTCCAAGCAGAGATTACCAATATAATTACTTAACAAAATATAATGCCATTGTTAATGATAAGCTTGATATATTTGACAAATATTGCTCAGTGTGTAACAAGTTATTTATGTAAACCCATGTGCTGCTTGTATCACCTCTACAATGTGTAACCCAAAATACAACAAAATAAAAAGTTATAGAAGAAAAAGGAAAATGAACATGTACACGTTCCACAAAGAACTGATTGCCACTTTGATTTATTTTTCTGAAAAATGGTTCTGGTTTCTGACAGACAAGAATAATCATAACAGAACATGAATATACAATATTTCTATATAACTCATCACAATGGGCTTACTTCATTTGTCATTGCATACATATACATACTGCTGCAGTCTTCATATCATCTATTATATGACATCATTAAATATTCCATTTCTTGAATATCTTGAAAATTGCACTTACTCATAAGAATATGATGATCTTTTTCTTTTCACTAGTGATCAAATGTTTTAGACTGTGTCTGCCAAAAGGTAAACTTTAAATAGCCAAACATACTGATTTCAACAATTTGTCAATTATTAGCCATGTCAGCATTATTTAGACACAACAAAATATAAACAAATATGTCAAAGACTTCATTCCTGGAAATGATTTATTTACCAGCCAATGAAACATGCACCAATATACAGATGTACAATATTCTTAGCATACAGATCTACTTGACTCATTCTTAGTGTGTCAGTGTGGTATGGGCTTGGCTTATTATCATTTCCCTCATGAGAACTAACATGGCAGCATATCCCAATAGACTGAAGTATAAGAAATGCAAAAACGATTCTTCCTGGTTGTAAAGCTGATGTGGCCCCAATGGGTAAACTAAAGACATGATCTTTCCATATAAGTTGTCATTCAGCTGTAAAGTGTATCCATTATATCGCTACCTTAAGGGAATAAACTCTCCTCATCTTATTTTCCCATGTTTGTTAACAGATGATCAGCTGTAATTTCCTAGATATGATTCCGTATAGAGTTATTGCTACGAATAGCTCCGAGGTGGTCTGTTGAACTTTGACATGTGAGAATTGTGAATACAACTGAAATCTCATGTGATATGAGAGTGTCAGTGTTGAGTATCTACTTGGTGTGCAATCACTGAAGCAGTTATTCCTTTGAAAAAAATTATCTTATGCGATAAGGCCTCCTGAAAGCACATAAATTACTTACTTTTGCTACAAGTTGGCCACTGTTCAAAATAATTATACACTGTTATAATGTTAGTAGTTTAATAAAACAGATAGAGCCATTGACTCTGTAGCTCACCATTATTTGCACGATTTATTACCAAAAGTTGAAAATCTAAAATCAATGTTGTCTCAAGTGATACATTGCTAAGATTTTTTTTTTTTAAATCCTGAAATGAATTTAATTGTAAATGAGAATATTTCTCAAATAAGTAAAGTATCAGGTTTGTACCCTCCTAAACACATGCATGTATAATTCCCCACAACATTGTAACACCTCAACACTCCAATGCTTTAAAACAATGATTGGGGGTTGTACAGTTGTCTCACTCACCCGTCAACTTCTCATTACTAAACTGGGCTTATCAGCTACTGTAATTCTTTGGGCAGCAACGGTCAAACTACCAGTGACCCAGTCAGTCACACCACTCCCTGTCAGCTGCACACTCTACTTACCACAGAAAAAGAAATCCACATCTGATACCCGATACCATAGGGTCTCCCTCATGGAAAGTGTTTGGGGATTCCAGCTCATATTGAGGTCCCTTGGTCGGAGGACCTGTGAGTGTCAATGAGGGTACAGGGGTAAGGCCTTATTGGAGAGAGTGAAGAGTTGCATTCCTTGTGTTATATTGGTGCTACAGACATGAATATGATTTCCTTGATCAGAAATTTATAACATACAAATTTATCATAACCATCAAAGAGATGAAGCACTACCTTACTTTTGGGGAGTAGGACATTGAAATTATTTTTTAGTATCCATCCAACAAAGACCATATTCCAAAAATAGCCATGGGCTCTGTAGCTCATCAGGGTTTATATTGTTTAATGATAAAGACTGAAATAGATTTTTAGGTCATGGCTTGAGGCCCTTATTTGGGGCACCACAGGGTCACCATATCTACAATTTAGAATCCCCATTGGCTAAAGAGTATGCACACAATATTACAGCCTTCTAGGTCTCTTTGTTTTGGAGGAGAAGAAGAAAATAACTTTTCAGCTCTCTAGACCTTTTGGAACTGGAGAAGAAGATGAAAATAGGTTTTTAAGGATGTGACCCCTGTGACCCCATTTGGGATCATGCGGTCATGAAATCTACAATTTAGAATCCCCATTGGCCAAGGAGTCTGCACACAACTTTTCAGCTCTCTAGACCTTTTCGGAACTGGAGAAGAAGATGAAAAAAGGTTTTTAAGGATGTGACCCCTGTGACCTCATTTGGGGTCACGGGAGTCACAAGATCTACAATTTAGAATCCACATTAGCCAAGGAGTCTGCATACAACTTTTCAGCTCTCTAGACCTTTTGGAACTGGAGAAGAAGATGAAAATAGGTTTTTAAGGATGTGACCCCTGTGACCCCATTTGGGGTCATGGGGTCACGAAATCTACAATTTAGAATCTTCATTGGCCAAAGAGTCTGCACACAACTTTTCAGCTCTCTAGACCTTTTGGAACTGGAGAAGAAGATGAAAATAGGTTTTTAAGGATGTGACCCCTGTGACCCCATTTGGGGTCATGGGATCACGAAATCTACAATTTAGAATCTTCATTGGCCAAGGAGTCTGCACACAACTTTTCAGCTCTCTAGACCTTTTGGAACAGGAGAAGATGAAAATAGGTTTTTAAGCATTTGACCCCTGTGACCCCATTTGGGGTCACAGGGTCACTAGATCAACAATTTAGAATCCCCATTGGCCAAGGAGTCTGCATACAACTTTTCAGCTCTCTAGACCTTTTGGAACTGGAGAAGAAGATGAAAATAGGTTTTTAAGCATGTGACCCCTGTTACCCCATTTAGAATCCCAATTGGCCAAGGAGTCTGCGCATTAAATTTCAGTTCTGTACGTGGAGTCATTGGTTCTTGAGAAGAAGTCGAAAAAGCGAAAAGTTTACGGATGGACGGATGCCGGACACCATGCCATGCCATAAGCCCATCAGGCCTGATAGCTTTGGTAGTTCTTAAGTCATGTCAAGATAATATGGTGGACACCCTGTCATGCCCATATATTAGTGGAATCACAAGCAAACTAACAAATTTTACTTTGTATCAAAGGTGTTATTCAGAAAAAGTTCCAACGCCAACTGTAATGTTTTGAAAGATTTAGGAATACTGCCTGCCACACTCATATTTGAGGTAGGGGTCAGGACCAAAGGTACAAACTTTGATCCCCTTGGTGCAAGGTACCCTCCAACAAAATTCCAGCTCCAGCTTAAGTGGTTGTGGGGGGAGAAATTAAAAATGTGAAAAATTTAAGGATGACTGATGCACCCGGATAGATGATGACCAATGTCATCAGCCCATCGATCTGTCCTTATCCATAGGGTTGGGAGGTAATGCTTTATTGACGTGAAGGACTTACATACATGCCAAAGCAGAACAGTTTTAAAAACTCAGTGAAAAGGACAGGTTTCTCACAAGAACACACTTTGCATATGTACCTGAACAACACCTTGATACCTTCATATCTCATATATTATAAAGTTTGAACTTATTCATTTTCACATCATTAACTAACTAACTGTATCACAAGTTTAAAGTTTCAACTCTACGGTAGAGTGGCTGCTATAGTCGGTCATAAAATTGTGATGTATGATTCAAATCAAATTAAAATCTTAAATTGTCAGACGGAAAGGTATGTAATAGGCTGATGTTGATATTTTATACACGCTTCTGAACGTCGACTTAGGAAGACATCAAGCTTGTTGGACCAGTTTTGGGGACATTATTATCTATGTTTATACCGTAATCTATTTCGATTTTCTAATCGCAATAGCTGTGAAGCTTTTTTGTCAGAATAGCATTAATCAGTTTTAAAATGACTTCCGTTTCTTATATTCATAAAACCTCACCTCTTTCCTCCATTTTGCTATGTCGACTTTGGTCGTCAATGGAAGCGCTGTTCTGTTTGAAGAGCCCATGCCTACACGAGTTGCGCCCCCTACCACAGGACAAAAAGTGGTGGAATCCGCTTGCCGGATCCTTCCGGATTCTCCCGGATCCGTTATTTTTTGGGAGAATCCGGAAAGATCCGGCAGCGGATTCCACCACTTTTTTCACCATCTTTTTTAAATCACAACGACCAAATGAATGTTTTGCTGATCAGAATGTGTAAAACTTAGCGTAGTCGCAGTGTGAGAGAGTAATATTAAAACAGAAGCTTTTAACTCCAGTCGTGACAATGTCATCTAAACCAACAGAAAACTAACATCATCATCGGGGTGGTGGTAACACATTCACATAAACAGAGTATGCTTCAATCTTTGATTTAACCTACGTTGTACCTACGTTTTACGTTCCGTTTCCGGGTTCCTGGCCATGTCTTTAAAGTGTTATCAAGGTTTAGTTTTTAAAAAAACTAATGAAATATTCCCAATCTTCTGGATAACTTGTCAAGTGTGAAGATTGTAAATTATTTCAAAACACAAACGGGAGAACAAATTATTTCATATTAGAACATGATTAATCGTGACAACACGACGTCGTGTCTATAAAAACAGAACGAAATAGATGTACAAGTCTTGTACGCCTGCACCCCTATAACATTACACGCATTTTAAACAAAATCATTATTTAAAAAGTATTTGTCATCGTGTCTTCAAAGGTGAAAAATGGATAAAAATGATTTTTTTTTTAAATAAATGATCTTAATCGGTGTGAGCACTATTCCCGTCATATACTATACTAATCTGAAGTACAGAAGAAGCTTTGTACCTCAGTTGGTTTTATCTATGTTTGATTGTCAATTACAAATACCTTATGTTTCCGAAGTCGTCCTCTAAAACTGAAAAGTGCAGGCGTTCAGTCATCAGTCTAGGAATAATTCTATGTGGTTTAAATTTTTAAGGGAAAAAATGAAATTTTAAATTAATAAATTCTTCCAAAATTAATTTCAATGAAACACAACTGTTCATCGACATATAAGACATCTGGTAAGTGAAAATCAATAAATGGCCCTCATTCTGCACACATTTACAACATTATAAACATGGTAGGGACATGTTGGTGTAAACATGATTTTATACCTCTTGGTCCTTTTGAAACTCTAACTCTGCATGTTTGAAAAAAACAACAAGTATGATTGTTTGCCGAATCAGTCAACATTGAACATTGAATAATATCCCGGTTCTACCATATCAATGTGTTTTGTTATGTTTACTGTGTGAGTGAAACACTAGGGTGTAACGTTTCTTTTGTACCGCAGTTTATGTTTTATTCAATAAGTTTCAATAAACTAATACATAGCCGTATTGTTAATTTAAAGATGTCTTTTACATCATGACCTTTCTGCATGGTCAAATGAGCACAACCTCAGACGATAACAATTATAGCTTTGAAAAATGTATAACATAACAATTCATCCCATGCTTTACATTCAGAATATCCACATTTTTCATCCGATCATTGTTTTGATATGCCTTGCCACATTACGGACATTTACGGACAGAACTCATGTTTAACAACGGGCTATAATATTCACCATAATAATGAATTGCTTATAAAACCATGTACATGGTTGGGTTACCTTTCTTAATACCCATATGCATTAACACGATTAATAATCATTTTCTATTATTCCAATTAAATGTCATGAATTTTAGGAAATCCTCTCTCTTCGGAGTTCATCGACAGTACTCTTATTCTAAAAAAATAGTTTTGAGATGACCCCCTCTTTACAAAAACTTACCAATGGCGTCAAACGGACAGCGGTATACAGATAAGGTTGTTATCATCACTGGCGGATCGAGAGGCATTGGTAAAGGCATTCTGCATGAATTCGGTAATATTCTAATTCTGATATTTTCTACACATCCATTTAATCATTGAAGAATATATTCCACTTAAAGCTTATTTCAACAGGACAAATATGTGTCACTGGGTCGACTCGACAACTTGACCTATACTCTTACACTCAGACACAAAAATATTTGCAAATAGTATTTATTCTGAAAATATCACCATTTTTTTCAATAGTGATAAGGAACCAATAAGAAATGAGATTTCAGAAACAGAGGCTCTTTTTCAATATTCAATAAAATGGTGATATTTTCAGAATAAATACTATTTTCTCTAAGTGTTAGACAAACTGCCTTAGTGCTAACCCTGTTACACGTTTACTTGTATTACAGAGCGGGGTCAATTGTAACATATTTACTTACATTGTCACAATTTGTTACTAGTGAATCGATCGTGAAATAAACAGGTACGACTATGAATCATCATAAACTATAATGATCAGTTATGTTTTGTTTCTAGTTCTGCTGACTATTTACTGGAGAACTCCAAAGTATCAATATCGTAGGGGTATATCCGGTTTGAACATGGAGATTACTACGTTGTTTTGATATAAATGAATATTCATCATATGTACTGATAATAATTTTCTTTTGTGATAATTCATTGAGTAGTTTTTAAAAGTTGCATATGAATATTGGACCCGCCATATCTCTCGACATGTGTGTCATGCATATATATTTTATACGTGATGGAAATGTCGAAGCTGTAAAGCTAAAACAATGTGTCATTATCTGAATTCGGGAGTGGTAGTTTAAAGGCGCTGTAGCACGTTTTTTGCAAAATTTATTTTTTCAAATTTCCCATTCATAATGATAGTTTATGTCATTTAAATTAACTTTAGAGGGTAAAACATCTTATTACACAAACCAATTATCTGTAGTGGTAAAAACTATGTTGCGTATAAAGCAAAAATTGCATGGCGGCCATTTTATTGTGAACACAATTTATTATTTTGTATTACAAAAACGATTCCCATGGCTTTACCGAAACATGTACACTAATTTTAAACTTTATTTTCCGAAGAGAGAATGATGTTTTACTATTGGTGAAATTATTTTTCAAATACATTTCATCAACTTATTTGAGCGAAAAAACGTGCTACTGCCCCTTTAATTGGTGAAATATATCATAAGTAAATATGCATACCTCAAACGATAACGATATCTGTTCCACAGCAAGTGCACTGTATGTGTGTTGTTTTTGATGTACAAACCAATAGTAGTCATATGAAATATACTCATAGCTTTATTTGCAAATTGACTGAATAAATTGACATCCCTATTAATAATATAACAACTATTGCAAACCTCATTATAACACCGGAGTGTCATAATAATGATACATTTTATCCTTAACCTTTGCCTGACTATGAATGTAAGAATTCTCTTATCCAAAATTATTTTTCGAAGTCCACACAATAAAACGTGTTATCCTTTATTATATTGTGTGGGTAGCATATGGTATAAAACAGTCGACAGACTTTCGAAATAATTGGATAAATATTGATTATTTAGAATGAAACTTGAAACTTAAACTTTGTTTCGACATCAACTTTGTTTCAACATGGTTTAAACATATTTATTCACAGAAAAGTGTGATGAGATCGGCAAACAAGCACATGAGTGCTTATGTAAATGCCTCTCTCTACAATGTACATGAGAAAATGAAAGGTGACAATCACTGTTACCAAAACAAAATGCTGCATTCGTTGATACAATGAATTTCATCTAAGGAGTTGGTGCAAGGTCAAGTCGTTGTTTTGGAATATGATAATAACGATATATCGTGAAATAGCAAGGCATTGAAACTGTGGTTTATAATTTGAAATTTGAGAATCTACCAGAGTTAACAATGTAATTGTGAATAGATTTTAGTAGTTCGCAGTTTTTTTGGTTTGATACGCCAGCATTTCCATGCATAATTGATGGCAAGTTATAACCTTTTCTAAAGAAGTAAGAGTTAACTCTAATGGCGTCGTAATTAGGACATGTAAGAAAGAAGTGTAGAGCGTCCTCCAGATGATGTCCACAGTCACAAGCAGGGCTGTCTGATATATATCTGGCGAATCTATCACTGTTTAAATCGCTGCAACCAAGCCGAAGGCGGGAATGAATAATTTGACAGAATCTTGAACCGAGAAATAAATTAAAGTATATTGGGTTGGTGTTGGCTTCCTTAAGTTTACTTTTGAATTCACCAAGTGTATTTGAGTTAGTAATATCTGAAGGGAGAGAATTCCAGATATTTACCGTATCTGGTAGGAAAGATTTGCAGTAGTTATTAGTGTTACATTTTATGGTTTGTAGATTGGAGCTATTTCTGAGATTGTATCGGCTTGCATCAGATACGTTATCAGGTACTAAGTTGGACAGGTAATCAGGAGTTAATTTATTTACCATTTTGTAAAATAGATATAATTTTTGGCGATGTCTTCTTCTTTCTAGAGAGGTAATATTAGTTTCTGTATATAATCGTGTGTGGTTTGTGCCACGGACTGCACCACAAATAGTTCTTATTGCATCCAAGTTGAGATTTTCTAGCAGTGTTGCCTGTTCTTTGGTACAATTATCCCAAATATGAGACGCATAGTCAAAAACTGGTAAAATAAATGATTTATACATTGTTTGGAGTGTTCGTCTGTTGAGACGATATTTAAAACTCCTTAAGCAGTTTATCATTGGACTTACCTTTTTAACAATATTTTCGATATGGCTATGCCACATGCAATCTTGCTGAAAAATTATGCCTAAGTGTTTGTGAGCAGATACGTCGTTGATAGTTTTGTTATTCATCGATAGAGCTGGTACGATAGTCTGTTTATGTTTACGGGAGAATTGAATCGAAACAGTTTTGCTCGCGTTGAAATCAACTTGCCATTTATTAGCCCACTTAGTGATAACGGATAAGTCATTGTTAAGGCACTGGGCGGCTTCGTTTGCGTCATTTATTATTACATATAACGATGTGTCGTCAGCAAACAAGCGTATATTGCTTTCGATGCCGTCAACGATGTCATTGATGTAAACTAGGAATAATAGTGGCCCTAGAACCGAACCTTGGGGGACGCCAGCAGCGACGAATTTTAAATCAGAGCTGTACCCATTTATAACGACTCGTTGAGAACGATGCTCAAGGTAGCTTTCGAACCATGACAGTAAACTGCCACATATGCCGTACGATCGAAGTTTATGAATTATTCCCTTGTGCCATACTTTATCAAAAGCTTTGCTTACATCACAAAAAACCGCTTTTATTTCTTTGCCTTTGTCAAGTTCACTGGCGATAACATTATATAAGAAGGTCAATTGGTTAGAGGGGGAATCTCCCGGGATAAAACCAGACTGGAGATTAGTTAGTAAATTGTTGTCTCTGAAATAATTGAATACATATTTAAAGACACATTTTTCAAAAACCTTTGCCAGGCAGCATGTTAGGGCTACAGGTCTATAATTGCTGCATTCGTTGGTATTTCCTTTCTTGTGAATTGGTATTACAGATGCTATTTTCCAAATGTTTGGGAATATTGAGTCGGTTAAGGAAGCATTAAAAAGTTTGGTAAGTGGATTAGCTATGTCGGATGCACAGATTTTTAACAAGCGGTTTCCAATGCCATCGTGTCCGGTCGCTTTAGAAATGTTAGCGGAAAGTAAAATATCTTTAACTTCGTTGACAGACAGATGGACGGAATGCAAAATTGTGCCCGTTTTAAGATCAACATTAGGTAGATTTTTATCGGGATGTTTGACAGTCGCTTGATCACAGAAATAGTTGTTCATTATTGTAACGATATCGTTTAGATCGTCATATACAGAGTCCTGGTGGGTTATTGGCGGGAATAGTGTGTTGTTGCCAGTGGATTTCAAATAGTTATTAACTAAGCGCCACCACTGCTTTTTACCGTACGATTCATTTATTTTGCTGTCAATCTTCGATAGATATTTTCTTTTGGCATTACGGACAGTTGAAATTACTTTATTCCGGAGTTTACGAAAGCACTCCCAGTCAGAAGGACGGTTTCGTTTTTTAGCGATGTTGTGTATGCGGTTACGTTTTCGTATTATGCTGCGTACTTCGCCAGTTATCCATAATGGATCTTTAGGTCTAATGGTTACTATTTTATGTGGGATGTGATTGTCGCATATATCCGTAAACGTTTTTGAGAAAGCTGTTGTTGCTTCGTCGATAGTGTCTGCTGACAAGACGACCTGCCATTCAACGGAGTTAAGGTCTTTTTTCAGGTTTTCGTTATCAATCCTGTCATAACTGTAAATTTTTCTTTTATATATATTATTTTGAGGGATATCGTCCTTAATGGTTACATGAACAGGGCTATGATCGCTACAAATAGGGTCAGACACACCTGAACTAAGTACACTATCCGCGTTAGATACAAACACTAAATCAATTAAAGTTCTAGAGGTGGGTGTAATCCTAGTTGGTTTGGTAATAAGCTGGGTTAAACCATACATTGTTGTAAGACTTTCAATTTTCGCATTGTTTCCTTTTATTATATCGATATTGAAGTCACCTGTAATTATGGTTTGCAAATTTAAGGCCATAGCATTGCTAATTGATTGGTTAAGTAACTCCCAGTATGCCTCGCTTTTGTCGGCTCGGTAAAAGTTTCCGATTAAATAATTCTTATTTTTGCGCTTAATCTGTATCCATTGCCCTTCTAGTCCCGGTATGGTTAGCTGATCCATTTGTTTTGCGTAGAGATTTTTTTTAACATAAATAGCTACACCCCCGCCCCGGCTTGGGCGATCGATACGATATGGTAAATGAAAATTTGGAATAGAAATATCGCTTTGAGGGATACCGTTATGCAGCCATGTTTCTGTCAAGCAGATTACATCATATGACTGGAACTCAACAGATATAAGATCTACTTTGTCTTTTAGGCTTCTTACATTTAGATGAACTATTTTAAGATCAGTGTGCTTACGGGGTCCAGGATTTGGGTGAATATCTCCGCAGCACAACAGTAGAATAACTATAAAAATGGGAGTTTTAAACTTGTATAGACAAAGGGAGGAAAATAGACATATAAAAATAAGCAATTTGGAATATGCCTTGCTAGTGACACTAGAGTAAAACAATCCAACCGTGCGCCTGTATTGAGCAATATCAACCGGCATCGAGTATTAACAGAACAAAAATATACATGGCGGTGGTTGGATTGGATCTAAAGTAATTAGACATTGATTCCTTGTAATTTCAACATCATTGAACTGTCCTTATCGATCACATTTATATTCAATAGATAACTATATAGGTCTATCGATCCCACTTATATATAATAGGAACATATGTGGATGTCTCTATCATTATTTTAAGCGAAACTAGCGTCTCTATACGATCAATGGCACGTAACGCGTGTGATAGATATACATATATTGGAGAAAATAAGTTAGGGTTTTATATTTTATATATATAAGTTATATTTTATCAGTGGGTCAATGAATAAAAAGATCTTCATTTATAATGTAACAATTTATATAAATCGTACTTATCTATGAGAGTATCTAGATTCCAAGGGCGTTACTAAATTTGTTTTCATCATATTGTCAATGACGTGATTTTCCCCCTCCTACAAGCATAACTTTCGTCAGTCTCCATCACTGACTAATTAAAGCATTGTTGCAATTCCCTAACTTTCCTGTGCAGAGCGCCACTATATTAGCTCTTTCTCTTTCTTTCAGTTAAAAATGGCGCCAAATGTGTTTTCTGCTCCAATGAAAGTAAGAACCAACTTCCCCAGTAAGTCATCACTCGCCCCAGTCTATATATCACCGACTAATTTTGAGTAATTCTTACTGCATTAAGTCACCTTTTCTGTGCGAAGCCGGAAGGATATATGATTGCACTCCCACGTTCAGATGCAGCAAACTGATACGCTGGCACAGAAAAGCAGATGAAATGCAGCAAGGCTGATGTTAGCCGGTAATAGAGGCTGGCGCGAGTTATGTTCTGCGGGGGACGATGAGTAAGAACTTTTACATTTATATATATTATAAACATTTCCATGTTCACATCGATATTTGGATATGATTTACTAAAAGCAGAAACAATTCTTTCTCTTTTTACATTCATGTTATGTAAGTCAATTTTCTTTAAACTTTTACTCTTATATATGAATTTCCTTTTGAGAATATACTTCCGTTATTAGATATACTTTTCATAATAATAATACTATTATGATGATAATATTCAAACGAAAATGTTATTCAACATTCAATCCGATTAAATACCTACATACTCTCCAAGACATAAGTAATACAATGAAACTAGAAAGATACATTCATTTAATTTTAATTTTAAATTTAATTTTTAACATTTATAGGTGACATTTTTATCCATGTCTTTTCTTCCTCATCTAACCATAGGCCTATCTATATATTTTTCTTCGTACGCCTTCATTCTTCATTTCCGTATTCGTCATTCTTCTAGATCTGTTCCATCTTCATTATTGTTCTCTTTTTCTTATCTTCTACATTCATTTTTTCATCTTCATTATTCTTCTGTTTCGTATACATTATTATGTGTATTTTACTTCCTTTTCGTCTACATTCGGTATATTCTTCGTGTTTCCTCACCAATCCTTTCGTATTTATCGTCTCGATCCTCTTCATTTCCCATTCTAACGAACTAGATACAGAAGGACAGCACGTACAAGATCAGTTCAACTGTGGTGGATTACCTGGTGAAGCGTTCTTCGTTTCCTGCGATGTCACCAAGGAGGAAAGTATCAAAGTTTGTATGCTTCTTCAACCAACAAATATAATATGCGTGAAAAGACGCCAGATTAGTAAGAAATTAGTGTATCTTGGTAAATATACATCTATCGACCTACTTTAGGTAAACCATTTTTTAAAGTACCAAGGTTTATTAGTCTCATATTTTAGTTTTGTTATTTAGAATGTTCTTCAATCAGAACGGCATGTGCGCATGTCGAGTGTAAGAACAAATATATCCTGAAAATATTGTGTTCCAGACTGTATTCATTGTAACATCTCCGTATTTTGTTATTCGTCATCTTATCTTCTTGCAAACCATTTTTGTCTGATTACATTAAAGCGACACCGCATCGAGAATAAAAATCAGATCATGTGTATCTACCTATGTTGATTAACATGTCTGCTAACAAATCACAGACACCGAAATTCAGACAATTGACGTAATTGGTAATAAAAACTACTGCGTGTAGACAGTGAAGTGAAGCGTAACTCATTAGCAGACACTCTAATCAGCTCAGTGATATAAAGATTAGACTCATTTTTATCCTCGACGCGGTGTCCCTTTAAGTCGAATTTTACCTTTTTCCCTCTTGAATCGCTTCGTGCTTGTTAAATGTTTTATTATGCGAGTCCAAGTAAAGTTGTCATCTGTATACCTCATGATGTAACTAACCTTTCCTCCTTAAATTACCGTCAACAGTTGATGGTCGATAGTTTTAGTACAGATATATGTCATTGAAATACTGAGAGAAATTAAGAAGGCATAATGTGATGGTATAATGTTTGCAGCTTTTTCGTTTGATTTGAACTTATCTGAAACATGCTTCGAGTATCTGTTTATTCATGTATCATCGAACTATTATGGGGTTTTTTTCATTTGAAGGGCAGTCATTAACACTCGTGAATAATTAAAATTCATTTTGACCTGATTTCAATAAATGCACTTACCAAATAAGAACTCAATTTACGCGTATTTTGGATTTGAAATAAAAACTATATATTTCACTTACATCCATATACAAATCTATGTGTTTGATGATGTTCAGATTACTTTTTATAGCAATTTTATGATGTTTTTTGTAATTGAATACAAAAAGATGTCTGTTGTCGGTTGACCTGTCTGCGAACTTCAATAAGTCTTGGGGGATCATTTACAAGTGGGGTACATTTTCTGGATGACAATTTCTTTATTTTGAAGATACACGACGTATCTCGTATATGCGTAGTATCTCTTACTTCCGCATGATGAATGAGTTATCATATACTCCGAAAAGTAGTATATCTTCACAACAAAGAAGTTGTCATCCCGAAAATTTTGTTTTCCTATCAATAGGGGTGTCCATATAAATCTTCCTTAACGTATTACATACAAACAAGACTCTTACCAACATGAATGTGCCAATGACTTCCTGTCAAACTTCAGATCCTGATTTCTACAACGCTTGAAAAATACAAGAGAATTGATTGTCTCGTAAATAATGCAGGAACCCGTAAGTAAATTCACCTTTCTTTATTTAAATTTCGTAGTTTGATATGCCATAATGTGCATTTCAAATGTTACAAGAAAGAAATACTGTTGTGGTACGATGTTACAAGAACGGATTGCTCAATGTAGCGCTCAAGTAGCGTTCAAGTAGCGCTAATTCTCTCCTGAACGACACGGTTCAAAACCTCAAAGTTCGCTCGCTTTGCTACGTAGCGCTACATTGAGCAATCGCGTTCAAGAGAGGTTTAAAAGTAATCGCTAATTGAGTATCTAAACAGCCATATCGTTATAATAGTCCGAAATGTAAAAGAAGAGCAACTAGGGTATCAAACTTTTAATCTCTATATTTGGTCCTCAATATCATGACATGACATGACAAACACAACAAGAGTTGTCAAACGTTTACTCACTATGTTTACATCTTTGCTGGAGAAATATTTTGTGAACAATTCATAAAATGCCGTAGGTATAAGAAAACGACAGGGAACACCTCTCCATTATAGAAATGGCACATTTAGAAATGTGGCACCTCGACATCGCCAACAGGGAAGCTGCAATTCGGACATGCTAAGACGTGAATATTTTTGCAAATGGAAATTTAAAATATTACTATTGATTTCTCACACTTAGGAGTTAAACGTTTGGTTGAAATGTTTTTATTATATTTTCAGATCCCGGTTCAACTGATATTGACGAATTAAGTGGTGAAGAGTTTAGAAGTCTTTTAAACCTCAATCTTGTTGGCTACTTTTTAACTGCAAAGGTAACCAAATGATATATGTCAACAACATAAAGTATATAAATTCAAATGTTTTTGTATTGCCATTTGACAAAAATATGTATGACCCCGAATCGGAGAATCCCGGTGTATGTTGTTTTTCAATTGTCTGTTTTCCAAATTATAATGATAATGGCATTTTTCATTTTACCTTGTTTATGTTCTGGAGCGACAGCTGTAATTGTATTTACCGTTTAATTACTCATGCGAACTTACGTTGTGTTTTGTGCATTCTGAATTGCACTAACCAGTCTTGACATAACCGATACTTTTATAGAAGAGAGTTGACAAAAGATCATGGTTTGAAAAGGGCATCATTAACGTCCATGGTTACGGGCTTACATTTACAAATTGTTTTATATTAATTAATAGATTCTATATATATGAACAATATTATTTATGAATATAGTGTTTGTACAAAAATAACAGACAAAAGATTTACTAAAGTTATGGTCTTAATGGTCCCTAATCCTACCATTCCTGTTTGTATTTTACAACTTTTCTGAAACGAAATAAAATGTGCTTATCATTGTGCTTATTTGTTCACACAGTATGCCTTGCCTTATCTTCGTGAAACTCAAGGAAATATCGTCAATGTTTCAAGCCTTGTAGCACAGATTGGACAAGCGAATGCAGTATCGTACATAGCTACGAAAGTAAGTGATTAAAGTTAATTTTGATACTGAACAAAATTCAGAGCACGCCTTATTACAACGAAGCTTCAAGCGCAATACGTGATGTTCCGCTACTCTAGAAACATTCTTGGTTGTTTTTATGTCCCCCGAAAATTTTTTCGGGAGACATAATGTTTTCGCCTCCGTCCGTCATTCCGTCATTCCGAAATGCTTTCTTTTCCGGGCCATATCTCAAAAACCGTTCATTATTTTTTCACGAAACTTGGTATGGGGTTAGACCTAGTGGTGGAGTGGTGCCTTTTGCTATTTTGGTTATTCTGATTTTGTTTCTGGTTTCCATTGAAACAATTTGAACTTAGTGCACATTGAGGGTAGGGACCTTTTCCGGCCTCTATCTCCAAAACCGTTCAATATGTTTTCACCAAACTTGGTATTTGATCAGACCTAGCGATAGAGTGGTGCCTTTTGCTACTTTGGCTATTCTGAATTTTATATTTCTCGTTATTAGTGCAGTATTGAACTTAGTGCTTAGCATAAGTGAAAAATAAGGGTAATATGACTATTTTGAATTGAAAGTTGGAGCGGTGGAGCGGAGGACATCACAGTGCATCACATGCACATATTTCTAGTTGTTTTGGTTTTTGTTTTTAGTTATGTAGTAGTGAAATAGTACTAGAAAAATACAAATATATTTTTGGCAATTTTTTTTAAAATGTTGTCTCTGGGAACGTTGTGTATTGCATATCTCCAACAGTGCATGTGAGAGACTCGTGATATAAATCGACTTTATTCATCAGATGCTACAGTTTTGTTTGAAAGAAATCTTGTATGTGACCATATTGGATTTAAAGTTTGAATTGTATATGAATACAATTCCATTCAAAGGGTGGCGTTACTGCAATGACAAAGGCTATGGCGATAGACGAAGCCAAATACAATGTGAGAGTGAACTCGTAAGTACGGAACCAGCTCTTTATCAAGCTCTCCCTTTCTTTAGGACTTCTTTCAATCTCGCTGCATTATAATCTGATTGACCACTGCTCAACACGGGTCGTGTATCATTCCCTTTCACGTCAACCAATCAGCGACGAGGATATGAAATCAGAAAACTCAGAAACCGATATCCGATATCATTTTTTTTCTTCTGCTGTACACTTTGCCAAAACATTGTTGGTGGCTCAAAATCTAGTGAACATTTACCAGGGCCAATATCTAACTTAATTGTAGATTTAGGTTACCCTAGGCCTGCGACATCTTGTACTGACCACAGTGTCTCAACGACCTTTCACGACCTCTTCTCATAAAATAAAAGACAGGTTAAATCTTGTTTACAGGTGTTTTGTTTGGATACTTAAACTACCAGACTCGAAACAGAACAGAATGTTAGTTTTAAAAACTCTAAATTTGTCTTTCTTCTCGAAACTATAAGGGACGAAGGACGAAATCTTATATGAACAGGTACCTTTAGGCAGAGAGGACCCTATATGTTTACCACTTGGACCACATCACATTCACTTCACCTCCTAACCAGCTTCCAAACGCAAGGCATAACTCTTGCCAGTCTGCATTACTGGCTGATTTAACCCTTGCGGTATTTCCCTCGCTTTATTGTGTCAGGACAGTGAATAGCTGCACCATAAATGCATAGCGGGCCTGGATTTCTAAACACAGATTTCTTAAGGAGATACTGCAAGGCCTAAATCAGCCAGTAATGGAGACTGGCAAGAGTTATGCCTTGCATTGGGAAGATGCCTCCTAACTGCATGAGTGCTCTTCTCGTGATATCACTTATTCTAAAGGCCCACTAGATAGAGAGCTAAGTATTGTACTAATGAATTGGTGTTTGCAGAATATCCCCAAGTGCAATATGGACGCCTTTGTTTGAAGACATTGCTCAGAAATCAGAAGATCCAGAAGGCCTCAAAAACAGATGTGCAGACTTTATGGTAAAACACGTTTTCTTGAAACAAAATGTACTAAAATGTTAAATCTATATACATATTGATTGGTAGAGCTGTCCAAATAATTTACATTTAGGCAATTTATGATTTCTTGACATGTTATAACAAATAAAGTCGTGGTTGTATCAAATCAAGGTATATGAACTGAATGCATTATTTTCTCCAGCTGTTAGGACGATACGGCACTATAGAAGAGTGTGGACAAGCCTGTCTGTATCTCGCTGCTGAAGGAACATTCTGTACAGGAATAGACCTTAATCTCTCTGGAGGGGCGGAGCTTAACTATGGATACAAGAATATGCAACCCAAATCTGTCAACGACTGATCATCCCTCTCTGTGAATAACAATTTATGAAAGACACTCAACTATAACTTTAAAGTGATATATAGAGTATTTCATAAAATATATTTGGCTTTTGATACGTGCCAAAATACACATGCGCTTATTTAAACTCTCTCGAGTTGAAAAGTCATTCGGAAATGCCTATTTGTAATGCATTATTATAACTACCTGTTTCAATAACAATAAAGCAACGGCCTTATACACGTCCAGTGGGCGAAATTTCACGTCTCATTAACATATATACCACTAGTTAGTAGTTATATGACATTAAACATTACCAACAGCAAAGTCTGTAGCTTTCTCATACATAAAAGAAGTTTCTAAAATTACGTTCGACCAATTGTCGGCACAAAGTATTTCTATAAGAAATCCCGACTTTGCATTCGCATGCATCCTCGATAATCCAGCGCTATTGTTCCGATAAATCTACACACAAGCGCTGGAAAACAGTAAGGGTATTTATCCCTAACCTAGTTACCTCCTCTTGGGTCCATGCTATCCAATCAGAAACGAAACGCAGACACTATCTGCGTAAACAACTCGACCAATCAAAACGCATCACTACCGTTGTTTATAGAAACAATCATGGCGGCGGCCGACTCACTCGATTGCGATAAAGTTTGTAACAAATTCAGCTTAGAAAACCTGACAGAAACTCAAAAGAAAGTTTTAAGAAGTATGTACGAGAAGAAGGGTGGAGGTAAAGGATTAAAATCCCTGTGCTACCAGGCGTTCCCAATCGTCTGCGAAAGCCAAGATCCTGACACTAGAGTGCTTGTTATTTCACCCTTGATTTCAAGTGATCTCATTGGTTGTTAGAAAGCAAGCGTTTCGCTGAGTCATTGCGAAGGGAGGTAACTAGGTTAGGGATAAATACCCTTACTGTTTTCCAGCGCTTGTGTGTAGATTTATCGGAACAATAGCGCTGGATTATCGAGGATGATTCGCATGTTGCCACAATACTGAACTGATTAGCAAGGAATGGTAATTGTCAGCAACAGGTAAAGATTCTTTCTTTCTTTTTGTATTGTGAATAACTAACGATTAGAAAGCATATGAAGTCGACGGTCAAGCTCATTATGCATGTTTATTCATACATTGTATACATGAGACACTAGTTTTCGACAATACATGTCCCTGTGTATCTGAATATCACATGAGACACTAGTTCTCGACAATACTTGTCCCTGTGAATCTGAATATCACATGAGACACTAGTTTTCGACAATACTTGTCCCTGTGAATCTGAATATCACATGAGACACTAGTTTTCGACAATACATGTCCCTGTGAATCTGAATATCACATGAGACACTAGTTTTCGACAATACATGTCCCTGTGAATCTGAATATCACATGAGACACTAGTTCTCGACAATACATGTCCCTGTGAATCTGAATATCACATGAGAAACTAGTCTTCGACAATACATGTCCCTGTGAATCTGAATATCACATGAGACACTAGTTCTCGACAATAATTGTCCCTGTGAATCTGAATATCACACGAGACACTAGTTCTCGACAATACATGTCCCTGTGAATCTGAATATCACATGAGACACTAGTTCTCGACAATACATGTCCCTGTGTATCTGAATATCACATGAGACACTAGTTTTCGACAATACTTGTCCCTCTGAATCTGAATATCACATGAGACACTAGTTTTCGACAATACTTGTCCCTGTGAATCTGAATATCACATGAGACACTAGTTCTCGACAATACTTGTCCCTGTGAATCTGAATATCACATGAGACACTAGCTCTCGACAAAACATGTCCCTGTGAATCTGAATATCACTTGGGACACTAGTTCTCGACAATACATGTCCCTGTGAATCTGAATACCACACGAAACACTAGTTTTTCGACAATACTTGTCCCTGTGAATCTGAATATTACACGGGACACTAGTTCTCGACAATACATGTCCCTGTGAATCTGAATATCACACGAGACACTAGTTTTAGACAATACGTGTCCCTGTGAATCTGAATATCACACGAGACACTAGTTTTAGACAATAGGTGTCCCTGTGAATCTGAATATCACACGAGACACTAGTTCCCGACAATACATGTCCCTGTGAATCTGAATATCAAACGAGACACTAGTTCTCGACAATACATGTCCCTGTGAATCTGAATATCACACGAGACACTAGTTCTCGACAATACATGTCCCTGTGAATCTGAATATCACACGAGACACTAGTTTTCGACAATACTTGTCCCTGTGTATCTGAATATCACACGAGACACTAGTTCTCGACAATACATGTCCCTGTGAATCTGAATATCACATGAGACACTAGTTTTCGACAATACTTGTCCCTGTGAATCTGAATATCACACGAGACACTAGTTCTCGACAATACTTGTCCCTGTGAATCTGAATATCACACGAGACACTAGTTCTCGACAATACTTGTCCCTGTGAATCTGAATATCACATGAGACACTAGTTTTCGACAATACATGTCCCTGTGAATCTGAATATCACATGAGACACTAGTTCTCGACAATACATGTCCCTGTGAATCTGAATATCACATGAGAAACTAGTTTTCGACAATACATGTCCCTGTGAATCTGAATATCACATGAGACACTAGTTCTCGACGATACTTGTCCCTGTGAATCTGAATATCACACAAGACACTAGTTCTCGACAATACATGTCCCTGTGAATCTGAATATCACATGAGACACTAGTTCTCGACAATACATGTCCCTGTGTATCTGAATATCACATGAGACACTAGTTTTCGACAATACTTGTCCCTCTGAATCTGAATATCACATGAGACACTAGTTTTCGACAATACTTGTGCCTGTAAATCTGAATATCACATGAGACACTAGTTCTCGACAATACTTGTCCCTGTGAATCTGAATATCACATGAGACACTAGCTCTCGACAATACATGTCCCTGTGAATCTGAATATCACTTGGGACACTAGTTCTCGACAAAACATGTCCCTGTGAATCTGAATACCACACGAAACACTAGTTTTCGACAATACTTGTCCCTGTGAATCTGAATATCACACGAGACACTAGTTCTCGACAATACATGTCCCTGTGAATCTGAATATCACACGAGACACTAGTTTTAGACAATACGTGTCCCTGTGAATCTGAATATCACACGAGACACTAGTTTTAGACAATAGGTGTCCCTGTGAATCTGAATATCACACGAGACACTAGTTCTCGACAATACATGTCCCTGTGAATCTGAATATCAAACGAGACACTAGTTTTCGACAATACATGTCCCTGTGAATCTGAATATCACACGAGACACTAGGTTTCGACAATACTTGTCCCTGTGTATCTGAATATCACATGAGACACTAGTTCTCGACAATACATGTCCCTGTGAATCTGAATATCACATGAGAAACTAGTTTTCGACAATACTTGTCCCTGTGAATCTGAATATCACATGAGACACTAGTTCTCGACAATACTTGTCCCTGTGAATCTGAATATCACACGAGACACTAGTTCTCGACAATACATGTCCCTGTGAATCTGAATATCACATGAGACACTTAGTCTAGTTCTCGACAATACATGTCCCTGTGTATCTGAATATCACATGAGACACTTGTTTTCGACAATACTTGTCCCTGTGAATCTGAATATCACATGAGACACTAGTTTTCGACAGTACTTGTCCCTGTGAATCTGAACATCACATGAGACACTAGTTCTCGACAATACTTGTCCCTGTGAATCTGAATATCACACGAGACACTAGTTTTAGACAATACGTGTCCCTGTGAATCTGAATATCACACGAGACACTAGTTTTAGACAATAGGTGTCCCTGTGAATCTGAATATCACACGAGACACTAGTTCTCGACAATACATGTCCCTGTGAATCTGAATATCAAACGAGACACTAGTTCTCGACAATACATGTCCCTGTGAATCTGAATATCACACGAGACACTAGTTCTCGACAATACATGTCCCTGTGAATCTGAATATCACACGAGACACTAGTTCTCGACAATACTTGTCCCTGTGTATCTGAATATCACACGAGACACTAGTTCTCGACAATACATGTCCCTGTGAATCTGAATATCACATGAGACACTAGTTTTCGACAATACTTGTCCCTGTGAATCTGAATATCACACGAGACACTAGTTCTCGACAATACTTGTCCCTGTGAATCTGAATATCACACGAGACACTAGTTCTCGACAATACTTGTCCCTGTGAATCTGAATATCACATGAGACACTAGTTTTCGACAATACATGTCCCTGTGAATCTGAATATCACATGAGACACTAGTTCTCGACAATACATGTCCCTGTGAATCTGAATATCACATGAGAAACTAGTTTTCGACAATACATGTCCCTGTGAATCTGAATATCACATGAGACACTAGTTCTCGACGATACTTGTCCCTGTGAATCTGAATATCACACAAGACACTAGTTCTCGACAATACATGTCCCTGTGAATCTGAATATCACATGAGACACTAGTTCTCGACAATACATGTCCCTGTGTATCTGAATATCACACGAGACACTAGTTCTCGACAATACATGTCCCTGTGAATCTGAATATCACATGAGACACTAGTTTTCGACAATACTTGTCCCTGTGAATCTGAATATCACACGAGACACTAGTTCTCGACAATACTTGTCCCTGTGAATCTGAATATCACACGAGACACTAGTTCTCGACAATACTTGTCCCTGTGAATCTGAATATCACATGAGACACTAGTTTTCGACAATACATGTCCCTGTGAATCTGAATATCACATGAGACACTAGTTCTCGACAATACATGTCCCTGTGAATCTGAATATCACATGAGAAACTAGTTCCCGACAATACATGTCCCTGTGAATCTGAATATCAAACGAGACACTAGTTCTCGACAATACATGTCCCTGTGAATCTGAATATCACACGAGACACTAGTTCTCGACAATACATGTCCCTGTGAATCTGAATATCACACGAGACACTAGTTCTCGACAATACTTGTCCCTGTGTATCTGAATATCACACGAGACACTAGTTCTCGACAATACATGTCCCTGTGAATCTGAATATCACATGAGACACTAGTTTTCGACAATACATGTCCCTGTGAATCTGAATATCACACGAGACACTAGTTCTCGACAATACTTGTCCCTGTGAATCTGAATATCACACGAGACACTAGTTCTCGACAATACTTGTCCCTGTGAATCTGAATATCACATGAGACACTAGTTTTCGACAATACATGTCCCTGTGAATCTGAATATCACATGAGACACTAGTTCTCGACAATACATGTCCCTGTGAATCTGAATATCACATGAGAAACTAGTTTTCGACAATACATGTCCCTGTGAATCTGAATATCACATGAGACACTAGTTCTCGACGATACTTGTCCCTGTGAATCTGAATATCACACAAGACACTAGTTCTCGACAATACATGTCCCTGTGAATCTGAATATCACATGAGACACTAGTTTTCGACAATACATGTCCCTGTGTATCTGAATATCACACGAGACACTAGTTCTCGACAATACATGTCCCTGTGAATCTGAATATCACATGAGACACTAGTTTTCGACAATACTTGTCCCTGTGAATCTGAATATCACACGAGACACTAGTTCTCGACAATACTTGTCCCTGTGAATCTGAATATCACACGAGACACTAGTTCTCGACAATACTTGTCCCTGTGAATCTGAATATCACATGAGACACTAGTTTTCGACAATACATGTCCCTGTGAATCTGAATATCACATGAGACACTAGTTCTCGACAATACATGTCCCTGTGAATCTGAATATCACATGAGAAACTAGTTTTCGACAATACATGTCCCTGTGAATCTGAATATCACATGAGACACTAGTTCTCGACGATACTTGTCCCTGTGAATCTGAATATCACACAAGACACTAGTTCTCGACAATACATGTCCCTGTGAATCTGAATATCACATGAGACACTAGTTCTCGACAATACATGTCCCTGTGTATCTGAATATCACATGAGACACTAGTTTTCGACAATACTTGTCCCTCTGAATCTGAATATCACATGAGACACTAGTTTTCGACAATACTTGTGCCTGTAAATCTGAATATCACATGAGACACTAGTTCTCGACAATACTTGTCCCTGTGAATCTGAATATCACACGAGACACTAGTTCTCGACAATACATGTCCCTGTGAATCTGAATATCACACGAGACACTAGTTTTAGACAATACGTGTCCCTGTGAATCTGAATATCACACGAGACACTAGTTTTAGACAATAGGTGTCCCTGTGAATCTGAATATCACACGAGACACTAGTTCCCGACAATACATGTCCCTGTGAATCTGAATATCAAACGAGACACTAGTTCTCGACAATACATGTCCCTGTGAATCTGAATATCACACGAGACACTAGTTCTCGACAATACATGTCCCTGTGAATCTGAATATCACACGAGACACTAGTTTTCGACAATACTTGTCCCTGTGTATCTGAATATCACACGAGACACTAGTTCTCGACAATACATGTCCCTGTGAATCTGAATATCACATGAGACACTAGTTTTCGACAATACTTGTCCCTGTGAATCTGAATATCACACGAGACACTAGTTCTCGACAATACTTGTCCCTGTGAATCTGAATATCACACGAGACACTAGTTCTCGACAATACTTGTCCCTGTGAATCTGAATATCACATGAGACACTAGTTTTCGACAATACATGTCCCTGTGAATCTGAATATCACATGAGACACTAGTTCTCGACAATACATGTCCCTGTGAATCTGAATATCACATGAGAAACTAGTTTTCGACAATACATGTCCCTGTGAATCTGAATATCACATGAGACACTAGTTCTCGACGATACATGTCCCTGTGAATCTGAATATCACACAAGACACTAGTTCTCGACAATACATGTCCCTGTGAATCTGAATATCACATGAGACACTAGTTCTCGACAATACATGTCCCTGTGTATCTGAATATCACATGAGACACTAGTTTTCGACAATACTTGTCCCTCTGAATCTGAATATCACATGAGACACTAGTTTTCGACAATACTTGTGCCTGTATATCTGAATATCACATGAGACACTAGTTCTCGACAATACTTGTCCCTGTGAATCTGAATATCACATGAGACACTAGCTCTCGACAATACATGTCCCTGTGAATCTGAATATCACTTGGGACACTAGTTCTCGACAAAACATGTCCCTGTGAATCTGAATACCACACGAAACACTAGTTTTCGACAATACTTGTCCCTGTGAATCTGAATATCACACGAGACACTAGTTCTCGACAATACATGTCCCTGTGAATCTGAATATCACACGAGACACTAGTTTTAGACAATACGTGTCCCTGTGAATCTGAATATCACACGAGACACTAGTTTTAGACAATAGGTGTCCCTGTGAATCTGAATATCACACGAGACACTAGTTCTCGACAATACATGTCCCTGTGAATCTGAATATCAAACGAGACACTAGTTCTCGACAATACATGTCCCTGTGAATCTGAATATCACACGAGACACTAGGTTTCGACAATACTTGTCCCTGTGTATCTGAATATCACATGAGACACTAGTTCTCGACAATACATGTCCCTGTGAATCTGAATATCACATGAGAAACTAGTTTTCGACAATACTTGTCCCTGTGAATCTGAATATCACATGAGACACTAGTTCTCGACAATACTTGTCCCTGTGAATCTGAATATCACACGAGACACTAGTTCTCGACAATACATGTCCCTGTGAATCTGAATATCACATGAGACACTTAGTCTAGTTCTCGACAATACATGTCCCTGTGTATCTGAATATCACATGAGACACTTGTTTTCGACAATACTTGTCCCTGTGAATCTGAATATCACATGAGACACTAGTTTTCGACAGTACTTGTCCCTGTGAATCTGAACATCACATGAGACACTAGTTCTCGACAATACTTGTCCCTGTGAATCTGAATATCACACGAGACACTAGTTTTAGACAATACGTGTCCCTGTGAATCTGAATATCACACGAGACACTAGTTTTAGACAATAGGTGTCCCTGTGAATCTGAATATCACACGAGACACTAGTTCCCGACAATACATGTCCCTGTGAATCTGAATATCAAACGAGACACTAGTTCTCGACAATACATGTCCCTGTGAATCTGAATATCACACGAGACACTAGTTCTCGACAATACATGTCCCTGTGAATCTGAATATCACACGAGACACTAGTTCTCGACAATACTTGTCCCTGTGTATCTGAATATCACACGAGACACTAGTTCTCGACAATACATGTCCCTGTGAATCTGAATATCACATGAGACACTAGTTCTCGACAATACTTGTCCCTGTGAATCTGAATATCACACGAGACACTAGTTCTCGACAATACTTGTCCCTGTGAATCTGAATATCACACGAGACACTAGTTCTCGACAATACTTGTCCCTGTGAATCTGAATATCACATGAGACACTAGTTTTCGACAATACATGTCCCTGTGAATCTGAATATCACATGAGACACTAGTTCTCGACAATACATGTCCCTGTGAATCTGAATATCACATGAGAAACTAGTTTTCGACAATACATGTCCCTGTGAATCTGAATATCACATGAGACACTAGTTCTCGACGATACTTGTCCCTGTGAATCTGAATATCACACAAGACACTAGTTCTCGACAATACATGTCCCTGTGAATCTGAATATCACATGAGACACTAGTTCTCGACAATACATGTCCCTGAGTATCTGAATATCACACGAGACACTAGTTCTCGACAATACATGTCCCTGTGAATCTGAATATCACATGAGACACTAGTTTTCGACAATACTTGTCCCTGTGAATCTGAATATCACACGAGACACTAGTTCTCGACAATACTTGTCCCTGTGAATCTGAATATCACACGAGACACTAGTTCTCGACAATACTTGTCCCTGTGAATCTGAATATCACATGAGACACTAGTTTTCGACAATACATGTCCCTGTGAATCTGAATATCACATGAGACACTAGTTCTCGACAATACATGTCCCTGTGAATCTGAATATCACATGAGAAACTAGTTCCCGACAATACATGTCCCTGTGAATCTGAATATCAAACGAGACACTAGTTCTCGACAATACATGTCCCTGTGAATCTGAATATCACACGAGACACTAGTTCTCGACAATACATGTCCCTGTGAATCTGAATATCACACGAGACTCTAGTTCTCGACAATACTTGTCCCTGTGTATCTGAATATCACACGAGACACTAGTTCTCGACAATACATGTCCCTGTGAATCTGAATATCACATGAGACACTAGTTTTCGACAATACTTGTCCCTGTGAATCTGAATATCACACGAGACACTAGTTCTCGACAATACTTGTCCCTGTGAATCTGAATATCACACGAGACACTAGTTCTCGACAATACTTGTCCCTGTGAATCTGAATATCACATGAGACACTAGTTTTCGACAATACATGTCCCTGTGAATCTGAATATCACATGAGACACTAGTTCTCGACAATACATGTCCCTGTGAATCTGAATATCACATGAGAAACTAGTTTTCGACAATACATGTCCCTGTGAATCTGAATATCACATGAGACACTAGTTCTCGACGATACTTGTCCCTGTGAATCTGAATATCACACAAGACACTAGTTCTCGACAATACATGTCCCTGTGAATCTGAATATCACATGAGACACTAGTTCTCGACAATACATGTCCCTGTGTATCTGAATATCACACGAGACACTAGTTCTCGACAATACATGTCCCTGTGAATCTGAATATCACATGAGACACTAGTTTTCGACAATACTTGTCCCTGTGAATCTGAATATCACACGAGACACTAGTTCTCGACAATACTTGTCCCTGTGAATCTGAATATCACACGAGACACTAGTTCTCGACAATACTTGTCCCTGTGAATCTGAATATCACATGAGACACTAGTTCTCGACAATACATGTCCCTGTGAATCTGAATATCACATGAGACACTAGTTCTCGACAATACATGTCCCTGTGAATCTGAATATCACATGAGAAACTAGTTATCGACAATACATGTCCCTGTGAATCTGAATATCACATGAGACACTAGTTCTCGACGATACTTGTCCCTGTGAATCTGAATATCACACAAGACACTAGTTCTCGACAATACATGTCCCTGTGAATCTGAATATCACATGAGACACTAGTTCTCGACAATACATGTCCCTGTGTATCTGAATATCACATGAGACACTAGTTTTCGACAATACTTGTCCCTCTGAATCTGAATATCACATGAGACACTAGTTTTCGACAATACTTGTGCCTGTAAATCTGAATATCACATGAGACACTAGTTCTCGACAATACTTGTCCCTGTGAATCTGAATATCACATGAGACACTAGCTCTCGACAATACATGTCCCTGTGAATCTGAATATCACTTGGGACACTAGTTCTCGACAAAACATGTCCCTGTGAATCTGAATACCACACGAAACACTAGTTTTCGACAATACTTGTCCCTGTGAATCTGAATATCACACGAGACACTAGTTCTCGACAATACATGTCCCTGTGAATCTGAATATCACACGAGACACTAGTTTTAGACAATACGTGTCCCTGTGAATCTGAATATCACACGAGACACTAGTTTTAGACAATAGGTGTCCCTGTGAATCTGAATATCACACGAGACACTAGTTCTCGACAATACATGTCCCTGTGAATCTGAATATCAAACGAGACACTAGTTCTCGACAATACATGTCCCTGTGAATCTGAATATCACACGAGACACTAGGTTTCGACAATACTTGTCCCTGTGTATCTGAATATCACATGAGACACTAGTTCTCGACAATACATGTCCCTGTGAATCTGAATATCACTTGAGAAACTAGTTTTCGACAATACTTGTCCCTGTGAATCTGAATATCACATGAGACACTAGTTCTCGACAATACATGTCCCTGTGAATCTGAATATCACACGAGACACTAGTTCTCGACAATACATGTCCCTGTGAATCTGAATATCACATGAGACACTTAGTCTAGTTCTCGACAATACATGTCCCTGTGTATCTGAATATCACATGAGACACTTGTTTTCGACAATACTTGTCCCTGTGAATCTGAATATCACATGAGACACTAGTTTTCGACAGTACTTGTCCCTGTGAATCTGAACATCACATGAGACACTAGTTCTCGACAATACTTGTCCCTGTGAATCTGAATATCACACGAGACACTAGCTCTCGACAATACATGTCCCTGTGAATCTGAATATCACTTGGGACACTAGTTCTCGACAATACATGTCCCTGTGAATCTGAATACCACACGAGACACTAGTTTTCGACAATACTTGTCCCTGTGAATCTGAATATCACACGAGACACTAGTTCTCGACAATACATGTCCCTGTGAATCTGAATATCACACGAGACACTAGTTTTAGACAATACGTGTCCCTGTGAATCTGAATATCACACGAGACACTAGTTTTAGACAATAGGTGTCCCTGTGAATCTGAATATCACACGAGACACTAGTTCTCGACAATACATGTCCCTGTGAATCTGAATATCAAACGAGACACTAGTTCTCGACAATACATGTCCCTGTGAATCTGAATATCACACGAGACACTAGGTTTCGACAATACTTGTCCCTGTGTATCTGAATATCACATGAGACACTAGTTCTCGACAATACATGTCCCTGTGAATCTGAATATCACATGAGAAACTAGTTTTCGACAATACTTGTCCCTGTGAATCTGAATATCACATGAGACACTAGTTCTCGACAATACTTGTCCCTGTGAATCTGAATATCACACGAGACACTAGTTCTCGACAATACATGTCCCTGTGAATCTGAATATCACATGAGACACTTAGTCTAGTTCTCGAGAATACATGTCCCTGTGTATCTGAATATCACATGAGACACTTGTTTTCGACAATACTTGTCCCTGTGAATCTGAATATCACATGAGACACTAGTTTTCGACAGTACTTGTCCCTGTGAATCTGAACATCACATGAGACACTAGTTCTCGACAATACATGTCCCTGTGAATCTGAATATCACACGAGACACTAGCTCTCGACAATACATGTCCCTGTGAATCTGAATATCACTTGGGACACTAGTTCTCGACAATACATGTCCCTGTGAATCTGAATACCACACGAGACACTAGTTTTCGACAATACTTGTCCCTGTGAATCTGAATATCACACGAGACACTAGTTCTCGACAATACATGTCCCTGTGAATCTGAATATCACACGAGACACTAGTTTTAGACAATACGTGTCCCTGTGAATCTGAATATCACTTGAGACACTAGTTCTCGACAATACATGTCCCTGTGAATCTGAATATCACATGAGACACTTAGTCTAGTTCTCGACAATACATGTCCCTGTGTATCTGAATATCACATGAGACACTTGTTTTCGACAATACTTGTCCCTGTGAATCTGAATATCACATGAGACACTAGTTTTCGACAGTACTTGTCCCTGTGAATCTGAACATCACATGAGACACTAGTTCTCGACAATACTTGTCCCTGTGAATCTGAATATCACACGAGACACTAGCTCTCGACAATACATGTCCCTGTGAATCTGAATATCACTTGGGACACTAGTTCTCGACAATACATGTCCCTGTGAATCTGAATACCACACGAGACACTAGTTTTCGACAATACTTGTCCCTGTGAATCTGAATATCACACGAGACACTAGTTCTCGACAATACATGTCCCTGTGAATCTGAATATCACACGAGACACTAGTTTTAGACAATACGTGTCCCTGTGAATCTGAATATCACTTGAGACACTAGTTCTCGACAATACATGTCCCTGTGAATCTGAATATCACATGAGACACTAGTTCTCAACAATACATGTCCCGGTTAATCTGAATATCACATGAGACACTAGTTCTCGACAATACTTGTCCCTGTGAATCTGAATATCACACGAGACACTAGTTCTCGACAATACATGTCCCTGTGAATCTGAATATATCACGAGACACTAGTTCTCGACAATACATGTCCCTGTGAATCTGAATTTCACACGAGACACTTACTCTCGACAATACTTGTCCCTGTGAATCTGAATATCACACGAGACACTAGTTCTCGACAATACATGTGCCTTTGAATCTGAATATCACTTGAGACACTAGTTTTCGACAATACATGTCCTTATGAATCTGAACATCACACGAGACACTAGTTCTCGACAATACATGTCCCTGTGAACCTGAATATCACTTGAGACACTAGTTTTCGACAATACTTGTCCCTACGCATACCACGATGCACAAGTACCAGGAGTATCTAATAAAGGTACATTGTATTAAACATAGTAAGAGATTGTAAGTATTACTTATGATGGACGAGAGGGGACATCGCTCTCTGGCAACAACGCTATAAAGCGATAAAGCGATATTGACACACGACAAAGCGATATAGCAACAAGAGAAAGCAATAACGTCGAACGACAAAGCGATAGTGTCGCACGACAAAGCGATAAGGCCGCACGACTAAGCGATAAGTCCGCACGACAAAGCGATAAGGCCGCACGACTAAGCGATAAGTCCGCACGACAAAGCGATATTGCCGCACGTCAAAGCGATAAAAACATTTCGCTTTGTCGCGCAGTTATATCGCTTTATCGCTCTTTCTCTTTGTCGCTCTTTCGCTTTATCGCTCTATCACTTTATCGCTCTTTCGCTTTATCACTCTTTCGCTTTATCGCTCTTTCGCTTTAGTGCCCTTTCGATTTATCGCACTGTTATTATCGCTTTATCGCTCCTTCGCTTTATCGCGCTGTTATTATCGCTTTATCGCTCTTTCGCTTTACCGCTCTTTCGCTTTATTGCGCTGTTATTATCGCTTTATCGTTCTTTCGCTTTATGGCTCTTTCGCTTTATCGTGCTGTTATTATCGCTTTATCACGTTGTAATATCGCTTTGTCGTGCAGCCTTATCGCTTTGACGTGCGGCGTTATCGCTTTGTCGTGCGGCGTTATCGCTTTGTCGTGGGGCGTTGTCGCTTTGTCGTGCGGCGTTATCGCTTTGTCGTGTTGCTCTATCGCTTTGTCGTGCAGCCTTATCGCTTTGCCGTGCGACTATATCGCTTTATCGCTTTATCGTGTTGTTACCAGAGGGCGAAAGAGCGATGTCCCATCTCGGTCATCATAATTACTAGAAGTTAAGCTCCGTTCATGCGCCACTGTTTTCATGTCTATTTACGAATGTAAAAATGGCACAAACACATACATGTGTATGTTTGAGTCCAGAGATAATGCAAATGTATTTTTGCAAATGTTATAATTTGCACAAGCACTGATTTAAACATGTAAGCAAATTATCTGTCTCTATAATATGATACTATAAAGAGAACAAGACAGTTGCATCAGCTTTGTTATAGCTGTCTGCACAGGACCTGGCTGTCATGTCCATGTCTAGCATCAAAGAGAAAGGATTGAAATGGCCAGTTCGAAGTACAAAGGTAACAAAGACACGTGGTGCTGGGTGGGAACGATATCACTTATTTCTATGGAACCTACACTCCACCAAATCATTGCAGAAATCGTGAACACATGTCGCAGCTCGTAGGTTTGCCAACACCAAAGCGATGAGAAACAGTTCTATATTCAGCTATATACAAGCCAGTAGATTGTAGTGCTATTTGAAGTCTAACGGACAATGGATCGTTTGTATTGGTCTGATTTTCCACTGAGAGTTGTGCACAGATATAGTGAAAAGGTTCTTGTAACATTTGCATCTTTGTATCCATTGCTCAAAGGTGAACATTTGAACAACATCGTTTCACCACACGCTCTTCTGTTTCTGATAGACAACCCCCCTCCTACAATAATTGAGGACTATCCCTTTCATACAGTGCAAACATCTCCTTTGTCTCCGACGACACAGGTCCATCAATGTCTCTAAGACCAAGGCTTGCGCTCAAAGGAAGTATATTGAAACAATAATTACATACCACAAGATGGCGCATGAGCGCATAGCAACTTTTACATTTACATACCTGAGTATATTTACATTGTGTATATTTTTGCATACAGTACATTTTTTTGGCGCATGAACGGGGCTTATGATATCGTATATTTTATTAGTAAACAATCATCAAAATGTGTTTCTGTCTTTTGGATCGATAAAGCTCGCCAAGTTGGAGTTACCTGCATGCACAGAGGAAGGCTAGATGTTCCTCCTCGTGTTTCATATTAAAGGGACAACGCGTCGAGGATAAATATGAGATCACATTCATTTACCTATGCTGATTAACGTGTCCGCTAACGAGGCACAGGTTCCAAATTTCAGACATTTGAAGTAATTGGTAAATAAAACTGCTGCATGTAAACCGTGAAGTGAAGCGTAATTTGTAGCGGACAGGCTAATCAGAAAGGTAGATAAATATGATATTATAATTATCATCGACGCGGTGTCCCTTTAATTATATAGCCCCATGATAACCACGTTTTTCTGTCTCCACCTTTGGTGGAAACTGAGTTTGGGTGTTCTGTCAACTACTTCGGAGAGCGTATTCTATCTTCATACAAAGACATGATATAATAAAATACAGGTTTACAGATTTAGCTTGCATTTTCCTTTGTTCTAACTCCAGATATATTATACATCTGTTGACATTCAGTGTGTTCTATTTGACCAATCAAATACGACCATTTAATCACGTGATTTGAACGTAGAACTCTTTGGAACCAATGCTATCATTAACATAGAATGCAATTATTCCCCTGCACACGCTTATTTAAGGTAAAATACTGAGGAAGTAATATGAACATCCTTTGTGATGATATTCTCAACAAACTGAAATAAAAAGCATTTTCAAAAGTTCCATGTGTAGAAAAATATCACTTAGAACAACATGGAACTAAAGATGTTTTAGATAAAGGTTCTATGTCCAAACATGGATGTTTTCGAAAATATACTGGTTTCTTCGATTATGAACGTACTGTAGTTGGTTTGTATTAAAAAACGGATGTTTATTTAAGCGTGTCACCTTTTACTGACTGTGTATCGGTGTTACACATATTCTAAATATTGGAACTTTAAAATGCCAAAAACTCCAAAACTATTTCGAAGGAGTTGAAGCAACGCGGTTTTCATTTGATGATATGTACTGCTTTCATACGAGTCCAGTAGGAAGGAATACAATTATTTGTTGTAACAATGTATCACTTGAAAACAAGATATATGGTTAGTCAACTTCTTTATTGTAATGAATGCCACGTTTCGATGTAGATATAAACACCTTTATCAAGCAAGTGATACACGAATATGACAGGTGGAGAATATATATATATAGCGCAGTGATAATCATCTTTCGCACGCACATCGGGCCATATATACACTTTTAGAAAATGCTTACTGACCCTTGCGACAACTCCAAAGGAATTTCTGAGATGGGGTCAGTGCCACCTATCGTCCAAAAAGAGTTACGTCCCCTCTATTGACCAATCAAATCGATCTAAAAGTTGGTAAGGCACCAACAGCTTTACAAATTGCTTATAATACTTTGGGATTTTTCATTTCGGATGTTAAGCTCATTTGCATAATATAAGTTTCAAAACGGATTTTAACTTCAATGGGACAATTAAACAAGAGAGCTATTATCAGATTTTGAATAAATTGTGGTTTGTTTCGTTTACCCGCACGTTGTGATTTAGTTTTATCACTAATTATTCAAGCGTAATCAGCGTAGTACGGGTACGGGTACTGGCGTAGATATGGGCGTGTACTGGCATAGATATGGGCGTGTTCGGATTTATTTCAACTGTTGAAATATAATTGGTAAGGGACTGGTCATTTATTACAGGGGGGGGGGGGGGGGGGGGGGGGGGGGGGGGTAGGGCCGGCTTGTCGTAATTTTTTAAATGGCCCTCCCCATTTTAGTGTATTTTTGTTCACGACCCTCCCCCAACATACATCTATAAATTGGCTTGAAATTGGACTTCTGAAGATATATTCGGTTCTACATTGGAAATATTTTTTCTTTTGACACTTTAAAGAAAGGTTCTCTCTCGAAAAAAACGGTTATAGAATATATACCAGTTTTGGGTTTAACATGTGTAACATCTAGGGTTAAAAGTATCTGTAGAACAACAGATTCATTGGCTATGTAGCTCATCAGGTACACATTATTACAGGTATTACATTATCTCTGTTAGGTAAAAACTATTAACATCTTAAATGATAAGGCATTACCGAGTCACCAAATTTATAATCCCCACTGTCAACACACAATTTTAATTATCATAGACTTTTACATTCTAAGGAAGAAGTAACAAATATATATTTCTAAAGTTCACCATTTTCCTGATAAAGGGGGAAGGAACCAGAAATTGAGATTCATAATAATTTGTATTACACATAAATTTTAAAGATGTGACCTCTATTGTTTTGTCTGTGAGAGGTTTGTACAATGGTACCACAATAATCTCTAAGTTACCCCACTGCTCACACCCTCCCCAGTGATAAATTTACAAATATGACTGCATAGTCCAAGAACTTGCTACTACAAACTAGTGAGAGTCCAAGCAATTATAAGTCACTAAAGTCATTCCCTCAATAATTAGGCATACAACCCCAAAAAAAACGTGTGTCCTGGTAACTCGCAGCTTCAAGTTTTAGGAGTCCTTTCCAAATGTTATGAGTATTTGGTAAATATATCACTGCTTCCCTGACCCTAACCCTACTTTCCAGCCCTCCTGGTATGACCCTTCTCCCCCCTTCCCCTTCTCCCCCCTTCCCTCTAATATGAGTCAATATACACCTCTACATAGCACATCTTATAGCAGTAAAAAAAAAAGGCAAATCACATTGTTAAGAGCAAAATAAAATTTCAAGGAGCACTAAAAAAGTTAGATTGCTAAAAATACCTCTATCTATGAATAAAAGCAGGAAAATATTTTAGGTAGCTAATAGTCAATACCATTTTGAAGAAAAGGTGGGTTATTTTACATTCAGATATGAATTTTCAAGTTGACTCTGAATTTGTTTTTCCTTACAGGAAGCAAATGCTCCAAAATTGATTGCTATATTGAGAAATGATTTTGAAGAACATCTGCCACCCCAATAATTATTGTATTTCGAAAACAAGTGTACTTTTGACAATAAGATTTGATTCATTGATTTATCTTTACAGACAATTGGTATAGTGACCAAATGGTATTGGTACAGGGCAACAAAAGTTACAAATCTTAGTCTCTATCCAACAAAGTTGATATCCTCACAATTTTAGCTTCTACACTTACTAGTTGTAGAAAGAACATTTCAGTGTAGACACTCTGCCATGCCCATATCCGAGGGGGATCAAGACCAAATGAACAAACTTAAGTCTCTATGTAACAAAGATGTCATTCAGAAAATTTCAGATTCCTATGTAAACTGGTTTCTGAGAAGATTGTTTAGGTAAAATGCCTGCCACTGCAATATTTTAGGGGGGTCAGGACCAAATGAATATATATCCTCAAAAAACGGCAAATATTCCTCATAGGAATATCGACATTGAAATGCATTTACATATACCGGTACCTGTTTAATATATTTTAAATGTGTGTCTGTTGTCAGATATTTGCAAAAATCAAGGAATTTTACAAAGGTTTCAGGAGTTTTAATAGGTGTCGTATTTCCTTTGTATCATATTCATAACTGCATCATTGAGATTATGAATTTGACTGACTTTATTAGCTTATATAGTGACTTTTGATATGTATCTATCAAAATATATCAAACAGAAACAAAAGCCTTGAAAATAAACTACCTGCATGGAAAAAAGTGTCGGTTTTACTTTTCTACTTTTGTTTCCGCGAACAAAGGAGAAAACTCATGGGGATTTTTTTAATACTAGCATCCGTTTTGAATATCCAGCTGTCTATGCTTTTTTATCAACTGCTTTACAATCATTTTTCAGATCCTCTTTTAAGTATGTAAAAAACATTGTTTTATTACGGTCTATTTTTTCATGACCCTCCTTGTAATTCTTTTCATGACCCTCCCCTTGTGGCTGTATATTTTTTCATGACCCTCCCCTGAAACCCAAAATACAAGATATTTCAAACCACCGGTAATAAACTGGCTGAAACAGCATTTCTTCATGTCCCAAGAACCAACTATACTAAATATGATTTTTTTTATTTATTATCTGTTCATACAATGTATTTCTGAGAAACACACGTTTTAAGAATCGTCGTTTTGGAATCTCATTAACTATACTTGCCTTTTGTTTTATGTCGTGCTACAGTATTTGTGCGTCAACAAATTTAAATCTTAGAAAGCTATATGTTGACGACATCTTTTATTAATTAAATTTCTACTTTTTTTTATTTTCTTATACTTAAATACCAAACATTGCGGCAAAACGACATCTTGAATAAGAGATTTTAAAAAATTATACTCTGAGGTAGGAAATTGTGACTTTTTCTTCACAAGACATGTGTCTATCAAATACATTCAAAACTACTTTCTCCGACATCAATATTTATTTTTTTAGTCTCTTAAAACGCGGAGACGTTTCTCTTACTTGCTTAGATTTGGACATAATATTAACAACACGAGGAGGAAAAGAGTCACTCAGATAATCACAAATAAAGTAGAAAAGCGCCCTGCATGAGGGAATCTGTTAGCTTTTCGGAAGGTTTCTTCATTGTCAGGTCACAACCGCTTTTTAGTGTGACGTCGTTTCCATGGTTACAGTGTTCGAAAGACTAACATTCAGTTCTTTGCAAATACATATTCTCAAGCAATTTTGGTGTGTTTATTGTCTCAACGCACTTGAGAATATTTCGCTGGAAACTTACTTGTACACATCACTTTTTGGACTTTGTTTTATAGTGTTCAATCCGGACAAGTTTTCTCGGAAACTATTAACCTAGATGTAACAGGGTTATATTTGGGATAACACTACCTTCAATAGCACACATTATTGACTTTTTCTCATGCGGGATTTCGAAAAATGTTGTTTTATGGAGTTATTGCCCTTGAATCCGAAATTGAACTGTGATGCTTGTAGAACAGAGGTTAGGATCGGAAATCTGAAGGGAGCAACCTCTATGGGAAGACAATTCCCGGACACAACCTAACCGGACAATTGCCACACAGGACAAATGCCGCCTAGGACACATCCTCGGTTACCCATGGTGTTATATATGCTCCGTTACTCTCCACTATATCCACTATGTCATTGTGTTAGCTATCCGTCACCGGTTATCTCCCTTGGCAATTTCCGTCTTATCCCATTGAGCATTTTCTTTGGTTACTGACTTCGTCACGCTGGCCAAGGGCGGGTAATTTGAGAACAGATTCCCTTGATAAGGTTTCCCATGGGTGATATAGTGGAGAGTAACGGAGCATATATAAATCCCTGGGTAACCGAGGATGCCTAGGACATAAACCACCCAGTTATTTTTATAATATACTTATACTTTAGAATGGCTTATAAACCCACTTTGATAGATATGTGAAGTTTTCATACACTAGTACTATCTGAAGAATGAGTTTTTAATGATAACGCATATTTGTTAAGGTTGTATATAGTTAAAACAATATGAAGAAAATGACTTTGATGAAAAAAGAATTGACTAACTAAACTCAATGGAAAAAAACATTGAAGAAAAAAGGACTTTGATGAACTAAATTTGTTTGATTAAAAAAATAACTGTGATGAAGAAAATGACTTTGACTTTGACAAAAACAATTTTGGGATTTGATAAAAATGACTTTGATGAAGAAAATTACTTTGACCTTGATGAAGAATATGTCTTTGACTTTGATGAAATTAACTGTCGTTGTTGAAAGAAATGATTTTGATGAAAAAAATGGCTGATGAAGAAAATAACGTTGATGAAGAAAATTACTTCGGTGAAAGAAATGACTTCGATGAAACAAGAGTCATCAACAGATGACATATCCCACCGGTTCCACAAAATTTGTAAAACACATCTTTGACAGATACTTGTGTATCTACTACCGTACTTCAGCTAGTGGGTAGTACAGATGCTGAGTTTCAGGTATGTTAAGGGTTTTAGACTTCTGCTCCAGAAGCAGTCAAAATCAACAACAACCAACATCCCTCTCATGTTTCTATAGAAACAGAAAAGAAGAAAAAAAATCAGAAAAAATATGAAAATATCACAAGGCACCACTTCAGTTAGTGGGTAATACACATGCAAAGTTTCAGGAAGATATGATGAACGGTTTTGGAGCTGTGCTCCGGAAACGAACCTGTCTCTGAACAAAGTCCAAATTCAACAGGTTTCTATGGAAACGAAAAGCATTTTTTTTCAGAAATCTGAAAATATCAAAAGGCAACACTTCAGTTAGTGGGTAATACACATGCAAAGTTTCAGGAAGATACGATGAACGGTTTTGGAGCTGTGCACCGGAAACGAACCTGTCTCTGAACAAAGTCCAACTTCAACATGTTTCTATGGAAACGACAAAAAATATAATTTTCAGAAATCGGAAAATATCAAAAGGCACCACTTCAGTTGGAGGGTAATACACATGGAAAGTTTCGGAAAGATATCACGAACGGTTTTCGAGTTCTGCTCCGGAAACGAAATGATTACGGACGGACAGACGGACGGACGGACGGACAGACGAACGGGGGTGATGACTATATCCCACGGTATTACATACCGGTGGGATAAAAACTAACTTCGATGAAAATAAATCACTTTGATGTAATAAAATAGTTTAATGAAAAACATGACTTTATAGCAAAACAAATTGATTATAAAACTAACTTTGAAGAAAAAAATAACTTTAGCCCCGTTCATGTATGTAAAAATACACACTATGTAAATATACTCAGGTGTGTAAATGCAAATTTTGCTATGCGTTCATGCGCCATCTGATGGTATGTATTTTGATAGGGTAAATTTTCAGTTCCCTTCGTTTAAGCGCAAGCGGTGACAAAGGAGATGTTACCCCTTTATGATGATGACATAGATGGTCATCAGTATAATAGCAGGAGTTAGGATATCTTTCAGAAACAGTTCTAAGAACCATGTTGTTTAAACTTTCAACAATGAATAATGGATGTCACAATAATCTTTTGACCATATCTCTATATATAAGCACAACTGTCTGGATCCCAGGAAAATCAGACCAATACAAATTAAATGAAACATTGTCTGTTAGACTTCAAATAGCAATAACAATCTACTGGTTTGCAACAACAGCTGAATATAGAAATGTTGCTCATCTCTTTGGTGTTGTCAATTCTACGGCTGTGATATGTGTTCACGAGTCTGCAATGCTTTGATTTAGAATATGATGGCTGAAGACATCAAGTTTCCAGAAGCGGATGAACTGCGGGAGGTTCTGATGGATTATGAGCAGATTTGGGGTTTTCCACATTGTGCAGGGTCCATAGATGGGTCCCAAATCCCTATTATTGCACTTTCACAGAATCATGGGGACTATCTAAATCGGAAGGGGTTTTATTCGATTGTTTTGAACGTTGTCTGTGATTTTATATTATGGTGGGCTGTAGCTGGAAGAGCAGATTATGCTCGTATCTTTGCAAACTCTGAGATCTATGAATGGTAAATAGACGGAATGAAATCAAATCATAGGATGTTCTGATCCTTGTCTTGAAAACATAATTAAAATGTCTCTCAGTCACTTATGCATAACACAAGTGCTTTGAATGATCCTGAATGAAACTTGTATACAAGTCTATTGTAGGTTTTGATTTAACAATCCCCATAATCATCATGAGATATGTTGATTTACATGTAGGTTCCCCTCCCTGCTACCATGGATATGCTCTTGTAATGCTTGCTAGAGGACATGATGGCTGTGCAAGACCAGTCATGATCATGTTCATCATTCGGTACCCTCTCTCTCTTTGCTTATGTGTGTAAATCGGTATTTGCGTTCATGCGCCAAATTTGCATACTGCGCAAAATTGCACATGTGCAAAAATACATTTGCACTACCTCTTGACTCAGTGCAAATTTACATACAATGCAAATATACACATGTATGCAATTGCGTTCATGCGCCACGTTTACATACCTACTGGAAAAGGCTTTTATAAGTTGGATAACTTGTGCCCAATCCCTTTCTTGACTGAATAAAATATGTTTCAATCAATACATACCTATGTAAATATACATATATATGTATTTCTGCACATGTATGTAAACAGTTAAGACTTTGACGAACAAAATGTTTTTGATTAAAAAGAAGACTTTGAGGAAGAAAACTACTTTTACTTTGATTAAAAAGAAGACTTTGAGGAAGAAAACTACTTTTACTTTGATGAAAAGATTATTAGTTGAAGAAAATGACTTTGATGAAAGAAATGACGTTGACGAAAAAAATAACTATGATGAAAGTAACTGACTCTGATGAAAAAAATGATGTTTACTTCGATTAAAAAAATCAGTACAGCTGTCCGTACACAACGGGCAGGTGTATTCTTCCGCTGGTAGATGTTCAATCTTTTATTTCAAATACTGTAAGGCCACGGGCCTATTTGTACAAAAAAACACCTCATGGGTGCAGATATTGAATCGTTTTCAATGACAAAACGTATGTGACATAACAGGATATAATAGTAATATGATAAAATAGTATGTTTTTGTTTAAACATCATTATTTATACTCACCGTTGATAGTTAACAATATGCCCAATTATCCTAATCTGTCTAATCCCGACAATCTTTACACAGATTAAAGACAGAGTTATCGCTCAAGTGAACTGCACTCACCACTCACCGCCAGGTGGCCTACCTTATATAGCCATTGCTTCTTCTGATGGACAGACACGAAGCCGAACGCGACCGAGGGGAGGCCGGGAGGGAACTTACGATTGTTAACTATCAACGGTGAGTATAAATAATGATGTTTAAACAAAAACATACTATTATTTAATATACTCTCCGTGATAGTTAACAATATGCCCGATTGCCACAGAGGTGGAGGGGAGCGAGAGGCCACTAAGAGGGATAGCTCTGTCTTAACAAGAGTCAAGTTGGTGAGCCAATACAGCGTAACCAGCCTGAACCCCGATGGGGTTCATCTGTCAACCGGAGGGTTAAGCTTGACCCAACTCGTAACCGGAGGGACTCTCACCCGCGTGGTCACCAACTAAAGAAAAGACAACAAACGCATCACTAAAATCATCGAGACTATGTTTATTACATACTCTAGACTGGCCCAAGGAGCAGCCGAATTAACGAGGGGGGGGTAGGCCTCTTCGGTACGAGGCCGACGGAACTCGTTGCTGGGCGTACACCTGTGCGCCCAACCGATGAATCCCCTCCATGTCCTCGTTGGATACGTCTCGAAGATAGTGATTGGCGAACACCAGGCCCGACTTCCAGAAACAGCCGGCCATGATGTCCGCCACTGCCATGTTACTGTGAAGAGCCATCGTAGCCGAGATGGCTCTGATCTCGTGTGGATTGGACTTCGCTGGCGGGTCGAGGCCCGCGGCCTTGTAGGCGTCCAACACTGCCGAGCGGAGATAGACGCTGAGTTGTCGCTTGTCTATCTCCCGAACACTAGTCTGGGAGTGCGGAAGAAAAAGTTTCCTTCTCCCTTGACGTAGTGTCTTGGTCTTTTCGGTGTAGATCCGCAGGGCTCTCACCGGACAAAGGAGCCGATCCTCGTCCGTCGGATCTATGCTACCGGAAAGAGACGGTAACGAAAAGGTTCTACCCCTTTCGTCTGCGGCTTGGTTCTTGCAGATGAACTCAGGGGCTAACCCCAGTGTGGCCGACCCACCGTCTCTCACCTCAAAACGCAAGAGGTCCGCCTGGAGAGCGTGAAGCTCTGAAATCCTGGCTGCGGACCCCATCGCAACCAAAAAGGCTGTTTTGATGGTGAGACGGAGAAGAGTCGTCTCTGTCAATGGCTCATAGTGGTCCGACTTGAGATGGTTGAGCACCACTGTCAGGTCCCACTCCGGAGGCCTGAGCTTCCTCCGCCCGTCCTCATTCCGGTAGGTCTTAATGAGTTCTTTAAGGACCGAGATGTCAACCTGGGGCTCACGCTTCCTAAGGACTGACATGACCGCCGCCAGGTTGGTGTTAATTGAGGAAGCTTTGAGCTTCCTCACCTCTCGTAGGTACACCAGGTACTCAGCTACCTGCGGGACCGTTACCGCCTGGATAGCATACCCCTCCTTCGCGCAGAAGGCGGCGAAAGCACCCCACTGGGCGTCATAGAGATTCCTCGTGGAGGATCTCTGCGAAGATGCGACCACTTCGGCGACGGACTTGGAAAACACCGCCCCTGTCAACCCCCTTTGGAGACAAACCAGGCGTGAAGGTGGAGCGCCTGGGGGTTCTCGTGAACCCGCCCGCTTGGTTTGCTCGTCAATAGGTCCCATCTCAGAGGGAGGGGGACAGGGTCTTGGCGGCACATCCTCCTCAGGGGAACGTACCAGGCCCTGGCTGGCCACAACGGAGCTATGAGTAGAAGTTGAAGTACTTGTGTCTCCTGTACCTTCGCCACCACGTGACTCAGGATGGCGTGAGGGGGATAGGCGTAGGCGACCATCCCCTCCCATCCTAACGCGAGCGCATCGAGAGCCCACGCGGCCGGGTCCGGTACGGGGGACACGTACGTCGGCAACTGGTGGTTGAGCCGAGTCGCAAAGAGGTCTATGTGAGGTTTGCCGAACCTCAAACACAGACTCTCGAACACCCTCGGGTGCAACATCCACTCCGTCGAAGGAGGTTTGTCCGGCCGAGACAAGGCGTCCGCCAGGACGTTCTTGGCTCCTGGGATGTGCACCGCCCTGAGAGAGAGTCCGAGACTGTCCACTAGGTGAAACAGCTCCGCCACCAGTTGAAGTAGAGAGTCTGCCTTGGTTGACCCCTGCTTGTTTATGGCCCAGGCCGCCGCTGAGCTGTCCGTGTGAACACACAGGACCTGCCCCCGCAGGTGACCTGACCAATGGCTGATCGCCAGCCTTATGGCGTCCAGTTCGAGGACGTTGATGTGGCGTCGTGATTGCGCTGCGACCACACCCCCGCCGTTTGGTCTGAATCTAGGTGGGCTCCCCACCCCTGGGTGGAGGCATCCACGTATAGCTGAGACGTCGCTGGGGGCTGCCTGAGGGGCACTCCCCCCAGCACGTTGGACTCCTGCTGCCACCAGGAGAGGTGGTGTCTCAACTCGGTTGGAATCGGGAAGACATGACGGCAAGTCTTCTCCCTGACGTGCGCGTTTACGAAAATCTGCAGGGGCCTGAGCTGCAACCGACCCCTTCGAGTGAAGTGTTGGGTTGCGCTCAAGAACCCCAACAGCCTCTGCCACTTGCGGAGTGACAGCGGCTCCCGGAGTGCTAATTCCAGGAGATCTTTGTAGCGCCCCATCCGTTCTGTAGTGACGAAAGCTCTGTAGGTCACGGTATCCAGGCGAGCTCCCAGAAAGACCAGCGACGTCGTTGGCTCCAGGTCTGACTTGTCTAGGTTGACTAGCCATCCCAGCCGCCTGAACAACGTTATCACAAAGTCTCGTTGCGCCTCCAGAACAGATGGGGATCTGTTGTGAGTGAACCCGTCGTCCAGATACATCGCGAACTGCACGTCCACTCGATGAAGGTATTGGACGATGGGCTGGGTCACGCGAGTGAAAAGCCATGGAGCCGACGATATCCCGAACGGTAGAACGTTCCACTGAAAGTGGCGACCCGCCAGGACAAAACGGAGGTATCTGCGATCGCCATGGTAGATGGGAATGTGCAGATACGCGTCCTGCAGATCGAGGGATATCATCGAATCCAAGGGCTCCAGCAACCGCATCACTGATGGTACGGTCAAGAGACGAAAATATGGCGGCCGCTCTAGGAAGGAGAGGTTGAACTCCTTCAAGTCGTGGATCAGCCGCCACTTTTTCGGGTCTCGCTTCGGTCGCACGAAGACCGGAGAATAGTATCCTGGAGTGAGGTTTTGGGGCAGGAGTTCCTCCACCGCCCGTTTGGAGATGAGTGTCTCCACCTGTTCCAGCGTCAGTGCGAGCCGATCTCGTTCTAGCGGCCTCTCTGTTGGAAAACAGGTTAGCGGGGGGCGGTGTGCCACGGGAATACGAAACCCCCGCTCCAAAACCTTGCAGACGAAAGGATCGAGCCCCAATTGCGCCCAGTTGGCCACAAACCGAGAGAGCCGACCTCCCACTGGCCCGTCCCACGCCGGGACAACCTGTGGAGGCAGCTCGGGGGCCACCCACGAGTCACTGCTTCCTCGGGGTACCTCCATATGCGCGGCCCCTGCCACGCTGACTTCCCTTCTTGGGGGTGTGCTTGGGAGAGGGGCCGGCATTGAAGTCACGACTTCTGTCCTGCCGACCCCCAAACCGAAAGGAAACTCCGCCAGTCTTGGAGTTACCCACGGGAGTGTTCGCGCCTCCCTTCCTCTTCTTGGGCGTATGCGTCTGAGAAGAGGCTCTACCCCCGCCAGCGGCCAGTCTGTTGGTCAATTCCTGCTGCTGACACTCCTGCCGCTGCCGGAGGACCCCGGCAATCTGCCCATCAAAGAGTGACGAAGATGACGCGGGAGCGGCCCGCAAGCGGTTCCGGAGCTCCGCCGGAAGGTTTGTCCGGGCAAGGAAACCATCTCTCCTGAGATTTGTGACCCCCGCCGAAATGCGGGAGGCGCACAACATCATCTGAGCGATGTTCCCCGCCACGGCTCCGAAACCGCGGTAAAGAGCCTTCGCCCCTCCCTCCATCCCCGCCTCCTTCGCAAAAGATGCCATACCCTGACAGGCATGCGCCACGTGATTGGCCAACCCCAGGATGCTCCTAGCCTCTTTGTCAAGATGGCTCAAGTGAGCATCCGACACCTGGTGAGGTACGGAGGGGACGGCCACACGGCGAATATCGTCGTCCAGGGCAGGGGGGCAGAGGGGGAAAGAAGACTGTGCTACTGGGAGGGAAGCGCGCTGCTTCTCACCCAGAACCAGGGGGGGCAGGAGACGGCCTGGCGCCGCCGCGGCGACATTGGCGTCGTAATCCCTGCCCGCCGCCTGAAGGTGCAGAATGTCTCCATTCTGGCCAGCTTGGTCGAGGAGGGCTCATCCTCAACCTCAACTAACTCCACTTGACACCAGTCGGCGATAGCCGCCAGGCGTTCCTTGAGGTCAGGGGCATCCACTTGAGGCGTCTCCACAATGGTCATCTCGGGAGAGGATCTCCCTGAAGTGGACATCCCACCCTCCTGGGAAGCCACCTCCGGGGGCGACTTGTCTGGATCTGAGGACCCCCAGATGCCGGCAGGTGAAACAACCACCACCCTCCTCCTCTTGGGCGTGGACGGCGGGGAGGTCGAGGGCGAAGTAACCCCTTCCTCAACCCTAGTCTGCGCCGGCAGTCGTTTGTCCAGCATGGAGGAAACCATGTCCTTGACTGAGGACAGAATATCCTCAGTCAATCTCCTTGTATCAAAGGGAGGAGGAGAAGGGGCCTCAACCTCCTCTTCTTGGACTTGTGTTTCTTCTTCCTCCTAGGCGAAAGTCGCCGGTCTGGAAAGGACTCGGCGTCAGGGGAGGATCTCCTGATGGGAGATCTCTCACCCCCACTACCCTGTGAAGAGACGTAAGTGTCCTTGGCGGCCGCCTCTCGACCCGATCCCGCCCCTGCCTCTGGCAAATCGAATTCCGCCGTGTCCTCCGAGATCACCAGGTCTGAAGCCGGCGACCTGGGATCGGACATGGCGGTGCCGGCGCTAGCGGTAGCGGTGGCGGTAGCGGACGGAGAGGGCCGCCTGGACGCCCTAAGCTTAGACTGACTCTCGCTCTTCTTAACGGAGTTGCGATACTCGCGATGCTCCGCCACAGAGAGGTCAGCACATTCCTCACACCTGTCCGCGTCCGGACAAAGGTTGCGGCACAGGCGGCAAAGGGCGTGGGGGTCAAATCGCGCTGACTTCCTATAGCCACACGCCCCACAGAACGCCGAGTATGGCGAAGTCATACTCAGCAAGCAAAAGAGAGATACGCGCGAGCGGCCGGCGCTATCCCCGCGCAAGCGGCAAGCGCTAAACAAACGCAGGCGGCAGCGCAATCCAACCCAGGCGACAAGCGCTGTCCAACCCAGGCGACAACCTACCAAGAGGAGGCGGCAGGCGCTATCCACGCGCAAGCGGCAAGAGCTAACCAAGCGCAGGCGGCAAGCGCCAACCGCTACAGTAGAAAACAGAAGGGCAAGCGGTATGATCCCCGCGCCAAGCGCAAGGGACAGGCGGCACGCGCAAGCGGCCCCGAGATCACCGACCTGCACGGACTGCACGTGCAGAACGAGCACCCCGAAATCAACAACAGTTGACACGTCAACTGCAGTCAACAACCACTAAACCTGTCTAAAGGAGAGAGACTACTTCGCGAAAGGCAGTCTAAACACCCTCAGACAGAAAAAATACAACTGAGAAGGAGAACAAAGTCGAGACAATAATCTTATTACTATCGAATTAGAGAGCTATCAAAACACAACATGCTTCGATGGCCGACAGAAAAGCAATGACTATATAAGGTAGGCCACCTGGCGGTGAGTGGTGAGTGCAGTTCACTTGAGCGATAACTCTGTCTTTAATCTGTGTAAAGATTGTCGGGATTAGACAGATTTAGAGAATAACCAACGGGGTACGAGTGATTACGGGAAATATCCATGAGTCTAAATAATGTTCAGCCACGAGCTTTAGCGAGTGGCTCTGAACATTATTTAGACGAGTGGATATTTCCCGTAATCACTCGTATCGAGTTGGTTATTATATATATTACCCATTATGCAATTACATTGACCAAATTACGCTTGGTTATTACATTTTCATGTTGGGGCGGCCGCTGTGAATGACCCGTCGCCACAGTTACACTGTGACGTCATAAGATATTTCGTCGCGTCAGACCATTGTTTTATGACGTCATAGTCATTCTTTCTCCGGGTAACCGACCAATCAACGTTGAGAATCACTTGAAAGCACATGTGCAAATATCACAAAAATAATCACCTGTGTCTTCTCACCCGTATGGGTAATATTAGGATAATTGGGCATATTGTTAACTATCACGGAGAGTATATTAAATAATAGTTTTTTTCTTTTTCAAATGCATAGTAAATATATTTAGCAGTGTTCAAATACGTTTCAAAATGTTTGGTTGATAACAAAGAATTACATTTTACTATATTTGGAATAACATAAAATGTAACACTTGTAGATGTTAATATCGCCCTGTTTCTATTCAGATTGGGGCAACCCGTCATCTTAATTTAGCAAAAGCACTTCTGTCACATCTTGGAATAGGAATATAGATGTTTTTCAGTGTTAGATTAGTTATATACTTTTCAAACCATGTTTCGGGCCGCGTATCCCATAATTTATACAAAGGGCCTTGTATTGTGCATACCGTATCAAACGCTTTACAAATATCACAATGTTGCAACTTATATGAAAACGAAAACAATGATTACGTTTGTATTTATGTAACCAGTGATTAACCTGGGGTGATTAACCTATATAAGATTGGTATTGTGGCATTATAGGTAGAGTTCCGGAAAGCGGAAAGTATATTTAGTGGATGAAATTTTATAGAGCAGACACAAGTAACCAGTAGATCACTCTATCAGAGATTACATGGATGTGAATTTAGATATAATAATCGTTGAAAATTTTAACATTTATGTTGTAGATACTAGGATAAACAAACTTATGAAGGCCTATGATTCACACCAAATTATAAATTCTCCTACTAGAATCACAAAAAAACAACAGTAGAACGCTTATCGATTTGATATTTGTTTCACGTCCTGATCTGTTAAAAGTATTGAAGGCTTTAGAACTATTTAGACAATTTTTGGTATTCGTAACCTTAAATAAATGTATGAAATCATTAAAACAAATTATGGTTACAGCTTTCAACATTTACTCTCACGTGTTTAGCACGAAATGGGAAAATGTGTTATCTAGATCTGCTATGAATATGAGCACAGATAGGCCTACATTTGTGAAAACCTTATCTCATATCTGTGATTCAAATATACCCATAAAAACTGTTGCAATACAATGTAAGGATACCCTGTGAATGAAACGTAACATTCGCAAACTAATGCGGAAACAAAATTGAAAACCTAAATTGCTTAAAAAGCAACTCTCAAAACCACTGGGCGGGTTTTAGATCCTTTAGTAAGAAAAGCCAAGAGAGATTTCACAAGAAAATTAGACACCCAAATCAACAATAATTATAGTACTTATTTATGGTGACGCTTAGTCACAAGTCATAAAAACATATATGTGAGTACATCTTTACCCATTCAACCCATAATTACGAAGTTTATCAAGAACCAGAATCAATAGCAAACGTGTTAAACACTTAATTTATTGACATCGTAACAACATTTCAACAACATTTGTCACGTTCAAGTGCATGTTGAGTTGATTAGTCATGACATTGAGTTCAGATAATTAACGAGGAAACATGTACTCAGTTACTTAGACTTATGTTTTTTCAAGTCAGTGGACCTACAATTTGGAAACAGCTCCCACTTGAAGTCAGAAGACAACAGGAATTGATGACATTAATATTCAAATTGAAACTGAAGACTCATTTATTCCAGTTAGCCTATCCAGTCTATATTAGTATTGCTATGTATGTATGTGTATGAAAACATGAATCCAATCACTTAAAACAAATAGCACAAACCAAGGATTAATTTTGGAATTGATTGAGATCATTTGGCTAAGTAAACATATTCCAACCATTTGCCCTACACTTTTCTTGTATATATTTATCATGTATGAGAAATGTTTACACATTGATTGTAATCAATTTTGATTGAGATCATTTGGCTAAGTAAACATATTACAACTATTTGGTTGGTAGGTTGAAAACAATGAATATATTTTTTCTTCTTCTATTTTCGGCCCTTTTTCCTCGGCCCTTATGACTATTTACTTCGGCCCTTTTGACTTTTTCACTCGGCCATTTTGACTTTTTTACCGGCCTTTTCATCCTTCGGCCCATTTGACCAGATTCCTTTTCGAAAACTACCAGTTTGATGATATAGTTGACTCAGTATAGTTCCGATATCAAAGTAAAATAGTTATTTCTGATCGAAAACCGGACAATGCACCTCGATTGGCGCACGTCAATTAGTCAAACGTAATTTTGGAAACTTAAAGAGACACTGCGTCGAGGATAACAATGAGATCACTTTTATCTGCTTATGCTGGTTAACGTGTCTGCTAACGAGTTACGCTTCGCTTCACTGTCTACAGTAGTGTTATTACTATACTTCAATTGTCTGAAATTGGGAATCTGACACTCATTACCATACACGTTAATCAGCATAGGTAGATAAATCTGATCTCATATTTTTCCTCGACGCGGTGTCCCCTTCATCACAATAGACAAAAGACAAATTTTTGTTGATCATGTTTAATAAGGGGTGTACTAGTACTTATAGTAGGCCTACTGTACAAGTAAATGTGAAGTTTCGGTTTCTGCACAAGTGTTATGATGACACTCAACTATCATTTGAAACTCGAAATTATGTTATTCTTTTTTATTGATCGGCGATGGATATGCAAGTTGAGTGAATTTATTGTAGTTAACGGATTAAAACCAATAAAACATGGTCTCTGATATTAGGAAATATCCCCCCCCCCCGACATTTTCTTGTATATATTTATCATGTATGAGAAATGTTTACACATTAACTACATTGTATACCCGCAATGACAATGCTTGTAAACGTAACAACCAATTTATTCTCTCCTGAAGACAGGAATCAAGTCTACGAGGCGGCAAGGCTCTGCAAGTCAGCTGACAGTCACGTGGTTCACGATAGATCGTAAACAATGGCTGCAACGGGAGAACTGCGTTATAACGATAAAGTAACTATTGTTACTGGCGGGTCTAAAGGAATTGGCAAAGGATGTGTGCAAGTGTTTGGTACGTATTTGATATATCTCTTACATCAAGAATGAATCAAATGAGCGAATATATCGTATCACCATCAGAACAGCTAGTATCATTGACTCCGTCGTACCCGTACGTGATATGGTGTGTATTGTGCACAGTGAGGATGAACAGCAGAACACTACAGTAGACTACACATAACAGTAGATATCTACTCTCTACAGTGCCGTACCATAAGTTAACGTCATAGACTTGCATGTTAATTTAGTCCAGGGTAAATGATTTTCATAGAAAGGATTTTTGTCTGATTATATATTCACATTTATCAATTAAGGTTGTGAGGAATCATCTTGGCTACAACCTCATAATTTATGTTAAATTTTCCATTTTATAGTTGGGAATTACAGACATTTTAGCAATATACAATGTATGTACATAATTTTGAAAAAATTCACATGGCTATCTATGGGAAACGTTTTAAGTTAATGTACATAATCGGATGAATCTTTTTTAAATGGAAGTCAGAAAATGTATTTTATATTATGTACTTCAAGCTGAACTGATTTCAAATAAAGCTGAGACATTTAACATTGATACATGAAGAACTTATTTTATTAAAATTATTTATCCTGGACTCCATGTAAGTCTATGCCATAGCTAGACTCTATGGAAAAAACGTCACCGTCTGTTAACTTATGGCTTGGCACTGTACATGTTCATTCAACAAGCTTACAGAACTTTACGTTCGTAAAAAAAATGTTAAAATTTTTTTATGTTAGTGGGAGTAAATATATTGGCCCTATTCATTAATTGTCACAGAATAATTCCCGTTCGCTGAAATATTCTGTAGTCTTAATTAATAATAGATCAAACGTGAATAAAAGAAATCTAATATCTTTGAATGGTATCTCTAAAATCATGAACTTATGTACCCTTCTGATGATATTTAGATTGATGTTCAATTAATAAATGAACACAACATTCTTCAATTCATTCTTTAATAACCAAAATTACAATGTTAATCATTCTAATTTATGTGCTGGTGTAGGTGGGAATTTTGGGTATTGTAAGTAGTTGTCTTAGAGTAGTTTTAAATATCAATTACTTACAGGAAATTATACAATATCAATTAATTACAGGAAATTATACAATATGAACTTGACGTGTCATAATGAGTAGTTCTAGATATCCATTAATTATTAGAGGGAATATGGTATGTACTTCCTTTGACCCAGGGAAGATTGTAAGCGGCTGGTCATCTGACCGTCAGCTGACTGGTTTATGTTACGTCATCATTGCATGCTTTACATGGACTTCGAAACAAATAAAATAAATCTCATATTGATATCAACAACATATATTGTTTAAACACCTGCCATCCTGGAAACCAGGGCTACTTTGTACTTACGTAACGTTTCAAAGTGAAGCGAGCGAAACAAAGTACCCCTGGTTTCCAGGATGAAAACCTCCTGGCCCCACACCTATTGTGTCATACCTTTCAAAGTGTTTAACAATATATTTTGTTTCAATCAAAGAGGAAAAGTGTTTCCAAAACTAAAAGTTGTATAACAAAGTTATAAGGAGGGTTCTATCTGGGTATTTTCTGTGGAAACAAATTAAGAGAGGATGTTCCCATTTATACATATATGCTATTAATGCTATTAATACAAGCTTTAAACACATTCCAATTGAAAGATATTAATGAAGGTAATATTTTGATGATTTTATATTTTACAAAGTGGTAAAGACAAGCGCACATTCGGCGCTACGAGTGGGGGAAAACTTTGCTACGGCATAACAGCATATTGTTTATCAGTTTATTATATGTTATGTATTGCTATGTGAATAATCTATCATTGTATATGTTTAATTATTAAAAGGTTGTAAAATAGGTAAAATATACCGTAGTATGTTTTCATTTCCGTAATGTCAAAAAACCAAGATGGCAGAGCTTGCCAATGGATCAGTAATAGATCTTTCTCTATTAATTTTCCTTCATTTGTTACATGTCACATAGTAACAACACGACAATAGATAAGAACAAGTTTTGTATGACAACTTCTTTATTAGCTACAGGATAATGAAACACGGAGCTGTGACAAAATGCTTTGTTTTTTTAATAAAATCAGTTGTCATCCATTATATTTGTTCTGACCAGATTTCCAACTGCAACTGAGAGAAGAAACACTACAATAGTACACAAGCACCCAAGAAATATTTAATGGTTACAAGAGATTAATTTAAAGCCGGTTGTTATCAATGATAACAGATACTGTAGAGTTCAAGGAGAGTTCAGATTGAGGTTATCATACCTACATATTATGTAATATATAGGCCATCACAGATCATAGTAGTCAACGTATTACCTTCATACAATCTTTGATACTGAAATTGTTAACAGTTATAAATACTCACTGAGCTCACTGGGAATACGAATGTTAAACTATTTGTATCAAGTACTTACAGACTCAATATTTTGACTTTTATTAATTAACTATCAATGTTATGGCATGTATACAGCATTTACGGCCTAGACCATATGATTCGACAACTGGGCCAATACGGGGAAACTGGGCCAATACGGGAAAAACTGGGCCAATACGAGACAAACTGGGCCAATACGAGACAAACTGGGCCAATATGAGTCTGAGCATGCGCAGTTGAACATTTGTCCCGTGCTATTTGTTCACCAATCTTGTTTATAATTATTATTTCAATATAAATGAGATGTCTAGTGTTGTGCAAATAGAATGAAAAGAAGTTAATTAGTAAAATTGTCATTAATTAAGTTATATGGAAATACTTAATTAATAACATTATAATATGGATGGTCTTGATATCAAAACTTTCATATCATTACAATTGATGTTGACAGAAATTCTTCATCTCTGTTGTTTCTCCTCTGCCTATTAAAAATGACTCAGTCATAAATAATACAATGACTAGAATTATGAAGGAAATTATTTTAATTATTTATTTACAGTAAAGAATATGTAACAATGTTAAAGAAATTTTTGTTTTTGTTTTACCTTAATCTATGCCAATTTTTAAAAATTCAATTATTGATTTATCTATCTAAAATAATCTTTTGCATATTAAACAAATAATGTTGTAAAACATATTATTTCAGTCATGTTTGTAGCTGTTTTTTTATGCACTTTGATCAATGGCATTTTCAATGAATTATGAGAGTTGAGAGTAAGTGTCTTTGTGTATGAAATGAATAATGTATACTCTGTAACTGGTCTTTTACCTATTCATGAATAAACAACTGTATGTGTCACAATGTGATATTCATCAGTGAGGGATCACTCCCAAAAGATAATCATATTTCTGTACTTCTGTGATAAACCAAAATCATTACAATGCTGAAATCCTGTGTAAAATCCTTGTGTCTGTTAATGCAGTAATAAATCTTGGCCAATCCCAAATTAATCCCCAATATTTCAGTAAAATTTTCAATAAACTGTTTTTAAAATGATTCTCGTCTAACCGGTCTGATCAATGCAGAAATCATGAATTTATCCCTTATGGCTGTCCATTCTGATTGTCCGCAGTGGCAGATCCAGAGGGGGCTTCAGGGGCTTCAACCCTTCCCCCCTCATCCTTTCGATAAGTTTTCCATGTAAATTTGATGGACCCCGAAGACAAATCCCCCCTATATAAGAGATACCTCTTTTGAAAATTTCTGGATCCGCTGTCTAGTCAACTGTTTTACATAACATCTGCAAAGAAGTTTTGTTAACATTTAAACTTCTTTGAAAAATGTAAAATATCTTAAATTGTTATTTCTATTCTTATTTTGTGCTGCAGTGAAGAATGGCGCCAAAGTTGTTTTCTGTTCAAGAGGAGGTGAGTGTTATGATTATTTACAATCTGTTTTGTTAAAATCTATTTCATTTCAATATTTATGTCATATCAACATGGATTTGATATTCATTTCATACAATGTTTTGCTAAAATAAGCATCATCATTGGTGTAAATATCGTGTTATTTTGTAATGATATATGAACTGGTAATAATTTCTCATTACATTCATCTTAAGATGATGACTTTACATATTTGACAGTGTGTTAAAGGCAAGCATTTGTTGTTAATAAACAATGAGTAGTGAAGCCATTCATCGGGGCTGAGAGTGGGGAAAACCTTGTTACGACATAACAGCAAATTGTTTATTAGTTTTATGACACATTATGTGATACTATGTTAATTTGCTATCAGTGTATAGTTTTATTGTTAAAAAGTTTTAAAATTAGGTAGAACATGTGTTTTCATTTCAAGTTATGCCAAAAAACCAAGATGGCGGATGCTGCCGATAGTATCAGCAGTTATGGTATCAATGCATGATGTGAAAATGTCACTAAGTCTAAAGTTGAATTCTGTATTGAATATATATAATCTACTAGTAACACTATTTCAACACAATATAACAGAACCAGAAGGGAGACAACTGGAGGAGGAGTTGAATGCTGCCGGTCCAGGAGAGGCGTATTTTGTTCCCTGTGATGTCTCTAAAGAGGAAGATATCAAGGTTAGTTCCTGGCTACTATCTGTTCTATAACAATTGTACTGTTACATATTCCCCCTGGGGGATGGGGGGGATGGATGGGGGATGGGGGGGTCTCTAGTAGGTGATGGATGTGACATATGTTTGAATAGGTATTTTCAAATAATAACCAAGCAGTTCAATTTCTGAACCATAACAATTCCCTCATCTAATTCTTGATGAGCTACAGAGCAACAACACTTTATTTACAGAACCTTATTGACAAGACGGTTGAGAAATATGGAAGAATTGATTGTCTGATCAACAATGCTGGTTCTCGTAAGTAATAAGTATCAATCAACTTGAAATCATCTTTTGATTTCCAATTGAATATGTCGTACAATCACCATATTTATCAACTTATACAATTTTGAAAATCTTAGGCGAAAGGTACCATTTTGTGAATATGGAATAATTGAAAGTGGTTTACTTTGTAGAGGCAGAAATAAATATTTGAAACTAGATCAATGATTTACTTTACTTGTTTAGAAGATGCGTATGTAAAATCTAATTCTGACAGAAGTAAAATGTTTTCTCTCCTATATATGTTGTAGATCCAGCCTTCCACACTATCGATGAGTTCAGTGCCGATGACTTCAGGAATCTTCTCAATCTTAATCTAGTCAGCTATTTCCTTACTGCCAAGGTAAACAAAGATTGTTTGCTTATTAGACCTGAAAGGCCAGGTCATCTTGTTTGATCTTTGTTGGATGGAGACTGAAATTTGTAAATTTCATTACCCTAAATAAGAGCATGGCAGGGGTATAATTAAAACCTTTGCACTGTATTTGACGGGGTAGGGGGTACCTTGGGGGGGGACTGGAAGGCTGAGGGTGTTTTCAGAGTTTTTCCATGTTTAACCCTTAACATGCGGGCGACGGAATAATCCGGGCGGGCTATAAGCGATTCGTAGGTACTCCAGTACGGATCCCGGATCGCTTACTTAGAAGAATTCACGCCTGTCTATGTACTGGGCTAGCCTCCATACCGGGCTCGAGTCGATTGTTTCCGCGACTCGCTGCATGAGAATGGCTGTATTTATGCCTCGCAGCCCGCAATGAGAATAAAACTTTCTTCAGTGTCTGGTCAGAACGTCCAGCAAAATTCACACCAATTTGCGTGTGCATTGTTGACCCGTAACGCATCGATAATTAGCTTTACAAAAGGCCAATTTTGTCCTGCTTCGCTCCGATGGCTACACTGCCCGGCGGCTAATTAGCACCTAAGTGTCTGCACTGCCCCGGGGTGAGATAGGCCCGTACAGGCTTATCTGTCTCGCATCCCGCCACATGGGCAGATAGCCTATGCTTATCTGTCTCGCATCTCGCCACATGGGCAGATAGCTTCTAATTACGGGAAGATAAGCTACCTTTCTCTCGCACTTCGTATCATATGAACCAATTGGTTGTTTTCATTTTTTTTTATACCAAAATAAAGAGGAAAGAATGGCCTTTATTCCCATATAAAAATCGCAATTGCGCTAACATAACTGAAAATACAGCAATCGCACAGAGATAGCCGACTTTCGCACTTTTGAATTTTGATACATGTGGCGCATTTACCCCAACATGCCTCGGCGCTCTATTTCTAAGAAACTACTTGGGATATTTTCATAATTTTTTTATCAGTATATAGATAAAAGAATTGTCTTCAATTCCATATAAAATACGTGTATTTTCGGCAATAACTTTTGATGCGCCAGGTGTCGCGCAGAAGGTGATATTCGGCTTTGAATAAGTGGCGCTCTTAGCATATACCATCATTACGGGCTTTATAACTTGTGAACCGCAAGTCCGATTTTTATAATTTTTACATCATTGTAAAGAGAAAAACATTGTCTTCAATTCCATGTATAATGCGCATGTTTTCGGGAAGAACTCTGCATGCGCAAAGCGCCGCGCCAAAAGGTATAATTTTCGCACTTCATAACTTTTGAACCGCAAGTCCGATTTTTATAATTTTTACATCATTGTAAAGAGAAAAACATTGTCTTAAATTCCAGATATAATGCGCATGTTTTTGGGAAGAACTATGCATGCGCGAAGAGCCGCAATATTGATGTACGCATAAGTGAAGAAGTATGATAATATATAACTAAAATACTGTTCTTTTGATACGCAAATATAGAGCTTTATAAACGATGAACAACTGTCATGACGGAATTTTGTTTCCAGTTTTGGAAAAAAAATTATAACATAAAAGTGAAAATATATTTGAGTACGGGACCCGCCGCTCGGGGAAAAGCCTTTTCGTGGGAATATTTTCTCAGGAAAATATTTCACTTTTCGGAGTTTCTAAAAATGCGTGAACATTTTTGTTACTGATGCCATTTGCGAAAGGTTTTTATTTCTAAAATTCAAATGCGAGGGCGCACCTTTCCAAACCATTTGAATTGAATTTATTATTTTATCTTTTACATTATTGAATAAAAGACGTTTCATTCAATAAGATTTGAAGAATTATTTATATGTGTAGCGGACTGAACTGAGCAGATGGAGAATTTGATTCCTCACCACTTTTATTACCAAAGTTCTTTTGTATCACAATTACTTTTTTAGGTATTAGTTTTTTCGTGAGCAGGGGAATTTCCGACGGGATTCGCCATGACATAATGAGAAAAAATTCCCATGAACATGGGCGTGGTCCGTCATCTTCGGGACCGACCCACAAGTATAAATATCTACCGGGGGGTGCGCGGACCCCCCCGCTTTTGGTCGCCACCCCCCAAACTTTTTGTGCAAATTATTTTTTTGTTTCTACTTTGAAATAAAGGTTCGTGTCATTCCGAGGTATGAAGGTTTCTGCTATATATGTCGAGAGGGCATGGGAACCCATTCCCAATAGAATCCGGGGTTCGTCCCATAGGATTGTTCCTCGGAGTCTCTCGTTCTCAAAAGAGAACATGGGAAACCTGTCCCGCGATTGAATCCGGGGTCCGCCGCGGAAGACGGGGACGGGAATTCCCGGAGAGCATGGGAGTATGCTCCCATGGGTCCGGGCTCCGCCTCGAGAGACCGCTCCTTGGATGCTCTGCTTCTCGAAAAGAGAAGTCATTCGGCAACTGACAACCCGAGCTTCCCTGACATAGTAGTTTATTTTCCGGGCCTCGCGCCCGGTGCTACACGTCGCCGAGGAAATCAGAAAATGGTCCGTTTGACATATGCGTCGGAAAAATCGGCGCGATGTCAGAAGCCGTCGGCGCTTGCGGCGCAGTCGTCCTAGATGCGCCGGGAGGTTCTGAAACTGGCAAATGAACGTCCATGAAGCTCACATTCATTATCTCTGTATGTTTATTGTCTCTAATCACATGTTATATGTTGCATACATCTAACGCATTTTCAATCATTTACAGGTTGAAGCAGAATGCTGCGCGGACGTGGACGCAAGGCCCTGCGACGGCCTAGGACGTTGCATACTAGGACACGCAGCTTTGAAGCCGTTTCAAGCGACGACGACTTCATCAACGAGATCCATGCTGATGAAGCCTCTGATATGGAGTCAACTGACAGTGATGGTAGCAGTGGTTTAGACAGTGATGATGCATATGATCGGGACACTGTAATAGATAGTGAACATGGTGACACAGATGCTATGAGTGATATAGAGACAGAGATTGCCAGAAAGATTCTAGCCGCCGGTAATTCCACCGAAGAAGACTTTAGTGGTTTTGAGGAGGAGTTTGCCGAAATACCACAATATAATCATGATAATTCACAGACGTTTGATGAGTGGGTGGATGGTCCGCGGCCACGTGTAAACTTGCCTTTCACTGGTCAAACTGGGTTGCGCCAGTTCATAGAACTTCCTGAGAACCCTGAACCTATTGACTTTTTCAATTTGTTTATACATAATGATGACTATGAGGATATGGCAACGGAAACCAATAGATATTTCAAACAAGCAATGGAGGACAAAATTCTAAGACCCCGTTCAAGAATGCAACAGTGGCAAGACACTAATGCAGAAGAGATGAAGGTATTTGTAGCCATGACAATTGCCATGTCATTGGTTGTGCAGAGAAACTTTGCTGATTACTGGTCAACAAGTGATGTTACCTCAACGCCTTTCTTCGCCAAGTGCATGCCCCGAGACAGGTTTTGGCTTCTTATAACCTACCTACACTTGGCTGACAACAGGAGGATGCCGGGCCGTAACACCCCGTGCTTTTCACCAATAAATAAACTGGGACACTTGTATAACCGGATAGTTCACCGTTTTTCAAGAGTGTATAAACCGCATCAAAACATTTCAGTCGACGAGGGCATGGTGCCCTGGAAAGGTAACTTATCTTTCAAAGTTTATCTTCCCGACAAGCCTAAGAAGTATGGGATAAAGGCTTTCATGTTGTGTGACTCGCACAACGGATACGTTTGCAAGTTCAAACTCTACACTGGAAAAACGAATGAACCGGTTTCTGAAGGTGGCAAAACTTATGATGTAGTCATGGACTTGGTGAACGACTACGTTGGACAGGGGCATCACATCTTTATGGACAACTACTATTCGTCCACAAATCTGTACATAAATTTGTGGGAGCGGGGAATAGGTGCCACGGGGACGTTGAGAGCCAATCGAAAGGGACTTCCTGATTCAGTCAAGAAACCTAAAAAGAAAGCCAAGCAAGGGGACATGACAGTTTCTCACAACCATGGCCTACTCGTTCTTCGCTACGAAGATAGAAAATCAGTGCTTCTCATGTCAACTGTTGAAGATACACAACTTGAACAAACAGGGAAGAAGAACCGGGCAACAGGGGAACCAGTTCTCAAGCCGCGCATTGTAACAACGTACAACAAGTACATGGGAGGTGTTGATCGGGCCGACCAGATGTTGTCGTACACGCGACTTGAATTTGTATTCAACGCCCGTATATAGGCCGTATTCGCCATGTAGATGCGGTATCTTTTGTAAAAACGGTACCGGAATCGCCGCCTGTAAATTCCGCCAGCAGAGCTAGTTAGTGCCTAAGCTCAAACTACTGCTGCGAGCTGCGAGCCTGTAAATTCCGCCACAGGGGCTAAAAATGGTAAAATATATATACGCAACGTAAGGGTTAAGGTATACTAGTTTACACCTACATTGCACATCAATCAATTAGACATGTTCGCTCCTCAAATTTATAGAATTAAACTTTTTTTCTAACTTATATTTTTTAAAAGATCAAAGTATATGATTGAAAAATCAGCATTAAAAAATAGGGGGTAGTGTGGGTTTTTTCGAGATATGACGCCTGAAAGATAGTGGGGTGAAGTACAATTTTAACATGGGAGTTTATGGGAAAATGAGAAAAAAACTGCTAAAAACTTTAAAATACTACATTTCTAGTATTAAACTTTTTTTCCTTTTTTGATATGTTACAAAGTTCATTTTACCCTACCGAAATTGATGAAAAAAATATGGTAGTGTGAGTTTTTTTAAGCTTTGACACAAAATGTACCTGAAAAACCCCCCTTTTTAGTCAAATTTAGGCCATTTATGCTGTTTAAGCACTTTTTAGAGGTTCTAAAGTCACATTTTCTTTATTTCATATGTTTTTTAAAAGTATGTAGATGATGTCGAATTTCATGAAGTAAATAAAGATGAGAAAAAATCTTTTGAAGTTCAACCGGAAGGAGCGGACATCCTTAAGTGGATAAAAATAAGGGCGATATGATGTTCCCAAGTTTCAAAACTGGAGATTACATTTTCTGACAAGAAATATAGGTGTAATTCAACACAGATCACGTGGGAAGATATGACTTGAGTAGCCTGTCAGAGGAGAATGACAGATTTCAGCAAGTTATGGTTTGGAGAGTCAAATATTTGTCAAAGGGATTCACACATTGTAATGGGGAAAATTGTTCAAAGATTGGGGGACAGGATTCAAACTCATGAACAATGATCCTCTTGAGCTATCCTTACCTTGGTATTTTATATAATCATTCCACCTTTCTCACCTTCAGTATGCATTGCCGTACCTGAGGAAGACTGCAGGAAACATCATCAACGACTCTAGTCTTGTGGGACAGATCGGGCAGACAGGAGCTGTTACTTATGTTGCAACCAAGGTACAGTGGTATTAGAAGTTGGCTTATAGGTGCTACAATAGTCATAAGCCAATGGTGATAAGTATTTATATTTATATTATTTATATGTTTATATGTATTTATAACAACTGAGTGCATTGAGAGCTTTGATAATCTCCGTCTACGATATTACATGATTAACTGAACTGATAACCATTCACCTTCACAAGATAACGAACTGGTTACTTTTCAAGCCTTTGGTACACTGGTGTATAGAGTTAATGGATCCAGACATTTGAAGGGATCTTCGCTTATTCAAAATGGTAGGGTATTCACCTGGGGTTCCATGAAATTTGCATGCAAACAACTTCAACAGGGGGAGTTCAAACCTCCTGAATCCCTTCTCTGGATCTTCCTCTGTACATTGTGTGATTTTACAGGGAGGGATCTCAGCAATGAGTCGGGCACTAGCAATAGACGAGGCAAAATACAATGTTCGAGTCAATACGTAAGTGAACATCCTCATTTGAACTGATCAAAGATTAAAATTGTTAATGTAAAACAACCATAGATTATCTCTACTTTTAATCAATTTGGTCAAGGCCATACTAGACCTTTCAAAGACTTAGATATGTCCTTTCATATGAGGGAAAAACAGAAATATATATACTTAGATGAGCTCTTTTGTCCTATTGTAGTTCTAGGACTTCATTTTGTCTTTACATAAAAAATGTGTTCTAATATTACCATGACATTAAGTTTGATATCTAAACAGTCTGTATCTCCTCAGGGCATTTTATACATTCCAGTGTAGGAGAGTGCAGCTATTGCTTGAGGCTGATGTGGCACAACAGAACCTAATGCTAAGTTGATGTTAGTGCCATTTCAAATATAACACCAAGGTCACCTAAGGGAACTAAATAGCTTTAGGTTTTGTAATGGAACCTTCAGTCAATAGAGGTTATATAGCTACACTGATGAAACTGATGCAATGTCTTCTGTACAGGATCTCCCCTGGTAACGTGTGGACACCGATGTGGGAGAACGGTGCCAAGATGGAGGCAGATCCGGAGGCTTGTGTGAAGGCAGGAGAAAATGCACAGGTGAACGAACATACACAATATTGTAACCATCATTCTTGATAATTCATAGCTTAAAGGCACTATTGCATGTTTTTTATGGGTATATTGTTTTTCACCTGTCCGTCTGTCTGTCTGTCCGTCTGTCCGTCTGTCCGTCTGTGTGTTTGTCCACAAAAACTTTAACCTTGGCCATAACTTTAGATTGCTCAGAGCTACACCCTTCATACTTGGCATGTGTATGCCTCGTGATGAAACCTTTCAGATGAGGTCATCATATTTGACCTTGTGACCTTGACCTTGCCGCAGTGGACAATATTCAGAAAACTTTCACCTTGGCCATAACTTTAGATTGCTAAGAGCTACAGCCTTCATTCTTGGCATGTGCATACCTTGTGATGAGACCTTTCAGATGAGGTCATCATATTTGACCTTGTGACCTTGACCTTGACGAAGTGGAAAATATTTAGAAAACGTTAACCTTGGCCATAACTTTGGATTGCTCAGAGCTACGGCTTTCATACTTGGCATGTGCATACCTTGTGATAAGACCTTTCAGATGAGGTCATCATATTTGACCTTGTGACCTTGACCTTGCCGCAGTGGGCAATATTCAGAAAACTTTAACCTTGGCCATAACTTTGCTACATCCGGGGGCATCCGTGTTTAACAAACACATCTTGTTTTCCATGTTTAGCTCATCAGGCCTGAAAGGCCAGATTGGCTAATGGTATGTGCTGTTGTTCGCCGAGTGTCATCCGTAAACTTTTCACATTTTCAACTTCTCCAGAAGAACCGCTACACCCTCAAAGCTGAATTGTTTTGTACTGAGTACATTTTATAGCTACAAACTAATGTTTGCTTCATTGAAACATGTTTCTCATTTGTGTTTTGAAATCAAAGGTGTGCATGCTCGTGCCTTTAAATTACAATGTGTGAGCCATCCTTTAATATTACTTTAACTTCATTTTATTGAATGAACCTCCTATCACCCAGTTGGTACTAACTGAATTAGCATGTAGTACCTGTCAAGGCCTGTTTGTCTAATAGTCATAAATTTTTATGACCTTTGGCTTATATTATGGATGAACTACTCTAGACTATACAGCATGCAAAAGGCTTATCTACAGAGCCAATATCACAAATTATTTGTCCACAGCTGTTAGGACGATACGGCACTATAGAAGAGTGTGGACAAGCCTGTCTGTATCTCGCTGCTGAAGGAACATTCTGTACAGGAATAGACCTAAATCTCTCTGGAGGGGCGGAGCTTAACTATGGATACAAGAATATGCAGGGTCGTAAGGGAATTTACGAGTGATTTCATTGGTTAATACTGTTGTATCCCCTATCTGTGATTGGTTAAAATTTGCAATAAATATATTAAGGTATATCAAGGGTATTTAAAATGAATCCATTGGTTAATGTAATGTTGTTGTATCCTTGGAGGTCTTGAAAGAAAGAGATGAGTGAGTTGAGAATGAAAAAACAGGAATGAAGTTGGTCCTTACACCAGGGTAATAATGTGAATGTGATTTGAGCATGCCCCTACATGGCGTGGAGTTCAGCGCGGTGTAAGTGTCATCATTCAAAACGCAGTTTCTTATGTCATAATAATTGATTTTATTGTCTTAATAATTTGCTTTCTTGTGTGATTGCTTGATGCATGAAATAGCAAAATATACAAACGTGTACATTGTATTTGCCCTTTGACTGTTTTTTTGTAAAATAGAAAAAAGTGGAGATGTAATGACATGTGGTGTTATCATAGGTTGATTCTGTTATCTTCTACTCTGTGATTGATTGATTTCATTGAATAGCAAGAATAACAAGTTAATTTAGTATTTAAAACAGTTTATGTTTTGAGGCAGTTTTTCAGTATTTTCCTTTTATTATTGTAATTGGTATGTTCATTATTGTAGATTCTAATCAATATTTATATGATTTTAACTTTTGAATTGGATGTTTACTGCAATCAATCTTGGTTATGTTTTCAATGAGAAATTTATCAAATAGTTTAGCTTTGAAATGAAAATGTTCACTTTGACATCTTTAAAAATGAAAAACATTGGAGAAGATTGTCCATATTTTTTATGAAGATATTTTCATCAAATGTTTTCTTTTTGATTACATTACATCATTTGCTTTCTCTTGCCAATATTTCATTTTAGAAACTGTATCATGACAATCAAAATATGTTCAAAATAAAGGTTGACACTTCTATTCAACTATTGGTTTTAGAATTGATTATGTCTCTTATTATTCTATTTTTTCTGTTTCCATATGGCAACGATTTTGACATTGTCATTTTGAAAGGTAGGGTTTGTTTCCAGAGCAAAACTCAAACAGTACATTCTCAATCCTCACCAAATTTGGTACCTACCCATTTAACTCATGGAGGTTTGAACTAGTTTACTGTTTCCATGGCAACAATTTGTGCTTTGTCTTTTGAAGGGTGATAATTCCTACCAAAAATTAATTGTTTGCGGTTTCTTGTGAATGTGAATTGGGGAAAGGGGGAGACATCTGTTTTTATGAGTAAAATACCTTCTTGTGTTCACCCTGATTATCTTACATACAATATGGGATGGGGTGGAGTGGGGCGGGGCATAGAGTAATGTTAAGCTCTGACAATCAAGATCAAGAGGTCATTTATTCTAATTGTAACAGAGCTCGGTAACTTTGTCTGTTAGCCATAGAGAACTGTAGGATTTGGGTGCAATGTTATGCTTCATTGAACTTCATTGCAGCACCATGCAGCCATGGCCGATATTTGCTGAGCTTTCACCACAATGCTTATAGCGTACACAGTCGCCTTGTCCTTGTAATAGTACCAGCATCACACTGGCTTGAAGGTGAACTACTCTTAAACATGATGTAGAACCTCAAGTAACCACGGAGGTCATTCTACAGGGTGTTGATGTTGTTTATTTTATTATCTATCTAAGATAAGACTTGAATATGGAAACAATGAGTAAGGTATCAAGACTGTATCTTTCTCTTCATGACATGTCTTATTTTTTCTTCACATTGACTTTGGAAGTATACTTTATTGTTCAAACATTGTTGAATCAAACATGACGTTTTTTCTCTACCGTGATACATGGTTATTCAACAAGAAATCAACAGAGCTCAAACCTGTAAGTGCATTATGCTTTGCTGATTGTATGTGTCTGTAGCTTTTTGAACTACAACAGCGTTCATTATTAATGATAGCAAATTCAATGCAGACTGTTATAAATGTTAATGTTATTTTTGTTACCACAATAAATTATCTTTGGGATGAGAACTGTTTTATTTTACTTCCTAAGACCTTACCCTGTATGTATAACTGAAAGCAGAGCGGATCTATCACTCCATGATGACAACAGCCTACATCAACAACAACAAATACTGTCTCATACGTGTTGAGTGTAGTATCATAGTTGGAGTACACTTGTTTTCATCAATGATCAACTTTCCTATACAGGGTATCACAGGACCTCCAACAAATGCTTTTGGTGCGAGAAGCTAGGGGCAGATAACTCCAAACAGCTATCCTTTCGTCTGTGTCAGTGGATTTCAAGACAGCGACCATTTAAAATTATGAGGTGATTGGTCGGCTATTTGACTGGGCTTTGTCTGTGCTAAACTGGTACAGAACACGCTCCTATACGGGGCGTCCTCAGACCTTGTGACGAGGAACTTTTAGAACCAGTTCATATTCTGAACTATTTTGCAGATTTAATTCCTCTGACTGCTGATTTCCTAGCATGAAAACCAGTGAAGAAAATACTGCAAGGCTTAGATCCGCCAGTTATGGAGTTATTGAAGTTGCCAATGGTGATGAACAGGGACAGAAGCCAGGATTTTATGTTAGAAGGCTTGTACTTCTGATTTCTACAGGTCCATGGAGCTGAGTCTCTTTAGGGCCACATACATATATATAATAAAAATTATGTAGAACACAAGATAATTTGATTAACTGTTATGACGACAGTTTTACTAATGTCATCCGATTTACCTACACGTGTACATTAAATAATAAGATTTCCCATACATATACATGTTAAATGTTTTCACAACTATGTATGTATATATATATATATATATATATATATATATATATATATATATATATATCCTATCTACAAAAGTTATTTATTCTAGATTAAATTAACATATAACTCAATGGAAATGCTGTCACTGTCCACATACTTTTTTCATGATGACTGTACCCAGGTATATTTTGCTTTGATCATGATTCATTTATGAATTTAATAAAATGCATTGAAGTTGGATAAAATGCATCTGACAATTTGTTTTCTGTCCTATGTCATACTATTTTTTCAAAGCAACACAATGTATTTGTTCAATAAATGTATCAATCAATATTTCCCAAGAACCAACATTTTATTTTTATCCTTTGCTTGTCTAAATTTGAAGCGTTCATAAAATGCCCACCAAGCACCTGTTTCTGGTCCAGGGGAGGTCACTCTTATTGTCTCTCATCAACTTGCTAAGAAAATGTCAACAAAAAAACGTCATGATCTGTAAACAAATGCAAATTGGAGTAGTGTCAGTGACCACGAATATACAAAGGTAATTATTTACTGTTTGCAATCTAAATGAGAAACTAATTCTAATGATGAAGCAAGTCTTGATAAATCCGTTCGATTAATTTTTTGTTCACTAGCTGTTTTAACGAGTGCATATGGATTTTGCTTGATTGTTTTCTTGATTATTGATTTAATGTGAAAAAACTGCTTATGAAATTACAGCACCGTGGCAAAAGTGTTGCAAGAATCGCCGTTTTCCTATAAGGGTTCATGTTATTTTAGTGTAGCATAAATAACTTTCATGATCGTGACAGTGAGCGAAAACATATAAAATTCAACATGATTGTTTAACTAACACCTTGAGATTTTGTTTATAATTTTCCAATTCATTAATTTTGAGCATTGTTTTGGAAAACGGCAAAAATATGACTGGGTATTTCTACAGTAACGTCACTTCACGCCACCAATATCTAAAGATCTGAAAAAATGGACATACCTCAGTAATAATTTAGCCGTTTTTTTAATTAACGTTGTATCCAAAAGCAGAAATTAAAAAAAATTTGCGGAGTAGATTTCCTGTTTCCATGCAAATTTACAGTGAAATATTTTGAAAATTGAGATAATTAAAATTATCTATGCTACACTGAAATAACATGGGACCTTATGGGAAAAGGTCGATTCTTGCAAAACTTTTGGCACACTGTGCTGTATAGTTCAGATAATCTAAACATTGGTTTATGTGCGATGACTGCACTGGACTAAGTGCTGTACAGTAGATTTACATATAAGGGATGTGCATGAAAATTTGTAGAAAAATAATTTTATTAAATTATAGGCCTTATTCTGTATCTTAGTTTCAAATGTCAATTATGTCGATATTTTCATTTCATTGTCAAAGAACATAAAAGAAAAGAGCTAGCCTAACTATGACCCCTTTAGATCAACGTCTCAAGAAGTCTCTCAGGTTTTCCTGGAGAAAATAAAACAGTCAAACAAACAAACAGACAACCATGCAGTAATCCTTTACAAACAGTTCCAGTGAACCAGCTTTGTATTCATCCAAGAAATATTGACAGCTGACAAAGTTACAACAAAACACCGAGGTAGGTTCCCTACTAGATTTCATATAAAAGGCGAGCAACTATATTTTGATATAAAAGTGTTTCTTGGACACTGGTACATCACTTGGGAGCAAGATCTTATATACTTAGTGTAACAAATTGTTTTTGAATGATACACCTCACATTATTGCTAAACAAATCATTCATTTGTCCATGAAAAATGTGTGTCTGTAAAAAAGTGTGTTTCTTTTTCCACTGTCATTTTAGTCGCTGTATGGGTAGTTTTCAACACAACAATATATCAAAACACAAAATTCCATCATCTCATGCCAAAACATTTCATTGGCTATTTTCTTCAGAACAAGACTCAAATGTCGATAATTTGAGTATCTATCTTCCTGACGAGTCCTGGATGACATGTGAAATCGGAACATTAAAAGGAGCTAGGGTTCTATCAGGGTGTTTTTTGTAGAAACGAAATTCGAGAGGATATTCCTGTTTACACATATATATGTTATTAATACATGATTAAAACACAGTGAAATTGAAAGATACTAATGAAGGTAACATTTTGATGACTTTATATTTCACAACTTGATAAACACAAGCGCACATTTGTTGAAAAATAAAACAATGAGTCCTGAAACCATTCATCGGCGCTGCGAGTCAGGAAAACTACGCTACAGCGTAACAACAACTTGTTTATTAGTTTTTTACATGTTATGTGTTACTTTGTGAATACTCTATCAATGTATGTCTTTAGTTATCAAAATTGGGTACAATATAGTGTGTTTTCATTTCACGTAATGGAAAATATCCAATATGGCGACAGAACCCTACCTGCATGACAGATTTTGATCTTGTCAGGGTCTCTGCATCCTCGATAATCCAGCGCTATTGTTCAGATAAATCTACACTTATCGAGGGCTGGGGTCTCTGCAACTTACCTACACAAGAGAATATATTGTTATGTAGTGGTGTAGAAATAGGCCTACTGTCTTTCTACTGTGACTATTGACTCAAAGAGACTATTGCGATAGCGATAGACTGTTGTAACTCACTATTGCAATAACTATTGCTATAGGTTTTTTTGTACAAATACGCAATAATCAGCTAGATTTCTCATAGGTTTTAGTAGAAATGTTTAATTGATGTAAGGACTATGGAACCAAAATCAGTAAAGAAATCTTAAAGGTGCATCCATTGTGTTTCATGAAATTTTATTTGGCTTTAATACATTGCAACTCACCATTTGTGCTGTCTACTATACAAATAAAATCACTCAGCTTGCTTAGTAATCCTCAATCGCCAAATATATCATAATTACTAATTTCCAATTAAAATTGAGTAACATCATTATGCATGTGCAGAAACCTAAACTGCACGCCCCATTTACATGCACAGTAATTATAAGACGTATTAAACACTATCAACTCAAATTTTTCCTTTTTTCTGTTCTAGATAAGATTCTAAAATAACGTTTGACTCATTGACGCGCGCCACACGCTGTGCATTGTCCGGTTTTGGATCAGAAATCACTACTTTTACCTTCATATCGTCAAAATGCTAAGTCTACTATCATCAAAATGGTAGTTTTCGGTAACAGTCGGTACTTCTCCATAAAGTAATACCATTTATGACGTTTGCAATATGTGACCCCAACAACACAATGGATGTACCTTTAAATGCAAAGACATTTTGTCATTTTGCTATTTCCTATCTCTAGTTTTTCCCTTGTGACATTCTAAAATGACTTGAATTAAATGCAGTGAGACTTGCATAAATCATTCATAATTTAGGGAAATTTAATAGTTTCGATAGTATTGATAGTTAACCTTACTATTGCGATAGCGATAGTGTTTTTGTATATACTATCGATATAATAATATTGCCAAGCCAACTATTGCGATGCATCGATAGTTCGATGTCTGGTTACACCTCTAGCATAGCCACAGGAGTGTTGCAGGCTTTCCAGCTGCAATGATATACAGTCGTGCCGGGTAAAGATACGAGGAGGGTATAGATACACACTGCCAAAAATAAAATTTAAATAAATGTAGATAGTGTATTGACTTCATTAAAATTTAAATGAATTTAGAGAGTGTATTGACTTCATTATTTTTTCCTTTGGAAATTTAAAAAGATATTACATTGTTTTGTATGACGTGAAAGTTTTTAAAATGATATTTATTGACCAAAATAGTGACAAATTACTGAAAATTAACAACATTTCACTTTATAGGTCTTTGTATAATTTTACCATGAAAATTGACAAAATCATAGTTTTGGGGTAAAAAAAGTTAGCAGCTAAGTCCATATACTGCTTCATCTCTGCATCTTCTCACGTCAAGGTGAAACGTATCTAGACCAACTCTACCCGTTGAAAATCTTTTCTTTTCTTGCATCTCTGTGACACATTTGATATTTCTGTGATTTTATGAGAGCTTCTAAATGTAATACAATATATTAATACTTTGTTTACTGACAGTTTGATTGGAACCATTATCGGGGATAAAATGTCACTAGGATGTCAAGGCAATTAGATTCCTATAGTGCTGTCTACAGCAGCTGTGTAAGTAATGGCATATTTATCTACCATAGATCTGATCAGGTCACAGTAAGGTCACTGTATGACTAATATTCATCTCTTGTTATCCATTTCAATATTTATTTCTTAACAGGTGTTAACTTTCTATAATAACTTTTTAAAATAAAAATAATGATTGATATATTTAAAATCTTTTTATCAGTTTCAATCTGTAATTTTTCATGATTTGACAGTGTATCAAAATAAATTCTACATCCCATTCATACAAATAATTTTTGGGCGAATTGGATGATTATTCTTCATGAAATTTTTTATGCAATTTAATCTGCATCTAAGAAATTAAAGAATTGAGGAGGGACTGTTTTATGAATGTTTGTCTTTATGAAGCATTTTAACGGTTGCTTTACAAAACTATACATTCCAACACACATTTATCATTTTATCATATCACTTTTAAAAAGTGTCAAAGTGACAGTAGAGGCATCTGTCTTTAATACAAATTTAACTCCCAAACAGCTGTTTGACCAATCTTTCTGAAACTTAGACTATGTTTTTAATAAACATCAGTAATCATGTGCATATTGAAAATCCGGGTTGATTCTGTGATTATTGACTGACATAATCACTTCATTTGCCTATCTGCCTTGCTGATTAACAAACCATTTACTGCTATTCCACAAATGATAAACTCTTTATTGTCCACAATACATAGGAAATTCATGTTGCGTATTTTGCTCCTGGCAGCAGCAGTGCAGAACCAGTTCAAGCATTGTTCTGTCCTTATAATGCTGAGTATCAACAAAAGAAGCAGCAACTCCCGTCTTTTAACGTCCATAATGGTATGACACGACCAGGATTAGAATCCCGGTCTTCCAGGATGAGCAGACACTCATCTTGTTGTCTTTGTTATCTCATTGTCATACCAACATTCATCCTGTATATAACCTGCTGTTGTATCCACTTTATATGTTTGTATGTTTTGATAACAAAGGGCAAACGGACACTACAATAGCTGCAATAAATGTAATCTGTTTATATCAAATTGTCTTTTTCAAAATGTTCTATTTGTACTTAAATGTTTTTTTAAATTATTGCTAGCTGAAATTTTTTTTACACTCTCCTTTGTGTGAAGTTCAAATAACGTTTTCATGAAAGAAATTTGCGAAATATTTGTTTTTTGTAAATGTTGGCCCACAGTTTAGAACATATAGGAAGCTCCAAAGTATATCTCAAATTGTATGAATATATATATATACAAGAAGACACACTTATTTATTGCAATGGTTATTTCGTTAATAATATGTCAAAATGAATTCATGGTTCGGACAGTATTTTTTTATACAAAACAATAAAACCGTTGACAAAGATTAGATAATGAAATATTTGTCTAAATCATTTGAACTCAAATAGACTTTGGTTTATTTATTCCATGACTTAAAACGTTAATGTGCAACAACAAAATAAAACCATTGATCAAGAATAAGTCAGGAGATAACATTTCATTAATCATTTGAACTCAAAACTTTCCCCGGTTTATTTATTTCATAACTTAAAGGTACTGTAGCACGTTTTTAGCATTTTATTATTTTATGGTGCGACATATAGAGCGACTATTTTGTGAAACAGTTCACTCTGAGGGGTAGATTTGTAGGCCTCATGTGATTTTGAGAGTTCAGACATCAAGATGGTTGACAATTTTATCATGGTGCCATATTTAAAACTCCACTCTGAGTGTTAATATATTGATACATCAGTCAGAACTCTTGAGCTATCTTGAGCAGTCATTTTAATGTGAACACTTTAAAATTGTCACTCAAGGGGAAATGGACTCACATGGCTTAAACAAACAATGTACTTTCAATATAGAACTCTTTTTATTGATTCAGGAGTATTATTTAGCCATTTGTAACACTTATTTACATTTTTGTGTGATCACTTTATTTCAGTAAGAACGGTGTGTTACAGCACCTTTAAGACATGAATTTACAACAAGACAATGAGAGTATTGACCAAGATTTTGTCATTAAGGTTAGTTGTCGTAAGAAATGGTTTGGTTTGAATCTTCCTTCTCCAGTGATCGATTAGTTACTGGATGCAATATCGTCGTGCAGACATATTTATTGGACCAGCTGACACACAGGTTTATTGTTGAACTAGTCTAGAGTCGTTATAATCAATAACATAGCATACATACATACATATGTAGGTATAAAGTCAGTAACTAACCTGTTTAGGAGAATTTTTAGAAGTAATGATAAATGTCCTTTGACATGTTTTAATTAATGGAGTAATATAATAAGGGGGCGCGTATGCGGTTGGGGGAGCCTTGAATTACTTGCGGATCCACTAAAGGATACTGGCGGGTACGCTAACGTGGTTAGACATTAGTATGTGTACACTAAAGGGGGGTTTGAGTGTACTTTTAATTAATGGAGTAGAATAGATTGAAGCAATAAATGAGTATTACCCAGGGTAAACATATGTGGTATTATAATTTCCATATCTGCACATGTGACTTTTGCCTTGCTACCATTCTCTTAGCAAGATGTCCCTATTTTATCTTCTGTAAGATTATAAAACATTGAGTTTGATGTCACTTGTACTTGTGTACTGCCAAACATTTACTTGAATAAAATGGATGATAAACAAAAATTCACAAACTTGTCATACAACTTTTATGAAATTCATACAAATTTGCATTAAAATTTCGATTTCACTCATGTAATCAGAAAATTACCACTTGTTCTTCAAAGTCTTATGACACACATTCTCATCTCATAATCTCTGTAACAATATGGGGAAAATGATAAGAAGTGAGTTATCTTTTAGATTTTGATTATATTTTTTGGAAAAGATGAAAGTGCTCAAAATGAGCGACAGATATAAAGATTCAACAAATCCAAACAATTATGTTGTATGTTGTATAGGCTGACGTATTTCATCCCAAACAAATAGTTTTTATGTCCACACCACTCACTATATAACTTCTTTATGGTGAATGAAGTTAGTCGTTTGTGTGCTGTTATCTGAGTTTACGTGAGGCAGGTGAACATTTTAGAATAAAATTTGTTTGAAATATTTGTTTGATTGCAAACAATTTCCCTATTTAAACATTTCACTTTTATTTTTATTTTTTCAATTCTCCGATGTAGGCAACCCTGCATCAAGTCGTTAGTGTGGAATTACCTTAGTTGATCAAACACAGGTGTAAATATATCGTTAAAATGTAAAATGAAAGTAATTTTTCTATCAGTTCCAAGTAATTACCTGAAATCTCTTAGTTACAGATTTTCAATTTATTGTATCTACGTGTATCACTATACTCCTGTACACCCACTGCATATTTGACTTCAAGGTAACTGTGCAGTGTTAGTGAGCAGTTATCTCAGGTGACCCGACACAGGTGTATATATACCTGTAGATATCACAGGTAAAGGCATTGATTGCATTTACTGAACTCAGGTAAGATCAAAGAGAAAATTGTCAGGTGGGTTCATGAAAATGTTTCATTATTTAGTCAGTTTCCTTATGGATTTCCAATAATTGTTTCATGCCTAAGATAAACTAGTTAATAGCCGTGGGAAGATAAAGGAGAGAATATTGGATTTAGGTGGGTTTGTCTAATGATCTCTACGGTAAGTAACATTGACCTTGTTATGATCAACTTAAAATACAGTATTCTGTGAAGTATTGATTAAATTTTTCTCACCAGAGATCAGCATGAGCAGATGAAATCTCGTTAAACCAATGACATCACATATTATCTAATGACATCTTGTTAGAAGTCATGACTTCGAGTTAAAACTGATGATGTCTTCATGACATCATGCTGGAACTCATGATATGTTAGACATCATTTTATGACTCATGACATCTCATAATAACTCATGACATCACAGTGCGAACTAGCGTATGAAATACACTTTAGTCTTTACGAGCAGTGCAGGGCTTGTGGTTAAAAAATTAACCAGCCCTGCTCAGACTGTGCGAGACCCAATGATGTTTAGAAAGTCAATTTATCGATAATCTAATTTTGGAACTGGCCCGAAAAAAAACTAACCAGTAATTGGCCGACGGGCAGGCAGCTATTTCGAAAAATGCAAAATAGTGTTTCTACCGGGATAGGAACTCATGTTGTTCGGAGGTTTCCTCGCAAAACCGTCTGATATCAGCCAGTGTGCTTGCATGTTCTGACGCAATTCAGTTAACCAATCATAAGACATCAAACAAAAGCTTTCAGCGTAAGGAGCTAGGGGCAGATGTCCAAAACAGCTATTCTTTCGTCGGTTCCGAATGCTTTCAAAACGGCGACCGTTTAAAGGCACTGTAGCACGTTTTTTCGCTCAAAAAAGTTGATGAAATGTATTTGAAAAATAATTTCACCAATCGTAAAACATCATTCTCTCTTCGGAAAATAAAGTTTAAAATTAGTGTACATGTTTCGGTAAAGCCATGGGAATCGTTTTTGTAATACAAAATAATAAATTGTGTTCACAATAAAATGGCCGCCATGCAATTTTTGCTTTATACGCAACATAGTTTTTACCACTACAGATAATTGGTTTGTGTAATAAGATGTTTTACCCTCTAAAGTTAATTTAAATGACATAAACTATCATTATAAATGGGAAATTTGAAAAAATAAATTTTGCAAAAAACGTGCTACAGCGCCTTTAAAAACTATGATGTAATTGGAAGGCTATTTGCCAGTCTTTTCTGTACTAAACTGGTAAAGAACACGCACCTATACGAGATGTCCTCAGACCTTGTGGCGAGGAATCTACAGAACTTGTTCGTATCCCGCTAGATACATTATTCTGCAAAATTTATTCCTCGGAACAAGGTTGATTTTAATCAGACTGTGACATCCCGATCACACGCTACCTCATGACATCACGATCACACGCTACCTCATTACATCATTTTAGAACTCATGACATCTTGTTAGAACTCATGACATCCCATACGAACATATGAAGTCATGTTAGGAATTTTTTCTTTGGTTTGTCAGATGTGAAGATTGGCTGCAACCCTACAAACGAAAATCCTGTTCACAAATAACATAAAATTTCTTTTGTTAATCTCAATACATTTTTGTCAAGATCATGTGTTATTACTTTTTATCCCATTATTTTCCATCTATTCATTATCTTATCATTCCCCTTTTTAATCAAACACTTATTTCATTTCGTTTGAGCTTCATAAACATAATTAACGTCCTCCTGACTGATATCTCACATATTGAATGTCGTTGTCGATAGCAACAGCTGTGACTGGTTTATATCAATGTTCCTCGTATATAGCGAAATCTACATCAGCATATCTGAGGTGTGCTTTCAGTGGAATGAACTAGGTGAGAGAAGTTGAATGATGTTTCTGAAAATGTTTCTGCTTCTTGTAATTCGTGAAGAATTTAAGAATTTCAAGATTTTTACGCGGAATTGAATGAATTATGTTATAATATGTAAGTAGTGTCTCGACTAATTATGGTTTAAGTTTTTGAATGTTGGTTACATTACATAAGAGTAATGGCACAGAACATTAAATTTAGTGGTTGATAAGCTAGGTGAAACACAACACTCCTGTTTATCATACACCTGACCAACGGTCCGAGATATATAGTAATACTAAGGATTCCATCTGTCCTTCAAACCATCGGTCATTCTGTCCATCTGTCCATCTGAGGACGTTTTTTGTCTGACTTCTTTTCAAACTTTGTACAAATCTTCTACACTACTAAGATTTCATTACAAGGGGTTTTGTGAATTAATTTTTGTTGTTGACGAATTTCTGTGTCTTGTACTTTTCATCAAATTCTTTCCAATCTTTGCACAAATCTTCTACTATCACAATAATATATACTTTGAGAGGTCCAGTTCATAATTACAAGTGATTTTGCGATTTATTTTCCAATCTGTTTCATACCCTTTACCCCTTTAATTTTCCTCAAATCCTCCCTTTCTGCTATATGACAGAAAGACAAATTTGTTTTAGATTGGACACTAATAATTACAAAATACTATAAAGAAATGTATTAATCTGATGAAGCTTCATGAAAATATGTCAACACTTATTTTGTAATAATTCATAGGAATTTTCTCCGGACATCTGCTCACGGGTAGTATTGAAGAGATCACACATGAAGGGACGGGGTATTAGTCAGCCACGCTTACTTTTAGCTCATCTGGCCTGCAATGGGGTCACAGGGGTCACAACCCAAAAAACCTATTTTCATCTTCTTCTTCAGTAAGAAAAGCTCTAGAACAAGCTGAGAAAATTATTATAACAATACAGATCCTGATGAGCTACTAAAGTTTCCAAAAGGTCTAGAGAGCTGAAACGTTGTGTGCAGACTCCTTGGCTAATGGGGATTCTAAATTGTAGATTTGGTGACCCTGTGACCCCAAATAAGGTCTCAGGGGTCACAACCCTAAGAACCTATTTTCATCTTCTTCTTCAGTAAGAAAAGCTCTAGAACGAGCTGAGAAAATTATTATAACAATACAAATCCTGATGAGCTACAGAGCCCGTGGCTCTATTTTTTGTTTGTAAAAGTTTCATGAAGCAATATAACTTGATCTTGTAATAAGAATCTAGACCGATAACTAGAGGTGCGCAATATAACCGGTTTACCGGTATTAACCGGTTCAAGGATATAATCGATACGTATTGCGATATGCTAATTGAAAACCGGTTTTTACAATACATTTAGAACACAATGTAACATTCGGAAATCTTCTGATATATTTCCCTTTTTCCACATCAATATCATGCTTTCTCATAAAATGGTGATTGTAGACGATTCACATTTACTGGCATGCTATTTACTATAGTAAGACTTATTGTGTCGCAGTTTTCTTCAGTTATCAAAGTAAATGTACGATTGGGACTGATGTCAGCCTACACGTTTTGTAATGAGTGCATAAACGTTAATTAAGTCATGTAAACGTTAAAGGATTATAAGGATTATAACTTGGTAGCATATGAAGTTAGAAAATGATGTCTGCTTAACATTTTGATGTTTTTCTGTATGGAAATAATTCTCACAAAGTCCCTCACCTGATGAAGGAGTTGTTATCCCGAAAATATTGTTTTCTTATGTATTTCTTATGGTTTTATATATTCGCATTCACCTTCTCCTTAATATAAGATACACGTGTATCTATTGCAAATCACAAACAAATATATCTATATATTTTTTCAAAGTTTAACATTACAGCCAGAAATAGTTTATTTAGACAGCAAACTGCAAGTCTTTTACAAACAAATTAACCGGGCATTGAATTATCACATCGGTCACATACAGAAATTGTTTTTTTTATAACAATATATATACATGGTAATATGTGGTCATCTTCTCGGTAACATCTCGTTGTTGTCCTATTGTGTAAACATGTAAGAACTGGATCTAAATTGTGTTAATTGTGACTGTAGATCAGATGGTACTGTTGATAAGTGCGTCTTGTAAACTCATAATGATATAATAATAATATTTCTTATATAATTATTTCCTTATTTGGACTATTAGACTGACCAGTCCAGTTGACTAAAATGAAGTTTTGTCTCGATTATAATTTCTTTAGAGAAACTAGACTAAGTGCATTTTTATTCATGCCAAATCCAAACTTACGCGCTTATTTTCAATAATTAGTCATGTATTCTGGTTTTATTCAAGATTTATTAACCAAGGAAATTACTTTCATTATCTCTCAATCAAGCAATAACTAAACCAAGTTATTTATTCTTAAAGAAATGTCTTGCAATATATTGCAATTCATATCGCAATACATGAGTTAAAATCGCAATATATCGCAATATGAAAAATCTTAGCAATACCCACCTCTACCGATAACAGACATTTTATATGTCACAGAACAGAACTAGACAACAAGAACACCTCCTCAAAAGTTAAGCATGAATATTCAAGTGTGTACATATGTCTAGATAGTAAGTATGATTATCACTATGGTTACTCTACTATCATATTGCACACAATCAATTCACTGAAAAATGAAAGAGAAATGTAACTGTAGAGTGCTTCCTGAGTTGAAACAGGAAGAATGTATTAGTGTTACTTATCACTATACTTATCACCACTGCTTATCGGCTAACAGTGACTGGTCCATAGTCCTTGTTGATTAATAGATCTACATAATAGTCGTGAGATACTATCTTAAACGAGGAAGTGACGTTTGTTTATCTTTCACATGGGTTGTGTTTTATATTGGGTAAGTATTTGCATTATATCAAGTTTATGTCAGATGTTTATGTTAATGACAGAAATGTTTTGTAAACTATGTTCAATCTTTTATCATATGTTGATTATGATTTCAATAATGGGTTTTGATTTAGTATTGAAAAACTATTTTAATCAAAAATAAATAGACAATTTCTATAAGAATTATTTGTGTAAATAATGATATATTGTATATATATGGCTACATTTTTATTTAGAGGGATTCCGAGTTCCCTTTTTATCTTTCTGCAAATTTGTCAAAATCATTTGATGAGATTCTGGGGGGAAAAATTATTTCGACTAAAATTTAAAGTTAAAAAATATCTAGTGACATAAGTGATAAATGGCAGACTTAAGTAGACTTAAGCTAGTTTATTTACATTAATAACTGTTTCCACTGATAAATTTGTTGAAGAATAGAGCAGTTGTTATGATGTTAAGCCTTCAGGACTCAGTTCCCACCAGGAGTTTGACTACATAATCCAGAGTATTTTTCACTCTGTAGCATGATATTTTTATGCCTCCTCTACGAAGTAGTCGGGGGACATGCGGCGGTTAGCGTGTCTGTGCGTCTGTGCTTCCATCCATGATAACGTAATGTAAATTCTGTAAGCGGGAGATCTCAAGAACCATTCACCGGAATTCCATCATATCTTACACAAAGCAGCTCCTAGGGAAGACAAAGGGCTGATTAGTTGTGATGACCTTGACATTATTCTCAAGGTCACAGTGGAGCTTTGACTTTTTCGACATGTTTGACAGTCGATTTTGCTTATCTTGACATTATTTTTCAATTTTGAAGTATTAATTTGCGGCGGGCGATCATGTCACCTTAGTTACAACTACTTGTTCTATTTGCTGTAAGGTTTGGTGAAATCCTTTTTGGTGCAGTACCACCCAAGGTTTGTTAAATCAAGCACACAGTTATGAAACTGGTATACGTTTTATAAATAGCACCATCGATGCATGGCTGACTCCTATAACACATCCTATTTGAAACAGTAGTTTCATACAGAGGGTTACATGAACCATTTTAGTGACGTTACAGATATTCCCTAAAAACTTAAACCATTCACACATTGAACTATGATATTCATATGGTATTTAGTATTAGTTATGCAATGCAATGAATTTAGTGGATCTGTGACATAATAATAATAATGGACGGCATTTTTACCGCGTTCAAATCTCCACGGTATTGACGCAGGAAGCTTCCTGGAACATTATCACCCTGGTCTAGGGCCAAAAAAAGAAGAATCTGTTTCTGGTTTCCGCCTTTCAAACCCAAGCCTCAGGTCCTTTTTTCTAGGTTTTATTAAAAGAAAAAGGCAGATAACTCAATTCTTTAGCCTCATACAACATTGGATATTGAAAATGGACTGTAGGGGTGAGATAATTGGCCATTTGGAATAGTAACACATAATTAAGAGGGTTTGTGCTTTATTAATATAAATAATTGTCTAAATTTGTTTTTTAGCTGGTGAGAGGTTTGTATAAAATGGTGTCTATCTCTTCATTCGAAAAAAAAAAAATGTCGTAACAAAAAAAATTGCGTCATTGCATAATTTTTGTCAGCCTGTTTCAACGCCCAAAGGTCACCTCCATCATAACTTATACCAGGTACCCACTTTGAATAAAGCCACTTACCAGAGTGACACCATAAGTATGTCAACACATGTCTCAGTGTGAGGCAGAGAAACACCCATCAAACTCTCAGTTCATCCAGAATTGAAGCGGGTCACCCACCCATGCTGTGAGCTACACTCATTGTTGCTGGCCAAACTGATAGTGGTCGATTGAGCTATACACAGGACCATGTGTCACCATGTGTCAATCATGTATTATCTTAACTCTTTCTCTCTACAGTCCTCTACAGAGGTCAGGAAACATATCAGTGTTCTGGTTTAAGGGTTAACCTAGTTTGAAACCATTCATAGACATTAGAGGTAAGACACTGTATCAGGGGCTGCTTTCTTAAAGGTGATCTTCGTGGTTAAGGTTAACTTAGTGTTAATTTTTTCAAGGTTGCTTAGCCCCATAATGTTATTTATAGATGTGTCTGTGCATTGGCGAATGAAACAAGAACAGTAGGATTTAAGTTAAAACATCGATTGTGTTTCATAATATTTTTACATGGCTTATTAATTGCAGACATAAGATATTCATCCCCAGTCGTCAAATATATCATAATTACTAGTTTCCAATTACAATTTAGCCATGTACGTCATTATATGTGTAGAAATAGAAACTACACACCCTTTTATATGCACAGTAGTTATATGACCTATTAAACATTATCAACCTAAATCTGTCTTTATGTCTGTTGTAAAGAAGTTCCAAAATTACTGATGCGCGTCAATCACGATTCATTGTCCTGTTTTCGATCAGAAAGCACTTCTTTTACCTTTATATCGTCACTATATCGACTCGACTATCATCAAAACAGTCAGTACTTTTCCATAAAATAACACCTTTAATAACGTTTAACATTGTGATCCTCAACAAAACTTTGGACACAACAACAGAACATAAATCTGCCATCAACACCAGTATGAACACCAGGATTTTGTTGTCACATGTTTCGAGGGCATTTGTTTTCTTCATCAGACCATTAAGGGGATAAGTTACACAGCGCCTTCTATAAGATTCATTAACTTGATGAACTGTTCATGGATTGCCACTAATGGGTGAACTTCAGTTGGAGCGGCACTAAACACTCATTTATTGTAAAAAATTGTAGCTAAGGACACTATTAGATGAATTATCTTTAGATTAGTCAATGCAATTATCAGATGACACAGCTAAAAAATGTTGTCCCAAATCTGTAGTGTGTCTGTTTACAAGAATTTAACAGAATGACAAGCGCTTGAATTGAGTTTTATTGCGAGAGCTACATAGGGGAAATGCATGGGTGACTCCAACGTCTTGTCTTCAATTATGGACTATCTATAACATGAATGGAGTGACAAACTACTGTATCTCCTCTAATAAGTGCTGTATTGAACCCCAGAGCGAGGAGTTAAAGGTACATGCATCCATTGTGTTGTTGGGGGTCACATATTGCAAACGTTATAAATGGTGTTACTTTGTTGAGAAGTACCGACTGTTACCGAAAACTACCATTTTGATGATAGTAGACTTAGCATATTGCCGATATGAAGGTAAAAGTAGTGATTTATGATCGAAAACCGGACAATGCCCAGCGTGTGGCGCGCGCCAATGAGTCAAACGTAATTTTGGAATCTTATTTATAACAGACAAAAGAACAAATTTGAGTTGATATTGTTTAATAGGTCATATAACTACTGTGCATGTAAATGGTACGTGCAGTTTCGGTTTCTGCACATGCATAATGAGGTTACTCAATTTTAATTGGAAACTAGTAATTATGATATATTTGGCGATTGGGGATAAATGTGCAAGCTGAGTAAATTTATTTGTATTGTAAACAGCACATGTGATGAGTTGAAACGTATTAAAGCCAAATAAAATTTTATGAAACACAATTGATGTACCTTTAATAGAGACATCGATTGGAGACTTGGCATTAAAGTTTCAAGAAACATAAAAATAATTCTCTGATGGTATTCCATCCGAAAACTTGATATAGCACACACATCCTTGAGAGGCCTTGTGCTTTGTTTGGAGGATCGCTGCTTCATTTGGAGGTTATGGTTCTTTATTTGGAGGTTAGGTGCTTTATTTGGAGGCTAGGTGCTTTATTTGGAGGTTAGGTGCTTTATTTGGAGGTTATGGTTCTTTATTTGGAGGTTATGGTTCTTTATTTGGAGGCTAGGTGCTTTATTTGGAAGCTTGGTGCATTATTTGGAGGCTCAATTCTTTTTTAGAGTTCCAGCCGATGCTTGCAGGTTTCACCGCAATGCATAACCACATGGTATTGCGGGCTTTCTCCCTGCCATAATACAAGCAGCCGCGATATAAGTGAAATACTCTTGAAAGCGTCGTTAAACCCCAACTCACCTCACCTCACCTCTTTATTGGAGGCTAGGTGCTTTATTTTGAAGATTGGTACTTTATTTGGAGGTTCGGTGCCTTATTTGAAGGCTGGATGCTTTAGTTGGAGGCTAGGTGCTTTAGTTGGAAGCTTGGTGCTTTATTTAGAGGTTTGGTGCTTTTTTTGGAGGCACTTTGTTTGGAAGTTTGGCCGCTCAGTGCTTTTTCTGGAGCCTCGGTGCTTTATTTGGAGGTTTGGTGCTTTATTTGGAGGCTAGGTGCAAGGTGATTTATTTGGAGGTTAGGTGCTTTATTTTGAGGCCTGGTGCAAGGTGCTTTATTTTGGTGCTTTATTTGGAGGCTCAGTGCTCTATTTGGAAGCCTGGTGCTTTATTTAGAGGTTCGGTGCTTTATTTGGAGGTTCTGCGACTTTATTTGGAGGCTAGGTGCCTTTATTTGGAGGTTCTGCGACCTTATTTGGAGGTTCGGTGCCTTTATTTGGAGGCTAGGTGCAAGGTGCTTTATTTGGAGGCTCAGTACTTTATTTGGAGGCTAGGAGTTTTATTTGGAGGCTAGGTGCAAGGTGCTTTATTTGGAGGTTCTGCGACTTTATTTCGAGGTTCGGTGCCTTTATTTGGAGGCTAGGTGCAAGGTGCTTTATTTGGAGGCTCAGTACTTTATTTGAAGGCTAGGTGCTTTATTTGGAGGCTAGGTGCAAGGTGCTTTATTTGGAGGCTAGGTGCAAGGTGCTTTATTTGGAGACTTGGTTCTTTACTTGGAGGCTTCGTGCTTTATTTGGAGGTTAAGTACTTTATTTGGAGGCTAGGTGTTTTATTTGGAGGCTAGGTGCTTTATTTGGAGGCTAGGTGCTTTATTTGGAGGCTCAGTGCTATATTTGGTGATTCGATGCTTTATTTGGAGGCTCGGTGCTATATTTGGAGGCAAGGTGCTTTATTTGGAGGCTTGGTGCTTTATTTGGAGGCTTGGTGCTATATTTGGAGGCTTGGTGCTTTATTTGGAGGCTCGGTGCTAAATTTGAAGGCTCAGTACCTAATTTGGAGGCTAGGTGCTTTATTTGGAGGCTAGGTGCTTTATTTTGACGGTCTGTGTTTTATTTGAAGGCTCTATGTATATGTCTTGAGGAGTTTCTTTACCCCTGGCACTTATTGAAGGCAGTTTATTAGAGTAAATATGGTATTCATGGATGGAAAAGTTTGAGCCAATGTGGAGGTACAATACCTCGACACACTTTCTATCCAGGGTGGGATATACCGTCCAAATCCATCTTACGAGCAGTACCTTGTTTGTTACTTGCATGCATGGTGGCTTTGGTGAGCTTTTCTATCTCTGGATTTTACACTCACTTGATATTGTGTGACTCTTATATCAGTAATTGTTGATTGTATGCTTGTCACTGGGAATGCTTGCTTGTTGTGATCAACTCATCATCACTTTTGATGTTATGATATCAAATTTATTTGGTTAGCTTGTTTTGGAAATTGTTTATTTCAAGCTGCTGAGTTACTGTTACCTGTAAATATTTTGTCATACATGTAAAAATCTTCTGTATGTCTTCCCTTCAAGCAATTACGTTAAGTAATTTTTTCTCTAAATAATGTTTAAAGGACCTTTTCATTCCCCGAAGAGTGACATATCTGATTAATTAGAAACTTTCGCTAGCTGCATGGTCATATAAATGACCTTTTCATTTGAGTCATAGTGAAAAAGTAAGATGTAACAAACATCATGAAAGTTAGAAGATGTTTTAATATATTTTTTTAATTTCATGCGCTGCTTTGAGATTTTAAGTGGTTTTTTTCAATTTCAATTTCAAAACAAGTATCCCCTTATTCATCAGAAGGTTTTTGAGTTGTTGTCCTCTACAGTGCTTTATCTGATTAATGGGGTGCTGTTTCTACATTTATACTCATTCATGGAAACTTTTCATTCTCCTCCAAAAAATGCCTGGCTGATTTATTACCTTGTTTGGAGGTTTTCATTTCAAATACTCTCCAAGTAATACTTACTTGATAAGAAATGTTTTCTAGATGTGTTTTTGGGGCAAACTTTTCATTTCTTCCATGTTTAAATTCCTTAACAAGAAGCATTTCTGTCAGCTTGTATGCATGTGTTTAGAGAATTTTATATGAGCAATACCTCATTAATTAGAAGCTTTTTCTGCCTGCTCGTTCAAATGAAATTTTGTCCGCTCCACAAAATACCTGAATGATATGTCTAACTGTTTGGGATCCTTTTCGTCAAATCCCCCTCTGAGTAATACCTGACAATCAGGAGCTTTAACCCCCTTCAAGCCACAGGCTAACCTTTTGTCCAATTTACAAAAGAAAGTTGAGACGTCAGCGTACCTTGAAACGACTGGGGTGTTAGTTTGTATCAGCTGTAGGACATTGACCATGTTGTGATGTTGTCTTTATGACTTGTTCTATGTCCTGAGGTGGATCGATGATGTGTTTATGGTCAACTCAATAGGACAAACATGGATTTCACCTTGACCACATGTTTTCATGTTGCAGGTATAGTGAAAAGTGCTGTTTTATTTCTTGTTTATGTTGTGAGTTGGGACCAATGTAAGTTAAGTTTTTGGATTTATTATATGATGAGTAGTGAAATACTGGGATTTATCAGTGAAATAAACTGTCTATCAAGCTACAGTGAAAATAACTTATATTTTCACTGCGAACGGTGACTGATATAATTTGACGTCATAAAACAATGGTCTCGCGCGGCGATTTGGCTTATGACGTCACAGTGTTACTGTGGTGACGTGCTGTTCCTTGCGGCCACTTGGCGTGAACACGACCCTTTTCGGACGTAATTACATGGATAATATATAATAAATAGAATATCCGTCAATTCTTGACAAATACCATGTTTATCTCATCTCGTGAGGTAGAAAGGTTATATATTTTCACTCGTGGCTGCTGCCACTCGTGAAAATATAACCTTTCTACCTCACTCGATGAGATAATCATGGTATTAGTCAAGAAAAGACAGATATCCTATATGTATTGAAGTTAAAGGCATAGATCCTGTTGTGATTATGGCTTTTCTGTTGTTTCTTATTGGGTAGTCCCATGTATTTGTTGAATAGAACACAACATAGATATTACCAAATGTTTTCTAGTGGAAAATTTGTGTTTGAATTATATGTTATGTTTCTTTGTTAATAATGCTTGCTCATGTGCTGTTTGACCTGTTTAGGTTGTAGACTGAAATATTCCTATAATTGGATCAATTCTTACTGGTGTCAATGATTTTGCTGATAGAGAGAATTTGGTATGGGTGTCTGTGTCAGACTATGGTTAAAGGGACACTGCGTCGAAGATAAAAATGAGTCTCACTTTTATCTACCAATGCTGATTAACATGCCTGCTAACGAGTTACGCTACGCTTCACTGTTAACATGCAATGGTTTTTATTACTAATTACTTCAATTGTCTGAAATTGGGGATCTGTGACTCGATACCAGACACGTTAAACAGCAAAAGTAGATAAGTCTGATCTCATATTTATCCTCGACGCGGTGTCCCTTTAAACTTATGACGATAGTGCCTGAGTATTGGTTTACCAATGTTCAAGCATGAAGACATCATATGTGAAAAATGTGAACCTGGCGGCATTAATATAAGCAATTAAGGCCTGTTGCCAATCCTATTTCTATTTATATAATAGAATATGTTATATAGAATATATATGAACCCAAAAATGATGGGAAAATCATTAATGTGGTGATAACAACTTCTTTATTGTGAACATAGTCTGTATAAGTAAGACTCCTTGTGTATCTTGAGAGTTATTTATATCGTAAGAGGTTATAAAATCTTAGATTGTCATGATGACATATATTTACATTAAAATGTCAGTGGCTGAACAAAGTGGCTATATCTGTTGTCAATGAAGACACAATATATGAGAAATTGATCTTGGAGTATCAGGTTTACCGTTATCAATGGAATGAACGTCACAGGTAAGTCTAAAAACTGGGCACTTATTGAGGAACCCCCTCTGAAGGGGAGCTATAATACTGATGTAAAATGATATTGTTGTCTTTGATGACAAGCATGTTTATGCACTTGGCATTTAAAAAAAAATGATTTTATGATCCCCAGAGCATTACGACAATGAATTAAATAACTATTTGTGCATTAAAATAAGCTAAGTTAAAAGTTATTTCATCATTAAAGGTAATGTTTGAGATGTAACTGACAAGGGAAGAAGTTTGGGAGGTCAGGGCTAAATCAGCTTTGAAGATTTACAGAGATGCTCATTATGGAATCGGCACTGATTATGTCAAGTAAAATATGTTAAATTACTGAGTGCACAATCAAAAGCAAGAACATAACTTGATAAATGCATATGATACATCATGTTTATAGTGAAAGGTTTATCAATGGCTCTGTAGCACTATGAGTAACCCGTAGATGACCTGTTGAAAACCCAGAATAACATCTTCACTGAGAAATATTTTTTTGCCATTAGAGAATGGAAAGTATTTGTATTTGTATTTTTTCTAAAAAGAGGAAATCATGGATGGGGGAGAGTTCGAACCCCTGAACCTCCCTCTGGTTCTGTGCCTAGAAGTAATGGGATATGGGGTCCCCCTAGAAAAATGTGAACTTACAACATATTTTCAATTAGCAGATTTGAAGAACTAGCTGAATTGTGCCCCTGGACTGCTTATAATAATCACCTTATCACTTCCATTATCAATTATCCTTTTATGTAAATCTTAAATTCAAACATTACCTCTTTCTCTACAGCAATTATAAAAGGCTTATATATATGATGGAAATTTAAGTCTGGCAAATGCATTAAATGACCCAAATAACCATATTATCAGCTGGAGGACGATCCTTCAGCTATGTTGCCCCTACTCTGTGGAACTCTCTTCCTAGCTCTCTAAGAAGCACACCAACACATGAACTTTTCAAACGAGACCTTAAAACTTATCTTTTTAAACAAGCATTTCCTTGAACTTTCCTGTCCTCTACAATCCAACTGTATGGTTGTCCTTCCGTAGCGCATTGAGTCTGTATAATGGAGTAATGCGCTGTAAATGCTATGTATTATTATTATTATTATCATCATTTATGACACGTGAAATCTCAAATTCAAACAAATCTATTTCTCTACAGTAGTTAGACTTTACATCGACTGAAGTGTAAATCTAACCGAGGCAGTAAAGCTATCAGCTGCTTGAGTGGTTTCACCTGTAGGATCAGGACTGAATGGAAACTTGTGAAAAGCTGCAGCTTCAGATATAATCTTGTGAAGGTTGGATCGCCACAGGCAACTGTCACTTAGATGTATCGGATGATATACGTATCCTATATAGGTATTTCATACAATGCAGGACCAGATATACAGGTATGTTGATGAACATTGCATAGGTGTTAAACAGTGCATTTTTACATGACTTTTGTGACTCATTTTGAGAGTTGCTATGGTTACAGGATATTTCGTCAAGTCTTCCAGTAACCGAGTACTGAAATTGTTACTTTGAATGATCATACTCATGCTGATGAATGATCCTTACCTTCAAATGATGTATGACAACAAAGATTTGTGTAGAAATGATGCAATATAGGTATAAATAAATAACAATAAGAAACATGCATAAATGCAAATGGTTGTAATACGAATGTACGAGTAATTTTGAGATCATACCAAGCAGGATTTGATCCCTTTCTAAAATGATATCTCACATGCTATAAGAAGTTAAGATCACTTTCACTGTCACTGTCACCACTGTGACTGTCATCTCAGTGAAAGATGTCATCTCTATCTAATTATGCCGTCATCAGAAATGTTAGTAAGTGTTTTCTGGTCTGGCCGTATATTTATACACCTAGCTACTACAAACATAGGCAGATTCAGGAATGTTGAAGGGGTGGGGGGTGGTTCACTGAAGGGGTGGGGGGTGGTTCACTGAAGGGGTGGGGGGTGGTTCACTGAAGGGGTGGGGGTGGTTCACTGGAAAGCAGGGGGTTCACCCCGGGGAATTTGATAATATTTTGTGCAATATCTGAAGCTTCTTTGACCACTGTGGGAAGCGGGGGATATGAGTGGGTTGTGCTCACTAATTGTTTTGTTCAATTGATTGTCACATATGTCTATATATTAAACTATATACATTGCAACCCACACACACCCTGCTTATCAAATAAATTCAGGTAACATGCTGCCAAGTGCAGTGCTGCACCACTAAAAGTATTGTTCGCTGTGTGTAACATACCGTTCAGGTGAAAATGATATTGTCTCAATGAAAATATTACCTGATAACTATCACCCTTTGTAATCAGATTTAAAGGCACTGTTGCATGCCATCCTTACTGAGATAAAGTGTTCCTGCAAAAAGGAATAAAGTATTACCAACGGCTAAATAGTACACCTCAGTCAATAAAACGAGTTCTGAACAAATGTACATGGTTCGGTTAAGTCATGCGAGTCCATTTCCCTTCTTAAGGTCTTCACACTAAAATGGCTGCTCTAAGGTAGTTCAAGTGATCTGACTGATGTAGAGATGCCTATACAGTCGGAGTAGAATATTTTGATAAGGCACCATGATGAACTGCTGTATACGTCACGCTATTTTCTATCAGTACGGATAACCATTTTCTATGGATATGGCATATCGGTTCCTGTAATGAGATGATTTATCCTCTAACATAACACTTTATTATGTATATGTATAAACTTTAATGTCACAAAATAATATGGAAAAAAACATGCTACAGTGCCTTCAATGCTTAGATGAATAGGGCACCACTGATTGTTTTTGAATAGTATGAATCTTTGTTTAATTTTATGAAAAAAGTCCTTATTACCAATCCAATGATTAAGCGCCTTAGAACAGCTTCAGTTATTGGCACTTATAGATATGATTCTATATATGTATATACGCATGTAATGCTCTAGTCTTAGTCTGATAACTGACATTGCAATGTTATTTTCACCAATGACTGATAACTTTTTCATCAATATATAACCCAGTATTTCACCAGTCATTGTATATATATTATGGTAATATTCAGTGCATATCAAAGTGTTCCAAATGATTAATTTTAAAATAATAATTTATTTCATTTTTTTTCAGATGACAACCTGACACACCTAAATCCATCAAACTGACAGCACTATCCATCCACCCTTTCATTCGTAATAGACTGATCCTTCGTCATCTTGAAATCCATCTACATATGCTTTGTTGACTGTCAAAATCAATTTTCTGCCATTTGTTATGCTGGGTATTGTATATATAACATGATAGAGCTTTATACAACATCAGTGCAGAAATCTATAATGAACTAGCCCATTCCGAGGGGTGTCTGGCTGCAACAGGTGGTATGGACACAAAAGCACATTATTTAAGGTGACTTCATTTAGGATGGTGGTTTACTGATGCTTGGAAGAAATATCTGCTGACAGAGAGTAATACTGTATATCACTCGGGTTGGATAAGCACTTTATATCCCGTGGATAAGACCATAGTTCCTTTTGGATGAGAGAAGGCTTGCTGTAAGTGGAAAAGAACATCTCTGGATAAGAAGATATCAATTCAACAGTGGAAAAGACTATATCTTTGGTGGATAACATATCCTGTTGCAAGTGGACAAGAATACACCTTTCTGTGGTGGGATATATCTTGTGGATAACATCAGATTTCCAGTTAAGAGAGATCTCTGTAAGGGTTGATAACCTCCTTGCAGGACCAGAAGATATTAAAAAAACTATTGCTGGTATAAAAGTGGATAAGTCTTTGTTTCTTGGTGGATAAGACAGATCTTGATGTGGAAAGAACATATCTTCTCTTGTATGAGAACTATATATCCTGATAACAGTGGATAAGACTATAGCTCAAGGAGATACGAAGATATCAGACAGAGGCAGGATTTTGTTTTAGATCTACAGACACAATTGCAACATTTTTCCCCTTTTGATGAAGAGTTGACACCCAGTGATCGACTGACTGAAGATATATCTGCTGTCTGAAGGACGATAATAAATACACAAGATTCAAAAGTGAATAAAAGCTCATATCTTCTTGATGGATCAGAGAACATTGTGCCACAGTCCATATATCCTTGATTGCCCATGTGGATAAATCTCCTTGGATAGGATTATTGGTGGATAATTGGGTCATAATCTATTGTTGGATTCTCGGGCATAACTCAACAAGCTCATTCAACTTAGTATTTCTAGGATCCTTGTTTGGCAAAGGGTAAATACCTATAGTTTTGCATGCTTCTAGACAAATATTTGAAGGCATGTTGCTTGCTTGCATGATAATAGAACATTTTCAAGTAAACTGCGAATGATGCCCATATAACTAATCAAATTCCATTTTGCACGTGTTTTGAAAGGTTCATGCATGATAGAAATATACATTTGTAGCTAATTGAAAGTAAATCATTAATTTTATTTTAGGGAATCAAGGTGCAGTTTTTGTAAACATTGATTCAAATCTTAGGTAGCGTCATCTTTAGTTTTGGTGTTGATGATTGCAAAATAACATTTTGTTTTGATCAGTTTAGAATATTGCTTTGGTTTTTATCACAACTTAGATACATTTCGGTGTTGATCACAAAATTAATTTTAAAATGGATAAAAAACAGATAAGTGACGAAATGACGGAACCAAATGCAGATGATATTCAGGAGTTGATGATACAGAAGGCCACAGAACTTTTCAAAGTCTGTGATAAGGAGGAAAATGGCTTCATATCGAAGCGTGACATGCAAAGACTTCGGAGTGAGCTCCCCTTGTCTCCAGACCAGTTGGAAGAAGTCTTTGATTCCTTAGACATCGATGGCAACGGCTTTCTGACTTTGCAGGAATTTACTGATGGATTTGGTGAGATTTTTATTCAACTACTATTGTTAGTTTTTTTAGGCCTATAAGGCCAGATTGGCTTATGGAGTATGTGGACCGTTGTCAGTCGTCCGTCATGTGTCCATATGGCATCGATCAGGCCTCATCTGTGAACATTGCAAATTTTCTCAGGGCATGGCAGGGTTGCAATTCAAAGTGGTGCATGTTCATTAATGACTTTGATAAAACGATCAATATAATAATTTTTGCTCTTAACACTCTAACGAGCCCATTTTCATATCTACAGCACCTTTGATAAGTAAAGTTTTTTTCATTAACCACTGGCTCAGTCTTCACATAATAGGACCTCTTATCATTTTTTCAACATTTTCATTTTTTTCTCGATTGAAATGATATTTCCCATCTCACAGATAGATTAAAGAAAAGTAAACGCAGAAACAATTCCGGAAACAATTCCTCTCAAAGGAATTGCCAAAATTATCGACAAAAACGGCTGGACAGTTTGAATCGTATGTATCAGTTAGTCAAAAGCTTATATATATAAATGTATTACTATACATTGACAGCTGCTTCTAGAACACTTTTATAACTTCATAATCATCTGTTCTAGTGCTTATTAACTTTGCAAGTTTGCTGTTTATCTATATAAGCATGGATAGTATGTTAACCACGTTGGCAGGTACCATATTACCTCCAATATTACCATGGAGATCTATTTCCTTCAGCTGTATTACATTCCCTCAATGAATTCTCCTCCCTCACCCTCCCCTTCTCTTCCCTCACCCTCCCCTTCTCTTCCCTCACCCTCCCCTTCTCTTCCCTCACCCTCCCCTTCTCCTCCCCCTGCCCTCTCCTCTCCGGTACACTCTGTACACTGATAATACAATAATCAAAACAGTTCATCAAATCTTTTGGTGCTTCTGTCTGAACAGGACAGCACTGTGGTTAGTACCGTGCCTCCTTCTGTCTGAACAGGACAGCACTGTGGTTAGTACCGTGCCTCCTTCTGTCTGAACAGGACAGCACTGTGGTTATTACCGTGCCTGCTTCTGTCTGAACAGGACAGCACTGTGGTTAGTACCGTGCCTCCTTCTGTCTGAACAGGACAGCACTGTGGTTAGTACCGTGCCTCCTTCTGTCTGAACAGGACAGCACTGTGGTTAGTACCGTACCTGCTTCTGTCTGAACAGGACAGCACTGTGGTTAGTACCGTGCCTCCTTCTGTCTGAACAGGACAGCACTGTGGTTAGTACCGTGCCTGCTTCTGTCTGAACAGGACAGCACTGTGGTTAGTACCGTGCCTGCTTCTGTCTGAACAGGACAGCACTGTGGTTAGTACCGTGCCTGCTTCTGTCTGAACAGGACAGCACTGTGGTTAGTACCGTGCCTCCTTCTGTCTGAACAGGACAGCACTGTGGTTAGTACCGTACCTGCTTCTGTCTGAACAGGACAGCACTGTGGTTAGTACCGTGCCTCCTTCTGTCTGAACAGGACAGCACTGTGGTTAGTACCGTGCCTCCTTCTGTCTGAACAGGACAGCACTGTGGTTAGTACCGTGCCTGCTTCTGTCTGAACAGGACAGCACTGTGGTTAGTACCGTGCCTGTTCAATCATGAGCCCAGGTCGATCTGATTGAACTCCAGTTTAAACTAGTCATGGTGATGACGTCACTGCTTCATGTTAACAGTGATTATTTCAAAGAATGCACAGCTCGTTGACTGCCCCAGTAAAGAGGCGTGTCAGGTTGAGACAGTACATGGTTTACCAGAGTACATATTTAGCTCATCCATCCGTCCATAAACTTTTAATTTTTTAGCTTTTGGCATGGAATGGCGTCCGTCATCCGTCCGTCTGTAAACTTTTCGCTTTTTTCGACTTCTTCTCCAGAACCAATGACTCTAGAGAGCTGACATTGTATGTACAGACTCCTTAGGTAATGGGGATACTAAATTGTTGTACATTTCATGACCCCCATGACCCCAAATAGGGTCACAGGGGTCACAACCTTAAAAACGTATTTTCATCTTCTCCAGTTCTACAAGATCTAGAGAGCTGAAAAGGTGTGTGCAGACACCTTGGGTAATGGGGATTCGAAATTGTACATATCGTAACCCTATGACCTCATTTGGGGTCACAGGGGTCATGACCTTAAAAACCTATTTTCACCTTCCTCTCAAGTATGTAAAGCTCTAGAAAGCTGAAATGTTGTGTACAGACTCCTCGGTCAATGGGGATTCTAAATTGTAGATTTTGTAGGGGTGTAACAATACATCGAACTATCGATGCATTGCAATAGTTGGCTTGGCAATAGTACTATATCGATAGTATATACAAAAACACTATCGCTATCGCAATAGTAAGGTTAACTATCGATACTATCGAAACTATTAAATTTCCCTTAATTATGAATGATCTACACAAGCCTCACTGCATTTAATTCAAGATTTTTAATTTTAGAATGTCAAAAGGGAAAAACTAGAGATAGGAAATAGCAAAATGACAAAAAGTCTTTTCATTCATGATTTCCTTACTGATTTTGGTTCTATAGTCCTTACATCAATTAAACATTTCTACTAAAACCTATAAGAAATCTAGCTGATTATTGCGTATTTGTACCAAAAATAGTGAGTTACAATAGGCTATTGCTATCGCAATAGTAAGTGGCAATAGACCTTCGCTATCGCAGTAGTCTCTTTGGGTCAATAGTCACCCCTAAGATTGTGTGACCTGTGACCCCAAATACGGTCACAGGGGTCACAACCTTAAAAACCTATTGTCATCTTCTTCTCCAGTACTAAATGGTCTAGAGAGCTGAGAAGTTTTTTGCAGACTCCTTGGCCAATGGGGATTCTAAATTGTAGATGTTGTGACCCTGTTACCCCAAATAGAGTCACAGGGGTCATAATCTTAAAAACCTGATTTCATCCTCTTCTCCAGTTCCAAAAGGTCCAAAAGTCTAATGAGCTACAGAGCCAATGGCTCCATTTTTCAAGAATGATGTATTTTGTCTTTGTATATCGGAAAAGCATCCTAAAATATTTCCAATAGGACAAATATGTTTTTATAGTGTATATAGCCAGCATTCGAACATGCAACCCTTGGTGTACTCAGAGAGTATCCATTATGGAGCATTTTTACAGGGCTATAGACAAGCTGCAGCTGCAGTAATATACTCAATGTTGTGCACTCATTATGAATTTCGAATTTCTGAATTGCTTATCTGCAAATGCTTATCTGCAAATGCTTATCTGCAAATGCTTATCTGCTAATCTAGAGGTACAAACAGCCTACCGAAATATAAGTAGAAGGAGTCATCCAATGTCCTTGGACAAAGGTAATTAAATTCAGATCTTTAGTTGTTTTTGAACAAGATCAAATGAAATTAATATTTCTTTCAAAAGTGATTGGATATCATTATAGGATGCCTTCCAAATAGGGAAACGCTATACAACTATGTAAGTTATAGTTAATTTATTATTGTTTTTGAACGATATTTGCCCTTAAGTGACCTTCATCATCTGCTATGAATATTGATGTTATTTCAATTGTCTCCTAAATGTTATTGAAGCTTTAACAATCTACATGTAAAGGTATGTTAATGAAGTGATCCAGATAGATCATTATCTACACTGCCATAATAACCACTAAGTAATGTGCATTTATAATGTGCTGTTCATTTAACGCATGCTATTGCCTGCTCACATGTTTATTCATACAATTTTATGATGTATAGAACTGCACATGAGGTCAACATGATCTTGACTATCTAGACAAGTATCATCAATTTTATTATCAAAAACTGTGTTACAGGTGATATTGTATAAGATCATGTGATATTGCCTAGAATAAATCATTTTGACAGTGGATAATTATGGTTTGATGTCATAAGTACATGTGTGTCTATTGATGCTGTGATGTTAACTAAAATGATGACATCAAACAACTGCGCTAATTGAATGAGCTACAGTTGATTGAACTCTACGATTGTTTTATGGAACAGGGCCTTCGAACGAGTTGATCGAAATGACTTCATTGAATTCTAAAAAAGATGTATTATCTCACTTGAATGTTGTCAAATATCAAACATTTCCACACACAATGTAACTAGAATGTTTGACAAGCCTTGCATATTTGTATTTTCTATCAACTCTTGTTATCTTAAAAGACTTGTGTGACATTCTCTGTTTTTCATTTCAACCATGAATATTAAATGATTTTTAAACAATTTAAATGGCTAAATTTAAAAATCATTGATAGAAAAATATAAGTTGACGAATATTTAAATTATTAGCTTCATTTCAAAAGGGAAAAGTGAATTCTTTTTTCCAAAATATTGTTCATGGTTTGAAAAGGAACGACCGGAAAGTATAATTTAGTCTTTTTAAAAAGATAGAATTAAACAAAGAGGAAAACCATGATGAAAGTTGTCCATTGCTTGTCCATTATCAATCTAACTGCTTCTTCAAATATGCTTATTATATCAACTGTAAACTGAGAACATCTTCATATCATCGTTCTTTCTCATAGATGGTTGTCTATTGCAAAATGATTGATTATGATGGTCTGTCATAACTGCCTCTTTAACCCATCACCTATTGAAATGTTTGATATCAAGAGGACCTAACTTGCCCTCAGTGCTGATAGGGGTTAACATCAATACAGCATAACTTCTAATGGCAGGTCTGTATCGTACATATTTGGTTTTCTAAACATATCAAAGCAATGGGGAGGCGCTAACCTCGCTATTGCGGGAGAAGAGGATATAAATTGTTGTGCATGGATCAAATAAATGATACCTGACGGGACAAGGAAGAAAAGAATCAGTCTGATAAAGGGGGTCGAAAGGCCCTCGAAACGTCACATAAAATGTGTCAATCATCACAACAATTGTTATTTCATGTTTTGACGGCACCTCCCCCTGTATATTCTAAACATATTGTTGTTCATAATTATAAAAAAGAACATATATTTTAATACATGGCAATATAACAAATAATATCCCCTTTCATCTGCATATTATTTATCTCTAGTTGTATCTGTCTATCTGCTTGTGTAGTACTGTGTGATCTTCAATTTGCTTGCTCTCTTTGCAGTTTCTGAAATATTAAAGTGTGTTTTTTCAGAAAATCTATAATGAACAGTTCCTTCCTTTCCTAACGTACAAATACAAATGAATTAAATTGGTAATTTTGATTAGCTATTTTGCTCAAATATATATATCATATATAAAATATATTTAGCAAAGTTCCAAGAAAGGACAAACAAATAGTAAAGAAAGTATTCAGTATTCCTCAAATATACACATACTTAAATTCAGATCAGATATCATATGTCTGACAAAGTATTGAATCCAGTTGGTTTGATTATTGTACTGCACAGATTATGAGTGACGTCATTCCAAGAAATCTTACAACAGCAGGCAATGGTATGTCGCTGAACAACCATCAAATGTCTTGTGTTGATTATTAATGTGATGTCAAACTAGCAATCTCTAAAAGTATTTCAGTATTCTTGTTATCTTGAATTGTTACTTTATTATACCTGTCGCATGGAGACATAATAACATTTTTATCATATCAAGGCATTGCCATGCAGGGTAGTCAAACATAATCAATTATTGTCAATAGCCCTGATAAACACAATCAATTGATATGAATTAACAAAACTTTTACCAATTTCTTTTACGGGCAGGTAAGGAGGCATTTCCATCATGATCTTGTGGTTTAGATGTCCATAGCTCTCAGTCTCCATCAGTTGGTATCAATCTTAATCCATAGAAACAACAGAAGGTTCTAACCATTATTACATTTAAGATTGTTCATTAGCTTACTAACTTTGTTTTGTAGACCTGTACCCCTGAACAGTGGAAATATACTGCTACTCAACAAAAAATTATTTTTCAGAAGGGATCCTCCTTGGGGTACTTATTGCATAAAATCCTTGATTTTTGATATATGACAGGTTGTAACTATATTTTCCACTTAAAATTAGTTAAAAAACTAAAAAAACGTACTTTGGGTCACCCCTTTCGAGCCCCACCCCTTACGGTTGTCATGCAACCAGGGGCGGATAACTCTAATCTCACCACTTTTCATCCTGTCATTGAACTGACTAGACGCACGAAGTTTTTCACGAAGTTTTTGTTTCGCTGAGTACGTACGATCGAAAGAAAATGGCCCATAACAAAGCTGTATGTGTGGTAACTTCTACCTTTTCTACAGTAGGGTCGAATGGCTTATCGGTTTTAGTAGTAAATTTCGTGTATTTTTAACTTGCTTTCTCGCGTAGGGCGGGAAAGTCGACCCAAGATGGCGGCCATTTATTCTCGATCGATTTGTTTTGATCGTGGAATTTGGTCAAATCTGGGCTTTCCATATCTTTATATTATCATATTTGGGTTCTAGATTCGTTTTCGGTGAGTATTTCGAATCACCCACTGGCCTGCAAGCAAATTATTCATATTTCATGTTCTATTTGTTTCAGTGATGTTAGGGGTGTGGCCATGCTTGTTTACATTTTACTTCGCATTTTGCCATTCGCCTCTGCTCATGTTTTTTACATGCATGTTTACAAATACATTTACATTGCAATTCCCCCATGTACTTAGTATATATATATTTTAAAAATATTTATATATATACACATGTTGCATGTGCACGTCTTGATTTGGCTATTTTGCTTCTAGCCTTTCAAGCCTTGTGCCAAATGTAAAGGGCCGGTGTCTATCACCGACGCCCATGATGAGTGCCTCAAGTGCTTGGCCTCTGACTTTCATCACCCACTCGACTGTGGGATTTGTCAGGCCTTTACCCCCAAGGCCAGATCAAGGAGGGATGTAGACTTGAAGTTCTTCTCCGAGGCTTTGGAGAACGGACAAGACATCACCAAGCTTGACCACCCGTCTAAGGCTAAAAAGGTGAAGAAGTCACCGGTTAAGAAAGTAAGCGGTAATAAGGTTAAGGCTTCGGCCTCCGCTACGGTGTCCTCGGCCAGGTCGGGTCTCGATGATTCGTCATCTGAGCCCAACTCGGTCGAGGACCAGCGGGGGTCCTCAGCCGGGGATTTCATCCACCCTCCCTCCCCTCAACAACCTAACTTACAAAATGCTAACTTTAACCCAGTTGATATGTCGCATTTCACGCAAATCATTACACAGCAAATGAAGGTCATGATTGACTTGGCGGTCTCGGGGCTCCGTACGGAGTTCCGGACCTCGAGTCATGAACCTGATGCAGCTCATGGTACCAGGGGAGATCTCGGTGTCGGACTCGTCCGAGGCACGGGGTCTCCTCGTGGCGCTCAGCTTCCGGCTCGCGAGCTGCGGAGTATGGAGCCCCAGGTTACCATAACACAAACACACCAGTCCCCTCAGACACCTGGCTTCGGGCAGGTCTCGTCTGGGGGAACGCTGGCCCCGCCGAACCTGGTGCCGCTCGTTGGAGTAGGTTCCCAGGGTAAGGCATCTACCTCAGGTTACGAGGTGCCGCCTATGCTCCAGGTGCAGCGTCCTCGGACACCTGCCCCGTGCTCCGAGACCGTCGTCCCAGTGACGATGCAGTCAGGGCCGCAGGCGGGACCCACGAGCACCCTCGAGACCCAGGTCTCGGGGGGCCCACTCGAGGTCGATCCTCGGGCTGGGGGCTCGGGACAGCCAGTGGTAGCTGACGTCTTCTCTCGCTCTCTTGTCCACGCCCGTGACTCTTTCCTAGACGACTCCGAGTTGGCCTCACGCCTCTCGGGGAGATCCGGGATCGAGTCCATGGACGTGGATGAGGCTCGGGAGGATTCGGGCCCTTTATCGGCTGCCACTGCCATTAGAAGTCTCCACGGCTTAATCGCCGAGGCTATTCCTGGTGTTGCTGCCCCGGTCCCCCAGCCAGAGGAATCGGACTACCGCTTGTCGGGGGAGGCCTTCGCTCGAAGCAAGGCTCCCGTAGTGGGGCTCCGCATTCTCCCTTCACTGGTCGATGATCTGATCGCTCCTCTCCTAGCTGATACTCGTTCACTGGCCGATCTAGGCTTCCTATCTAAGAGATATCAGCTGGGGGAGGAAGGTCTTTTCGACATTCCGGTGGTGGGAGACTGTGTCTATACCGCGGTTTCCTTGCAACGACCGAAGGTTACACCTTCGGTCGGGCGACAAGGTCGGCGGCTGCCTCCCTTCAGGACCAGTACCGAAATGCGGGACAACAGCTTCAGCTTGCAATCCATCAGGCGTATCTGGCCTCCATGCAGGTCCAGTTATCGCAGAAGGTGGAGATCCCTGGAGATTCCTCCTCGGAGCTCCTCGGGCAGCTAACCGCGGTTGGCGGTCATTTGGCGCGGGACTCAATAAGGAGTGCGACTAACCAAATGATGAGCGCAGTTGTGGGAATGCGCCGGCTGTGGTTGTCGGTGTCCACTTGGATGCCTTCAACACAGCAGTCCCTGCTGAACCTCCCCTTTCGGATTGGCCCAGTGCTTTTCCCAGGGGCTCAGCAGGTACTGAAGGACACTGCGGATGTCGTCACGACCTGCCGGGAGACCTCTAGGGTTCTTACCGTGCAGGATCAAGACATCAAGCGCGCACGCATGTCCAACCCTCCCGCTGCTCGTTTCTCCGCGCCGAAGGGGAAGGCAGCCTGGATGTCAGCTAGTCTGCATCAGGCTGGGAGCAGGGGCAAGGGTCCCAAAAAGCGAGGCGGGAAATTCCAGCAGCCTTCGGGCAAGCAGGGGTTTCGGGGGCGCGGGAAACCAAACCAGGGTTCCTAGCTCCTCCCGTACCGCTAGGGGTGTCCAAAAATCCGGGGGCCGGAGTGCCGCCGGAGACGGACACCTTTTGCTTGTTGGGGCAGATCCCTGTAGGCGGCCGATTGACAAGGTTCATAGACGCTTGGGCGAAAGCCACGTCTAACACCTGGGTCCTGTCCACGCTCAGGGACGGCCATATGCCTCAGTGGAAGCGCGGTCCACCTTCATTTACCGGGGTGCGGCACACGAAGGTGCCCTCCGCGCCGGAGAAGGTGGACATCCTAAAGATCTAAAGATCATGAACAAACTCATAGAGGTCCCATCTGTGATCTCGTCAGTACAGGTCGGAGAATGGCTATCCTCCATCGACCTCAAAGACGCTTGTCTTCATGTTCCGATGCACCCAGAATTCAGACAATTTCTGAGGTTTGCATTCGACGGGCAGTGTTACCAATTCAGGGTGTTACCCTTCGGAATCTCAACGGCTCCGAGGGTATTCACCAAGCTTATGCTGGTAGCAGCTCAGGTCGCCAGGTCTCAGGGCAGGTGTTGTCATCCCTACCTGGACGACTGGCTCATCAGAGCGCTGTCCCAGCTTCAGAACCACGAATCCACCCAGGCCATACTACACACGTTAGTTTCGCTGGGTTGGATCGTGAACCTCAAAAAGTCGGAGCTGGCCCCGTCACGGGACCTAGTCTTCCTGGGCTCCAGGTTTCGGACGGAGCCGGGGATCGTATCCCTGGCCCCGGACCGGGTCCCAAAGATACTGGGGGCTGTGAACTCGTTTCTCAGTGCTCCATGCCACACGGCTCGAGTCTGGCTCCAGCTCTTAGGAGTCATGGCAGCGACCGTAGACGTGGTTTGGAGGTCCCGGCTCCGCATGAGGCCCGTCCAACAAGCTTTGGCGGGTCTATGGTCCCACTCGGAGTCTTACGAGAAGCAGCTCGTCACTCCGGAGTGGGTCTTGCCACACCTGTTATGGTGGAGCAATGTCGATCACCTGACTCGGGGTTACCCCCTGCAGCCTCCGGTGCCGACCCTGACGATCCAGACCGACGCCTCCCTTACGGGATGGGGCGGGGTTCTGGGATCTCTTACGGTCTCAGGCCTGTGGTCACAAGCTGAGTCTCAATTACACATCAACGTGTTGGAGATCAGGGCGGCCAGATTGGTTCTGCAACATCCGAGGGATCAGGTGAAGGGTCAGGTGGTCCGGCTCCAAATGGACAACAGGACCGCCATGACTTACATCCTCAAACAGGGTGGGACGGTTTCCCCGTCCCTCCTGGAGGAGACATGGCAATTCTTCCTCTGGTGCGACGAAGTCGACACCCAGGTCCTGCCAGTGTACTTGCCGGGGGTGGACAATGTCCGAGCAGACGCTCTGTCTCGCCGGATCCTTGCCCCCCCACGAGTGGCTACTGGATCGAGAGATATTCGAGACTATCTCCCAGTTATACGGGTCATTCCAGGTGGATCTGTTTGCGTCAGGGACGAACTTTCAGATACCCCAGTTTTGCTCCAGGATACCCGACACTCGGGCTCTATCCCAGGATGCATTCGAACTGGACTGGACAGACAGAGTTCTGTGGGCCTTCCCACCAGTGCCTCTGATCTCCAAAGTCCTTGCCCGTCTAGCCACTCATCCTCCGCGTCTGCTGGTGCTAATCACACCTCTGTGGGCAGCGCAAACTTGGTTTCCACAGGTACTCAGGTCTCTGGCTATGCCACCTGCTCTGTTACCGTGTCGACCGGGACTTCTGTCCTAGGACGGAGCCCCCCACCCCAACCCCAGGGTGCAGTGGGTGGCCTGGCCTCTGTCCGGAATCGCCTCCAAAACAGCGGTATTCCTGCACGAGTTGCAGACACAATACTGGCTTCGAGGAGGGATTCAACGAACATTCAATATGAAGATAGATGGGCCTGCTATTCGCGCTGGTGTGCAGATAGGGACGTTCTCGATCCCTTTTCTGCAGATCTAGTGTTTGTCTTGGAGTTCCTGCAGTCTAGATTAGATGCTGGCTTGGCCGCATCTACTGTCAGGGGTTACTCCACGGCTATTTCAGCCTTTCAGGTGCCCTTTTGGGGGTACATCCTCTTGTTCAGCGCTTTTTAGCAGGTGTGGACAGGATCCGACCTCCTGTGAGGCGGTCCAGCCCGGTTTGGGACCTTTCTATAGTCCTGGATTGGCTCTCGGGTCCACAATTTAGGGATTTATCGGCAGTATCGCTGCAACTGCTTACTTGGAAGGCAGTTTTTCTAGTGGCGGTGGCGTCTGGCAGACGGGTAGGAGACATACATGCTATGTCCTCCAATCCCGAGCTTACAGTCTTCCACAGGGACAGAGTCAGCATCAGACTGCCAGACTCCTACCGGCCAAAAGTGGCCCACTCATTCCATGTCTCGGCCCCTATAGAATTACCGGCGCTTAGGCAACCGGCTGCATCAGGGTCTCAGGCCTCGCACGCACACATTCTGGACGTGCGCAGGACGCTGAAAGCCTATCTCAAAAGAACGGCCTCCATCCGTAGAGATGAGCAACTCTTTTGTTGTTACGGGGGAGGTAAGCAGGGCTTACCTGCTTCTACGCAGACCATATCAAGATGGATTGTCTCGACGATCTGTCTTGCATATGTTCACAAGGGCCGTGAGCCCCCAGGTGACCTCAAGGCTCATTCGGTTAGGGCAGTTGCGACGTCTAAGGCGTACGCAGCGGCCCTTCCCATCGAAGAGATCTGCTCCGCTGCTATCTGGAGCCAGCCTAGCACGTTCATTCGTCATTACCAACTCGACAGGCTCTCGGCGGAGCGTGCTCGGTTTGGTCAGACAGTTCTCTCCGGTGGGCAGAGTCGTCAACCCCCTAGCTGAATGAGCAGAGGAGGGTTGTGCGTTCTGTTTTTAAATGTTACTAACGCCACTAATATCACGTTGATACTAAGGGCCCAAGTCCTTTTTTCCCACGGTGACCTCCCTGGCTGAGGTCCCCCGCGGGGAGTTTTATATGGTACCTTTTTTGCCCTCGTTCTCTCTTTTGACAAAAAAAAGGGGGGGGGGGGGGGGGGGGGGGTGGGGGCGGGGTATTTTGACCAGTAAGGCGACTGCGAGTGCGCCAGGTAATCCCCAGGTCAATGTTGGTCTCCTCCATGGTGGATTCACAAGGTACTTTGGGTGAGTTAACTTTGTATATTCATATATTCTGTGCGCCTTTGGGTGCAGTCTGAATGCCACTGCCTTAGATTCAATCTTTGGGAGTCTGTCTTATGCAATAAGTACCCCAAGGAGGATCCCTTCTGAAAAAGAATCGAACTAACCTGTATAGGTTTCAGATTCTTTGAAGAGGATCCTCCTTGGGGTAGGGCCACCCATCTCCCCTTCATTCAGCCTGCATGACTGGATGGAAAAGTGGTGAGATTAGAGTTATCCGCCCCTGTTTGCATGACAACCGTAAGGGGTGGGGCTCGAAAGGGGTGACCCAAAGTACGTTTTTTTAGTTTTTTAACTAATTTTAAGTGGAAAATATAGTTACAACCTGTCATATATAAAAAATCAAGGATTTTATGCAATAAGTACCCCAAGGAGGATCCTCTTCAAAGAATCTGAAACCTATACAGGTTAGTTCGAGTTAATTTTCATCTTTGAAGCATTCAGTAGTTCATATTAAGATCCATATAGCATTGAATAATTGGGGTTATCCTTTTCTTTTGTTTTGGGTGAAATTAAATGATATTAAAGACACAAGTCATTTTCTGGTTATAACAATCTTAGTAAAAGTCCCAAGTATCTTTTGATACAGGTAGTTTTCTGTCTATGAACATATCCAGAGATTGGTAAGACACCTGAGTCATGAACCGTCAATACACAATATATCCTTGTGAAATAGAAGTAGTGGTAGTTTTCTGGGAGGTTGGTAGAACATCATCCATGAGCCGTCAGTTGCTCCATATATCCATTTGAATATACAGGTAGTTTTCTGGGAGGTTGGTAGAACATCATCCATGAGCCGTCAGTTGCTCCATATATCCATTTGAATATACAGGAAGTTTTCTGGGAGGTTGGTAGAACATCATCCATGAGCCGTCAGTTGCTCCATATATCCATTTGAATATACAGGAAGTTTTCTGGGAGGTTGGTAGAACATCATCCATGAGCCGTCAGTTGCTCCATATATCCATTTGAATATACAGGAAGTTTTCTGACAGGTTGGTAGGACCAGTACACATAAACTGTTAGGATGTCTGAATGCCTCTATATATGACTTTGACTGTACAGGAGGTTTCCTGGGAATGAAGCCCTCCCCGGGCTATATGGAGGTGGAGGAGGGGGAGTCTCAGGTGTACGAGGCGGACGATGACAATCAGGCCGACATGGAGAAGCAGTTCCAGGAGATGATGAATAACGTCGGCGCCAAAAGGTTCTTCACTGAGTGAGTTAAAAAATTTCATAAAATTACAAGTATGTTCTTACTTGCAATTGCTCTCTTTAATAAGAGAGGTTAGTGCCAGAAGGTTTTTAACAGAGTCATTTGACAATATCATTATAATAATAACGACTAAACTTCCTTGATACAACTTCTTTATTCTCTATGGGGAATATTTTGGCACAGTTTGTTCATTATTGTCATTCCAACTTCTGAAATGCTTCACAAAGAAGTTGCATTATCATAAAGTCTGGACACACCCATCACATTGGGTTATATGCTCCTTAACAGCCATTAATGCCAGAAGCTTCTTCACGGATTGAGTTCAAAATTTTCAAAAGTTTTTACTAACTTTACTTTTGTTCCCTTTTACAATAAGAGCAATCAACATTAGCAGAAGGTTCTTAGCCTATTCTTCTAGAATTTTTTTTTTTTTAAATGTGAACTTATTTCCGATGATAGGGCCTGTAGAAAAACAATCAGCAGGCCATTAGCCTTTTTGGTCTTAATACATTGAAGAGCCTTTAAAATATCGAAAAGTGCAATTGTGCCCCACTACAAATGAAGACTAAAATTTATTTCATCAGTTATAACACACTAGGTTGTTGTATGAGTGTCAGTCTTTGCTTAATATTATTGCTGATATGGATATATTTTCAATATTTTATTTACTGAACGATTGATTAAAAATATACAAGCCATTTATTTATGAAGAGTGAAGTATGTCCACAATAATTTTATGCAGTGTGTGGAATGTTTATTGAAATTATAAAACTCACTAATGCATCAATATCTGAATACAAATTTTAGTTGAGCAAAATAGAATTAAAAAAATCAATCTAAATTCTAAAAATGAAAAAGAACCATAATTGTGTTGTGATTGTTTCAAGTATTTATGAAGACAATTTTCACCAAGGATATTGGTTGTTAGTTTGATTTCTTGTTTTTTCAATTTGACATTATAAACCTTCAAGCAGTTTTTGAGTGGCATAATTAAAGTTAGAATACATGAGACATGCAAAATTTCTGGAATTTCTATATTGTGAACAGACAACATTTTTCAGAGTATAATAACTTCTTCATGGAGGCTGATTGCATCTCCTTTTAGGTGGACTGTAGAGCTGCATACATAATATATCTAAAATAATACATATAGCAAAATAAATATTCTAAAATATTTAATTATGTCTTGATTAAGTAATTTTTCTCTAATGATAATGAAAAATATATAAAACTGAACTTGACCAGTTTTCTTGTGCAATTGTTTTGAAATGATAATCACTTTGTAATTTTTACCCACATTTATCTTAAAATTAGGAAATTATAAATGTCCATATTGTTTCATCGCAAAGGACATAATTATTATTTACATTTATGAAAGTGTTAAAATCAATGATAAATCTGGAATACATGCATCTGTGCCCTATGAGGAAGTCCTGTACTAAATAAGTATTGTTTTGTACAAAATCAATAACTAACATAACAGGTGGGGCCATATTAACTCACCTTGCATCAGTCACTACTCTGATTATTTATTTGTCTTGATATATACAATATATTAGCTTTCCCTTTAAACTTATATTTTTATTTCGGAGACATTTTGTATTCTGACTTTAAACGTTTCAAGGTATATATAATTTTTTTTTTCTTAGTATATATTGGATGCAAACATTATTCAAATAGCATCAATAACATATGTGTTCCAGAAAATATCTTTACTCCAATTGACTTTACTTATGTATAGTTTTCATAAATTAGGCAACCATAAGACTAAATGTTGGCAAGGAAATGTAACTGTCTATGACCATTCAACATTCACTAAATATTCACTATCAGATATTTGGGGATCCCATTAAGTAGACATTGTCAATGAGAAGTTTATAAGGCAATATGTGACCCTATGCATAGCTTAGTTCACAGATATCAGTGAAATTCAGCAACAATGGGTTCATCTAGCCATATGGGTGGGTAACCCACCTCATTGCTGGATAAGTAGATGAGATGAGAACTGGATGAGAGTTAAGAAGGGTGATTCCTTGCCTCACACCGAGACATGAGTTGAGAGACTTGTGGTGTCATCGTGACTTAGATCAAAGTGCCTCTCTCCAACCAGCAGTAAATAGGTACCTGTACATGTCACATGGTAGGATGGAAGTCAGGCGACCGGTTGTATTTTCCCCAGCTAGTGTTCTGTACTCATTGACAAAAAGTAATATGTCAGTCAGTGCTTTGAGCATGCATTGTGCTTGGATAAATGAACTTTATAAATAATAAGATAATCAATTGAGATAATAAACACCATGAAAGTAAGATTAAACTACATGTATATTCAACTGGTGAGTTAATTAGGATACCCCTTTAAAAGTTGTTGTTAGAGCAGGTGTTTATCAGGAAACATGTTGTCTATAATATACAGCATTTCTTCGTTAAAAGGCATGGATTCAAGAACAGACAACACAAAATGCACATGTTTAAGATTTACAGTTATTGCTCAGTTTGAGGGAGGATGCTACAATTTCTTTAATTTGAGATTATTTAGGCTATGTATGTTGAATATGTTAAGTCCCTACATGAATACATAAATCAACAGGATCTTGAGAGGTTATTACTAAAATGAGTTCTGTCCATTGCCTCAATTCATTGGAATTCATGGCCTGACTTTAGAATCCCTCACCATATAAGGGCTCGCTTTTTTGTTCTTTATTATTTATGTTCTAGAATATTATTTTACCTATCGGACATGCGCAGACGTTGTTTTCCCGTCGAGGCGATGACGCCATGTTTGTTGACAAAAACGGAAGATCGGTCGCTGCTGTACTGACCCCATTAGCCCTTAGGATACCAATCAACCCTACGTCCAGCACATGATATATCAATTCATAAGTTTAGGGCTAGTGCTGGTTTCCTAAAATGGAATGTAAAGAAAACGTTGGATTTTTTTTGGTGTACCGTACTGCAGTAGGCCAAAACATCGGGCTTTCCCCGTCTGATTGACATGTCGCACTTCAAATTTAGTAATTGTAGTCTAGACCCTTAGTTAACCCTTGGACACATTCCGATAATTTCATTTAACCCTTGGATACAGATGATTTAATTTAATTTAACCCTTAGATAATGTTTGATGATGTTATTTAACCCTTAGATCCCTCGAGATCATTATATAATAACATTAGTGATTAGCCTAGTTTTTTTTTATGCAAGAACTTCGGGCACTTTAAATTTAATATATATGTAAGAAAAACATCGTCTGAATTTTCTTCGATACCGAACCGTGATAATCCGATTTCCATTTGGGATCGAAATGAATTTCCAGGAACATTTTATGGACGCTTTAATCCACAGCAGTTAGTTCCCTTGAATCAACTGCTTGAACTGAAATCTCGTTCGGTGTCTCGTTTTTTTGGCCGCCATTGGACATTGTCATGCAACTTGGCGTTGCAAAAGTAATGCAAATTCATAATAACATTGAATCCAAGCATTCTGTGACAGTCGTCAGTTAAGTATTATTTCGACTACATTTTAACCCTTAGGTACACCTTAAGTTTATAATTCTTATCCTTTTGACGAACTGACGAAATTTAGGACATTTTAAAATTTGTTAAAACACTTCTGGGGTGTCTTTCTTACAGATAATACCATAGCAAGATATATAATAAAAAAAACTTTCAAGGTAAGTGCTTATTGTGATTTATAATTTTACGATTTTAACGTTTCCTGAAATAAGCGTTGAGTAGAGAATCTAATAAATGAAAACATGAACACGTAGCTTGTTGACTTACCTTTTCGGGTAGTGAATCGTATCAAATTGATGTCCAAAACTTATATTATTCACAATCAAAAATGGAATTGGCATTTGGTGATATCATGTGCATGGACATCACATGTAGAATTTATACAATTCATAAAACTTCAACAGTGGACGCTGTGACACGATCACTCCCTTTGAACATTTATTGATATCCCGTTGTAATAATTATTGTAATTTCTCCTTCGCTGAAAAGCAAACAAGATCGCCGTTGGTTATAAATATAGGGCCTAACATAAAGTCGGTCAAACATCCATAGAGTAATCTATGATCTACAACAAAAAATACATGTTTTAGATCAGCCTACGCAAACGTGGATCTTACCGTCAGGCCAGCGACATTCCCAAGTCTATTCCTTATTTGGAAAATTCCACACGTGAGATTGAATTGACCAATCAGTGAGAAGCTACGTCATTGGGATTTCCTTTCAATCTACAGACGATTTGAAAGATGTTTTAGAGTAAAACAAAAATTTGTGTTTAAAACTCTTGTCTTTTAGACGAAGTTTTAAATTAAACTTTTGTCGATAAACACGAAAATGACCTCTTTTTTGGTCTAAAATGTCTCCTAACGGAGATCAGCCCGCTGTCGCGCGCTTCTCTCTATATATACATGCTCGCTTCGTGAGCAGTTTACTGCGTAGCAGTAAACTGTTCTTACACGTGCTTACACGTTCTCTCGCGTAGCGAGCACGCACCTTTGGCGCGTGCTTATCCCGGTGAGGGATACTAAAGGTGATCCGAATTCATATATGATTTTACATTCATGTCTTTACAAAAACTAGAAAGTGTATTAAAGTTAAAAGTTTTACATTCATTTTCATATTTCAGCGATGAAACAATCAAGGCATTATGGGTAAAGTTGCGAAGTGACGAACCAGAACTAGTCGGAGAATTCGAGGACTTCCTGAATCGGGTAACCGTCAACATAAAACAGTCTGAAAATGATTTGGAAACACTGGAGTCCGCTCTCAGACAGTAAGTAGCAAACTATCGCTCTTGAGACATATCCTTGTTAAAGGGATAGAATTACAGGAATAAATTTCGAGAAGGAAAATTCAACTTTTAGGCCATCCCATAAAGCTGAAAGATAAAGGACGGACATGAACAAAAGTGACGCTAAGTTCATTTTAAAAGTCATTGAATGGTGTTGATGGACTTCTCATTGCATAGTTCTTTAATTAGATAAAAATGGATAGAGTTAAAAGTTGCCTAAAGATTCCTGGGCCACTACTCTCAAAAGCATCCTTGGGATATCTGAACTTCTGTCAAAAGGCTAGGATCTATCTTAATTGGGACACTTTTGAGAATTAACACTACTGAACATACTATTTGATCAATCGAGGGCATGCAATATGAGTTTGCAAAAATTGTCCTTGAGAAATCCAAAGGTGTGGTGTATAATAATTGTATTCAACACTACTTTCTTCTCAAGTCTTTTCCTCATGGTAACATAGGCAACAGTTTTTGAATTTTTAAAAATGAACTTGCAAACGCTGAGTGTTTTTCTTCATTCATGTTTTTTCATTCAAAACTTTCCAATCGTATTTCTTTTTTATTACACATATGAATTTGAATGCTAGTGAGATACAATATACTAGGGGTGCTTCCCATAATGGTCGATTGTAGTAAAAGGGAAGTAACTCCCTTATCTCACAAGTAAAAGCAGCTATAAAATCACATCAGTATCTCAAGCAGGGACAGTATAATCTATCTACAATCATAAATTCTGTCGTCAATGGTCGTATATCAAATAAACTCAGAAGCAAGTACCAATGTATCATGTTTTGTGACTCTTTCCTACAATCTTTCATGACTAAACGCTATTCTAGATTGTGTTTCTTACTCAACTAAATATATTCATCACTCAATCTAAATCTTAACTTTTGAGGTTTACTGTTAACAGTATGACAAATAACGTGCTATTAAAGTTGAAGAGATATATTCAAGAAATCTGAAGTTGATCAGAGAACTTGCAGAAAGGCTATCACTTTCACCAACTTCTGTTGACCACAAAATCCCCCCTCTGCTCCATAAACCCCCTTTACTTCTCGATAACCCCCCTCCCCACCCAACCCTGCCTCCCTTTTAACCCCCCTCCTTCACCTCCTACTACAAACAAGTGAGTGACTGTCTTCACTGCCACGCCCTATTCAAGACATGTGCTGTGTCTGATTCACGAGTGAAGTGTCACGGACTGTTAGCTAGACTTCACCACGTCTTCTAATTGTTCTAGTTTTAACAGTTGCTCATCGGATAATCTGTTTCAAAGTATATTTTGATCAAACCATTCATTATTACAGGAGTTCAAAATGTCTTAGTCATCTGGAGTCATCGTTAAGATTCAAAAGATCTTCAGCCTAACGTCTGTAATTTGCATGAATAGCAGCATAATCACCCCAACAGATATAAGAAGTATAATCTTTTGACAAAATGACCTGCCCAGAACACACTATCCATTGTGTGATTGATATCTATATTATATAATATAAAGAGGCTGTATTCCACTGTACCACTGTAATCACCTCTGTAGTTTTATACCTGCCACATGAATAATGCAATGTTTTATCTTCTATGTATACATATTTTAATTGCTAAGAGAGACATAAAGTAAGTCTAGTTGAGAGTTCTTTATCACATTGATCTCTCTGAATACTGTACAGGATGCATTTGTGACCTTGTACCAATATTTTGTATGTGGTCATCAATTAAGACTCAAAACATTTTAGAAACACCAAGAGAGACTGAACATAGTCTAACTCCTGCTCTCTGTAAGTCCTAGTTGATCCAGTTGATCCAGTTGATCCAGTTGATCCAGTTGATCCACGTAGAGTTTGCGTTTGGCTCCAGAACCTTATATGTAATTCTGGTTCTAACTACTGTTACGGGCAGTCAGTGAAAACTTGTGTCAAATATGTTGTCATTTTTGCTATAATTTGTTTATCCCCGCCGCCAGATATAGTATTTGGCTGCGTCCGTCCATACGAAATGGAATAACTCTACTATTCACTGGATTCTTTTCATATTTTGCATATGGGTTCATCATAGGAAGAGTAATGTTGTAAGGTTTGTGACCTCGACCTTAATTTTAAGGTCACAACGAGACTTTGTCATTTTACCCTTGTCATATTTTACACATAGCTTCTCCAAGGGAAGACAAAGGGTTGATTAGATTTTGGTGACCTTGACATTATTCTCACGGTCACAGCGGAGCTTTGACTTTTTTGACATGTTTGACAGTCGATTTTGCTGATCTTGACATTATTTTTCCATTTTGAAGTATTAATTTGCGGTCACCTTAGTGACAACTACTTGTTTTTTTAAGAAATATTGTATTTGTATGTCTGTTTTGGATGATCGACATAGTTCCTACTTAAAAGTTGTAATTGACACACTAAATGCTTTTGCATTAAGTTAAAACTATAAATTTACCATTTTGATGCATATACCGGTGTAAAGCCCAAAAATATACCCCCATTTAAACTACCCCCATGTAGATTCATTTAGATTTCCAGAATCTGCCCCTGACAGTTTTCTACCCGCAGGGGTAGATTTTCAGATTTTACACCGGTAAAAATATAATTCAGTCATATAATATTACCATTATCATGTGTCCCCTGTTTTCTTTCTGTTGTTTCTATCGAAAGATTTTGTATCATTTATTTTTTCATCAGTATTAAAATCAAACCAGATTTTGAGCCACTAACAGACATTAGCTAAGTCTAGCTGTCTCTCTATAAAGCACTGGTTGCTCTAGTTCTAGTGGTTTATCCCCACCTTCCCTCTCCCCTCTTTACTGGTAGTTTACTGCGGGTGCTTTCTTCTGTCAACTTACTTTGAAGTCGTTACTCAGGTAAGTATTATGAGCATGTTTATCTCGTCACAGGTGAAAACTTCAGTTTCAATGTGTTTGAATTGTCAGTTTGTCACTTTGACATTTACACTTCCATGCATGACCTCAGTGGGTTGTATGCTGTGAAGCTGAACGAAAACACCTAATCTTTATGTACAGTTACAATATGAGCTCAGAAATTTATAATCTTTTTATAAGTTTTGTCATTTCCTTACAGCTTCGTTCCTTAAATATATATATTATAGGTCTTCTTGAATTGTGTATGATTTATAATGAGGAAATATGTCCCTTTCACTTGCATAGTTTGTTTATGTTTGAGCTTTGAGAGTTAAAATTATAGGAGGTTTTGTTGTTAAAGTTTGATAACCAGTGAAATTGATGAGATAATTTGTCAAAAAACTGTACAGTCCTTTTTTTTTATTGGATCTTGTGGTTGCCTCATGCAGTTTTACACATTTACAAACATTTGTTGTTTTAGAATTTTAGAACTAATTTCTATTATGATTGTGTTATTTTTGAATTTTCATATATATATTTGAATTTGTGAATAATAAATGAAAGAACAGACTCAGCAGATGATATTAATTTCACTATTATTCAACTCACATAAAGGTCCATTCGAAAATGTGAAAGAGTTTCAGAGGAAGTGAACTTTGATAGTCAATTTCCTCTCTTTTTTGTTAATAGTTCATTTTGAAAGTATACCACCCGTAGAAAGTCATGGAGTGTAGGATTTGTAAACAAATTATCTGCTCAATAGGTTATCCCATGTATTCATTTCATCTTGATAATAGTTTTATTTAAATATATTTCTTGTGAAATAAGAAAACTTTGATCCTTTTGTTGCATTCATTTCATTTCATGCTCAATTTGTTATTTATTTACCAGGATAAATATATAGTATCACAAATAAATAAATGTTCAGGTTTTGCATTTTTATACTATAAGAAGGAACATTAACCATATTATGTCAAAATTAAAAGCTATTGAAATATACAAGGGAAGTCAAGAGTTACTCTATCTGAAGTATTTGTGTTCATATTGTTGTAATCCCTTACATTGACTTCCAAATATATTAATGTCCCAAGGCACAATTTTTATTCATACCATTGAGGTGTAATATGTATTACTAAAAATAGTTTTAGATATAAACCTAATCTTGATATCTACAAATGGAAAAATCAAGTTTTATTTACCTGCAAACTAAGGTCAACATTTAAAGAAAAGGTATCAATGAATAAAAGTTACCAGTTAAAAAAGGTATAACCAAACTTAATTTCTTATTTATGATATATGATATTTTTGGTGTGTACAAGTCAATGTCATTTAGATGCATGAATACAAAATAAAGTTTCTCTAGATATACAGCCCAAAATTAAATTATGATCCATATGAGTGGAAAGATAATTTGATTATCTTCAAGTTTCACAAGTCAGTGAAGTATACTCCTGGGTTTTCTTCACATATACTATTAAGCAGCAAGTCGTTTAGCAAGGTGTCCAAGATTGACATTGCTAAAGGAGATGGCAAATGTCTAAGTAAATAGTTTTGTGTGTCTACAGTTAGACTTACCAGCAGTCCACTCTGGTTATTCAATCCTCACCTTCTCTTCAAAATTTGTGAATTATTACAATGAAATTGAACATCCAATTTGCAATTTGTTTACACACAGTGATGGGGCAGGACTATAGGATCAGTTAAAATAGCTACTGCATTGTCCTATATCTGTATCTGTAATGATATATTAACTGATGATATTGACTAAGATCCAGTCTATCCAAGGGTGAAGCTAGGTCCACGTATATAATGTAGATGAGACTGAATATAAAACCCCATTATTCAGACAATAATGTCCATCTATTTGAAGGAAAGAGTCATTTAATGTATGCAGAGAAACACTGTGACTCTCCAACATCTTTGAATAGTGTCTAAATATCAACAATAAATCTTCTTCTTAGACTTATATTAGGAATTGCTCAGTAGACTCATTACTTTAAGTATAAAGTAATAGATTATTGCCTTATACATGAAGTATAAAACATTTATTAACTTTCATTTGTTGTATTTTCACTGTAATTTAACATTAATTCAGCATAATATTATCGATAATTCCAAATATGATAGGGTTTTATCACTGATAATCAGCAGTATTAAATAAAAAAATAAGTTTTACAAAATTAAAATAAAATTCTATAATTATTATTATTAAACTATGGTAGGTAGTAGGTACTTTTTGTATTTTCCTGAGAAAAGCTGCCCTAATTGTTGATACGGTTGAATGGCAGCATCAGATTGACATGTTGAAAGTGACCACTGACCCATGACATGAACAAGATTATGATAATGTACATTTCAGTGTAGTTGAATATATCCTCATGCAGATGAGGAGCTGAAAATTTTTTCCTCAGGATTTGTTGTATAGATCACCATGAGGAGAGCTTGAACATGTCTAGTAAGTTTGAGATTTGAGTGTGATGTTTCTCTTAGTGTACTGTGTATATATAACTTCTGAGAAGAAATCGTCATCTTCACGAGATCAGATATATTGCTATTTGAAGAAAAAAGTCAAATGTTCTGTTTGATATATTTCCAAAACTAATGGATAACTTGAATGTGACTGATCACAGTAAACATGTCGCGTCATGCTATTATTTCATGCTGTTAAAGATGGTGTGATATCTTTGTGAAAAAATGAAAAGAATGTTTTTATTCTAACTTGTAAATGCAGTATTTCAACACTGAAATTTCCTGTAAACAGATCACTGAGAATAGTAAAGCTTTCATTAATTCCTTAGCTAAAATGTTTATTTTGCGATGAAGATTTCAACAGGTTTTAAATAATATCTATGCTTTTGTCACACTCTTTAGAGCTATTTCTACAATTAGGTGGACATTCACACGTCATGATTTTACAAAGGCAATAATTCATTCATTTTACTTCCCAATGTGTTATATTAATTTTTATACATTACAATATGCCCTTCACTATTGAAGTCATACTTTTTTTATTCGAACTGTCCATTCATTCATTCATTCATTCATTCATTCAATACATGTCAATATCCACAGGTTTTAAGATATTACTAAAGCATTCATTTATTTTAGTTTAGTCAACTTCTCTTGATATTCTTTGCATGATACACATACCAAAACCTTTATGCATACAGTTTCTCATTCTGGCTTTGATACATTTTAAAAATGATTTTATAGCATTTTATAAATTGTCATGATAATAAAGTAATAATTATATGAATATTCAGCTTCTTTATGCATAGACTGCCTTAGTCATGATTAGCCAGCTATCAAGGAGTTTAATATCTATAAAATTGTGTACTTTGTGTTTATGTGTACAGTGTGATTTCACAGCATAACAGAGAGAGTTGAATTCTTATTCACCTCACAAAACTTAACATGCAGTGACATTTTATGCACATTTAAAAGCAGGTTTATTTGCCAAGGGGTGTGAAAAGCTATTCTTATAGGATTGCTTTTAACATTCTGGGCTAATGGTGGATATGTGATAGGTCGAGATGAAAGTATTGATTAGAGAAATTAGGAGCAAATAGATTTAGGAAGCAATATTCAGAACTGTCAAAGTTTATAAATTTGATTATACAAACAGTTATAAAAAAAATTATGGAGATATATCCTGTAGCATTGTTTTGGATTTGGATCATACTATATGAAATGTTACAAATTCTTGTACTTATTTTTGGTATCATATTGGAGATACTGTGATCTCAAATATAACAATGTTACATTTGTCCACTATCTAACATTGCTGTGCTTCTATTGAGAGAGAGCTTGTGTAAGATACCAAAATGATGTCATATCTATTTTGCTCAATGGCATGACAATGTGACAACTAAATGAGCAACCACTTCCAAATAAACAATCCCGTTCCATATAACAACCACTCCCAAATAAGAATCCACCCCAACCCACCCATCCCCCTTATAAGCGTGCCCTTCCCATATATGCATCCCCTCCTACAATCCCATATATGCATCCCCTCCTACAATCCCATATATGCATCCCCTCCTACAATCCCACTGCAAATCCAAGCATGTAAACACCTTCTCCCTCTTTGACATAGCAGCAGCTGTATTTTATTAGTCATACACATTTTGTGGTAATTAACTGTTCTTGAAATCGATCTTATAACAATGAAATAATGTACATTTCATCAATCCTCTGGTATATGGGGGGTGGGATAGCGCAGTGGTTAGCATGTTCGGCTTCGGATCAAGGGACACGGCAACTTTGTCTGCAGTAGAGAACTGTTCTACACGCAGTAAAGTTTGGGTGCAATGCTACACTGAATTTCAGCGTAGTACCACCCATGGTTCGCTAGTTCCAGCCGATGCTCGCAGGTTTCACCACAATGCATAGCCACATGGCGTTGCGGGCTTTCTCCCTGCCATAATACTAGCATCCGCGATATAAGTGAAATACTCTTGAAAGCGGCGTTAAACCCCAACTCACCGGTATATGAATAAGAAACATGAATAATAAATCAAGACTACATCTTTCCAAACCATCACCCAATCCAACACTTCCTTTGTCCACTGTGTACCAAGTCTGTTTGTTTTGTTGACTATTGTGTATGTTAACTCAATGATGGCGTATAGACTACATTATGTTGTATTATTTTCCAGGAAGAGTAATGCTCATGATGAGGAAGTGAGGAAGTTGTACGAAGAAATGGAAGTACAAATAAAAACGGAAAGAGAACGGATACTAAAAGAGGTAAGTCAAGGTGCAGTTTATTTATTTCATGTAAATACGATTCATACATTTTTGCAGACAGTTTTTAAGCCTGGTTTCATAACAATAAGGGACAGAGTGAAAGTGATTTTATCTAAAACATATCATATCAAATCTTTTAACATTGAACTCTAAAACTATATCTATTGATACCAACACAAAATACCTGCTTTGTTGCATATTTAAAAACTGAATATTAAATTATTAAATTAAAATTACTTTAAATGATTTTTAGCTCATCTGGCCTGAAAGGTCCGATGGGCTTATGGCATGGGATGTCGTCCGTCCATCCGTCCGTCCGTCCGTCCGTCCGTCTGTCTGTCCGTCCGTCTGTCCGTCCGTCCGTCCGTAAACTTTTCGCTTTTTCGACTTCTTCTCCAGAACAAATGACTCCAGAGAGCTGAAATTTAATGTACAGACTCCTTGGCTGAAGGGGATACTAAATTGTAAATTTGGTGACCCTGTGACCCCAAATGTGGGTCACAGGGGTCATAACCTTAAAAGCTATTTTCATCTTCTTCTCCAGAACCAATGACTCCAGAGAGCTGAAATTTTATGTACAGACTCCTTGGCTGAAAGGGATTCTAAATTGTCGATTTGGTGACCCTGTGACCCCAAGTGTGGCTCACAGGGGTCATTACCTAAAAAAAACTATTTTCATCTTCTTCTCCAGTCCCAATGACCGTAGAGAGCTGAAATTTTATGTACATACTCCTTGACTGAAGGGGATTCTAAATTGTAAATTTGGTGACAGTGAGACCCCAAATATTGGGTCACAGAGGCAATGACCTAAAATGCTATTTTCATCTTCATCTCCAGTCCCAATGGCTCTAGCGAGCTGAAATTTTATGTACAGACTCCTTGGATGTAAGGGATTCTAAATTGTAAATTTGGTGAGTCTGTGACCCCAAATATGGGTCACAGGGATCATAACCTAAAAGCCTATTTCAGTTTACAGCATCTTTCTGAGATTATATGTGCACTTAAATCAGTAAGTAGGTAAGGGAGGTAATTTTAAAGAAAACAGCTGAGTTAAAGGCATTTCATATTTCTGATGTGAGAGTTCTAACATGTGCTTTGAGAATATAATATGTCTGATGAAAAAGAGATATTTAGAATTTAAAACTTAGAATTGGAGGTCTAACAAAAATTATAAGTCATATTTTATCTTTGTCTCACATTTCACATATGAGTAATTATTTGTATTTTGCAAGTGAATTTGCTGATAAAGGTACACAAGTCTAAAAGTATTCTAAAGACTTAATACAGAATCTTTTATTAAATCTAATATTATGTTCTTTGTAATTTAAGAGTAAATAATGGAGTTTTTTAATATCTCATGATATTGTGTAATTATTTGGAGAATTAATTAATTAATTAATAAGAATTTCCAGTACGAGTCAATTTGGTATAACTTATTTATATCATATTTTATACTTTATAACTGATTTAGTTTTCTATTAACTTTGCAGTTAATTTTATTCAATAGGAACAAGAAATGAGATAGATGTCTACATCATGGACATGTTTAATGTGAATCTATTTGAAATGAGAACTATTGAATACCCTTTGAAGGAATAACTTGAAGAGGAATTAAATTTTTTCATTTTACATGAGATATGTGAACTGAATATGACTAGTGATGACTGGTGATAACATTGGACTATAAAAGAAGTAGCTATATGAGATTGTGACATCACACCTATTTTCATCATCTTCTCCAGTACAGAAAAATAATTAATTGTAGTAAAAAATACTGCATCTAACATATACATTTTACTGGCTGTGAGTCCAGTGTCTGCATGTTATGTAATTGCATTGTGTTGACCTCTTCCTGGCAGAAGAATGAAAACTGATAGTTACACAGAGGTTTCAGGTTACTTCAAACTTCTGTGCAGCACTGTGTTATCATAGACTGTGCGTGAGACTGCTTTAGTCTTCCACTGACTCTTAAAAAGAATTTATTCATAGAATATCACCATTTTATCAAATATTGAAAAGGAGCCTATAAGAAATGGTGAAAAAGAATTTACTAAAAAAAATTCACCAATTTATTAAGTATTGAAATGGAGCCTATGAGAAATGGGATTTTCAAAAACTGAGGCTCCTATTCATTATGTAATAAATGTTGGTATTGCCATAATGCAATTAAGAATTAAAACAATATAATGCAAAGGTGTATGATATTCATAACGAATGTTGATTCATGTGTAACCAATTTTGATAATAATTAGCAGGGGTCATGACCTAAAAATGTTTTTTTCATTTTCTTCTACAGCCCCAGGCCATTATTTCAATAGCTTACAGTGGTGAATTGTATGCAAAGAATTGTACCCGGTATATTCATTATTATATAATGTGTGTACGATCTTAAAAAATAGTATGATCTCTCCACCACATTATTATATGTTTGATACCAGCAATTTATTTCCAAGCTTTGTGTTGCTCTTTCAACACATATATATAGCAGATTGGCAAAGTTATGGTAACAAAATATTTTTAAACTGCTTTAATCGTTTCACTACCTAGATTCTTATTACTACATTCCATTATCTGACCATTGCTATAAAGTCCACTCCATAACATACCCCACTTATTATCTCCTGATGAGCTACAGAGGCCATGGCTCTATTTTTTAATAAAATAGTCAAACTCTATACCTGTTTCTATCTATCTAAATATATGTAATTTCTTTTTTTTGGGGGGTGGAATAGCACAGTGGTTAGCGTGTTGGGCTTCGGATCAAGAGGTCCGGGGTTGGAATCACGCCAGGGGCACGGCAACTTTGTCTGCAGTAGAAAACTGTTCTTCACGCAGTAAGGTTTGGGTGCAATGCTACACTGAATTTCAGCGTAGTACCACCCATGGTTCGCTAGTTCCAGGGGATGCTCACAGGTTTCACTGCAAAGCATAGCCACATGGTGTTGTGGGCTTTCTCCCTGCCTTAATACTAGCAGCCGCTACATAAGTGAAATACTCTTGAAAGCGATGTTAAATCCTAACTAACCTCACCTCACCTCGCCTCTCTTTTGTTGACGCTGGACTATTTTGGCACTAATTTGCCTCAAAATTTTATGAAATATTATAATTAATTAATATTCAAAGAAAACATTTAAACCTCTATCACTAAAGCTGCATATCTTAGTTGTGCCCCTCCTGATAACGAGCAAGGACAACAGGAAATAGTGGTTGACAGGCCCATGGCTTGTGGACAGAGGAATGCTTTAGACTTACTTCAAGCCCTCAAAATGTAAAATATCTTTCAGTAAATACTTTGAAACACTTTCTGAGGAAATATAGAGATTGTCAAAGATTTATGAATACTTTTACTGGTTTGTGGTAGTTTGTCATTGACAGTAGATTGAGTTGAGAACATGGACAAAGAGTGAGAAAGACCTGCAGAAAGTCTAGACTAATGCAAGTATTTGTTTATGGTATAACTGTATAGACAGTGTTAGATAGGAGCTGCTTGCTGGATATTCTCTGATATACCAGGTTTGTGTCTTGTTTGATAACTGTCTTCTGTGTCAAATCTTACGTTTTTGTTATTTGTATTTATTAGAAGTATTTATTTATTGGAGACCAAGAGCTTACTGGAAATGTACTGTGTTTCAATATTCAGCTGAAAAATTAGAACAAAATGTTCAGTATTTAATTGATAAATAGTCTATCCAACACTGTGATATTAGTGACATCTAACTCTGTTTACAGAACTCTCTTCTTCTGGAGGTTGTTGCACAAAACACCCTAACACTAAGGTTCACCTCACTATTACAACCAGTTCCTCTAACATTGCACTAAGACTCCCTATAACGAGTTTCATGCTTTATGCAATGGGACCCAGGTCACTTAGAGGAAATGTTCAATAGACATATATTGTGTGAGTGGTTGATAGGTTACTGGGACAACCATTTAAATGCTGGTACGTGGTACTGGTGCCTGACTCCAAAGCATACTGTAGGTTTGGTTCATGTAGTGTCTTTAAAGGGGCAGTAGTAGTAATCAGGTTAAAAAATGAGTTTACATGGTTCCGTAAAGTCATTCGAAATAATAAAATGTGTTCACAATAAAATGGCCGCCATGCAATATTTGCTTTATTCGCAACTTGGTTTTTACCACTTCAGATAATTGGTTTGTGTAGTAAGATGTTTTACCATCTAAAGTAAATAAAAATGACATTAACTATCATTATAAATGGGAAGTTTGAAAAAATAAAATTTGCAAAAAATGTGCTACTGCCCCTTTAAAGTGGACTCAATTTGAAAAAGATCTAGAATCGGTACTCTTGGAGATTGTCACCTTCCCAACATAACACTCATGATATGAAATTATGTATAAGTGTATCTGAATATGCGCAGGAGCGAGCGAGGGAGAAGCAGTTGCGGCAGGAGATGGAGGAGGAGATATTTGAGAAGGACAGACAGCTGCAGGAGCTGCTACAGAAGCACCAGGAGGTAGGACATGTCCATCTTCCTATGCAGGGCTTGGTTTCTGCCTTGTTTCATCTCATAGCTGTTCTTGGAGGAATTAAACATTCACCAACTCTGTGATAGTTTGATGAGGTTTTATTCAGAAGGTAAATCAAGTCTTCTGCCTTCAATGATGCCACAGCTATTAATGGTAGCATTTAACCCATATGCCATGCAAGATCAAGTGCAGATAACTCTTTTTCTTTCTGCCATGCTCTATGCCATATAGGTCTTTTTGGCTTTATTGAAATATGCAAACTTGTACATAATCTGTGGTTGTTAAACTTTGGATAGCCAACCTATTAGCCTGTGAGTAGAAATCTGAGATTGTTCCTGTCATAGCAAGTTATGATTCCTGAAAATTGCCAGAGATAAGGATTGAAAAACTGAATGGAGCAACCCCCTTTCTCTTCTTTTTCTGCCTCCTTGACCCATGTACTGTAATTATGTGCGTAGATGGAGGACCAACTGTCCACTCTCAACATGACCGATGTGGAGACTAAACAGGAGAATGAGAGACTACACAAGGTAGGCAATAAAGAAACAATGATACAAAATATCTCTGTTCAAGTTAGAAGGTAGTTTTGACATTAATGAATCCTAAAATGTGTTTGATTTAGTTCATGTTTGTGTCATGTCTGAATATATTGATGAATGTAGTTAATACTTCATTATTTTCATTAAAAAGTGTATCACCAATTGCTGACCTCAGAACAGAAGCAATATTGAAAAGCTAAAATTTGGCATTGAAGCCACATTTATATAGCATTATGCAAATGAAATAATGAAATAATTTGTTTTTCTCCCATGGGTCAGGAGAGGTGAGTTTGAGTTTCCATAAAAGTTGCATTTGTGTTCCCATCATTTCCAATCATTAGTATAAAACTGTTTGACCCATCCTCACTAATTGTGATATATTGTCTCTGCACATCATACAGATGGGCTTTTTGGGGGGTTTGAGCTTTTCCTCAAATTTTTGTTTGTTTCCATGACAACAATTTCAATTATTCATTTTCAAGGGTAATAACTAAAAAGATAAATTGTTTAAAGTTTTTAACCCTTATCTTGCTAGCCCCGGCATGGTCCGGGATAGCCATAAACAATTCCGAGGTACCCCTTACCGGATCCCGGGTACTCTCTCCCAGGGAGCTAGCTCCCTCCGTGAGATGCGAGTCGAGATGTCTCAGGGAGTCGCTCCATGAGAAGCTCTGTATTAATGCCTCGCCGTTCTCTACGAAAATGAGTTTTTGTCCATGTCCGGTCGAAATATCCAGTAAAAATCACACCAAATTGCGTGTGCATTGTTGACCCGTAACATATCAATAATTAGCTTTACACAAGGCCAATTTTTCGGGCATCGCCCCGAAGCCTAATCTCCCTTGGGGCTAATTATCACCCACGTGTTTGCATTGCCCCGGGCCTTACAGACCTGACACTATCTGGCTCACATCTGGCGACAGTGTTCCTACGGGAACATATAGCGATAATCCACCTTACTCGCGCACTTCATATCATGTTAACCAATTGATTGTTTTCAAAAGATTTTGCGCCAAAATAAAGGGGAAAGAATGGCCTACAATCCCATATAAAATATGCTAAAAAAAATAAAGACACAGCAAGCGCCACTTCATATATTTTGAAACAAGCAGTTCACAGCTTCTTGCACAAATTATCACTGCTAAACTACTTAATGCATTTTTATATTTTTTATATGACAATAAACAGAAAAGAATGATCATTTATTCCATATAAAATGCGCATATTTACTCACAGAAATATAGATACAAGTTTACCTTTTTGAGGGGCATGTAAAACCAAACAACACTCAAACTAATCAACATACCGGTACTTACATCAGATATGGTTCAAGGTTAGCATTTATTGGAAAGGTCAAACAACATGACCATATTTGGGTTGACATGTGCTTATTTGTCAATCGATTCGAGATTATGATTTCTTTGAAAAGTGTGATGAATGCTGTAAGTATGTTTGCAATGCCGCATCATAAATGTTGTCAGTTTTTACCATTTCATAGGTGGAAATAAAGACAAACTTTACATGGCTATAGAATCATAACCAAAGGTCGCATTCTAATAATTTTTCTATCATTGTGAAGCCAAACAAAACGTTTCGTATTTACAATTTTAAAGACAATTTTTCGAAAGTAATAGAATAAAAACGAAAAATCATAAAAAATTTCATTCAAAGATGTGGGTATGAATTAACCATTTTTGTACAGGTGCCGCGACCTGGATTTGTATATAACGCTCGTATATAGTCCCGTTTTCACCATGTAAACATGATATATTTAGTAAAAGCCTGGAATATTCCGCCAGCAGTGCCAATTACTGCTTTAGCCAAAATACGGCTGCGAGCTAGATGGTCAGAACTCAGAATATTCCGCCACAGGAGCTAAAATGGGTAAAATAGAAATACGCAACTAAAGGGTTAAGGTGTATTGGTGGAAGGGGAAGAGATCTGTTTTTACGAGTAAGACCACATTCTAGTTTTGTATGTCTACGATGTTCAGGAGCGAGAACGTCTGCAGGAGCTGGTTGTGACATCCCAGGAGAACCTGGAGGAGGCGAGATCGTACATCTCACAGCTCCGTCAGCAGGACAAGATGACCAACAAGGAGAGAGCCAGGTGGGTTTACTGGGAGAATCTTATATGTGTGGTGAATATACAGAATCTCACCCAAGTGTCTTCTGATATCAAATATATCAACACAAGTTGAAAAAAGTTACAAATATCCGAGGCTTGCAGAGGATATTTTTACTTTTATCAACGAGTGTTCATATATTTGATATCGGAAGACACGAGGGTGAAATTTTATTTATTATCCAAAATCATTCTTATTACGTTTCAATGAACATAGTGTACATCTCTGAGCACAGATCTGCCATTTGACTTGCAATGCTGTGATGTCATAACATTGTGAAGTCATCATGTTTATGACGTCCTAGCATTGTGATGTCATTACTTGATGATGTAAAAGCATTGTGATGTCCTGCAGTTTATGGTGACAGGGTAGTGTTCAAAATCTACTGCCAAAACGATATCTCCTAGGAGATATAGCTTCATCTCAAACAATCAATATCTACTGTGGGAGCCAGTTGTGGATGATAAATAGCAAAATACGAACCAAGCATCCTACCTGGCTGCAAGTCAAACATAACCGCTAGGAGATACCTCTTTGAAGCTCATATGATGCTCAGGTGTTCCTCAAATAATAAGACCTGGACCCACTTTCACAAAGTCTGCTTAGACTAAGGACGTCCAAAGCCCATAATGATGTACACCTTACCTGAAGGGGGCTTTGTGCAAGTAGCACTGTTGCATATGGAAGAATATTTTTTTTTTTAAAGTTCAAGAGAGCGGGGTACAAATTCAACAAGAACATTCACTGTTCAGAAGATCAAGGTACCAATGCCAGTTGGTGCTCT